>OX467314.1:4016666-5226250 GCA_950108535.1 Agriphila straminella
ATGATAAGATCGCTCTTACATGACCTTTTCAATGCACTTATATACTACACAATAAATTAGAAACATACATAATGTGGATTTTGTTTAATTACGGATAAATGATTGCGCTTAAATACGAATTATGCGGGACGCGCGAGCGGGTCCGTGCAGGGCCCGCCGACTGCCACGCGCCGCGCGGGCAGGCGAGGGGCCACAAACTATAAGCTACTCTCGCCGCACGGCAATAAAGTACAATTTCAAATTGCACAGCGCTGCGTGCCTGATATTATATATAAGCACCTACGAAGCGCCTCTCTTTCTGTCGCGTAGCTCGCTAGTCGTTCTTACCGATGCCGATATCATAGAAAACATCCGTTATGTATGTCGATGAATATACAATGAAATAACACAGAATACTTAGAAAATAAAATAAATCTACCTACCTACTAAATGAGCTGAGCATAATTGTATTTCTAAGTTAGTTGGGCGAATCAACTTTTGAGGCACTCCTTTCAGAGCATTTTGAAACAGAAAAACAAAATTAAATTTAATCGAATTTACAAGAATTTATATTTTATTTTTTTAATTTAATTTATTTATTTATATTCAGGCATCGATGGTCCATAGATATATACCTTAAAAACGAAACATATATAATTTATAAAACAATGTTGTTAGTAAATAACTTAAAACATATGTTAGTAAAAAAATCAAGTACCTAGACACTTTGTGTGTCGAATCGGTGGCACAAGGCAGCGTCCCTCTGAAGCGCCTGTACACCACGCCCTGCGGCCAGAAGTCCTCCTTCATGAAGAGGTCCAGCCTTGCTGTCGGGATGCGCACCACAAACGCCTTAAAATTGGTATTATGGCGCGACTCCAGTGGTCCTCTCAAACAAAAGTTGGATTTCTTCTTTATGTACTCGATCACGTCCTGCACTGTGGTGGTATGGTGCAGGCGGGAGAGGTACACGGCCGTGGTCGGTATGGCAGCTCGCAGCAGGAAGTTGGGCCCTGTCGGTGCGGTGCCATGGTGGTTCTTGCTCTCTCGCTGACGACGTCGCTTTTTGTTCCGAACCTCGAGGAAACTGTCTTCATCTTGGCCCGGTACGACGGCATTCAGCAAAGGTATAGATTCGATTATAGTTTGTATCATTTATCTAAAATTTAGGTTTTAAAGGTGGCCACGATGTTTGACGTTTAGTTTTGAGATTTTTGAGAATAACAAAGGATCGTCGTAAAAATTTCCCCTCTGTTACTGTTGAGTTTTTTTTGTGAATTAAAATGATACTTCAAAGAAAATCTGTACATTAAGTATTTAAGTAATACAACAAGAAAGTATCCTATTCAAATAATGTATCTATGTAGTAAGTAATAGTTTCTTAAGATTAACATTATTTTGTGGAGTTGATTAGTAACTGATTGTTAGTTTTCGCACTAACAATCAGCGGGTAATAATCGGTACCGCCTATAGGCCACAATGGCAGGACCCGGGTGTATTTTTGGACGATATTGCGGATTCCATTGCCTCTTTCAGAAACTACGATGTGTTGATCCTGCTGGGTGATTTCAACATAAATCTGCTTGATGTTAGTACTGGTAAATACAAACAATTTATGCAGTTTCTTAGCTGTGTCAACTTAAAACAAATAGTTAAGGATTCCACACATTTTACCGATCACAGTTATAGCTTAATTGATGTAATATGCACGGATACTCGGGCTCTAAATGTCACTGTTAAACACATCTCTGAACGTGGTCATGGAATGGTATTAGCTGAATTTATGGTCAAGAAAGACAAAATATGCTCACGATGGGTGACATATAGGCCACTAAAAAATGGTGGACCAATTAAATCGGGATCTTGATCTGATCAATTGGGATGATTTTCATAAACTTGATAACATCAATGAGCTTGCAGAATCCTTTACGGCTTGTCTCATTACATTATTTGATTTGCATGCTCCAACCAAGGTGCAAAAATTCAAACATCCACCGCACCTCTGGATCACGATCTTTGGACGAACACCTAACTTTTGAAAACCATGTCGCTCGCTGAGTGTTCACGCAATTGTTTTTATAGACTTAAGTTACTGTTCAAAATAAGACCTTATTTGGGTGAGGAACTGAGGGTCACACTGTGCGAGGCACTGATTTTGTCAAAACTAAATTACTGTGACATTGTTTATGGGCCGTGTTTGATGTCCAAGACGAGTAAGCTTATCCAGCGGGTGCAGAACGCTTGTGCGCGTTTCTGTTTTCATGTACCACCCCGATCGCATGTGACTCCCTTTCTGGACTCTGCAAACATGATGAAAATGGAAGCGCGCAGGAGACTTCATCTCGCCACTCTCTTGTTTGGTATATTAGATACGGGAAGGCCGTGCTATCTTTATGAAAAATTGGTATGGTTTGGTGACTTGAGCAGGTTCCAAAAGAGAAAAAATACTAACATTTTCGCAATTCCAAAGCACGGGACAATGGCGTTCCGCGGTTCTTTTAAATTCGCCGCCTCGAAGTGCTGGAACGATATTCCACCGCCGTTACGTGACCTGAAAGCGGTTAAAACATTCAGGAACCACCTTAAGAAATATCTCACCACGTTGCAAAAACAAGACTCACTTCGGGGTTTTTCACGATAGGAGCCGGGTTGCGTTCCAGCCTTGGGGGTTGTGTGTGTCGCCTTGAGGCGGACACCTGTTTTAATTTATTGTATTTGTCACCCATATATTATTTTGTCACCATACAATTTGCTTGAATGTTGTTTTGTTATTGTTGTTTGTTTGTTTTGTGGTTCCGAGGTTGTATTATATTGTAAAATGTCAAATAAACTCATTTCATTTCATTTCATATCACACTATTCTGTAGTTGCACTTTGTATGTAATGTAGGTTGCGATTTCTTTTTCTTTTTTTAATTGTTTGAAATGATGTATTTTTGCCATATTAACTAAATAAAATAATCTCTTCGTAAATAAAATCAAAACGAAAAATATCAAATCAACCAAATAGTACTTCGATTTGTCTGACCAAACAGCTCTTTTATATATATTTCTTTTTATTACTATGTAGATCAAACTGTCATGGAAGAGGCAAGGAGACCTAATTCCATACAACCATTAAGTTTTTTTAATTTTTATTCCTCTTAAATAATATTTTTATTTTGTTTGTGTTGGTGATGATAGAATCGATGCTCGTTAATATTTATCTATTACTTCGTTAAAATTATTGTCTATTGTCTTCTGAATTGTTATTAAATTATAATTTTTGTTTGTCTGTTCGCTGTCGTCACCAAGTAGGCTCCTCCAGAATACCAGCGTTGCAGTGGCATACTCAGGTTTGCCTCTGTAGCATTGCTGAGGTTGGGGCCTAGTTGGCCGCACTGTAATTAGTCCTAAGTTTGTGTAGGTACATTGTTTTCTTTTGTTTTGCGGTCAATAAATGATTTTTCTCCTTCTTTCTTAAACTTTAAAATAATTTGATATTAAACAGCCACTTGAAACTTACTTCTATGTCAGGCAGTACTTTTCTTTTCTTTATAATTACGTTCACTGTATTGTTTACAAGGGGGACACCAGGGTAACACTAGAGAATAATATATAGTAACTAGTAACTCCGGAGAAAAAGAAAGAATTTGAGAATATTATATTGTAACTAGCGACCTGTCCTTGCTTCGCTTCGGTTCCTTCTTTTTTTGCTAAATGCAACCTTCCAACAACACCCAAAAAGATAAAAAAATAATACCTAACAGTCCTCACCTCCATTTGCTCTAAAGTCTTTTTATCTCCCGTTCGTCCCGTCCCGTTATCGGTATAAGAGACGCGTTTGATTTATATTTGCGCGTGTTAATTTTTTGCGACGACTCCTACGATATTCATTTAAATGGTATGGTGTTAAAGGCTAAAATAATGTGCATAAAATGCTTAAGGTAACTAACGTATTTAATTTGATAAGGATTAGTACTTTATCCTTCTAAATAGCTTTCCAAATTACCGCGTTGAACTTGATAATTTTTTTAGGAAGATATAATTGGTATAGTTAGTTATTTTTAAAAGATAGATATATACCATCACGGACTTTTTTGTAGATCTATAAAATAGGAATAATTTCATCATAAATTATTTTGTTATAGCTCTAAAGGTTAGAGCAGCGTTTTCAATGCAAGCTCCCAGTCGGCTTATTTTTTGCCGACCTCTTCAACAATCATCGTGATATTTCTACCAATTTCTATAAAACCTCAACTTATAATACACTTAAACCTTCCTCAGGAATCATTTCATCATTTAGTGAAAACGCCGCATGAAAATCCGTTTTTATAGTTTTTGAGTTTATCGCGAACAGACAGACAGACGCGGCGAGGGACTTTGTTTTATAATATGTAGTGATTCATCAATTAATCTAAGCTATAAAACTAGACACGAAGTTATATTAACTTAACCAGATCACAAATCATAACAGGAACATAGCGAAAACACAATTTAACATAACATATTGTCGCTATGTCCCATGTATGAAAATGTATTTTTTTTTACAATTTAAGTGATTTTTTCGGCAAAACCTACCTGTAACCTTTATAAAAAACATCGTATTATTTTTTTAACGATAAGTTTGAGCTTAATTTCACGTCTTTTCATTTGTGCACTTAATGACTGGGCACATGGTATATTTTTAAAATTGCTGAAAACTCGACTATATTGATATTTGATTCTATTTTAAAATCAGAGCTCAAACCTCATCAAACTGCAGCGAGATAACAACAAGACAAGGAGCCGTAATGTATCTTTTTAGGTTTCTGGACTGGAATTAATTCGGCATCAGCATCAATGGCGAGCACCTAGGAGGCCTTCATTTTGCTAATGATGTAATTCTTATAGTCAAGACCTTAAAATACTAGGAAATAATGTTTTAATATCTCAGTAGTGCTCCCCAAAGTGTGGGAATGAGATGAACATGATAGAGTTAAATAATAAGTCTGAAGGAGATCGGGAATTTCTATTCCCTCGCAGATTCGATGACTTCACCTTCCAAACAAGCCGGTTCCCAAGCAGGCACCATTAGAGCATGACCAGGGGCCTAATCGCGCTAATTTTCAACGATAAAACCAAAACTAAATTGTTACCGTTTCAGTTTCGTTTACAGAAAAATACTCGCTTTAGTTTTGTTGTTGAATACGCTGCCTAAGGAGTCTAGATTACAATCTAGGACAATTTAAGTGAAAATTATGAAGCTAAACCAAAGATTTTTAGGTACCTAAATATAACCTAAATGACAACGTTACGTTACGTTTTTGTTTTATCGTTCAGAATTACCGCGATTGGGCTCCAGGTTGCACAGAGCACCGAAGAGTATCTGCTAAGAGTTGGTGTTCATGAACTATGAGGATAAGAATACAAAACTGGGTAGATCAGACACTTCCGTTGAGTGACGGTGGGTCCGAGCTGCTGGTGTGGTGCGCAGAGCTGCCACGCCGGAGTGAGGGCCCAGTGATGCTCCAGTAGTGGGCTGCGAAGACCAGGTCGGGATAATGCCGTCGAGAGTTGCCGAAGGTCCAAGAAAGCGTCGTCAATGATGCTGCGATGGAACCTTGAAGGCCTGGCTTGCTGTGCTTCTGCTTGCAGTGTGACTGCTGCGGATGCTGGGATAAGGTATGGGGATTGATGGCTGCGCTGCGTTGCTTGCTGAAGGTGCTTGATGTGCTCCGTTGGGGTCATCAGTGTAGTGAATGAAGTAGGTATGGTAGGTATGGAGAGAGGTGACCACTAGGAGGAACGCCAAATGGAAGATCTTCCTCCGGGCTTGGTGGTATTAGTCCAACCGATGATGGTTGGCAGTTGTATATTATGCTGTGTCGCTGACTAAACGTCGTTAGCGAGATTTAGTTTTCTCCATAATTATTCTCCATACTACGAGACGCTATTCCTTACTAATCTTTGTGTTTATTCGACATTAGCGCCATCTAGTCACACGGTGATAAATCTTGTTGCAATCGTGTGTTGGTATGGTAATGAGCGGCGTATAGGTAGGTGCTGCTACACGGGCAACGCAGGACCGATTGTTGTGGAGATTCTTGGAGGAGGTTTTTTACACAGAAGATAAGATGATGATAATGAGTGTAAATGTAAATTGTAAATGTAAAACCAACCATTAATTTACTTCACTACAGTGAAGTAATCGGTTGATTATATTATATATATATACGTACAGTACATAAATTCTCTGGTGTTACCAGATATTTCTCTAGTGTTACCGGTAACGCGATGGAAAACATTGATAAAAGTACAAATAAGTAAGTAATCATTGCATATCGAACAACTATTTCAACTTGATCTTAAATTCCGATATTAAAGTTAGTATTATAACATAATAATAATAAAATAATCCATGAACTTATCGTGATTTCCGACGTAACACAGCCGAACCACAATAAACCCACACACACCCCTCGAGAGCTATCGCTAGAAAGACATTGAATGACAAAACAAGAATTAAAGTTAGACAAGGGGCAATTCTAACGACGCTACATAGGACCTTTATGGTAATACCATCACCAATTATTAACGGTCACGCAGGAGCCCTGATTTTTTCGACATTGTTGGGGACAAACCATAGGAAATATTAATTAGAAGATATAAGCATAAGTACATAAAATCTCTGGTGTTACCAGATATTTCTCTGATGTTACCAGTAACGTGATGGAAAACTATTTCAACTTGATCTTAAATTCCGATATTAAAGTTAATATCTTAACGTAATAATAATAAAATAATCCATGAACTTATCGTGATTTCCGACGTAACACAGCAGAACAACAATAGACCCACACACACTCCTCGAGAGCTATCGCTAGAAAGACATTGAATGACAAAACAAGAATTAAAGTTAGACAAGGGGCAATACTAACGACGCTAGATAGGACCTTCATGCTAATACCATCACCAATTATTAATGGTCACGCAGGAGCCCTGATTTTTTAGACATTGTTGGGGACAAACCTTCGCAAATATTAATTAAATATTGTTTAAGCAAAATTACTAAAACTATGTATTGTAAATAAAGGATTATTCAATATAGAACTTAAATATGTATAAAATATTGGGTATTCTGATACAATATTTTGAAGATTTGACATGATTTGCTTTGACGGCTATGCCAGGTAACACAGATTCTTTGTATGGGGAGCGATTTTGTTCTCCTGAGATATTAGCTATAAAATGTTCAAAGGATAAAATATTGTAATCTGTTGTTCTCGCATTGCTAAATGCATCTAATTTTAGATTAATGTAGAAAAATGTAAGGTTTAAACCGAGTTGTATGTAATAATATGATTTTTTATAGAGCGGGGACAAGAAAGGAGTGCCTTAAAAGTTGATTGGCCAATCTCTGACTCTGACTGAAGCAAACATAACTTGCCTAGTAAAAACTAGGTACTTGATAAAAATAAAAATATACTTGAAAAAGTATTAATCAAATTGTTTAAACCTACTAATTTGTTTTATTTATCTATGTACCTACTGTGCTTATTTCATAAAATTACTGTCGTCTTTTAGGGCCTATCTACATAATATATGTGGCAGTTGTATAAATTAGGTAGGTACGTTAGTTAGAGCTAGGTAGGTTAGAGTTGCACTATCCTTACTAATATTATAAATGCCAAAGTCCGTTTGTTTGTTTTTTTAACCGACTTCCAAAAAAGGAGGAGGTTCTATGTTCGTCTGTATATTTGTTTTTTTTTTGTGTATGTCCACCGATTACTCGAAGACGGCTGGACCGATTGAAATGATTCAAACCTTATTACATTAGGTACACTCCCAAGTTGGTCCCATTTTTTAAAATTATGAAATCGGTTCAGTACTTTTCAAGTAATTTTGAAAACAAGCACGAAAATAGTATGATTTTGTGTGAGTTACCTCGATGATTGGTCGTATTACTTCTTTGTTTATGAACTGAATAAGATAATATTTTTTTGTTGGAAGAGGGATATCTTAAGTGTAGTTTTTTAACCGACTTAAAAAAGGAGGTTCTCAGTTTGACCCGTATTTAAGTATGTTTCTCCGCGATTATCTTACGTTTCGCTGAGCCGATTTTTCTACTTTACTACTAAATAAATGAATTGAATTGAATTGAATACATATATAATATACCTTACCTACAAGGTACCTACACTAAAAATAATAAAAAAAAAAATTGTTTACAAAAAAAACAAAAAACCGACTTCAAAAAACCTACCTCTAAAAAGCAAGAAATAATATTCGTAATAATAAAAATACGTCTATTGAAGTCGGGTGGGGCTTTTAGAATAAAAAAAAGGAATTTGTATTCCAGCCCCACCCGACTTCAATAGACGTATTTTTATTATTACGAATATTATTTCTTGCTTTTTAGAGGTAGGTTTTTTAAAGTCGGTTTTTTGTTTTTTTTGTAAACAATTTTTACGCCTTCACGTCATGACTACTGAATCGATTACAATGAAATTTTACATACACGTTGCCAGGGGTATAGAAAAGGACATAGGGTTTTATCCCGAAAAAAGTATTGTTCGCGAGGGATAGCAAAAACTGTCCACGCAGACGAAGTCGCGGGTGGCCGCTAGTGGAATTATAAAAATATATCATTTCGGGATAAGAGATAGGTCAGATAGGAGTCGACACGTCTTAAGTAGCCGTAATGTTACGTAACGCCGAAATGTTACAGATCAATCGCCAGTATCGCCACCTAATTAATTTATTCATATGGCGCGAGCGGGCATAGTAGCTGGCCGCCGCGCCGGCGTAACGGCGCGGCGCGGGCGGCCTGTAGCGACAACAATGTATCTGTAATTAAACAAAATCCACTGTATGTATTTTTCTAATTTTTTGTGTGGCATATAAGCGCATTGAAGAGGTCATGTAAGAGCGATCTGATCGATTTTTAATTCATTATTGCGTATATTACGAAAGAAAAATGAATTTATCAAACAAGCACACCACTTAACTTTCTAAACTTTGTTCAACAGCTATATCTAACCACTGAAAGTCTTAAAATAAGATTTCAGAAATTTTAAAATTTTATTCGAACACAAAAGAGTGATTTTGTGATTTACGCAGTTACACATATATTAACTTTCTAATTTTTTACAACATGATGATAACATAGTTCTTATTATGAAACAATCAACATTTCAAACTTTAATAGGGATGTTGACTAATGAATAAAATAACGAAATACTAATAAAAATCGTAAACATATTAAACTTTTAGAGTAGCTTGTATACCTCTTGGTTTTATATATTGCATATTATTTGTTTTATGACCCTTCAAAGTTGGGTGGACAAGTCCATTTAAAAAGTATAAAATTTATTAAAATAAATGATACCTTTAATTAGTCCGTAAAATGTACAGCAAATTTGTCGAAGAAACCATTTTGATAAACACAATATTTAATATAGCTGCTAAACAAATTTCCTATGCGTTGCATACAAACTAACACGGCGTGCGTGACGTCATAACGTGCAAGCCATTAGTATGGAGCGTTTTTGATCGAGTCCATTTGTGCGCATTTCACACTGTGATATCTCGGGCAGTTTTCATGCTAGCGAATTAATTCTTTTACCAATGTTTCTTTTTTTGAGAGGTAATTTATGTAACATAAAATAAAAAAAATAGTCAACATCCCTATTCTATATATATGAAGTTAAACGAAATATTACGAAATATTACGAAATACCTAAACTATACCTAAAGCACCGTCATAAAACTTCTAACTTTTCAAAAATAGCTTACAATGCACATAATCTATACACTCCCCAAAAATTAAAACTTTTAGTATTATCAAAACTTTTTTATGAAATTTAATGTCCCACGACCGGACTATTGGACCATGTTGATAAAGAATACGCCGAGTGATAACGAATTGGTATCACCAGTGACGAACCGACTGTTAACAAAAACAGACTTAAAATCTCTTTTAGTGGTTTTGTTAAAATATTCGGCCTCTGTGCTTCGAAATTAGTTAAAAAAGTGAGATAAGTTTTAAGTGAAAATGGTGTCCGTGCAAACGATAGCCACTATCGTGGTGAAAGTATTTAAGATAGTAAGTAATATTTCCTATATTTCTAACTTTTTTGATAAAGCGATTTCCGAAATGATTACTCAGTATGTCTGTTTTGCCATGTATCTGAAATAAATTAGCTTACCTCCAAATTAATGTACAATAAGAATTCATGCTTTACAAGGTTATGTCTACCTAAATATCAAGTCAAGTCAATAGGCATCACAGTAAACTCATTGTGGGATGATTAGCAACCATGAATAATACCTAAGTGACTCACTGGAGCAGTAATCACTACACCCAATGCCCTGAAATACAGACCATAGACAATAAAAACAAGTTTCATTAGCCTGTACTTATCAGAAGTGCAACAAGTCTGACGTCATTTTTCAATACCTATTGGGAAAATATTGAAAACACTCTACGCATTTACATATTTTGTTCTAAATAAGTATGAGTAGGAACAAAGTACTTAACTTTTACCGAAAACAAGTTTGCGTCTATTTTAACAGAACTACGCTTACTAATTCTATAACTATAACCAAGTTACGATATAGCCTAAAGTAAAGTAAACATGTTCTAAATATTTTCTTATCATATGCTGGTGTTACGAATTTAGTTTTAATTTTCCAGCTCACAAAGCCCTTGCGGCCTCATTTCGTATCGCTTGATAAGGCCACACCTTGTTGATATAAAACAACGCAATGAAAAAACTTTGACGGTTCATTGATACCTTTAATTTGTTCAAAACATCATAGAAGTTCAGTTCAACATCATTAAAACAATAAAGATCAAGTAATACGTTGTTATTCACTTAAACACAAAACAGAGAGACTAATGAAAAGCGAAACACGATAACTGAAAGATTGAAAAGAGAAGTACCTACCTATATATTAGAAATTTATTACAATATAGAGAAAATTTCTGTGAAATTATGAACTTCATGGAGCTGGCTATATGGTATTGACAGTGTTACAGGTCGAACAGGGTTCTTTAGTAGTTTATTTGATTGCTTTCCGAATATCAAAACTTGTGGAAAAACTACAACAAGAAGAACTGTTTAATGCTGTCCTAGCCAGAAACTTTTTGAACATTCAATAACATGCTACGAATACATTTCAATGTAAAACATACTTAAAATGTTAGTCATAAAATTAGTCACATAGTGCACAGTGGTAACCGCAGAGAGCCATGAGTAATGCGGCCCTATCAGATAAGCGGTTATTTGTTCTTGTTTGGCAATATGTTTAAGCATCTCGAAGGGCATTTTTACACGTGAATTGGCCCTTTTTAGGTCCTACCTACTTCTTTTCTCTCTTTATTGGGGTAACATACAGTAACAAAGTTGAATATTTCTTACAGAATAAGTACACTTTATATTAAATTACTTTGTCACCAGATTCTAAGGTCACCAGCAACGTTTACCACGTATTAAAACAAACATAATCTATAAGAATGGTACCTACATTAAATAAACAAGGATACAAATTAGCATTTTAAGTTTTGTAAACTTCCTTTCCTACCAATATGTAAAAAAGAGAAGAATAGGGATGTTGACTAATGAATAAAATAACGAAATACTAATAAAATCGTAAACATATTAAACTTTTAGAGTAGCTTGTATACCTCTTGGTTTTATATATTGCATATTATTTGTTTTATGACCCTTCAAAGTTGGGTGGACAAGTCCATTTAAAAAGTATAAAATTTATTAAAATAAATGATACCTTTAATTAGTCCGTAAAATGTATAGCAAATTTGTCGAAGAAACCATTTTGATAAACACAATATTTAATATAGCTGCTGAACAAATTTCCTATGCGTTGCATACAAACTTGCAAGGCGTGACGTCATAACGTGCAAGTCATTAGTATAGAGCGTTTTTGATCGAGTCCATTTGTGTGCATTTCACACTGTGATATCTCGGGCAGTTTTCATGCTAGCGAATTAATTCTTTTACCAATGTTTCTTTTTTTGAGAGGTAATTTATGTAACATAAAATAAAAAAAATAGTCAACATCCCTATTTAGAATTAAATTAAATTAAAATTAAATCAGTAAGAACACACAATTTAGAATTTAAGGATGAACTTTAAATTTGGTTAAGGTATACATATTTTTGATAATATAATTTTCTTAAATAAACTTGGTCGGGTTGCCGCTATGTCGTTTGTGTGAAACGATTCGTTGCATGTGTGCACAAGCCTAACTATGTAGGGGCGAGCGTTTGCCAGCATTTGTTCTGCATCGAGGCGAGGCGTTGCAAACAATCGACAAGGGGCACGAGTATGAATTCTGGTGGGTATATTGTAGCATATTTTGTTAATAATGGGGACACAATCATATCTATTGTGGCATAAATCATACAACATATTGGTACCAAGCTGTATACGTCTATGTTTTAAGCTAATGAGTTGATACTTATGATGTAGCTGTTCGTAAGTGATGGAACTTCGAGCGCACTTGTAATGCATGCAACGTAAGAATTTCTTTTGTACTCTTTCAAGTGCGTCTGTATATTTATTATAAAAGGGATTCCAAATAGGCACAGCATATTCAAGTTGTGGTCTTATCAAAGATTTGTATAAACATAAATATGTCGAGGCACTTACAAATTTTTTGCTGATACGCAATACAAATCCATACATCTTAAACGCATTATAAATAATATTATATACATGAATATCGAAATGTATTTTATAGAGTCCAATGTAACCCCTAAGTCTCTTATGGTTTGTAGTGTTGTACTAATTCAAGCTGTTTGCCAGATAAAAAGTAATTGTAAGCAGTTTTTTTGTGAATATGATGGTCTTACACTATTATTGATGCAATAAATAGAAAAGCTGTCAATATCAGACTGGAAACGCTGATAATGCCAGATGTCCCAAAATGGACCCCTGCGGAACCCCTGAGCTTATAGGAACATAGTATGTCTCATATCCATTGATTACAACTTTCTGGCTACGGTTAGTTATATAAGATTTAAACCATCTTCAAAGATCCCCGCGGATACCATTATATGCCAGTTTGTCAAGTAATATTTTGTGATCAACTCTGTCGAAAGCCTTTGGAAAGTCAGTGTAGACGATATCCACTCGTTTATTAGCATCCATGCTTTCAAAAATATGTGATACATTAGATAATTTGTGCATTTTTGTTGATCTTCGCTTTACGAAACCATGCTGCTGATTGAGGATAATCTTATTAGGGATAAATATTGATATGTACTAATCTTTCAAAAAGCTTCGACAGAGCACACAAGATGGATATGGGGCGGTAATTGTCAACCTTTGATCTGACCTTTAAATACCGGGACAAAACGTGCAGCCTTCCATATAGTTGGAAATACACCTTCTTTTAGACATTTGTTATATTATGTATTGCAATGGATGACATAATGTCTTGGCAGTGGATTTTAAGAAAACAGGCGATATGTTGTCGACTCCATAACCCTTACTGGCCAATGATATTAAATGTAAAGATAGGTTACCCGCGCTTCACAATGGCAAGACGAAAGTCAGGTAATTGCCCGACTTTCAATTAGTCAGGCACAGTCTCGCGACACGGTAACACACGCGGCTCTCGTCAATCAGACGCAATAAAATTGTGAAATACCATAAAAAATGTCTACTTGCGTCTATAGACGATGTACAAATTATACAGCAACGGTCAGAGATCGGAAAAATGCTTTATTTCACACGTAAGTACTGTATTTAATAAAAATATGTATTTTCTATTACTTTATTCGGCCATATTGTACAAAGAGCGAGCTGTCTGCTTTGCGTGTGGGAGTGAAGGAGACAGCTGACGCGCTGTCAATTGGCAGCCAATGCGCATGCAGCGGCCAATGTGTGTATCTATAGTACCTTTACGCTGTTTTTTTATCTTTACGTTTAATATCATTGTTATTGGCATCCAATTTGAACAATTCTTTATACACGTCTTCAGAGCTGAAAGTGATATTGCACAAAACAAGATCAGATGCTTGGTTATTATCCGGAATAGAGTTCACATCATAATCGTCAGATAAGTCAGATGGTTCAAATACCGATTTAAAAAATGATGAGAAAAGGCTTCATCTTACATCTTAAGATAATTATGAAATTCTAAGAGGATGAAGGTTTATGACAACATTCAAAGACAAACTACTAACTATATGTATCTATAACAAAGAATGTAAATATTAACAGCCAATAACGATAGTTAAGTATGAAAGCTATAATTGTACCTAATTAAGTTTATTCAGCAATCATGTGTTATAGTGAAAATTCATAATTTCCACACAGATAAGAAAAGTGACGTGCTTCATTCAATGAAGTATTCGTCAATGCTGGGAATAAGGAGGATGTTTAGAAATCCGCAACTTAATAGCGACAATATCGCAGTCAACATTTACACACAGTAAATGGATTATTTCCAAATATTTGCCGATTTTTCCCGGTGTGCGGCGGGCAGATGTTCGATCACACTATTAATTCATTCTTGGTTGCTGAAGATTGGATCAGTAGGGTTGTCAAAGTATTTTTTTAATAATTAAAACAATAACTTTGGCTTGATGTTTTTAAAATATTAAAAACAAATAAATTTTTAGACAAATAAATGTCCATCAGCCATTTTTAATGTCCCCACTGCTGGGACACACCTTCCTTATAGGTGAATAAGGCGAACGGGCCATAACCCACCACGCGGGCCCAATGCGGATTAGTGGGTGTTAAAGACTGCAGATGCAGCCGGGACCAACTGCTTAACGTGCCTTCCGAAGCACGGAGGAGCTCGAGATAATAAATTTTTGGTCACCCATCCCATGACCGATCCTTACGAACCAATCGGAACTATGAAATATAACTTAACTAAATATATAGTATATGAAATATACTGTAACATATATAGTTATAGTATATGAAATATACTATAACTTAAATGAATACGGATTTTTTCAGTTATTATAGGTTCGTCAATCGTGTTGTCGATTAATGAAGCGCTAGTACATTTCAATGAAGTAAAGAGTAGCCATAATAATAGTAAAAGAAAAGATCTTTGATCATAGTAAAACTAGCTTACTATGCCGCAATGAAAGATTTAATATGACAACAAAAGCAGAAAACAGTTGAACGCTTTGTAAGTGGTAGGCATCTTAGATTACGTAGAAAAGAGAGAGATCTTCTTTTTTTGAGTAAAAAATATATGACAAAAACGTATAAGTTTTTATGAGGTACTAATAGTCCTAACTGCGTATACGCAGACAATGGGCCCTCGGGGCGTCGTGCACACTGGAGCGTTGCATTTACCTTGAGCGACCATAATGCGATGTTATTGTACGTGATCGATTTTCTTATTAATGTGCTACCGCTAATGCGCCTCTGATGATCTGTTATGATGTGGCTAAATGTTGAGGCTTAGATCTATTATGGTATGAATGAAGAAAACTTTTTCTCGTCAACAGAAAAAATAGTTACTTATGCAAGTAGTTTGACATTAATTGGAGTTTTCTTTTCTTCTTTTGAGCCTCATTTTACGACAATGGTGGCTATAGAAAGATTTAACTTTTACATGTTGCTTTGTTAATAAAATAAGGGAAATGGGTTTTATGGTAGAAATTCCATTCCATTTGCATTCCATTGCGTCAAACATTCACCATCCAAGAATTTTGCCAGAAAATTCAGTATATCATTTCAGCACAAATAATAAGTAAGTACGTACTTTCAGTTATTTTCAGAATTATTAATTTGATGTTTATGAAGACTACTCATTAGTCAAGCTTATTTATAAATATTAATAAATTTTCTAAATAAAGGAATATCTGCTGTAACTTAATTACCACAACACAACGTAATTTATTAAGAATTCAGTATTTTTGTGTAGTGATTCATTTATTATTCTGTGGTCGTCATCCCAGTTAAAACACAATTTGCCAAGTCATCATTTAAGATGTAAACTCCACCGTAAAATTAACGCAATTAACATTTCCTTTGATTAAATGTTTCAATCAGAAGCGGTTGATTGCGCTGGCTATCAAACACAAGGCATTAAATAAGGGAGGAAGACATTAATACTGTTAGAACCTGAGCTTCCTGTTAGCAATTAGACTCGTTATTACGATTACATGGTGTAATTGTTGGGCATCACAGAGTAGGCGCGGGCCGACAGATACATATATGCAAAGTTTTTTTTTTAATTCAAATAAACTTAATTATTAAATAAATTTCCCTCCCGCGATCACTGAGTCATTAACCTTATTGTCAAATTGTTGTCGTATTTAATCATTGCATGTATACTATTGTTTTGAGACAAATAAATGATTGTATTATTATTATTATTATTAATTATTAAGTACTTTTGAATCGTCTATATTTTCCTACCACCCGTTCCAGACTTTTTTAGCTGACAAGAAGAACGTTAGTGCTTTCTTTAGCCTGTGTTTTAATTACACGACTGCCCAAAAAGAAGAGTGTAGGTATTGTATTTAGGGTTTAGGGTTCATGTATGTTTGTATGTATGTGAGTTTCTTTATTCTCTTCCGGAAATCACACTTCCTAGAGGAAATACTTGATAGGTACCTACCTACCTGAAAATGGTCAGCTAACAAACTTATTATAAAAATTAAATACATCAATAGATTATGTAAAATAGTAAAAAAAATACATTTATACGCATTTTCATACATATGAAAACAATCATTTAAAAATATTATGAAATAGGTATCGTACCAAAATCGAAAGAAAAACGTGAATTTAATTGAAATGGCGTAACTATACATAGCTTCCGTTTCGTATTATTTTTCGGTAAAGATAAATTATAATGTGCACCTACACAGCAACGTGCCTACGTTACGTATCCTGTCTAGATTAAATTAAATGCTCTGAAAATTTAAGGAATCAGTCAAGTTTCAGCTATTTTAAGGCCAAATTATGATGGCCTAATATTTTTTCAGGCCTGTGTATGTTTTTGGCAAATAAATTGTTGTTGAGTATTTTGACATGAGAGCGTTATTGTATTGGTTTCGTTATTACGACATCGACATAAAGTAAAAAACCATAGACATAGATAGAGCGTCATATTAGTTGCGTAGTACCAAATACAAAAAATACAAAATATTTATTTTCAAAAATTACAGGTTACGGTAATTTACATTGGACTCCTCCCTTTAAGTCAAGATAACCTGGATTAGAAGGGGCCGCTCCTCTGCCAGAACATCTACACCTCAGTAGTAAATGCAGCAGTAAATGAATATGGACGAATACAATACAACATGCAAAGTTGTTACTATGTAGTCTAGTCAAAAGTTACTATCTATTACTACAATCTATTATTACCAAATAAATAAATAAAATAATCTAAAAGATAAATATAAATATACCTGTTATTGAACTATTACAATTACAATTTTAACACAAACCACATGCAAATAGATCTTCATGTGGTGTGAAAAACACAAGTCTAGTGTACTGCCCACTAAATAACAAGTAGTTTGCCTTCAATAACTTTGAATAATTACCTACTTAGTCTAAAATTAAATAAAAGTGAGTCTTAAAGAAAATATCATTGTTAAAACCTAATACTCTGTGAGTGCATTGCTCTTCATGTGTTATTAGCTCCTTGACAATGTTAACTCTTGACCCGGGAGACGGGACCGTCGCGTCATTAATTGAAATTACTCTGCAACTTTGTGTCAACTTTCGAGGATATATTTTAAATATTAAAGTTTTTTTTTGTACAATGGGATAGTGCTTGGCCTTCACCTCACCTAATGTTAAGTGACGATAAGGACGAAGGTGGAAACGCACTATACACCCAAAATTCTCAACACTGAGAAACATGGCTCTCTTCCTTTAACTGGCCGGAACACAACAATTTTTAAATTGTTGTTATGGCGTCAAACTGAGGCGCGATGGTGGTAGCTAGCCAAGCGGACTTGAAATAAGCCCTACCACCAACCAAACCGAGAATGAACCCCCCTCTTGGCAATCGAACCCGCGACCTACCACTGAACCACTAGACCTCAGAGGCGTTTGAAGTCTAAAAGATGTGAAACTAGTGCTTACAATCAGTTAATAACTAATTAATTTTAATCAATTACCTAGTTAGCTGAGTGATGATAGATAACGGAGTTCTAAATAATTTTCGAAACTTTAAAAAAACAAAAGATAAATAGACATAGGTACGCTTGAAATATAGCAAAACAAGGTTGATGAAAGACTTAAAAAATACATCAACTTTTCAAAAATCACTCTACTATAGTGTCGTGTGTGGTAAACTGTAATAATTTACAGTTTACCACACACGACGCAAATTATAGTAAAACAAGTAAAACAACTAGATTCTTATTACGCAAGTTATGGAATGCATAATCGAAACATTTTAACTCATTCAGCTGATAATGAGTTCAAACGCGATTTGACCCGTCGTAACAGTCATGTTAAGAATGTGATCGATTATCGTCAATCGATTGCTAAGCAACTCGAATAATATTTAGATTTTTAATTTCTAACGAAACGGAATCATTACTCCAAAAATACCAATATCTTCTGTGCCCAATGTTTTATTTTTCTTATTTCTTTTATACATGTCCATGTAAATGCACCCATGCATATTTCACCAATCATCGTAGTTCATTATAACAAAATTTTCACTTTCATTGTTATAAGTTTAAAATTACTTATTTTTTGTTTTATAATAAGTACCTATTTTAAGTTTGTTTTTAAGTCTTATTGTAAACATAAATTTTAGTTCCTAGGAGGAAAGAACTGACCTCTGTTACACAGGCGTTCACCTTAGCATGGAGGTCAGGGACTTCACTGTTATATGACTTACATGTAACCTTTGGTTTATGTAACAATAAAGAAATTATTATTATTATTTTAGATACATGTGATGTAATAATTTCACATTCATATTTTTTACTTTAGATCGTATTTTTTGTAGCATAAATAAATCATCCTAAATTATTTCAGGTATTTATCCAAAATTTTGTTTTAACACTTCTGTGCCCTTAGCACGAACAGCTATCGAGAAAAAAAACGCACGTAAAATTACTCGATAGACAATTCTCTATGGAAAATTTTATTTCGCTTATCGGCGATAGATGGCGTTGTACAAATTTCCAATACAAAATGTATCTATCGAGTAATTTTACGTGCGTTTTTTTTCTCGATAGCTGTTCGTGCTAAGGGTACTGATAACTAGATAACTTTATCAGATAGGAAGTATCATTGATTGTAAATATTATAAATAAAAGTGACAATGATGATATTATAGGTACCTACTGTAGACATATTTTAACATTTGTTGTATTTTAATTTAACATTATAAACATTGACACAAGCAATAAGGGCATAAAAGAGTGAAGACATCAAGCATTATGCCAAAAAACATTCATAATCTCAAATACTAATATTGTATTGTGTTGGTTGTGACTCAGACCAGATAATCTGTAAGAAATTAAATTGTTAGAAATTCGGAAGTACTTGCTGATTATGGTAAAAATATGACGTAGAAATAACAGGAACTATGAGAAATTTCTGTTGAATATGTACTTAACTTATATATCTTATCTGATAACAGATTCCGTGTAGTTTTGAGTCACGTTTTATACAGATTATTGTTTTGAACTTCTCTAACTGCCGGAACACAACAATTTTTAAATTGTTCTTAAGGCGTCAGACTTAGATAAACTGGTGGTAGCTAGCCAGGCGGACTTGAAATAAGTCCTACCACCAACCAAACCCAGTACACATTGTACCCCCCTAGGAATCTAACCTGGGACCCCTGCGTCTTACACGGGTGGGAACCACTAGACCACAGATGCGGTTAAAAGGCAGTTACATACATACATATACTCACACCTGTTTCCCATGGGGGTAGGCAGAGACTATGGATCGCCACCTGCTACGATCCTTGCACACTTCTTTCGCTTCATTAACATCCATCAATCTTTTCATACATGCCCTGCGGTTTTTGTCACTACGTACACCAGCCTTTTTTATTAAAACCTCTATTTGGCCCGCGTAGGTTTTTCTGGGACGCCCTTGCGCAATCGTTCCTTCCACATTCGCACAATATATCTCTTTCGTGATTCGCCTTTCATTCATCCTCTCTAAGTGACCAAACCACCGGAGCATTCCTTTCTCAATTCTTGTCACTATATCATTTTTCAGACCACACCTTTCACGAATCACATTATTGCTCACTCTATCACTCAATTTGACTCCACATGTTTTCCTCACCGAACGCATCTCTACTGCATTTATTCTGCTTTCATTCTTCTTCTGCCATACCCAAGATTCACTTCCATACATCAGTGTCGGCACCAGCACTCCGTTATGAATAGCCATTCGCGCCTTTGCAGATACGATTTGGCTACTCATAATCGAGTGTATGGCACCATTCACTGCATTTCCTTTCTTTACTCGTCTTTCTATGTCTTCCTCACTCTTTCCATCCCTTGTGAACAAACTCCCGGACTTGTTTCACTTTTTCGCCGCCTATCATTACCGTACAGTCAGTCAATTTTTCCTCTCTCTCAAACACCATCACTTTTGTCTTAGATACATTCACTTTCATCCCTTTTCTCACAAAATCATCATTCATAACAGACATCATTTCCTGCAACTCAGTTAGTTAAAAGTAATATCTCCTTCCAGGTCCTGAACATCGTGATCCTGGTGCTGTACCGGACCGGGTACAATGGGGAGTTCCTCGGGGTGGGCGGCACCTGGAACCTCAACGAGGAGAAGAATCCAGACGCTGAGATCGTCGCTTCCGGTGTCATAGTGGGATACCTCATTTACACGCTGGTGCAAGTTGTCACGTATCTGTTTGGCACCACGGAGCATAAAAGGTGAATAAACCCACAATTTTAGCTCATTTATTGCTAATATTTGCACTTCGCAAAAATCTCCACAAAAATAAGAGATAAAGAATCTCGTTTGATGTTGGTGACTAGGGGCCTAAGTCCATTTTAAACTTACTAAAGTAAGTTTCTTAACTTAAACTTAATTCCCTAAAGGGAATTAAGTGAAAAAAGGGCATAATACTTTGTGCCCTTCCTGCACAAACTGTATAGCTTGATGGTCGAGAGATTTTACCGGAGTTTTCGGACTAATGCCGTTTTTGCATAATTTGTTTCGGCTATAAGTATGGAACGTTCCGTTTATCAAAGTTTGTTTTTATATTTTGTTGGACTTATGCCCTTTTCACCAATCCGCATTGGGCCTGCGTGGTGGGTTATGGCCCATCCTCCTTACCACCCATAAGGAAGGCCTGTGCCCCAGCAGAGGGGACATCAAAAATGGCTGATGGACATGCCCTTTTAGCAGTATGATGAGTTGCCACGATTGTTTGCTTGATGGTCCGACCCGATCGTGGGGCGTAGACAAAAAAACTAATTTTCATAAATCACTTATTTAGTTGAAGCGGTTTTAACGCAATGCCTTCGATTGGTAGGTAAAATTGGAAAACCTTTTTTTATGCACAACGGGATAGTGCTTGGCTTGGCCTTCATCTCACTCACCTGATGTTATGTGACGATAAGGCCGAAGGTGGATGCGCACTACTTCCGGAATCCTCATCACTGAGGAACTGGCTATCTTACCTCTAACTGCCGGAACACAACAATTTTTAAATTGTTGTTATGGCATCAGATTTATGTAAGGCGGTGGTAGCTAGCCAGGCGGACTTGAAATAAGCCCTACCACCAATCAAACCGAGTACAATTTGTACCCTCCATGGGAATCGAACCACTAGACCACAGAGGCAGTTGAAAAACCTACGGTGGGAGAACTGTTATGAGAAGAATTCGTCTTGTTTTCCATTTGCCAATAAAATATCTTTAACGGTTGTGTGTTGTATTCCAGGGCCCTGTCAGAGGTGGTGATGAACTTCGTGGGAGTGTTCATGTGGCTGGCTGTGGGCGCGGTGGCGCTGCACTACTGGGGCGGCTACCAGGGAGAACACCAGTTCCAGTTCTTCTTTGCCGAAAGACAGGTCAGCTTTCCCTTTTTCTCTTTTGTTATCTTTTCTTTTTATTTGTTATTTGTCTTAAATATGAGTGCACTCCTGTGTGTGTCTTCAGACGATCGCATTACCGTTCCCTTTCACTTTCACCTGACGCAATCAATAGCGCGCACTGACCATGCGTTATCGCTTTCCTCTTGCGCTATCGCTATTGATAGCGCATGCCCTATCTTCTCAAAAAACGTCAAATTTGTATTGCAGAAAGTTGAACGTGAAAGGAGGCAATCAATATTGCATGCGCTCAACGCAAGTTGCCTTGAAAGTTGAAGCGACTCGGTGAAAATGACCATTATGACGTCATTTCTCTCAGAGGATCTAACAGACCTTCAAATTTATTCTCCTGGCAACGATGTCCCAACAATTTTTTTCACTAAACTCGTACCTTATTGGACTGCTCTAGGATATTTTTCAGTAAATATCTTATCAAACGCTGTTTTCTTTTCAGATTGGCTTAGCAGTTGGTGCACTTTGCGTCATCCAAGGAGCAGTATACCTCCTCGACACAGCACTTTCCGTCATACATTACACGAAAGAGATGTAGAACATAATTTTATAACCATTCGTAATTTAACTCTAAACATTTAAGCTTTTTCCCAAAAATTCCGAAAGTGTTTTTTTACCAGATAATTCCCACCTGTTTCTGATAGTTAAGTTAGGTATAGCTGGTTTATTTAACGTCGCATTTATTTTGTAATGTAAAGCGTTATTTTGAAATAAAATTTACAATAACTACGCTGAAGTTTCCTTTGCAATAAATTTTTAAAACATATTTAAACCAGCAACTAAAATAGTTCACAAATTGTGTATTAAAGTTTAACTTGGAAGATTTTTGGAAGAATTTCTTTCATGAAAATAAAAGTAACAGATAAATATCTTTATAAGTAACGATTTAATAGGCTAAAGCAGCCCTATGCCTATTACTAATTTTTCCATCATTTTTCCTTTTAAATACCTACTTATAAATTAATTTATCTCATCCAAGTATTGATTTTTCTTTTTAAGTATCCATTTTCTTTATAAGGAAATTAAGTATATTTGAATTTTTAAATTTTAGCATTCACAATGCTATTTTTATATATTAAGTTACTTAATATAACTGAAAAAATATGCAAGTTAATATTAAAGTGGATGAGAAAAATATGAATTGTAGGTACAGTCAAGAGCACCTAGTGAATTTATTCAAGGTTTGAGAAGCGGGATTTATCGGAAAAGCAAGTCAATTGCACGGCATTAGGACTTTGGTTACCTACTTTGCAGTTGGCTAAATTTTTAACCTCTAGGGGGGGCAGCTGCCCCCCTGCCCACCCTTTGCCTAGACTAGAATAGCATATCAATAAAATCAACCACAAGCAAAATTGTATTAGTTAATTTATTACACTGAAGGCTTGTATCAAAAGTTAGCAGGCCACATAACACCAGCTTTTCTGGTAAGATTTAAAAATGGGACATGAAATGTCTGTGAACAAATTGAAACTTTTTTGTAACCTTTGTAATTAGTCCTGAATAAAACAGTTGTATGTCAGAGGCCAATGTGACACAACATCGTCACCTTGTTTATCTGCAGCGAATCCTGTAAGTTTTCCTGTATACCATGACAGACTCCTACTACACGTCACAATGTTTATGAGTAACTTCCCATAATCCCCGCTGCGTACCAGGACTATGCCCCCTATTGTTAACAAGTCTGCGGTTTGCATAGGTAGTTCATAGAAAACCCATTGAAGGATGATTTTGAAACAAATAACAAAACACTATCATCTAATATACCTAAGGATTATTATGCACTCGGAAACAAATTCTAGCTATAAACATTTATTTCTATGTCGAATGCTATAAATGACATTGAACAGGCGAACTTCATTTTTGCAGTTGGACTTAAAAGGATAACCCCAACTATTTGACCATGCACGAGTATGATGTATGCTACTTTCAAAGTGCTCAATATGGCTCCATGTATGTGTTACCGCTAAAGTACGGAATACGTTAACTAGTTAATCTGCAGATTAGTTGGCCAAGGCCGTTAAAGTGCGAATTTTTTGTTAAAGTAGCAGATTTCCGTACTTTACCTAGTAAATTTGCCTTTTTATTGACTAATTTCAAAATCTAAAATAAGTTTTTTTTTTCTTTTAGACCATTACAATTTTAGAAATAAGTTGGTGTCCCCATTTAAGCTGAAAGCCTGTGTTTGTGAGACACCGCTCTTTCTTCCTTAGATAACAAACTAAGACACTAGACTGAGATGGAAAACTTATAAATAACTAATTAATATTACACTATGTGTGTGTGTGTGTGTGTGTGTGTGTGTGTGTGTGCGCATGTGTGTGTGTGCATGTGTGTGTGTGTGCATGTGTGTGTGTGTGTGTGCATCTATCGCAATCGCTTTCAGGATGTACCTAACACATTGAAGCTTTTTTAAGGCACAATTAAAAACTTACCAAAGAAATGCAGCAATGTGTCACATCCATCTGTCAAACAAAAGCGATTGCGATAGATTTTTAAAATAAGACCCTAGCCCCCTGATTATTAACGGATGCTACACCGTTAAAATGCGGAATAGCCGAGGCTTCAAGAAATTTAAGTAATATACCTAACAAAATAATATACCTCCTAGAAAAAAATCGACTCGCACCAGACCTTATCCTCAGGTGGGATGGGAATAGAACCCGCAACCTTTGGAAGTCCGATCCAATGCTCTTCCAAATGAGCTACCGAGTCTAGGCGTGTAATTAAGTGGACGAGGGATCAATTAACTGTGATGCGTCGCTGCGGCGTGGCTTGCATTATTGAACAACGCGCCTCGCGCTCCAATCCCATTGATTGGTGCTTATACTGGGAAATAACACGAGCCATTGGTATTTTATAGTTATCGAATCTAATGGCCTAGATAAGAGTAGCACACATGTCTTAAATCTTGTTTAAAAAATGTAACGTGGCATAGAAAATGTTAAGCGTAGTAACTAATATGTATTTAATTTTTCAACACACTTGCTCGTAAAGTGAGCCCTAATACATCGCTTTTAGGGCCATAAACCGAGCTAAAACAAACGCGTGCAATAATATATAAAACACTAGTTCGTAATAGAATTAACCCTACAAAGTAAAATTAGTACCTTACTGCAAGTTCTATGCGAGTAAACAGAGCATTCCCAATTTAGCCGGGTAATACAGTTATTTTTTTTCACAACAAAGAGGCTAAAAATTCATATACCTTTTTGGAATAAATAAATGTGTAAGTCCTTAAATAAGTCAAATAAATATATATTATTATCAAATAATTCCCAATATTTTGTTATAAAATATTTGCATTTTGTCACTTAAAATTATAATTTTGAAGTAGGCTGTATGCTCCTCACCCCTTTGTTCGAAAAATATTCTTGCGTTGGGCTTGTGAAAAAAAACAAAAAAAAAACATGCGCGTAATAGATTACTGATAATGAAACTATAGAAAATAATGTAATGTCATGGTTACAATGATTATTATTATTATTATTATTATTATAAGTCTATTATTTGTTTGTAAGGTTATGTAATACTTAAATCATTATTTGTTGCTAAATTTATTAAAATGATTTGATTTGATTACTTGATCCATGACGATCTGCTACCGTTTCCTGTTATTTGATTATTTCTGCTTAATTGATATAAAAAGGAATTGATATGATTACTTGATCCATGTCTGTCTGCTACCGTTTCCTTTTATTAAATGGTCATTTTAAAATAAGTATTAAATAGATATCATTATTATTAATTCAATGATAAATAATGTTAATAATATTATATTTTAATTGTCACAGGTTATTTATTAAATTAATAGTTATTTGTATAAAAGTACGGATTTGATCATTTGGCGCCATTGTGGCAGACTTGTTTTCTGTATAGCTTAACTCTGATTGGTTGTTCAAAATGGCGGGATATTTCTTGCTCTTGCAGAGCATAGCATTATTTTTAGACACATTCTGCTGTAGTGAGTCAAGTGAAAAGGTTGTCTAGGCATTTGAATTTGCCCGTCAGCCGTGGGCCGGCTGATCAGCACGCTTTGGCACCGCTTCCACCTGAAAGAAAACCTAAAAGTTATAGCCCGGCGCCGCCCAGTCTAAGAAATTTTGCTCACCTAGAAAATCTATTGGCCAGCTTTGACCTAAGGTGATCTGTAGATTGCCTAGCTAGGGAAACGTAGGTTAGTTAATGTACGAAATGAAAAAAAATCGCACTTTAACAGACTCGACCAGGTAATATGCAAATTAATTATATAGTTAATCTGCACTCTAACTGGTTTAAATGAAGACTAATATATCAGATATTTTTTTAATATTACCGCGAATTTTGCAATTTGGTGCTAGTTACGCGCTTTCATGCTTATAAAAAGGTCTACGTGTAATTACAATACGTAAGCCAATATTGAGTACTTATGTTAATTCGCTGTACTCTATTTGTTTATTAAGATTGCAACTAGAGCGAGACGCTAACTGGTCTGTGCCTAACGCCTAACACTCGTTATCATGTTCAATGGACCCAGTTTATATTTAATCTGTGATGGATTGTAAGCTGTTAATGAAATTAGATGTTAAAATGATTAATCTGTCAATTGAATCTATTAAGTCACTTTGCAACTCATGATTATTAGCATTTGCAGTTTCAGTAGACATTAATTAAAACATGATGGTTCTAAGACGGTGTGAATAGTCAGCTTTCTGTTCGTTTCAACGTTAATGCAAAGTTTGTAAGTACAATTATTACATTTCAGCACTATTCTTGTAATTGTACCCAGAAAATATCTGATCATTTCACAAACAGTCAACAGAATAGCTCTGTGAATAACAAGACATGTATAACGATGACGAGGTGAGGTCAATAAAGTGTCAAATTAGATAGGTCTAGGGTCAAACGGCAGACCTACGGGCACTTGGCCATAGTCACTCCAGGAATTAGTGCTAGTGGTCCTGTGCAGGCAGATAGCCAGATTAGTAAGTTTTATCTTAAGTCAAATTTTAGGAAAATTGAAAATTAGTGAGTTTGTAACATTTCATTTTGTGGGTGATTTCAAATGTTAAGTTAATGGATTAGTTCTGGATAAGTTGATAGATTCGTTGACCTTTAAAAAAGTAAAATGGCAACATTTTTTATGTTTAGGTATTGCAAATAAAGAGCAACTTAACATAATTGAGTGAAATTAGACCAGTTAAATAATAAAGTTGAAGTAAAAGAGTATCTGTCATAATATAAGTTAACAAGTATTAAAACACTGAGATTTTTTAATTTGTATGAAGATCTGCAATTAAAACTTTACATAGGTAGGTAGTTACAGAAAGATGAACAATAATAAATTCAACTAGAGACTTCTAACATTATCATAAGAAATGAAAAATTACTGTAATAAAAAATATTCTGTAAAATTACGTAAGTATTACACAATTAATTAGTAAAATATATACAAAGTAACCTCGCTACATTTTAATTTTAACATGCATAGTTGTATACGGAAATAATTGGATTACATTAGTAATATTACATAAACTATCAAAAATATGTAGATGAGTTTGAAAACGGGTATAATAGTAACATCGTGAAAGTGTTCAGATAGTCATCACATTTGGGTTTTGTGTAATACTTTACTAAAAATACTTTTTTACATATAAGTACTTGATACTTTTTGTTAAAAAAAATAAGAAAAAGAGAAAACTGAATGCTTTTTGGAATAGATGACTAAACAGCTCGCGATAATGTTTCGTAACTTATGTTTATGCCAGAATTTATGCGAAAAAGATGAGGACGGAGGAGGAGGATCAAGGAGGATCAAGGCTTTTACAAGATTAAATGACCTAACATGACTTGTGACTTGCAATATTAATAAACATGATACTTGATCAGACTAAAAAAAAATATACCTAATTGAAATAACATCAATACTTTAAAAGAATTTACTAAGAATTACTAAGAATATTTTGTAATAGTCTAAATAATTTTTTAAACATTACAAATCCTTATCCAAAAACGTACAGAAAATAAATAAATTTATGAATCACTTTACCAGCAGAGCACGAAAATCAGTGCTATAAAATTAAAAAAGTTATATGGTATCTTATCTACCAATGTAAGTGAAACTGTAAATATTTCAGGCCTGAAAAGCAACCTAAAAAGCCCAGTGCTTCCAATTTAAAACTAACGACGAGTTCACTGAAGACTGAAGTTCTGAAAAAATTTAAAGAAGGTCCATTTAGCAACCCAAGGAGGTTAAAACCAGAAACATAAATTCTAACAAGGAGTCCGACTCAGCAAAGTGGATCGTTACCCTAGCCGCGTGGAGGGCGAGCGGGACTCGTGGGGCTTGGTGACTCTGTCGCCTGGCTTCAAGGAGTTTTGCGACCTGGACTACGAAGCCACCAAGATTGCGCCCCTTACGGACAGCGTAAGTACCTGCTTTAATATTCATTCTTTTCCGAGATTTAGGAGATTAATAGTTCCCCATGACCACGGCAGCTGAAACGATCAAATAAAAAACTAAACTACTCAAGTCAGAAAACCTAAACCGCGCTACTATTCGTGAATATTGCCCTGAAAAGCGCGCTTGCAGGAGGGTCAAGCTGTTCTCTAATACTGATGGAGCCTTGTTGGTGGATCGTGGTGGAATGAGGGATCTTTTGTTTGTCTCAAAACTTATAAATCTAGATCACAGAATATTAACACAGTACTAAACGCCTAGATATAAATAGTTTGGCTGCCTATTTGGTCAACGATTGTAAAAATTCAGCTTAGCTCAGCGTCATTTGTACTGAAAAAGAACTGATTGCTACAAATTAAAACCCTACTCATTGAGTTAGCGTAAACACGCTAGATAAGTACTATTATTTATTCTGTACGTAAACAAAAAAAACACAGATTTTGCAGTCCCCGCAAGAATCGGAGCATTGAAAATGAATACAAAAATTTACGAAAAACCAAAATCAAATGATATGCAAATTCCTATTATATATATTTTTTAAGTTACCTAGTAGGTAGTACCCACTGCCTGCCTCGAAACGCCTGAAATATTATTAAACGATTTTCAAAATTCCAACGAATGCACTTTGCAAAAATTGTACCCTATTTAATGCAAATAAATGAATTGAATTGAATTGAATTCTCGTCTGCTTCTGCATCTTTTAACACTATTGCCATGACGATCGGTCAATAATCATAGAAGCTACATCACTTTTAACGTACGGAAACACACGTTTTAGTACAATTCCAAATCTAAAGGGGGTCACAATTATTAACCAAAATTGGGTCGCCATTTTGTAGCTAAACTAGGACCTTTTTTAGGGTTCCGTAGCCAAAATGGCAAAAAACGGAACCCTTATAGATTCGTCATGTCTGTCTGTCTGTCCGTCCGTCCCTATGTCACAGCCATTTTATTCCGAAAGTATTAGGATTACACAAGTTGAAACTTAGTAGATAGATGTATTCTGTTAACCGCTTAACGATTTTAACACAAAAATAAAAAAATAAAAAGATTCAAGGGGGGCTACCCATACATGGAACTGAAACTGAAAAAAAAAACTTTGTTCATACCAATACGTGCGGGTGCTATAGATAGGTCTCTAAAAATGATATTAAGGTTCCAAAGACATTTTTTTCTCAAAGTCAACCGTTTGAAAGATAAACACTGCCAAAGTGGTAAAATGTGTGTGTCCCCCCCTCTAACTTTTGAAATAGGTGAGTGAAAAATCTAAAAAAATATATGCTATAGATTTTAATAAAAACTTTCACTGAAAATTGGTTTGAATGAGATAATTAGTAATTAGTTTTCGAGATATATCATATTTTCCAAAACCGCAAATATAACTTTGTCATTCATACCAACACTGTGAAAAACAAAGTTATTTTTACAGACGAAAAATGATAGTGGTATTAAATATGGTATGGTATATATAAGGTAACTACGGAACCCTACGGCGCGTGGCCCGACACGCACTTGGCCGGTTTTTTTTTCATTTTTTCTTAAGTCCGTGTTTTTTCGAAATATTTACAATTTAGTAAACAAACACCCCGGAAAAACCCAAATTTTCCCAAATTTTGCAAAATTCAAAAAAGTTACCAGTAGATTTTCAAAATTCAAACGTTCACACGTGTCTCGATAAATATCTCAACTTTTGGTACTATTACCATCTCCATCCTACCAAAATCCTCGGAGCTATGGCCAAAAATAAGTCTCAGGCGATTTGCATCTGATAACCATTTTCAATGGTAAAAAAATTAAACATAGGCATAGAGTTATTTGTAATACACCAACAACCTCGCAGGAGTAGATTACTAACATCATAAACAACAACGTTTGTTCTACGACTTTCCGAAAACGGCAAAAAAATATAGCGACTTTTCATACGAAACTCAATCAGCCGGTCCGACATTTATGGAAAGTCAATTTTTTTTGTCATTTTTCAGAAAAGTCGTAAAAAAAAGTTCTTGTTTATGATGTTAGCAATCTACTCCTGCGAGGTTGTTGGTGTTTTACAAAAATAACCCTGTGTGATTTCAAAAACATTAAAATAATGTTTTTGCATTCTAAATTTTTCCCGTCCCTTTTTCCGACATGAGACACGCTCAAGTCCACACTTCCACAGCCTACTTTCGATGTAAATCATTGTATTTACAGGCCCTTGGATAATTTGTCCGAAGCACGCCTCACGTCCACGCTAACTTGTCAAAGAATATCTACTAATGCGCTGACTCATGCGTTTGAAGATAATAGTTAATTACCTTTAATGAAATTTCTACTGAGGCTGGGTCGTGAACTTGTGACTAAGTGAACGTTTCATATGCTCTTGTTGTCGCCCTCTAATGATGAAGATTTTACTACTTGTTAGTATCGATTCTTTGTACTAACTGACACCACATTAAGAAACGAATTGTAAATTTTTTTGTATTTTTTCTCATAAATTTCGTCAAGTCACTTATTTATTAGATGTGAAAATCTATTTACATTTGGATTTGCAGTAAACATTTTTAGAGAAATTAAAAAAATACCGTAGGTACCTTTCATTCTCTCAAGGTTTACACGTTTTATTTCCGTAGAGATTTTAGCAAACTTCCTTATCTAAGCTTACGATATTTTGTAACTAATAAGTACTCGACTTTTTAAATAGAATAATTGCAATGTATCAGTAGCCCATAAATTTAATATGAGGTTGTATAAATACACCTTGGTAATACACCTCTAACCCCTTACTAATAAAGATTGTATAAATGTGTGTTTTTTCACACAGTGTTTTGTTACTTTCTTTTCAATGTCAAATTCAAATAGTTTGACAGCGAGTAACCATTGTGTAACTATACATCTGCTATCTATATTAGTAAGGGGGCTAGTATTTACAACCTCATATTAAATTTAAGATTTTTGCATTCACATTGCTTAAATGTGACTTAATTGGAATTTAACCTGTGAATTGGGTTTGGAGAATACTTAATAAGTGTTATTCTAACAGCATATCTGTCGAACACGTGCTCTTTGATCAGCCATGCCGTTATTTGTAGGAAGCCGTCTCGGTCACATCGCCTAATGTTATATGCGCGCGTCCGGAATGTCCCTAAACATACAATTATTGTCACCCGTGGTACCTATCGAGCGAAATACAGGGTGTATTTGTAACCACTCACCAAATTTTAAGGATGTGTTCAGTCCATGAAACTAAACAACTTTCTCCATGAAACATGTGTCGAAATACGACAAAAAATTTTGGTCATCACATACTAAACTGATCTCGTGATCTCTTTGATTTGTATGAAAAGCCATTTTTTTACATATTTGACCCTATGTTTTTTAGAGAAAGTAGTTCAGTTTCATGGACTGAACACATCCTTAAAATTTGGAGAGTGGTTACAAATACACCTTGTATAGGCCTATTAAGATATTGGCCGCATTCCTCGTAGTAAAATTATGTCATCCTTACTAAAACTATCCTTGTCCTAACTAATGTTATAATGCGAAAGTACGTTTGTTTGTTACGCCTTCACGTCTTAACGACTGAAGCGATCATCATGAAATTTTACATACACGTTGTCAGGGGTGCAGAGAAGAACATAGGGTAAAAAAAACTTTTTATCCCGAAAAAAAGTATTGTTCCCGAGGGATAGCAAAAAATCTTTCCACGGAAGGGAAGTACTAAATCCATGTTTCACGCAGACAAAGTCGCGGGCGCCGCATTAGTTTTTTTTATTTCTTCCAGAAAAGTGATGAGTAAATAAATTAGAAGACTGAAATTCCATACATTTTGTGTTTTAATTCTTTCTTTTATTGCTTTCGCACTGCACTGGTTTGTACCTTATGTTTCAAAATACAATTTGTGTTTTAATTTCTTAACTTCCACATATGTTTCTTTTTTCCTTTTTTTTACTTTTGGATCGGTAATGTAAGTAAGTATTGATTTTTTTACAGAACAAACGAAATGTTTCGTGAGGTAGATTTTAGTTTAAATATTATTTCGATTATTAGCTCTGGCACTATTATATTAGTTTTCCTGTTTATATAATTTATTGGTAATCCCATACTTGTACGTATGTAGTACATTACAAGCCAAGCCCATGCAGCAAAAGAATTAGTTAAAGCGGTCACTACACAATAACTACACACACGGAGTGCGCTCGCGCAGCTAACACGAACCACGCCTCGCTGCGGAAATTTACAAATGTATTTCATTACTCAATAGTAATTCTTTTTTTTTCTCACGAAACAGACACAGTTTCCATGTTTTTTTGGCTGAAAATGATTAAACTTCTATTGAGAAGTGAAGAGAGAGAATAACGTTCGTGAGAATAACGAGTGGTACTGCGGCAGAGCATACTCCCTGGCAGTACCACACCGACCCTTTGTTTAGACTAAAATACGTAACGTCCAATTTTTTTACTGGCGTACAAATTACGAACAATTCATGAAGCACTTGTTTGGCGTCGTGGTACTGCGACAGAGTATAACACAGATATCTTGTTTTCGATAGATTAAAAAAAATGAGCATGTTGATTGTTTATTTTATTATAATTTACTCTTGAGTATTTGTTCAAGAATTATTCCAGTAGGTAAGTACCTAAGTAGGTACAAGTACTTTCACCTAAGTTTTTGTAAAACTTTTACCTATTTTCGTTAAATTTGACACCAATATTTAATGATTCTAAACTTGTTCATGTTAATAAAAAAAATATTTTTCAATTAAATTGTCATTATCACTATTAAAATTAAATATTTTAGGTACCTACTTACATTAAGAAGTATTTGATTATAGAGGAAGTTCTCGTAACGTAAAATGCGATTAAATTGACAATAGACAAAGATTGACAATAGACAAAGATCGACTGCAACTTGATGAGATAATGTATATTTTTTTTTACAGATTTATTAATGCTTAACGTTTTAATCTGGGTAGGAACCTATCGCAAGCTCTCTGAATCTTCGCATTTTTTTATTCCACTATTTATACATTCTGACTTACATATCTACATACCCACTTAGAATAACACCTAGAACGATAGTTCTCTACAAAGCGCACTGTCAAAAGTGAGGCAACAAAATGGCCCCGTTTTCTGATTTCAAAACAGTTTCAATTTTCCTACATTTATTAGATTAGTTACTATATTATTGGATTTTAGTTACGATTAGGTAACGTATGAAGGATATAAATCTGAAAACTAAGCCATTGGGCTTAGTATTAGTTGCCTCACTTTGCGAGGACACGGCTTCTAGGATGTTATTATTCTAAGCATACCCAAAACAAAAGTGAAACGAAAACTGCAAGTAACGAGAATATAATGTATTTTGTAATGAAGGTCTGTTCCTAATTTATCGAGTCTATAGCAATTAAGTAAAAGATAACCGCAGAAACTTACACAAAAACTAATAGGTAAAGAAAATGGTAAATACTTGGCGTCCAACATAAACAGCACATTCAATAGAGGTTGCTGACCTAGCCCCATGTAAAGAAATGGAACGTTGTGTTATTTCCACAAATAGGTCATAGTCATAGTAAAACCTCCACGCACCCCTCCCGCCATCGCAGGAACTTTGGCGCCAAAACCGGTGCCAACATGGCGGCTACGAAAGCCCTCTCGCCGATCAATCGAGGGGCGAAACATACCTACTTATGATAAAAACAAGATGTAAGTTAGCTTTTTTCGAACTAGTGTAAAAAAGGAAAAAGGGACACCAAATTTGTTAAACAATGAGGTCTTTTCACAATGACAAAAGGCTCGATAGATGGCGTTGATAAAAATGTATGAGTCACTGTGATTTTTTATACTAAGCTTCGAAGAGTACTCAGGTAGGTAGGCAGGCAGATGTAAACCTAAAATATTTCTCTTTGGGTAGATGTCAGCCAGCGAGCGCTTACTTGCCTCTTTGGTACAGACAGGCATAGTATTTGATTCTACTATGCTACAGGCCGTTTATTTTTAAAAGCTAATTTTGACTTATCAATTTCCTTTAACGCCATCTAGTGAAGCAAATAGAAAGTTACTATTTTTATTTTTCAAAATGTCACTTTGAAAAGCCCTCATTGAGCTGTAAAAATACTACATTCTATATCAAACCGGTCGCGGTCGGGTAAGTAATAGCCAGTCCAAACAATGGCCCATACGCATGTTCGCTAGTACAAAGACGCATTGTTCACGTCATATACTTGACGTGGCAATAAAACTGCATTCGCGGTATAATATTTCATTTATATGCAGAGTGCGAACAACCCGTATGGTGTTGTTGAGAGGAAAACACTACGTCAGAATCTGAACAAAATCCCTTGTCAACATTTAAACTTGAATTCGTTCCAGTAACAACACGGCGAGTGTTATTTCGTATTTAATGTGAAACCGACCGTATAATAAGACATTAAGCGTAAAAAGAAAATTTCATATAAAAGAAGATGTAATGCTTCAAAAAGTCTGTTGAGTTTACAAACTCATTGCAACTGTATCGAATTATACGATTTAAAGATTTGGTAAAAATGTTGAAAAAAAAACCTGACTGCTATTATTTTACTTTTCCAGATAGTATTCATTTAACAGCATTTAATGAGTATGACAAAAATGCCTAAAACCACCTAAACTTCTCTGATGTCGATATTTTGCGAATGTCATAGCAAAAACGATTCTTCGTTCAATCTTTGTATGTTTTATATTCACGTGTTATTGCTCATAAATACGGAATAAACTTCAAATCTTAGTTAATTGTATGTTCACGCAAATGAAAAATAATCATGAATTACCTCAAAAAAACACACTGCATAACTTATCTAAGCGCTATCGCACACGGGCAACTTTTGTCTCCGCAACTTTTTTGTCTCTCACATGATTTGTATGAAAAGTTGCCGACGACCGCGTCGCCCCGTGTGCGCGCTTCCATATAACCCCGTGGACTTGATGTGAGAGACAAAACAGTTGCTGGGCGACTAAGTTGCCCGTGTGCGCTCTCCCTAAGGCTCTTATCTAAGTTCTGACACCTTAGAACACCTCTATGGGACCAACTTAATCAGAGCACAAATCTTTTTTTGCTGTTCCATAGAAAACATCAATATTTACTTGACCAAAATGTATGGAACAGCTGATTATTTTTTTGCTCTTATTAAGTTGGTCCCATAGACAAAGTTGTTCAGTTTGATGATCTAAGCCACACCATAAAGTTTGATCAATGTTAAAAAAAACACACTACTTATATCCGTACCCGTCAAAATCTATCCAAGGGTCTACTAGGCGTGAAAACGTAAGAGACAGAGTTACTTTCGCATTTATAATATTAAAAGTATGGATTTTGTGTGCTGAAGATTACTCATAACATGGATTAACTATTTACCATAAATTTATTTGGTTCAATTTGCGTATTAATTTTTAATATTTGTACCTAGTTTTCACCGAATTTAGTTGTTTATTAGTGAGTAATTAAAATCGTAATAGTCCTTTAACCTTCTGGAAACCTTTACTCACAGTTTAATATGACGTAATATTTTTCAGTTTCATTTATTTATTATATTAATGTTTAAGGAGTTGTAAACGAGGAAAATTTAATATAATGTAGGTTGTTACTTATAGGTAAGCTAAGTTTGGGGAATTTCATTCATACAGTTTTTGTCACGTTGCAATATTGATAGAATTCAAAAATGCACTTTATTTTTCACGTAAACCGACAACAAAATTAAATTTTAGATCATAAATTCTCCTTCCTATTTTATTTTATTTTTTTTATTTTATATTTCATGGAAAACAAACGGCTATTTATCTTAAACATTAGTACAGTGTTTCTTAAAAAACAAAAAGCCTTAAACAGTTTTCACAATTAGAAGAAATTATTTGTATTACAATCACATTTATACTTTTTATCAACGAACAGTAGTATTGTAACGGTACTTAAATACATATAAAATGTTATGATAAGCCATGATTGCAAAAGTGAAAATAAGATATAAATCAATAAAGCCACATCAACCACAAAAGATACAATGTTATTGTTTGAAAAAAAATTCAAATTATTGTTAATTATCCCAAATTCTTATGTTGTTATGAGAAAACGCGATCCCTAGGCAAACTTTGACCGGATAAAGGTATTCTTCGTTTTTAATCTAGGTTAAAAGTCTGCGTATATAAGTAATTGAGCAACAACGAAATCTTTCACAAATAGGTACCTATAGTTATAAAGTAGAATACAGATTTCGTTCCCTTTTGTTTCCTTTATGTACCTATATATTTTTTAAGCTAAAATACCATATTAAATTCGCGTAACTGTCGAGTGCGTGCGCTTGCGCAGAGTACACGCGCTATGCAGTTATGCGCGCGCCGCTTCTAGACCGGAAAACGGTAGAAAGTGGCTTTTCAATTTTCGAATAGCTACATAATAAACGATCTGCCCGATTTAACGTGTGCCACTGTGTTCCATCACGTTGTACAAATTAATTCATACTGAATTATTTTGTTGCTAAGAATCAAAGTAGATATGTTTATTTATACTCAAAGGTGGTGTTTTGCGTAGGTGGTATGGTATTGTGCGTCTAAAGGCACTAGGCTCGTTAACAAAAGTTTGAAGCCCAAGAGACTATTTTCTTGCGATAAATATTTCGATTTTGTTTCAACTTAATTTTTCCATTTAAAAAAATTAACCGATCAAGCAAGAGCGAGTCGGACTCGCGCACCGAGGGTTTCCGTACCATCATAATAAATACACTGCAGAGCTGTAGAATAATAAAATTATTATTGCAGTATTAGGTCAGCACCATCTCTTGACCGTTAGTGGAACTAAATTATTTTTTCTTGGGTCAGGGCCATCTGTTGACTGGTAGAGGAACTGATTATTTTTTTGTTTGTTTTTCGAATTTCTAAAAAAGTGTGTTAAATTGAGACATAGTTTTATTTTTCCTGTAATCTTTATATAAACTACTATCACATAGAATTATTTCAGATTTTTCTCTTCACAAACTTCGGAGATAAGGGGGGGGGGGGAACGGTTTTTTTTTACACTTTTCATCATAAGTTGAAAACTATGCGGCCTAAAAAAAAGAAAAAAATGATTTAAAATGTGCATACAGCGCTCTTTCATATGATACCCCACATGTCCTAGTCGCCCCACTTTAAATTTTTAAGACCCCTTTTCAGTCCCTGTTGTAAAAAAAAAAAATATTTTTTTATTTCTTTCTTATTTGCAAAATAGTTGGACAAACGTCATCTTTAACTATTCCAAATTTCAAGTTGATACCATTAGTAGTTCTCGAGATATCCAGCTGTGACAGACAGACAGACAGACTGAGTCACACCATAAGGGTTCCTTTTTTACCATTTTGGTACGGAACCCTAAAAAGAAAAATTTTAAAATTCCTGAACACAAACGAATCTTAACCAAGAGCCGTTTATCATGCGACGTTCAAAACTGAAATCGAAAATTTAATAAATTCTACTTTTCAAAACGTTTTTAAATAAGTACGGCAAGTATTCAATATACTTTACTATAAATGTTTTACTATAACAAATGCAATTCTATTGTAAACTGCAAATAGACCTTGGTTGTAAGTGTTAGCTCAGGGCTTTATGACATTACGAGCAAAAAGGCTTTTATATTTTATTGTCGTCCTTTTACGCATGAATGAACGAAAATAATAACTTTTACGGGAAGTTGTTATAAAAGTATGTAAATAGGCGGTCACTTTATTCGGGGGATCCAAAGAAGTCAAGATTACTAAACATTATGAACAATATTAATATCGGTTGTTTCGATCTGTTACCCCAAAGAATCCAGCCTGAGGTGAATTCTGGGAAACCTTTGTCCGAAAATACTCCCTCTTGATTAGGGTAAATTCTCGGATATATACGTTTCCTAGAATTCACCTCAGGGTGGATACTTTGGGGTAACAGATCGGAATCCGCCTGTAAGACTTTTATTTCAGAAAGGATGATCATTGAAGAAATAATTTGTCAAAAACAGACAAAATGTCGCACACTTTTGTTTGGCTTTGACCTTCGAGCATCGCGGCTTCGTAGCGCGTCTTACTCTAAGGTTTTGACGTTCCTTTTTCAGTTTTCACAACCAAGAATTAATGACAATTTTTCCATATTTTCTCATCGTTCGAACCTTCCCTGGATTTCACGATTTTTCAAGACTAAAATTAGTCAAATCTGTTCAGCCGTTCTCGAGTTTTAGCGAGACTAACGAACAACAATTCATTTTTATTTATAAAAAAGATAGAGAATTAAATAAATAGGTACAGTACTTACCTATTTCTAAATACTTATTTATGTTTATTTCTTAAAGCGTAATTAAGTGCAATAAAGTTTAGGAATAACGTGTTCGTTTTTTATGTGTCCGGTTTATCAGTTAATACATGCTTGTGTATTTATAAAAAAACCCGCCTGCATAAAAAGACTAGTCGACTGAAAAGATGGATACAAGATTAAATAAATATTAAAGGCAACATGTCATAATAACATGCAGTCGGAGGCATGCATAAAGAAAGTGACATTATGAATGATTGAATTATATGCCTCCGACTGCATGTTATTATGACATGTTGCCTTTAATATTTATTTAATCTTGTATCCATCTTTTCAGTCGACTAGTCTTTTTATGCAGGCGGGTTTTTTAAATTTTTATTTTTTTTTATTTATTTATCTCTTTTTAGTTATTATATATTACGGTCATGATATACCTTTTTGAAATCCTTATAATAAGCCCTTTAAATTGACACCCATATTGCAGTATTCTAAAAAAAAAATTTTTTTTTCACTACGTATAATAGCAGCGTACAGCCGCCATTTTGGTTATTTTATGACGCCACCTTCTTAAGAACACTTGGGCTGAAAAGACAAATCTAACGAAATCTTAATCATAGAAATCCGTTCAGCCGTTTGAAAGATATGAGGTAATAAAGAATATTACATACAAACATACATACATACATACATACTTACAAACATACAAACATACTTACAAGATACGCGCGAAAAACATAACCCGCAGTCGGGTAAAAATACTATCAAGATTATATTTAATTAAGTACTTATCTTTCAAAATACACCTTGCGAGTAGGTATTATACTTTCTTTTTTCAGTCAACAACATAGCGTAGTACGAAAGTTGTAAACAATCAAAACAAAGCTCCGTCTACTTGTAAAAAAAAACTAAGTGTATAGCTTATCAAAAATAGATTAAGATTTTTCACAAAACAGTGTCAGCACTGTCAGCAGTGAAAGCACTCTCTGCATAATGGCTCTATAATGAATGACTTCAACAATGGGAGTGAACTGTCAACGGCATTTCCCATGTGCCCGAAACTCACACGGCATATTGCCACAGATAACATCACTGCGATTATTACAATTAGAATAATCACTGGTACGCAAGCTTTAAAGATTTGAGATTAAAAATTAGCTACTCATTCTCTTTTTGAATTCAAATTTTATCTTTCAAATTATGGGCAAGTAATGGAAAATGGAGAAGAGATTATTTCATAACTACGTTATCTTCCGTCTGTGTGGACATTCGGAAAATCCATAGGGAACCTTTGACTGGGATAAAAAATATCATAAGTTTTAATCCAGGCCATAAACTGTGTGCCAAATTTCATCCAAATTCGTTCAGCCGTTTTTGCGTGATTGAGTAACAAACATCCAAACATCTGAACACCCAAACTTTCACATTTATAATATTAGTAGAATTTTGGAGTTAAAATTACTAGATTTTAATGCTACTTAGATCAAATTTATCTCGATGGATCATTTGATGGTATTTGATTGAATCAGGCGTCACTTGGCGGAAGTCCCAAAACATTTTGAAAAAAAGAAATATATGTAGCTTACTTCCGCAAACAAATTTGTTTGCGGAAGTAAACTACATAATATAGGTATTTCTTTTTTCAAAATCATTTGATGGTATTTACCTACCTCAGTAATTTTGGGCTAATATTGTAGGTAAGAAGAGGACTGAATGAGTAGGTACTGAAACTTTGGTTTTCACAAGTTTTCTTTCTCATTCCTACCATTATAATCCTATTAATATTATAAATGTGAAAGTTTGTGGGTTTGTATGTTTGGATGTTTGTTCCTAAATCACGCAAAAACGGCTGAACGGATTTAGATGTAATTTGGCAGACAGAAATTATGGCCTGGATTAAAACATAGGATAGGTACTTTTTATCCCGGTCAAAGCTTCCCTAGGGGTATTTTCCGAATATCCACGCGGACGAAGTCGCGGGCTAAAGCTAGTACAAATATAAAAGTTAAATACTTAGCTGTAGATAAGCTTTCATAAGCTTATCCACAGCTAAGGTATCGTGTCTCATGTTTTTTGAAATGAACCATAAAAAACTGTAAAATTTGCAATACTCTAAAATTTGCTTAGCTACGATCAAAATCATAATTTCTCAATCAACATGATGCTGAAATAGCGATCTACAGCTTATTTTTGGCATGTTGTTTAAATACTTGATCAGTCTCAACTCGAGTCCCTTAACTATCCGCCCTAGAATAGAAGTAATCGTAAAATATGATACGAAGCAGCCATAGACAAACAACTCAATCGATCCTAAATTGAATATTTCGCAATTTCCATTGAAGTAGGAAGATGGAAGCCAGAAACACGTGTCAACATTAGAAATTAGTCTGAGATAAAACATGAAGGGTTAAAAATAGTAGAATTATCTTGTGGCATAACATCTGGAATTGAGACGCCCTTTAAACTAATTGAAAAGAAAGAAATATCAGCGATTCTATAACCTACCTCTATTTTAGTTTATGTGAACCTATAGTACAACCAAAATTATTTACTAAGTTAATTTTTTTCAGGATTCTTCAATGTACGATTACTTCTTTGGACATTTCCAACAAAGTTTCAAGAAATATAGTAATTAAAAATAACTACATTTTATCTTACTAATGTTATGACAACGAATAGCATAGCATATAGTTATTTCTTATTCAACAATTCAGTTTGGCAGTACATTGGATATTTGAATGAATACATATTGTGACACATTCGCTATTAAACGTAAAAAAACTACCTACTTAATTAAATAAGTACTGTAATTTATCTGTTTTTTGCGCGTTTAATTTCTACAAGGCTATTTAGATGTTTGCTCTTTGCATGTATGTATGTAGGTAAAAATGAATGAAAGCTGTTTACAGCCTACGCAGAACTTTTACTACGACTTAAAAGTGTAGTGTATTTATTCTTTTCCACTGTTTATTGGAAATAAAAGTTTTTTTATCGTGATTAGATTTAATTCGTACTAACTGATGTAGATTCCTACTTAGAACAAGCTTATACCACCCATACTCATGTTTTGGGTAAAATCGTTATTGCTAAAAATCGTAATCAAAATATGTTAATTTTATTATATTCAGAAGTTGATAAATAGAAAGTAATTGAGGTAGATAAACTTATTGTATAATTTTTTGATGAAAACTATTAAAACATAGTTAAATAAAATTGCTAGTTATTAAGGATTTTATGACAATGCGAATGTAATCAAACTATATTACTACGAAACTATGAGTCAACAATCGTCATAATATACTTAATGAGATGAGTATTAATACCACAATGCGACAGCTGTCTCATGGGTTTAGGGATTCACGTTAATCCATAGTCTTCCTGTGTAGAGATAATGGTGTGGATGAGTTTTCCGAGTAGGAGGCAGAGGCAGGAGCCATCCTCGTCGGTCTGGCGACAACAAGCGACAGTCGTTTCGCGCCGCGCACCGAACACAGCCGCCTGAGCTTTCCCGCCATACGCGTTCCAAATTCGAAGTGGGTGATTTTGAACATCGTACAGTAAACAGTGCATTTTTGTGTTCTTTTTAAAAACAAAAGGAGTTTTTGATTGTCTTTGGTAAGATTTTTTTTATTTTAATTCAGTTATTGTAGAGCTTTTTTCTAAATAAACCTCTTAGAATTTTTGTTCAAAATTTTTGTAACGAAAATTGTAAATAATTGTATTTTGTGCGGTGAATGTGGGAATTTAACTTGAATAGGTACATTTTTGTTGCCTGTTTATGTTTACCCACGAAGGATGTTTCGAATTGTTTATTCATAACATCCACATATTCATCAGACATTGGATTTTTGTGTTCATTTGTCCTGAATGCTTTTTTACAAATATTTAGCTATTGAACTTTGCATTTTTAGAAATATTTACGTATTAATTGTTATAGAGACATTTACACCATGTTAGAAGTAATGAGAGCTTACTTAAATATGTTAATTGTTTTTTTATATTATTTTGGTGACAATAACATGTAGGAGGAATGATTATAGTGACACATAATGACACACGGTGTATCAGAAGTAAAAACAAAGGGAAAAAATTAGTCAATCATTGTCAAGAACAAAAAGTTGGGAAGCTTTTTTTAGCAACTCTGAGTTTGCAAAAAAAATTAAAAAACTTCATTACATTTTAAATAAATAATTAAAGTAACTGAGTAAAGCGTTCTTAATATAAATAATTTATAAAAAGTTGATAGTAGTAAAATAAAAGTAAGTAATACCTAGTTACTTTTCTCAAAGGCGTGGTGACGACGATAGGCTTGGCTTTGACGTAGGTTTTTTTTTAAGTTATATTTTAATGTAAATAAAATTTGCATCCACACCCAAAATAGGCGCAATAGACGTCGAGTTGCGGAAACCGCCTGCATCGACAAGAAGAAGATATAAATAGAAAAAAATCATAAAATTTTCAAATTAAATAAGTACCTAAGTAAATCGTAATCGACTGCTGGCTGTGTCAGTTCAATTTTAGTAAATTGTTTCCAAAAACCTTAGTATAGGTACCTGACATGATATGGAGAATTGAAGTCCAGATTTTAAGTGTCTCAAAACAAGCTTTTGTTTTGTTATGACTCATAAAAAGCAAATAATCTTGGCCACCTAAACAATTTGAAATACTAATTAAGAAAAAAGCACACGACATTGTCAGAACAATTTAAAAACTTACGAGTAGGGGAAATCAATATTATAATTCAGTTTTGAAATATGTAAGCGGTTATGCTAGCAATATGAAACCTAAGACTTTAAGTTCTGGAATATCTTTCTTTACAATTCTCTATTGAATGCCTGCCATTAATCCTACACATTAATAAACTCCTTAAAAAAGAAAGCGTTAACATTTATACACTTCAATCATACTTATCAATGTGCTGAAGCAATTTTAATCACATTTTTACAATCAATGTCTTTCATTAGTACCTACCTACGTGAAAAACTGAAAGAGCAAACGTAATTCGAAAGTGTGTGCGTGCGTTCCGAACCAACGATCGGCATGCAGCCTTATTATTTATTTATGCATTCAAGCTGTGTCCACTTTTCTAGAAGTTTTTACATGCGATATTGCAGTTATTGTCCAGTTTATTGTTTAATTTAATATTATAATCTATGGTCTAACTAAATAGTACGATCAAAAAAAACAATAATGATTACTGTTTATGGTTTGTGAAGTAATTTGTATTGAAAATTGTCATTTACAAACAGAATATCCATCAGCCATTTGTGATGTCCCCACTGCTGGGGCACAGGTCTTCCTTATGGGTGGTAAGGAGGATGGGCTTTATGATGGCCCACCATGCGGGCCCAATGCGGATTGGTGGGTGTTAATGTCTACAAATGCAGCCGGGACCAACGGCTTAACGTGCCTTCCGAAGCACGGAGGAGATCGAGATAATACATTTTTGGTCACCCATCCCATGACCGACCCTTGCGAACGTTGCTTAACTTCCGCAATCGCTGGGCCAGGCGCTAAACCACTGCGCCACCGAGCTCCACTAGTATGGATTCACTTTAAATGTAGTGTAGCTACACTACATTTTATGCTAAATTCGAATAAAAAACAATATCAACGGGAAGTTAAATCACGAAAATTCAGTATGAAGAAAAAATCAACCGATAGCGTACCTACCTAATTAATGAAATTATCTGTTTATACATTTATGAAAGAAATTGGTTTCCAAAAATACCTTACAAAACAAAAGCTCAAAACATAAAGCTTTTTCATCTCACGCCTGATAATTAAATGCGCATATCCTGTAAAAAGGCTGAAAAGTACGAACGTGATATCAAAACACGACAATTTTTCCTGCCAATACCACCATAAACAGTTTCCGCGCCATTTTATCGCGTCAGTTAATGGCGGGAAAGCTTTTTATGTCACTAAACTTTTTAATTTCCCAGGTCGAGTTCGGGGGCGGAGCTCGAGTGGTGTGGGCCATGTCGGCGGGCGACAGGGAGACGGAGGCGCAGGCCAAGAAGGGCGAGGAGGGCGCAGCTCCCGAGAGGGACTCGCGGGCGGCGGCAGCTCTCAAGCAGTACTGGTGCTTGGGGCTACGGGCTGTGGAGTTGGTGAGTAGAAGGATTTAGGATATAGAGCTGCAGCATTTTGCAAACCTTAAAATAATGACATTACCATCTCTGTATATATATGAAGTAGTAGTATTTGTTAAATTAAATATTAATCAGTTTCAACATTTTAGAAGCTTGAGGAAAAGAAACGATATTTGTTTCCCCCCTTGCAGAACTGCTCTGCTCAATAAAAGTATCTTTGGCATGGCGCCGCGACTGTATAATAAGCTGCCAGAAAGTTTGAAAGAGACAAATGAAATAGGAATTTTTAAAACCAGCATTAAGAAGCTACTGGTTGATAAGGCATACTATACGGTTGACGAATATTTGAAAGATAAAATGTTATAATTAGATTTGATTTTGTGACTTAGGTTATTTGGTTTCTTGTTTGACATTAATTTTGTATTTTATTGTGTTTTTGACATTCATCTTATAATTTGACATTATTTTGTAATTTGACATTATTTTGTAATTTGAAAATTGTACTTTGACATGTAAGTTGCTATAATATCTATTTTTTATTTTATTTTTTAATTTAATAATGAGCTTTGATAATTTTTGATAAGTACTTACCTAAAAGACTTTGCATTGTACCTACTTTTAATTACTATTATTTTAATTATTGCATGTCAGAAAGGCAGAATATGGCTGAACTAATTTGCTACCTATGTGAAATCTCATGTAACACCTGTATTCGCAATAAACATATATTTGATTTGATTTGATTTGATTTGATTTGAGAGCTGGTATAATTACTCTGGGAGGCGTAGGCGCAGGCCAAGAAGGGCGATAAAGGCGCAGCCCTTGGTTACCTTATCTTAGGTACCTTTTGGTTGGTGGTAGGGCTTATAATAGAAGCCCTACCTATATAAGCCTTATATCAAGTCCGCCTGGCTAGGTACCACCATGTTACTTAAGTCTGAAGCCATAACAACAATTTAAAAATGGTTGTGTTCCGGCAGTTAGAGGTAAGATTGCGAGTTTTTCAGTGTTGAGGATTCCGGGTGTAGTGCGCTTACACTTTTGGCCTTTTGTGACTTAATATCAGGTAAGGTGAAGGCCAAGCACTATCCCGTTGTGGACAGAAAAAGCCCTTGAGAGCGACTTGCGGGCAGCAGTGAAAAAAAGTCTCGAGTTTTAGATCATTTCATTTACTTTTTTTATAAACTTTACTGAACATTTATTGTAGTTGACAGAGCATTCGTCAAAATAATAATTGTACGCCCATTAATAGAAAAGTTACTTAGTTTATTTGCGATGTTATAAAGTACGACAGTAGAGGAGGTCGCCCGAAAAATGTCCACCCAAAAGTAGTCTTAGAAAACGTGTGGGTGCATTTATTTACTTGTCTTATAAGCAGCATAAGTTATGCAAATATGCGCTTCTTAGATCAATAGTATTGATATGGCCGCGACAATGATATCCATGGGAAATTAACGTTGTGCTCACGGTCACACGATAATTGTTTGCAATTTACCGTGTTCAGGGACATAAAGCCTTCCTTATTCTTAAGTATCAAAGTCTTATAGGTACTCGTATATCACGCCGTTTTTATGATATTATAGAGTACCCATATAGATCACAAACACAACTACGTTATTCCATGCGTGATGTGTACAAATGTTTTTGTTTATCTGTTTCTGATTTACGAGTAACTTATTTTAAAGCGCTCCGGTAATGATCATTTGCGATTGTCAATTTTTACGTATATTGATGCGAAAAGTGATCGTTTAAAACATGCAATTGAAGCGTTTGTCAATGCCTCCAACAATGGCATTGACTTAGAATAAATAATACTGAATAAAAATCTGAAAACGGGGCCATTTTGGCTGTTTTAGTTGCCTCACTTTTGACAGTGCGTTTTGTAGAGAACTATCGTTCTAGGTGTTATTATTCTAAGGGCATATTGACGAAAAAATTTACAATCTCAATTGATCGATACCGACGGCTTCATAAAAGTTTACATAAAAGTAAAACTTTCAATGACGCATAAAGCTAACAAAAATTACCAACAAGTGCTAAGTACATTTAATATCACTTTTTATATAGCAATAACAAGATTACAACCGAAGAGATTTAAAGCTCAACCACAGAGAAACAGCCACTTATACGAGAGTGAAACGTAACGGGAATAGAAAATACTTGCGGTGCCCGCAAATATCAAAACAAGAGAAAAGCAAATGGATGCCGTTGACAACTTTCACTGCACTGCTGCGATCATAGACACTGCTCGTCTTTTATTTTAATTTTTTACTCGTTTACGTGACCTTTGTGAAGAGTTCGGGTTTCTGAAATTTTAGAAAGCTGTAATATCTTACTTCAGTGTGAGGAGAATTTGAAATGACTGTTTTTGTTTTTGTCAATGATTTTGGCATAAAAGATGAATTTATTATGAAGTCTAGAATGTTGAATACGGTTGAGTTGAGTTTCCTAGTTTGATTTTCGTCCAAATAGGTAGTTAAAGACTTTTTTGTTGTTCTAATTTTGGTCTAACTCTCGTTTTGGCGATTCTTTTGCTTCATGCTTAATACCTCAATGCTCAGCAATCGAACTGGATCACATATCATTCAAACCGGAACGGCAATGCAAACTGCTTAGCGGCAAAAATCGGTGATAGATATCCATGCGGATGGAACGGGTGTATTATGATATTTGAAATAATTGATCTTTCAAGCTTGTTAGGTAATCAAAGAAAGTATCGTGTATCAGATGCTTAATGTACCGCGTAAGTTATTTACTGAGGGATTTTGTCCTAAGTGGCTGGCTTATCCACAACGCGATAGTGCTTGGCTTTCACTTCACCTGATGTTAAGTGACGATAAGGCCGAAAGTTTAAGCGCACTACACCCGAAATCCTCACCACTGAGGAACACAACCCTTTTTAAATTGGTGTTATATAGCGTCCGTAAGATGGTGAAGCTAGCCAGGCGGACTTGAAATAAGCCAACCAACCAAACAAGGTACAAAATTTACCCCCCTCCTGGAAATCGAACCCAAGACCCTGCGTCTCTATACGTGTGGGCGAACCACTAGACTACAGAGGCAGTTAAGAGGAGGCTGGCAACATAAATTATGCATATTTAGTGCAACTACAATTAGTAGCAGATATCGGTCATAATAAGTACTTATCACGGAGAGATTCGGCCTACGCACACCAACCTGCCTAGCATGACCGATTTATATCGCGTGATATAGCGTTTTATCACGTTTAACTGTCAAAAAGACAAAGGAATTTGACAGTTCAGTGTCGATAAAATGCTATATCACGCGATATAAATCGGTCATGCTAGGCAGGCTGGTTTGAATCTTGGTAGGGGAATATTTTTCTCTAAAGTCTTTTATTTATTAACACAAAATCCACAGCACATACTTTAAACTTTAAAAAAAACGGATTTAATTTTATTAAATCAGTCTTCGCAGAAGATTTTTCTTTTATCTGTGCAAGAAGTATCTTTGTAAACCTTGAGTAGTTTAATTAAAGCCCCGCCATAAAGCCTTGCCATAAAAGACGCCAATATAGTTGTAACTTTGATGATTTGGTAACAGACTGTGTCGTTTCAGGTGATTGCCGTGATCGCTATAGGGCTGATTGTTGGCGCTCTGTACTCGCCTCAAGTTGTGGAGAAGAACATCCAACACATCGCCGTCATCTACTCCGCCTACTCAAGTAAGTATATCCATATCTCTAATAACAACCTTTAGGGATGCATAAAACCAATTATCTAGCAAATTTACACTTCCATGCAGCATAAGATTAATTATGCAAGTCCTAATAAACAAAGCCCGCCCTAGCACAAATAAATGAAAACAAGCAGGCACACCGTGCACCCATCACCAACTAGGCACTCTCTTATAGTGACTTTATTGTTGTTTCTCATCTGTCAGCTTAAATCAATCCATGGATTGAAATTGGGAACTTTTGATGTTATTAATAAAGAATTTGCGACAGTTGCCTAGGTGTTGCCTATATGCAATTAATTTGGATCATAGAATATATAATCTATTCTGCGGATTGATTTATTGATTTTGGCCTATAGAGGCATATATCTACACGGAGCATCATTTGCAGGAGCTGTTAGACTGTGCAAAGACAAGCTATGACTAAGTACATCATATTAATTCTTCTATCGCAGAATCTCGGACCATTTCGGCGTCCAATGCCCTATTTTGATTGTGTTGATGTTGTATTGTGTACCTTAAGATTTGAAGTATTTTTAAAAGGTTTGGAAAAATCCGCTGTAGGTATCTTCAAGTTCAATATTTGCAAGTATCATTCAGTAAACAGAATAGAAAGCTACCAAACCAAGTGACAAAATCATGAAACAAAACATTGTTTAGGAAATCATAAACAATGCAAAAGTATTGCGTTCATTGCGAAAATCGAGATGCTTTACAAAACCCATAGACTCTTGTTAAAACAATCGGGCAGCCATGACCCGATCGCCACAGTTGATTTTGTGCTAATCTTTCAATTTAACAACAGTTATTTGTGACGATCGAATCTGATGAATCGTATTTAACAAATTGACCACTTTATTGGTGGGTAAGTACATATTGTCAAGCCAAGCACATACACCAACAACTTTAAATATGACAATGATTTTAAAGTTCTCATACTCGTATACCCAAACGGTGATATATTTTTAAACCTTGAGGTTAAAAAAAATCGTCTGGCATAAAAAACTTTTTAATCGGCCTCAGATTTGACGACGTTCAATCTAAACTAGGCGTAAAAATGACTGTTTAACATATGTTTTTTTGGCCACTACAAAATTATCTGCATGATTAACCAAGAGTCTAAACGCAAACAGGCGTAACGTATTGTTATTTTTTTTCTGACCAACTTCTGTCTGATCCGTGGCATCCGTGCTGTATGATGCATCCGTAAAAAAAAATCTATGCTTAAATTGCATGTGCTGCATACAGTAGCTATTTTCAACTTAACCAAACAAGTATCTTCATTGTCATGATTTTTATTGATGTTGTTAAGCCGGGCTTAATTACAGGTCTCCTCCTCTTAAAGCTAATTATTTTTTTAAGAAAACCTAGTTCTATTCTAATCCAACCGCAACCTAATTAGTCACAGTGTTAACTTATTAACAGAACTGATTATAAAAAAGATTTGTCCAGAATTTTAAATATGATTTCTATTGATGTAATTCAATTATCAATGGTCAATGGGCCGGTGTCATTGCCGCAGCGCAATATTAATTTTGCAATCAGTTTCACTTATTCATTTACTGGAAAATTGGTTTCGTTGAACCGTGTGAAAGTATCAACGTAAACATTACTGTCTGGTCTGTCAGTTGTGATTTATGCAGAATACCACAGTTTCCTCGTATTATCGTCAATATCTTGTTTGTAAGCAATGTCGACTTTTGTCGCATCACCACAGAATACTGGCATTACCTAGATCTCGAATCTCCTCCATCTTTTTCGATAACATGAAAAAAGAACTCTTTTTTTGACTCGTTCAAAATTGCTTTTTGCACTTTTCCAAACTAAAACAAATTCATCTTCCACTTTCTATATAAGGTTCCTTTGTAAAAAGAAGGTCCAATAATTAATAAATAATAATAAATAATAAATATTTGACAACATCACATACATTGCTCCGATTCCAAAGTAAGTAGGTAAAGCACTTGTGTTACGGAAATCAAAGACACCCACAAGTATCACAAACACCCAGACCTGAGGCAATATAGAAAAGTTCATTTTCTACATTGAACCAGCCGGGGATCGAACCCGGGACCTCAGAGATGGCGACACCTTGAAAACCGGCGTGCAAACCACTCGACCACGGAGGTCGTCGAATATAATAATTATTATATAAGTTGCTGTTAGTTACATTATAAACGTTTCCGCGAAGTAGTATCCAAGTGTATTTTCATCATCATCTACTTCTTTTTAATCAACCTTTTCATCGCAGGTTTCATCATCATCACCGGCGTGCTCATCATCGCGCGGCTGCTCGGTGAGTCAGCGGGATGGAGGACCTCCATCGGCTTCTCCATCATCGGAGCCATCATGTTCACCGCCGCTGCTGCCGTCATTTTCTATGGTGAGTTCTTAACTTATATGTTTTATATTCGTTTATTAAATGCAATTTTAGGTATTGATTTCTATGCAATTTTAGGTAAGTATCTATTGATTTTCTTAGTTTTTGGGGGAATATTTATCTAATGGCTGTAAATCTTTAATAATTCATTACTTAATTAAATCAATCCTTTCTGCTTATTTAAGAAAGTCCTAATATCGTAATAAAAAGAGTCACGCTCCATTGAAACGTGTTTTGTTTAGCAAATGTTAACCTTCTTCTGTAATGATATGTATTACTCAAACTCGAATTGAATAAGTTCCTACCCGATTCTCACGGGAACCTTAATTTGTCACACAAACTAAAACAAAAACTGTCAAACGCCCTTAATCGTGTTGACCTTCGTATTTCTTCATGTTCCTTGTCTTTGATGATTTTTAGCAATAGAAATAGGTTAAGGTTTATTACTGACTCTTAATTAACTGAAAACAATTTAGCCTTCGTTAGCGACGCTACCTTCATCCAAATTCTAAGACCAAAACAAACTGGCTGTTAAAATTTAAGTGTTTCTTATAGCACTCTGTCATTTATTAAAGGCACCAATGAGTTCTGCAACAGTTTGCAAACAGCAATGTATTTCAAAGAGCAAATGATACGGAAATAATGGCAAACAGATCTCAGTACCTACCTTGTTTGTGAGTGATGTAATTATGGCACTACTGGCCACTGCCCAAGGTTGAACAAGCACAATACACGTGCAAACACTATGGATAATAATCTATGTCAAACCGCATTCCACTTTGATCATCTTAACTCTATCGGTAGAATTTTCTGAACTAGGCACCCACTACGCATGATTGAATCCGCTGTTTTGCCAAGAAACTGCCCAGGAAAAATGCACAGTTCGTTTATGTATTCTTTACTAATAATTTAACCAATTGATTGGTTTGCTTTATCATCGATGCGTAATTAACGTTGGTCCAATTTAAATTTGGTAGGAAAATATAGACGATTCAAAAGTACTTAATAATTAAGTTTATTTGAATAAAGCTTATTTTGACTTGACTTGACTTATAGAGCTTTTGATTTCGATCGCGGTTCAAATGCAGAACTTGACATTATGACAAGCGAGATATTATGAGACGCCAGTATTGTATCTATTGAAATAGGATGAGATTTGATTTAAATAGTCGATGCTATTTTGTTTTCATAGAAGCAGGTTTATCTGTAAATAATCGCAGAGCAAATGTGCGTCAAAATATTAACTGTTTGTCTGCTTCATTAATATGCTGTTTGCGCCTCGGAGCTCTTGCGCCTTTGCTGTATATGGCGGCCCTCTCTATACTCATTAGAGCCAAAGTGTTGGTCCTTTGAGATTGGAGTTATAGCTTCCTTTAGTTTCTAAGCCAGAGGCGGCATTGAATAATTAATAATACTGTTAGTAGGTACAGTTACATTGTTCTACTGCGCGTCTGCTTTATATTGGAACCTTTAAGTTTAATTTTGCTTGACTGGATGCAGTATAACAATTTTGTACGAAAATACTCGTTGAACGGAAATTCTTTTGCGAATTAGTCAAGATACTTGATACTTCGATCCAGTAAAATAGAGAATACCTACCTCGTAGAATAAAAACATCTGTTCTGCCAAAGAATACTAGTTCTGTGAAGAACCCTACCATGATAGTGTTATTATCATCATCTTCTTATTTTTGTTTTGGCAATCTACTTTCCTCTTGGAAGTAATTTTTGCCAGTGTCAAGTGTTGAATAGTTCAGTGGTAGATATTGTTTCAATTTTCAATAGAATGCATAGAATGCATCGCATTCCAATGCTGCTTGGAGCATTTGGCATCAAGACAGTTTACTCGATTAGTTCTGCCGAGGTAGCCACCACTACAATAAAAGTCTCAGCTTCACACAACCAAGATCGGGCCTATTTCAATTATCTCACATATTGTTCAGTTGCGTAGACACTTGTACAACAAAACTGCACCGATTTTAAGACACAAATCCACTATGAAAATATTTGCAAATAATTAAAATAGCCACCGAACTGAACTCGACAAAATGGCGCAAAAACTCCTAGTGTTAATTGTCTTTGTTCTAATTTTAAATTGGTTTTTTTTAATTGCAGACTGGCACAAGTCTTACTACGCCAACCAGCGCCCCAACAAGCAAGCCTATGATCTCCTTATCACTTCAGGAGTATTCGGTATACTTAACGCGGTCGTGTTTCTGATACACGCCTTCTTCACTTTCAGAAAAGAGGCGGAATACTAAGCCTGCCTTTGCCTTATTATTAAAACGTTATTTCGAATAATATTTAAAAATAAGTTTACTCTATACCTGATGGTACAGTCCTGTGGAAAGTGAAAACTATCTCTTCATTTTATCGAATGTTGAAAATTATGTAAAAAAGGAATTTCAATTTCAGAATGTCTTATCTTCGAAGTATTATTAAAAATAGTTTTAAGTAGTAGCTTTAGGAGGATTTTGTTTTTAAGTTAATTTGTGTAAATATTGATAAGTTTTGTATGGTATCCGTTGAGTAGCCTTGTTTAAGTCGCCCTTTGCCCATGGTGCAGTTATTGAGAATTCATTTCAATGCAATAGTAAATAAATTAGATTTAATAAAGGTTTTATCCAGTTGCCCCATTGCTGCAGCTTTTCAATAAATAATAGTTATTTTTTTAATATTTCTTTTTCATACTTATGTCTGCCCTCGGCTGCAGCTATACTTTCAAAATTTGCGTCAATTTTAAGAAACCTATCATTTAAGTTACATGCTTTATTTAAGAGGCAGCTATTCAGAAAAAAGGCAGCTTTTTAATTTAAAAATAAATCATAAGGCGTAATTGTTTTCTACTTGCCTTTATTAATAGAATGATCTGCAGCTCTTGGTACCAAAAATATTGTTTTGTGTTAGACTGGCAGCTACTTTTTTTATTTCTTTGGCCGATAGTGCAAGTAAAATTATAAAATGTTTTACAATAAGTAACATTTATCTACTGTGTAGTTTAATTTTACCTAAACATAGACTATAGATAAAAAATATGGTTCAGATATAGTGTGAAAGGAGTGAAATAATTTTAATATTAATAATAATACTTAATGTCGTTTTCAAGTCTGTCTGTATGAAATCCAATTTGATTGGTGTGAAATTATTTTTAAGTTAATTTTTACTTTTATATTTATTGTTACTGAAACATTCCGCTGAAACCAAATTATTAAATAGCCTTTGCTTTGACATGTGGGAGGGTAATTTATAAATATCTTATTATTGAGTAACGCTTTAAGGAGTGTAGAAGAGAAAGTGGTGCCCCCATCTTCGAATATAGATTACCACAAAGTACCCAAGTTGGCCACTTTTATATTTGTTTATCTTACAGCAAACTATATTTTACAGAGTTTAAAGCTACTAAATAATGCAAGTTTGCATTGATATTACTTCAATCGGTCCATGCGGATTTTTTGATTAACTAATATGCTTATCGAGAACTTAATAATCCCTTTTATTTAGTGAAGCTGGGGGCAGCACTTTCGCAACTATAATATATTATAGACTCACAGTAAAAATATAAGTAGTGATGTAAGTGGGACGGTGCTACACGATTTCGCTCTCACAACTGCAATCAAACATTTCTGGAATTTGTGCTGATTGTTTGATTCTTATTTACTTACGTATTGAAACTACGAAATAATACCACCGTCGTCGGTTTAAAATGTCATCTTTTAAGACTTAAGTTTAGGAATATATATCTGAATAGAATGCTAATAAGATTAATTCGTGGCGCATCAATTTTCAGTTACGCACGACCAACACCCGTTTGCACTAAACTTAAGTATCGCCTAAAGCCCTAAATCTTGTAGTTAGGATTGTCTGACGCCACACGTTAACACGTGTTAACACGCCGTCAGATGACATCGGTTTTCATTGTAAATGTATGCACTAGGATCACACTTATCTGTTAACACGTCCATACAAATACGGCGTGTTAAGACGTCGGTTGCAGACATTCGTGAACGTTCCTTTTACTTCGATACATATCTTGGCGCTAAGCAAACCACCTATCGGTATGTACACAGCCCAAAGCGATTCTTAAGTTTAGTGCAAACGGGTGTAAATCGTATAGAACTTCGAAGTAATTACATAGTTGCAATTTAAGTAGTAAGTGCTTATTAAAAAAAATCGACCACTTATTGCAGTGAATATAATAGTCAAACTCAATTTGATTAGCATTTTAACAAGATTGTACTTATATTAATCTGGTAAGTGAGAAATGATGACTTCTAAAAGTCGTAATAAGAAGTAAACTTTTTCTAAATTTTCTCAAAAAAAATTTTCATTACTACCTACTTAGTACAGAAAACAGTTTTTTTAATAATAAGCAGATAAATTTTTATTATGGCTATGTATGAAACTATGATTGTGTTAACGTCCATTTTTTATTGCGTTAATAAAATTAACTGTTAGTTTATATTTTGTTGTTACTTTTAAAAGTTAAGTTTAACTATAAAGGGAGAACCAAAGCAGTAATCAGTATCCGTCCAGTTATAGTTAAGTTTCTATCTCTTTTAGTATTATCTTGCTGTCTCTTTTCCTCCTAAGGGTTTTACCTCATTTGGCGAATGTGTTATGAATTATTTTAGTACCTAATAGGTACCTAACCTACCTACGAATTTTGTTATGAAAATTAAATATCATTAACAAAATTTGTACCTATTTCGTACTTTAAAATTGAGGTTCGACTTTAAATATTTTTTATGGTTTATTTATCTGACGTAGGTATAAAATGCATAAATGTAACGTCTTCTAATTTATTTCCATTTTAAAGAAGTTTTTATTTTGATTAATTAATTCAACATAGTTTGCTATTTAATATAAAAATGCTTAAACAATTGTTAAAGGTTATGGCTTTTTAATTAAAATATTTATAAAATCACATGAGAGAATATATTTCATCATCATTAATTTTAGTCAACTTCGAGTTATTTTGATACATTTTTTCATGTTTAAGAATATTTTATCTCAATTTTCTTTGATACATTCATGGTATGTTATTGTAAGTAAGTAGGTATAGTATTTATTAATATTAAGAATTATACTTTGTAATGAATAAATAATTATAATAATAAGAATATTAAAAAAATATTAAGTATAAATAAACGCGTAACAGTTACAATTAATATTTTGGCGCTAATGTTACCTTAATTATCTGCTCTTCACCCAAATAACATAAAAAACAAAATAATATAAAAGGTACCCGCGTCGCAACAAAGTAATAAAATAAGACAATTAATTGTACTATGAAATGTATCCGTTGTTTATTAAATTAAATAAATGTATAGGTAAATATTGGCAAGAAGTTTTATTTCAATATTTTTTTTCAAAGTGAGGGCGACACATCTTCATATAAAAGCATTCCTCCTATCTTTCATGCGCGTTTGGTCCACTTCGCATTTGGTCCACTTGGTCCATTTCGTAGAACGTCCATTTCGCATTTGGCCTATTTCGCGGATTGTCCATTTCGCATTTGGTCCATTTCGCGGAACATCCATTGCGGAACGTCCATTTCGCATTTGGTCAACTTTCACATAAATATGCTATAACCTTTATTACGTCGAAGGTATTTTTTCAAAATGGCGTCGTCAGACTAGCGGGTCTGTCACTTCATTGCTAATTGCATAATTAGAGCAACCCGCCCCCTCAAAAAAAAATATAATTCTTTTAAATATGAAAGAAGACCATAATAAATGATATACCGTTGAAATCGTCATTAAATAACCAAAAAAAATTATTATACATAAAAATAACCTATATTTGATAATTAAATGACAATTTAAAGGCAAAGTACGAGGATTGAATTTTTCGACTTTACCTCACTAAAATTGTGAATGACAAGCCTCCAGGTGGCTTTTGACAGCTAAGGGAGTTGATTTTATTTCTAGATAGTACTCTTTACAATTTAAGACCATAAAACACTGCCTCATAGACATATTTCATAAATCACAGACTAAACAAAATGCGCGATCATATACATCAATCGTGTACGGGTCCGAAAAATCGTATGTTGTAAAAAACATCGGATGTTTATGGCGTATTTTTGTTTTTAATTTACATCTCTGATTAACTAGCTTCATCTTAAATATTTAAATGAGCTCACATAATAAGCATTTTTAAATCGTCAAATCTTTTACCCTACCACCCATTATGACGTCTTGTAGCTGACAAGAAAAATGGACGCAAAAAATTTGTCAACTTATCAGATGGAACGATATTTACAAATATATAGGTATATAGTCAGGTGCGGTAAGTGAAACATACTTTATTTTTATTTTTATTTAACAAGGTTTAGTAAAGCTGTAAAACTCGCAATTAAAGTAGCTGTGTAGGCAATGTACTCCTCATTAAATCAGCCTTTAACGTTATGAATATAAATATCTAAAGACTTGCATTAAGCAACAAAATCACGAAAAGAATATAAAGGCTAAGAAGTGTTTGACTTACCAAAGGCATTTGTAATAGGCTAGTTGACAAAATTTCAATAACTGCTTAATATTTTAGCTTATTAGTCATTTTATCGAAAAAAAAGGTTTATTTATTTTTAATCGAGCGTTTACATTATAAATTTCGCGTTTTAAAAAACCAATTTTAATTTGGTTCCAAAACGCACAAGACTGTCATGGCGTCTTGAATGACGTCACGCCGTGCGAAACAAACCAAAGTGCGATCGTGTCTTCGTACGTTATAGCTAGTTTTTATCGTTTAAAAATGAATTTCTCATATTATAAGTACTGTATAGTGCCCCAGTGTGATAGCACGACTATAAAAACGCCAAACCAGTTATTTATATATGTTCCAAACAATGGAGAAATACGGAAAAAGTGGCTAAAACTTGCGTTCGGTTGTGGTTAGGTTGCACTCGGAGTGTAGGTTTGGAACGCGCCTCCGGTAGTGATACTCGAAACGTCAAAGACAAGATTGGAGTTTCGCACGGCGTGACGTAACGCTTTCTGATTGGTGTTCACTGTCACGTGACTAAAAGTTTCATTTTACGAAATTTATTTTTTAAAAATATTATTAATCTTTAACGCTTTTAATAATTAAAATTGTTTGTTATTTTCTCCATAATATAATTAATCATTATAAGCCCCTATCCATTATATTTATTCTTAATGGAAACAAGCCTATTCAAAAGAAATGTATCCGCGCCATATTTGGCCTAAAACCAATTGATTCGTGCCGATCATACTTCCGAAAATATAATTTGCTTACACTGACTTGTCTCTATATATTCGACATTTGCTTATTTGTATACCACAACAGAAAATTATTTGTTCATAGATATGAAATAACTAATCGCAATTTGCGTTCTGCATACAGAAATAAACTTCATCGGCCAACGACAAAATTAACCCTAGTAAGCAATAACTGTTACCTTATGTGCATTAAAATTTATAATAAGCTACCAGACAATTCTAAAGAACATAAGATACATAAATTTAGAACTTCTGTTAGAGAGTGGTTGGCAAAAAAATGTTTTTACAGCATTCAAGAATATTTAGAATATAAGTAGAATTAGTTATTTAGTATCTTTTGCTATTTTTTTTTAATTATAATGGTGTAAATGCCTGAAAAGGTAGAAATAAGTGATTCAGTTTTGTAATTAGCACTAAGACCTGTTTTTGTAACCTTGTTTCTTATCACAATAAATACTTACTTACTTACTTACCCCTGACAAGGGGGAAGTGAAACAGTGGCCAAAATAGCTTTAAATATTGAGTCAATTTAATTAAAAACAGGACAAAAGGATCATTTTAAACCGTTAACATCCAAAATGTATCAAATTCTAATAAAATAGGGTCCAGTTTCAAAGATTTATCAAAAAAACGTAATTTTCATTTTATAACATAACTTAATTTTCTTTTTGGTTTACTAGCTAGTTTAATGATAGCAGCGATATCTGTGTTGTATTGAGGGCATTAATTCGTCATTCCTGATTTATCGACACATCGCTATGAGAATAAACTACGATAGTTTCTTAGATATGGTTGGGTGTTTCACTTGCCCCGGTGTTTCACTTACGCCACCTGACTGAATGATAGTAGCAACCTTCGAGCATCGCGGCTTCAGAAACGCGTCTTACTCTAAGGTAGCAACTGATGTCAAAAACCCAAAGATTTTGAAACGAACTGCAAAAACTGAAAAAAATTGCAACTTTTTTGCTTGCAAAACATAGTTTTACATACCTCTAAGGGGTCCAAATAACATACCAAAAATGCAGCTTTACATCGCGCTTTGCGTTTTTAATGTAGATTTTTACTGGCCTATGAGGCTATGACTTAGAGAGCATATAGAGGCCTATGATCATTTGTATTAAAAATTAAAAAATGGATCGTGATGTGTATTACGTCACGTTACATTTTTTTAATTTACACACAATCTACCCTTTCTGAATAAAATTAGACACCCCTGAAACGTATTGCCATTTAGTCAATGATATTAAAAATTAGACACCCCTGAAACGTATCTAATTAAAAACACCTAGCGACCGGTCTCATTTGACAGATGAATGTGAATGTGATACATTGCTAACTATATCTATGCATTGCTACTTCTTTTTTGGGGTAAAAAAACATACCAAAGAAGAGTAGCAATGTATTCATCTGTCAACTGAAACCGGTCGCTAGGTGGTTTTTAATTAGTCTGCCGGGCGTTGACGGGTTGATTAATTCTTATCAACATACGTTAGTTACCATATTAATTTAACCCTTTAAACCATTACCATTTAGATGATTATCTTAGGAGTTGTCGCAAAAAATTAATGCTAGTTATATTAAATTGACTGTACCTACACTGTGAAAAAATCAATATCTAAGTATATTCTTCATGGGTCTATTTAAGGCTGAACGTTCGTGGACCTCTTTGCTTTACATGATTTGACATGACAATAAATAAACGTCACTCGTCACTTGGCTGTATGGCGCAAATGAGCCTTTGCCTTTTCTGCTCGAAGCAGAAAAATAAACCAAAAAAAACGACACTGTCAGCTTACGTCAGTTGTCAACTTGTCATTTGTCAAACTCAAACAGCTGTTTTATTATTATTCTATGTTTATTACTAAAATGCCAAATTAAACTTTGGTTTTTAAGTTTACTTACCTTTTCAGCTTTTGCCAGGTAGATCCACAGCTTTCTCCAGGTGGAAAACTTCTTTTGATCACTAAAATTGTATTGCATTTCCTTGGATGCATATCTGGTGCTAAGTGGCGAACGGTAGTTGCAAAACTCTGAATTTTGTATTTCTACTGGCGCGTCTATCGTAAACATCTTAATAAGATTGAAATATTATTAATTACAAGACGTTTTATTAGTTAAAATTGCGCACAACAGCAACCTCCTAACGCTACTGAATCCGACTGACAGATAACATAACCAATTCTATTCAAGGTCTTTTGTTTACGCGGGAGAATTCGATAACAAGGTTATCTTAACAAAATGTTTGTCTGACGAAATTGAGGTTGAACCTACCGCTTACGAAAGCAAAACGATTGATATCGGACCCTGTAATGAAAATAGTGTAAGTTTCTCTTACACAATCAATATCAGTCATCATTAGTAAGTACTTTTTTCGTAAGTAGGTCCTCCTTACCTACTTACTCAGTAATTTTGTCCTAGGTAGGTTTTGTCCTTATTGTTTTTTACAAGACGAATTAGCTGATGTAATCATTATTTGACTTCAGAATTTCTAAATAAAGTAGGTAGGCATATGATGCAACTGGCACAGAATATATAATAGTACTACAACTGGTCTAAATAACAGCACAGTCGTGGAGACTAATGAATAAGTACCTACTTACAGATTTTACTATATCTTGTATGGTGTCCTTTACGTTTACGCTATAAGAGCATACCATACCTATATTTAGGGTTACCATCCGTCCGGATTAGACTATTGTCCGGACTTTGTCTGGCTTTTTAAGTTTGGGCGGTGTAATACTAGTTAAAACATACATAGCAGTAGTGTTCAAAAGAGAAGTCCCTAAAAGTATGGAGTATGGATCTGTCTGAAAATATCCGCACTTTTCTTGTCCTGTCCGGCTTTTTCAAATTTCTCAATGGTAACTCTACCTATATTAAGAAATTGTGTTCTTGCTTTTATTTGTGGTTAGGTACTTTGTTAGGTAATATATTCTCTGTTAGTAAGCATGTCAGAACCAGGGCAATAGAGGCTTTGTTCAGGCATGCACATCGCTCAAGTGTATCGTCACCTTACACATTCTCAGCAGGATTTGCTTTGGTTCAGATGCATGCAAGGAGGGTCTAATATTATTATTAAGCTTTTATATATTCCATAGCAAATGTGTTTGTGGTTACAATGGTTACAATAATATTTATTCATTCTTCCCTTTTTTTTGCAGACTGTATCCAGTCTTTTCCTGCGATCTGGATAATGTCATCAGACCAACGTTGTTTGGGTCGACCAACATTTCTTTTTCCCGCTGGTCCCTTGATCCCTTCCATACTGTTGTCTTATATGTCCATCTGTTGTCTGTGTACCTGGAAATGTGTCCCGCCCATTTCCATTTAAGGGTTAAGGCAAATTGTAAAGCATCTGTTAGTTTTGTTTTCTGTCTTATTAGTTCACTTCGTACTTTTTGGATTTTTCTTAGTTTTAGAATGCTTCTTTCCATGGAACGTTGACATGTTCTAATTTTTGCTTTAGTGCGGTTTGTAAATATCCATGTTTGACACCCATATAGCAGGCATGGCAAGAGACACGTTTCTATCACTGTTTTCTTCATTTGTATGTTGTTATCGCCTTTTAAGATTTCTTTTTGGGACCAGAATTTTTTCCATGTTATGTTTATTCTTCTGTCTATTTCTTCATCGTTGCTAGATTTGCTAAATGATACCTGTCTAATATGCGCCTTAATAATTATTGTTGGTGCAGTTCAGATTGGCTTTTATTTTCATAAAACTTACTCTGCATAATATGTTATCGGCATGTATTTGACGGGTTTTTAGAACCAGTGAATGCAAAAAACAATTAAAATGTAAATATACCTCTTTTATTTACATAATAGTCTTCCAATTCTTCAAAATACAATAAGTATACTTTGTGTCATCTAGATTATTGATTAATATTGCGACTTAATTGTTATGTTATAACTACAACAAGACACTCCATAATGTTTTTATTACAAGCAATAAATACAATTCTGCAATATTTAAACAATACTCTGGACAAAATACTGTACAAAAATAGTCTTAAGATTTACATAAAAAATTCCTGATAGGTACTAGGTATTTCTTGATTGCTATAAATATTCGATTTTAGTATGTACTGCTATGTTTCCGAGTATTTTATAACAAGATTACTGATTGACAGGGTCACAATCACAAGTAATTAAAAACTATACAAACTATACACTAGGCTTTGTTTTTCAAGGATTTCATCATCTTCTCGAGTTTCATTGCTTTCTGAAGGTCACCGCTGATCTTGAGTTTGCCCATCATGAAGGCTGTGGCTGGCTTCAATTTCCCTGTTGATAATATTTGATCATTTATTACTTACCCACATACTTTGCATTTTTTAATTGCTAAATATTTCTCAGATGTTGTTTTAAGAAAACATCTGCAGATTCAAAATATAATGAACAAAATCGTAAAGCGGTTTACAGAATACACCTACTTACCTACTAAGTTTCAACTGTGTAATCCTAATTTAGCTGTAGCGACTTAGGGTTTCGTTTTTTGCCATTAAGCTACGGAACCCTAAAAAGGTAGAGGTGGCATATTTTTACACCTATCAGTTAGACCCATTATGGCAGGATAATTTGGTTGATTTGGAAATCGTCCACCAGTCAGCCACTTTGTCGTGAAAAGTGGCCACTTTTAGCAATTAAAGGTCATTAAACTAAACGACAGGCTAGAAAACATTGTTTAGATGATAAAAAGTACCACAAAGCTTATTCGGAGTGCACTAGAGAGATAAAGAGAATTCACAATTTCGTCTCTATTTAAAACTCATTCCGTTTAAATGGCGGCGCTAGTGTGCAGTATAGCCCGATTCAAACTTTATGACTTCTGTGAACATCGCGCGAGACGATGCGCAGAACACAAATTCGTTGCTAGTGTGTGAGAGAGACGTGTGATGGGACACGGCTACGTGCATAGTGGCTAACTTCACAGCGGCCAATAATTTTGAATCGTATTATAGTATAGGTGGTTCTTACCAGCAAACATGTCCGTGAAGTTATTGCTGTCCATAGTGAGGGTTGCATCAGGTGGGTTCTTGGGTTCTCCCTGGCCACACGCGCCGTCGCCATTCTTTAGGTCCAAGTGCCACACGCCTTCTTCTTTACCTGTGGACGTATCATAAGTACTGATGATGTTTATCTTACCAATGGCAGGATAATTTTGTTGATTCACAAATCATCCACCAGTCACACCTGTCATTTTGTTGTTTTGTACTAATTTTTGGATGTCGGAAGCTAATTTTCGTAAATAACAATTTTCCTTCCGGTTTTCTTTTTCTTCAATTCGATCTTTAATTATTTTCTGTCAAGCATTTCTATTCTCTAATAATTATTGTAATTATCAACCATTTTTTTGTAAATTGGGGGTAAATGCCCGTACAAAGGTCTCCAGCAGCAGTAGCGCCACCAAGCGGGATAAATTTGGTGACATCGCCCCATTGAAGGCTAACGCCTATATGTAGCACACCTCCGCCGCGAAACAATAAGAGCGAAACCGCAGTATGTTCCGCCATGACTTGTCAGTTGTACGTTGTACGACAGGTCAAGCAGCCTGTTCTAACGCATAGATTTAACTGTGATGTTGTATCTTTCACGCGCGATTCCGCCGGATCGGCTCGGGCCATTGGCACACCTCCGCCGCGAAAATAATAACGCGAAACTGCTATGTAGATGTGATCGTCAAAATATCTTTGTCGATAGAAGACAAGTCATGGCGAAAAGGCAAAAAACAAGAGCATTTTCGTTTTGTCGACAATGGGGATCTCCACGCAAAGCTTAAGCTAGATGGCGCTGGCGGCGAAGCGACCGCTATCGATGGATTTGATTGGTTCAAATACGTCAGAAATGACACTTGATATTTGAAACAGCCAATCAAACGATTTTAGGACATACGCTTGTGGCGCCATTAGTTCCTCAGTATGCATCCCCATTGGCTCTGATACAGAATCGTTTGTCACGTATACAAGGTTATTTTTAGTATACGAAACCTGTTTGTTCAGAATCAGTAAAAGAGTCGATTGCAATATTTTTATATCATGTTATATTTTGACCAAATAATTAAATTTACAGGACCATAATTAACGCACACCTTACTAAAATGTCTAGTGCGTAACTTCGTGAGTTTTTAAGGTATCATTATTTTTTTTTTATAACTACTGATTCTGACAATGAAAATAAAGTGACCCGTGTTTCGGCTTCCGTATATTAATTATACAAAAAATAATGTTGTAGATGAGTGTGGGGCTAAAACGCTTACCCTTAACGTTGAATTGGTAGACGGCCTGCGTCTTGTTGACCAGCTCGGCGGAGAGGGTCTTGCTGATGGACGCGAACAGTTGCGGGATCTGGCCGTCGCCCGCGGGGGGCGCTGACTCAGACTATAACATACTTTAGTTTATATAAGTATAATGGACCCCCTAAACGATCAAAATGGCTTGTCAATCATTTACATTGCATTGCTTGTCAATCACATTTTGATCGTCTAGGAGCGATGCTTGACAAGCACCACAGAATAGATAGATTACCGTGGCCAATCAAAAGTAGGCCACGCCCCCAAATGGTAAATGCAATGTAAATGATTGACAAGAAATGCTCGATCGTCTAAAGCAGGGATGCACAGACTTATGGAGACCATGGGCCACTTGGGCAAATGATAAACTAATGGCGGGCCACCAGCACAACATAAAAACATAAAAAAGCCAAAAAAAAGATTTTTTTTCATATGAACGAGGGAATATTTTTGCTGGCGGGCCACTAGCATATTGCCGACGGGCCACATGTGGCCCGCGGGCCGCAGTCTGTGCATCCCTGGTCTAAAGGTAAAGCAATGTGAATACCTAAAATCTAAAAAATCAATTATACTTTAGTATGTTGTTCTTGTTTGATTTTTAAATTAGCAATATAATTTACATAACAAAATTAATAGTGTAAATCTCTACATAGAAGATTTCTGGTTAGTTCATTTTAATTTATAATATTTTAAGAGTTATTCATAATCTACTTGAATACATGCATTCATGCAACTTCACCACTTAGATCTCAAAAGCAAAATTCTCAAAAAAAAGGTAAGTAACATCCCTTATAGGTGTTAAAACGACCACAATGCCGAATATGGTAGATATGGACCATCAAACCGAACAACTTTTACTATGGAACCAACCTTGAAATCACAAAAAAAATACTGCTGTTTCATACAAAAATTAATAACGAAAATATCAAAATGTATGAAACTGCTGATTTTTTATTACCATAATTCGGGATTGCGGGTTGTTTTGTAACATCCTGTATAGGCTATACAAAGTATTCATGCATACCTACTATTGGATTTCCTAGTCTGTAAGCCTGCATGTATTTTTATAAAATAATTAAAAAACAACATAATTAATTTATAATAATAAAAGCATTAAAATAGCACAATATATCATTTTGATGCATTGTGATTGTGTCAAACTAGCTTTAACTTAATTAATATAATAAATAATAATAATAAAGGAATTAGTAAAAAAAAGAAATTTTAAATTCTGTTAATTCTTATATCCACACACACCATTATTGATAATAAATTATTTACAAACATGCATAAAAATCAGTGGTCATAAGACGTTCTTTTAAATTATTCCACCTTTTGTTGTTTTATTTGCGCGCTGGCTTGTTTGTTTGGTATGTGCGTTTTGTCAGGCAGGTCCAAAAAGAAGTCTAGTAACATATTATTTACATTACCTGTGGACAAAACAATTTCAATGTGAGTTTATAAGCCAATCAGGTTTTATTTCAGCTTTGGAAAAAATAAAAATAAAATACTTTTTTTCACAACACTAAAAAGTAACATAAAAAAATATGGACGTGGATTTTGACAGCCCTTAGTCTTTCGATAGACCGACATACCTACATAACTTATTGGACAGTGCACTGCCTTTGGCCTAACTAAATTGTTTAATCTCAGATTTGGCATTGATATCTATTCAGCCAAGCACCTTTTTTAGTATCAACAGCCGGCGCGTACGTCTTATGACCACCGATTTTAAGTCTTTTATACTCTAGTAACTTACAGAAAATTTTGTATTAAAACAGACCGTATGCATTAAAAAAAACAAATCACTTTTAATAACATAAAGCTATCAATGACATGCACATAATTTATAAAACGAAATTATTATTTAGAGGTTAATGCGGGCTTTTCAAAATGACAAAAAACTGTAGGCTCGATAGATGGCGTTGATAAAAATGACAATGTATTTTTTTACTAAGCTTGGAAGAGTACTCAAGTAGGCAGGCAGATGTAACCCAAAAATATTTATCTTCGGGCAGATGTCAGCCAGCGAGCGCTTATTTTCGTCTTTGTACAGGCCGTTTATTTTTAAAAACCAATTTGACACTTATCTTTTCATTAACGCCATCTAGTGAAGCAAATAGTTACTATTTATATTTTTAAATGTCACTTTGAAAAGCTCTCATAATGAGCGGTTTACAAACAATCGCTTCGTAAATTGGCTAGAGTATAAGAGGAAAAGAGACAGATACTTGGCCGTTTGTTACTACAGAAGCGACAAACCTCTTTGTGGTTAGCAGCAGATGTATGGAACCCGCGCTTAAGGCCGCGGCTGGAGAGCCTGCGATGATCGCTCATCGACTTCGGGTCGTCCAAGAATCCGTCCATTAATAGATTATCAGCGTTCTCTGAGTTGACCAAAGTGATCGAGTCAATGGAATTTCAATTTTATAGGTAAAGGGAATAAGGGCGTTGGTTGGAAAACAGGCAGTGCAATAGGGATGTTGACTATTTTTTTTATTTTATGTTACATAAATTAACTCTCAAAAAAAGAAACATTGGTAAAAGAATTAATTCGCTAGCATGAAAACTGCCCGAGATATCACAGTGTGAAATGCGCACAAATGGACTCGATCAAAAACGCTCCATACTAATGGCTGGCACGTTATGACGTCACGCCGTGCTAGTTTGTATGCAACGCATAGGAAATTTGTTCAGCAGCTATATTAAATATTGTGTTTATCAAAATGGTTTCTTCGACAAATTTGCTATACATTTTACGGACTAATTAAAGGTATCATTTATTTTAATAAATTTTATACTTTTTAAATGGACTTGTCCACCCAACTTTGAAGGGTCATAAAACAAATAATATGCAATATATAAAACCAAGAGGTATACAAGCTACTCTAAAAGTGTAATATGTTTACGATTATTATTAGTATTTCGTTATTTTATTCATTAGTCAACATCCCTATTACTACTTTCTACAATTTCCACTAGCTACTTCAGATCTTAGATGAATCCGTTAATTGGATTTTCTGAGTTCACCAAAGTGATATATTCATTGGATTTTCTATCTTATTATGTAAGGGGATAAGGAAGACAATAGCTTGTACATTTTCCACTATCTACTTCGCATCTTAGAGGAATCCGTCGATTATTTGATTATCTGCACTCTATCGGTTGACCAAAGTCGAGTCATTGGAATTTCAATCTTATAGGCAAGGGGATAAGACCCTGAAAAGTGTGCGTGTGGGTCAGAATACAGGCAGTGCAATTACTACTGTCTCCTAGCTAATTTGTTACCAAGTAATAAAATGGTAACTCGTTGACTTCGGGTCGAGGAATCCGTCCATTATTTGATTATCTGCGTTTTCTGGGTTGACCAAAGTCGAGTCATTGGAATTTCAGTCTTATAAGTAAGGGGATAAATAAGGACGTGAATTCATAACATGGACGTAGAAACAGGCAGTGCAATTACTACTACTAACTTATTGATAACCAATAATGTATGATTTATACTTTGTGTGAATTAATGTTTTTATTTTTCAATGATTTCAAAATTAAATGACTGATGATGAAATTAATTCGTAAGCCAATCTAACGGCCGTACTCAGAGACGTCAATTAAGTTAATTGCTTCATTAAAATTGGTGCTATCTCTTTCTTTTCCATAGTGATAGTATAAGACGACAATATAATATTTAATGAAGCATTAAACTTAATTGACGTCTCTGAGTACGGCAGTAAGTAATATTTCTAGTCAGCATAAAAGAGTACTTACTCGGGTCACAGGCGTAAGAAACCATATCTTTGATGCCAGCTTCACGTAAAATGTCTTCATCGATAGAAAAGTTGCCTGTGAAGGATTTGGGGTCTCTGAAAAAACAAAAAAAAATTGTTAATTACGTTACAATTACTTATAGAAGCATTGTTGCTCTGATATCAAAAGTAACTAATTATTCGGCTCGAAGGACCATGTTCCGAGGAAAAACTTGGAGATGAGAAATAAAAGATTGTGGCCTGTATGAAATTACACAGCAGAAGAATTAGTTTAATAAAAACATGGTGATAAGTGGGTTCAAATTCGCGAAGCTCCGCATAATATAATATTAATACCTGTTTTCACTAAGCTTAAGCATCGCCTAAGTCTTTGTTTAACTATAACTCGACCAAAATAATTAGGCGCATGACAGCTAAGTTTATGACAACGTTTTAATTTGGTCGAGTTGGAGTTAGGAAAAGACTTAGGCGATTATTAAGTTTAGTGAAAATGGGTGTAAGTGGCATTTGAAGTTATGCAACATAGCTAAGACGAATCTGTGAGGCGTCGGCTGTCTTGAACAGGTATGGTAATGGTATAAAAAAAGAATATATTATAATACTAACGTACAGAAGCCCATCCGCGCGAGGAATATCAAATAATAAGCTACTCTCGCTGCACGGCAATAAAGTACAACTTCAAATTGCACAGCGCTGCGTGCCTATTATCATAAGCGCCTCTCTTTCTGTCGCGTGGCTCTGTCTCAACCGACACACGACACCCCTCGTGCGCTGGCTCGACTGAGTCAGCCGCGAGCAGTAGGCTAATATAAAAGTTTAAACGCGGAGTGAGACTCCCCCCCTCCTGGCATAACCTTATTGGCTTATTGTAACAGTTGACTTACTTGCACAACATTAGGTACGCCGCATCAGAAACTATTTCCGGTTTGCGACTGCCCGAGATGTCACCTGTCAACATTTCGATAGCTGCCGTCGCGATAGCTAAAAATAATGATCAAACACTGATTACTTGATTACCCAAACTGGAGATATCGTTTTTTATCATAAAATTTGTAATAGAAAACTTTTATTGCTTACACTACACATATTATAATTCCTAGCAAGAGGTTGTTTTATCATAATTTATCACTATCAGCCATTTTTATTATCCCAACAAATGTTTATGATATGATATGATATAATATAAAACCTATAATAAATTTAACTAGTATAATAGGGCCGGTTCCTATTCCTATACACCGTTATTTTATAAATATATCTAAAAATGAAATGGGGATTTCAGACCACGTGAATGAACAACTTCTACTATGGGGCCAACCACGGAATCGCGAAAAAAAAATTGAGCTGTTTCATACATTTTAGTTGAGTCGATGTTGCACTTTTCTAGGGAACAGCTGATTTTTTTTCGAGATTCCGTGGTTGGCCCCATAGTAGAAGTTGTTCATTCACGTGGTCTGAAATCCCCATTTCATTTTTAGATATACTTAAAAAATAACAGTGTATAGGTAATAAATAATAAATAAAAAAACCCTCATTCCCTGCTGTACCTTTTTAACAGTCTTGTTAGAAGCGTCTTGGAGTATGGCAGCCCTATTTGGTCGCCTTACTACAAAGTACATATTGATGAAATTGAGAAGGTACAGAGAAAGTGTTTAAGATTGCTATGTTACCGACAACAGCTCGGACGTGTTATTCGCAACTACGAGGACAGGTTGGTCAGGTTTAATGTTCAGAAGCTTGCAGCCCGTCGAATGTATTTCGATTTTATCTATCTCTATAAAATTATACACTCTTTTATAGATGCCCCTGATTTATTGTCTCAACTAACTTTTAACATTAAATACAGCGCGCGCAGGTCTAATAAAACTAATCTATTTGTCTTGCAAACTTACAAAAATAATATTTCTTATTACAATCCCCTGGTCAGAATGGCTCGTCAGTATAATGATTTGGCAAAGGATAACTCTCAACTTGACATATTTATTCCTAAATTTACATCTTACGTTAAAATCCTAAAGGATATCCTCTACTCCACACCAAATGAGGCGGACTCAGCATAGGCGCCGAGTCTATTTAAACATAAATTATAACAAATTTTCTATGTTAATCTCACCAATCTAATCAAATACATTTTTGCCTTCACTTAATTTGTATTGTACACATTTGTCTGGATTGCAATCTAGTTAAGAATTTCAGCGCAGTTGATGTTATTGATTTGAATGAATTGTAATCTGTGTTGTGTATTAAAATAAATAAAATAAAAAAAAAAAAAAATAAATGATATGATATAAAATCTCAATTTTACTGTTATTGGTTCTAGTTCCTACAACATACGAAAACGATTCGTTTTGCTTACGGATGGTAGTATTTTGGCAAGAAGTCCATAGTAAATGTATCAATATCAGGGGGTTAATGAATTCATAGAACTATACCAACCTGTCTTAGGCCAGAGTGCGTTGACCCCAATGTTAAATGGCTTGAACTCTTCGCTCATTCCCAACACACACATCGACATGCCGTACTTAGCCATTGTGTAAGCTACGTGGACGGAAAACCTGTGCAAAAGTAATTCTAATATAAAGATATCACAAAAAAACATTTAGTTAGTAGTTCAGGGTCATACAGAAGCCCATCTGCGCGAGGACAATGAAATAATAAGCTACTCTCGCTGCACGGCAATAAAGTACAATTTCAAATTGCACAGTGCTGCGTGCCTATTATTATAATTATCTTTATTTATTATTATCTTTACCCCACTGCCCCCGTATGTTTTCTGGATAGCTATCAGTGGTCTCTTTTATTTGCAATACAGCGAGAAAGAGAAGTAACTATAGTAATTCATAGGCCTGGGCAAGTTTTAAGAGGTTGTTTTTCACAACAGTAACAATAGGCTTGTTTCCATTAAGAATAAATATAATGGATAGGGGTTTATAATGATTAATTATATTATGGAGAAAATAACAATCAATTTTAATTATTAAAAGCGTTAAAGATTAATAATATTTTTAAAAAATAAATTTCGTAAAATGAAACCTTTAGTCACGTGACAGTGAACACCAATCAGAAAGCGTTACGTCACGCCGTGCGAAACTCCAATCTTGTCTTTGACGTTTCGAGTATCACTACCGGAGGCGCGTTCCAAACCTACACTCCGAGTGCAACCTAACCACAACCGAACGCAAGTTTTAGCCACTTTTTCCGTATTTCTCCATTGTTTGGAACATATATAAATAACTGGTTTGGCGTTTTTATAGTTGTGCTATCACACTGGGGCACTATACAGTACTTATAATATGAGAAATTCATTTTTAAACGATAAAAACTAGCTATAACGAACGAAGACACGATCGCTCTTTGGTTTGTTTTGCACGGCGTGACGTCATTCAAGACGCCATGACAGTCTTGTGCGTTTTGGAACCAAATTAAAATTGGTTTTTTAAAACGCGAAATTTATAATGTAAACGCTCGATTAAAAATAAATAAACCTTTTTTTTCGATAAAATGCCTAATAAGCTAAAATAATAAGTTATTGAAATTTTGTCAACTAGCCTATTGGCTTACCAGTAGGGGCTCATATTGAGTGGAGGCGATAAATTCAGGATGTGAGCATGGTTGCTGTTCTTCAGATGAGGAAGGCACAGTTTAGATCTGTAAATGTACGAAAGTATTTTCTATTACGAAACGCCGTACTTTCACATGAGTAAATAAACGGATGTTGTTATATCTCACGAAGACCCTTTTGCTATGAATGTTGTTAGGCACATTGGGTGCATTCCAGCAGGCTAATCATTGATCGCCATAGAGAACATTCTAACCATGGAAAGTAATTTGTTTTAATGTTCAATTTTATTACTTTCCATGGTTAAATTGTACTCTATGGCAATCAATCAATCAGCGATTAGTCTGCTGGAATGTATATGAATGGAATGTTTTCGTGAGATAGAACAACGTGGTACTGTACCTTGTAAGGACCCTGCTGTTCGATTGTTTGATACAGAAAAATGCAGGAAAATAAAGCTAATTGAGAGTTGAAAATACTGTACTAAAGCAGCCGTTGAATTAAACCTTATGATGCAATAACACTTAGCTTGTTTACCAAATGCGAGTATTTAAAAAAACAGGGTAAGGTACTCAATGGAATGGAAATGGCTAGACTTGAAAAACTCACGCTAGGAAAGTTCCCCTCGTATTGATGTTATGCATGAGGTCGTATCTCTTCATGTCAGTGTGTGCTGTATCAGTGAGTGAAATGGCCGAAGCATTGTTGATCAATATGTCGATCCCATTAAACTAGAAAAGATTTAATAAAATTTACTAAAAGTAAAATTATTTATACAATACTAAATAATATACTTGGGCAAATTCAATTATTGAATTTGCCCAAGAAAACAACTTAACAATCTTAAACACTGTTTACAAAAAAAATAAAAAGAAGATGTGGACCTGGATTTCACCCGATGGGAAAACGAAAAATGAAATTGACTTTATTATGACTAACAGAGGAAACCACTTTTCAAACTTTGATGTCGTTAGCAAACTAAACTTTAACACAAATCACAGACTTATCAGAGCCGAACTGAAAACAATACAGCCAAGAAAACGAAGACCAAGACAAGAACAAAGTAACTACACACTTGGGAAACACGAAATAGAGCAAGTTGTGAACACCTTGAAAGACAAACTCAAAGATTTCAAAGAAACGACCAAAAACACGGGTGTTCAAGAAAAATATGACCGGATAGAAAAGGCTATAAAATGCCATACTCAACAAAGGAACAATTGTATAAAGAAAGAAAAAAGCTGGCTATCATCAAAATCTATAGAACTATTGGAACAAAGAAGTAACCTATTAAATGAAAGAAACACACAAGATAAAAGGAAACAGCTAACAAAAGTCAACAAATTAATAAAGGAAAGCATGAGAAAAGATAGAAAACAAAATAAAATGGAAATTATAGAGGATCACATAACCAAGACAGGAGGTGTAAAGAAAGCCCATAAAGAAATTATTAACACAAAAGAATGGATTGTAAAAATGAAAAATAAAAGGGGAAAATGGTGCCATCGAAGACAGGATATATTGGAAACTGCCACAACATACTACCAAATGTTATATGAAGACACCATAATACGGGAAGAAGTGGAGCTGAGGGAGACATCTGATATACCTGTTATACTACCTAGTGAGGTCGAGAAGGCTATTGACACCCAAGCTAAAGACAAAGCACCTGGCCCAGACGGCATAAATAATGAAATATTGAAACAAACTAAGGCAATCTTGATACCTATCCTAACAGACCTATTTAACGATATTGTAATGACTGAAACCATCCCGAAACAATGGACGGAGTCGAATATTATCTTGCTATACAAAAAAGGTGATCAATACGACATTGGCAACTATCGTCCCATCAGCCTTATGTCGAATATATATAAGATATTCGCAAAGATTGTACTAAAACGAATAGAAGGAAAATTAGATGAACACCAGCCCATCGAACAAGCAGGTTTCCGCAAAGACTACTCAGTGATAGACCATATACATGTTGTACGTCAGATACTAGAAAAATACAATGAATACCAGCTCACTTACTATATAGCCTTCATCGACTACGCCAAGGCATTCGATTCATTGATACATGAAAAAATATGGGAATCACTAAAAGACCAAGGGATAGAACACAAATACATCCGACTGATCAGGAATATATATAAGACCAGTACAGCGAGAATCCAGCTGGAAAAGAAGGGTGACCCGTTTAATGTGAAAAAAGGCGTAAGGCAAGGAGACCCTTTGTCTCCAAAACTGTTCTCAGCTGTATTGGAATCAGTGTTCAGAACTCTAAACTGGGACAATTTAGGCATCAATGTGGATGGCTACCAACTTACACACTTAAGATTCGCTGACGACATAGTGATATTCGCTAAAACCGCAGACGACATAAACGTAATGATAAATCAGCTGGCTTTAGAGAGTCAGAAGGTGGGCCTGAAAATGAATCCCGAAAAAACAAGGGTAATAACAAATGGAGAGAAGAACACCATAAAAGTTGGAACTACAAAAATCGACTACACAGATGAATACATCTATTTAGGACAATTAATGACACAGAATGACTGCGTAAACAAGGAAGTCGACAGAAGAATAGTGAATGCCTGGAAAAGTTACTGGGGCTTCAAAGACATAATGAAGGACAAAACGCTCGACATACATTTAAAAAGTAGACTATTCAATACTTGCATACTACCCATACTAACGTACGGCAGTCAAACTTGGGCTTTAACACAAAACAATACAAAGAAACTAGCAACATGCCAACATGCAATGGAAAGAAGTATGTTGAACGTAAAGAAATTGGATAAACTACACAGCCACCATATTAGAAACAAGACCAAAGTCCAAGATATTACATACAAAATAAGAAGGCTCAAATGGCGATGGGCAGGCCATATGATCAGGGGTAGGGATAAATGGAGCAAAATTGTTACACGATGGTACCCCAGAGAAGGCCATAGAAGGAGAGGTCGACCACAAAAGAGGTGGGACGATGACATAAGGAAAGTGGCAGGAGTCAGTTGGAATAGAGTGGCAGAAGACCGGTGGGAGTGGAAAAGGTTGGAGGAGGCCTTTGCCGAGTGGCAATCAGACATACAAAACATAAACAAAGCCCAAATACTGTACCAATGAAGAATGTCTGATGCAGAGAGGCTATTATTATTATTATTATTAAATAATATACTAGAAAAAATACGACTCGCACCAGATCAATACTCAGACGGGAATCGAACCCGCGACCGCTCGAGTCACTAGTGACATCGCCGAATTTCTTCTAGTATATCCTACTCTTACGCTGCAAGCCAGCGTTATTTCACCAATGTGAGGAATTACCTCGACATTCAATTGAAATATCTTTCCAGATATTTGGCAATCGATTAAGATGAAATAGCTATATAATTTTTAAATTTTGAGATTTTTGCATTCACAATGCTATTTTTACACAATACTAAATAATATACTAGAAAAAATACGACTCGCACCAGATCAATACTCGAAGAAATTCGGCGATGTCACTAGTGACTCGGTAGCTCAGCGGTCAGAGCATTGGACCGGATATCCAAAGGTCGCGGGTTCGATTCCCGTCTGAGTATTGATCTGGTGCGAGTCGTATTTTTTCTAGTATATTATTTAGTATTGTGTAAAAATAGCATTGTGAATGCAAAAATCTCAAAATTTAAAAATTATTTATCTCTACGTACTGTTAAAAAATCCAAATTTGAATAATTCAAATTGAATTGGTTTGTAGAAAATTACTTATTCTTTTTATATCCATAGTCACATAAGGAGACCTCTATTACTATGACAAATAAGGCCCATTAACTGTAAAACGATTGGATTTGACTTTATCATCTTGTGATAGGTACAGGCAACAGCAACGCTTAACCACTGCTAAGGTAAAAGGTTAAAAGTTTCGGGGCGATATGCACACAGACGAATTTTGTTGCTAACAGGTTAAGGCGGTTGTATGACCGAAAGTAGCTCAGAGGTTTTTATTTAATAAGTTATTAATAGAAAAAGATTTCAATAATGTTTTACGTAGAGTTTTTACAGTTTTGCTATCTACTTCTAGCAGTGACTACGAGGGATTGTAACGATACGGTCTGAAAGTACTAGACTGTGGGCCCTAAAAATGCCACGTAAAACATTATTAAAATTGGGTATTAGAATTTATAATATAAAATAAAATTCACCGCGGCGCCACTTTCGCTCAGGGTGCCACCTTAAGCAAATCTGTTGCCCATTATTAAGCCAGACGGGTGATCAGTCACCTTGATCGGAACCATTTCCTCAAGCACAATGCACAACACTGTTGCCTATAGCACAATACCTTTTTAATCGCCTCGTCAACGGCTTTCTGCACTTGTTTCTCATCTCTTACATCTACGATAACTGGAAGAGCTTTGCCTCCCAGAGCTTCAACTGAAATTCAAAATAAATTAAATTGAAATAAATAAACTACCTTTTTAATTATTAATTTTCTCGTTGTGTAGGTAATAAAAAAACTATTGTTTTTATCTCAACTGGTTGTATTTTATAACCAGATTAACCAGGTACTTATTTACAATGAAGTTAAGATGTATCTAGTATCTTTTCAAGAATTTAGAGCTAAGCCATTTCTATCTTAATCCTTCAACACCCGATTAGCCCTATCGGGCATATAACACAATAGATTTTCTATTGTTGTATTGTTTTCCAGGCGTTGACGAGTTAAATAAATGTACCTATGTAAGTGCATAACTTCAAGCAGGCAGTGTCCTATAACGTAAATCAGAATAAAAATTAATTATCATTTACTTTAGTAAAAATGCTTCATCCTTATTTTATAAACCTCTACAACCTCTACAACTTTTAACTAATTAAATTACTTAACTGAGACTACACTTTCTAATTACAATTTTATTTAGTAAATTATGTTTGTAGATTTGTCAGCAAAGTACCTTAAAAACTTCCTTACTAAGTACATACTGAAATGTAAGCATCACAATTAAGAAATCAGGAAAAAAGTCATTTTTATACAACACAAACACATTATACAGGTCATATTTGTGTGACATTGGCAGTGCTCTGATTGTGAGTGAAAAAATCATCGTATGCCGTATTATTAAGAGTTCAAAGTCCAACAAAACATGCCAAAGAGAAATCGATGTAATTATGAATGAAACTGCAGTGTAACGAAGTACAAGAGTCATGTTTAACGAATTGGGAATAATTCTTTAAACTTACTTTCTTCTGCGGCCGAGTATATAGTTCCTGGTAATTTTGGATGCGGCTCGGCGGTCTTCGCTGCGACCACCACATTTGCTCCATCTTTGGCAGCTTTTAGGGCAATAGCCTTACCAATACCGCGGGAGGCGCCAGTAACAAACAGCGTACGGCCCGCCAATTTTCTAATTAGAAACACAAATTAAAAATAAATGGGACACCGCACTTGGTGATTTGAAAACTTTTCAACCGCATCCTTACCCTGTGTTTGCGACTAAACTCATTTTGATAGTGTTTTGTGGGATTTAAAATAAATTCAGGGAAACAAAATTTATTTTAAGCACAAATTTGATTGTTCTTTGGAGTTTGGACTGTTGAGTTGATGACTATGAATATTGTATTGTGATAAAAATTAAAACCACTTTTACGACAATAATTACTGCGAACGGAACGAAAAAATGACGTGTGTGACGTTTACTTGATTTGACACTGACAGTATATTAATGTACTCTATGGACTATGACACTGACTGACTACCCATACCCATAGACTGACTACCCTTGAGTTTGATTGACGTGACATAGGCCGCGTTCCGAATCACGCCAACAGCACTTTTAGCGTATAATCCATTAAATGAAGTACCTAGGTACAGCTTGACCATAAAGAATTGACAAAAATTGAGGGCGCCACTTTCTATGTAAACACGTCAAAATCACGAATAATTTGGCAACACTGACTATATTTTGCACTGAGAAATTTTAGTTCCATTTTTTTTAATTTCATCTCTTTATGGCCAAGCCGTAAGCAATTAATAAAGGTCTGATTCGCGGTAACAGCGCTATCAGCGTGATTCGGAACGCGGCCATGAACATGACGCGGCGACACAGACGAGAACGAACGACCGTTGCCGTGAGCGACAGACCAACCGCTAAGTCATCGGTGACCAGTAACCATGGAAAGTATTTTGTTTTAACACGCTCGAAGGCAAGTCAAAACGTTGTAATGCTGTGTCAGGTTCTTTAGGCCCGTTGCCCAACTTGGCAGTTGTTCATTATTATTATTTATTATCTTTTCATATAATTGAAAAGACATGTTCGACTTGCTTTTGTTTTAGTGAGATTATCTACGTGAATAAAAATGAAAATATTCATACCTTTTTCTAGTGTAATGTGTTTTCAATGAAACACAAACTTAACGTAATGTCTTTCTTAAACTATTTTTAAACTTTAAGTCAAGCAGTTTGAGGTTCATAATTCATTCATTGTAGATTTTTGACAGTTTTGTATAGCTTGATATGCTGCTGACTGTACAATTTGAGATCGTAGCAAAATTGGTTGACAATATTATTAATTTATAGACGTATCTAAGGTCCTCCGCTGCGTCAAGCGGGATCCCGCCGCGGGTACACGGCGCGGGAATATAGATTGCTGGTTTTTGACGGACAGCTGATGCTTGCGCAGTGATGAGTAAGCTCTAACCTATGTTGCCCCGCGCGCGTGTCCCGCTTGACACAGCGGAGGGCCTAACAGCGGGGCTACCAGCTAAAAACAATGAAGTTAATGTTAACCGTAAATTGTCAGATTGTGTGATACATTGCTGCTCGTTTTGGCACAAATAAAAACTTACCAAAGAAAAACAGCAATGTATCACATCCATCTGTCAAATTTCAATTAACTTGAACTTCATTGTTCTCTCTTTCGTCAATCAAATCAAATTTAGTGAATCATTTTTCGATACATTGGTGTCGATTCGGTTAGCAACGACTTGACTAAATTGACAGGACTAAACTAAATTTAGTTTTCCATCCTTTTTTTTCTGTATCGAAAAGACAAGTACCTAACCGTAAAATGGGGTGAATAGGGTAACTTTTCAACTTTGTTGCCATATTTAACCTATTATAATATCAAGTAGATGGCATTTGAATACTTCATTATTCTTCCGGCTGTCCATTTTAGCGATCAACACTATATATTTATCAAGTTTTCTAAGAAAATCGCCTAAAAAATCCCAAAAATGCTGCTTAACCCGATTAACCCCGGATTGGGGTCAATAGAATCGAAACTGGGGGCAATCAAGTTTTTTGTCAGGGTTGACACTAAAATTTTAACATTTTAACCGACTTCAATAAAAGGAGTAACAAAACAAAGTATTGTATTTTTACTTAAGACTTATTCTAAATGATTAAAATCCTAGATTTACTTGTTCATTGTTTATTTATTATTCTTTGTAAATCTCGAAGCGCTTGCTTTATAACGGTATCATCGTACTTTCTATATGTCTTTGCACCCGGTTTCGGCTTGTAAGTCCGAGGCATCTTGTACTTTTTAGCTGCAAATAAAGATATAAAAATCTAGGTATGTATGATGAGTGAAATCGCATTCTTATAAACCAAGACGCAAATACTAAAGACAAAAAAAAAATTAGGTAGTTATATTGAATAAAAAAAAATCAGCTAACAAAACAATTTTTTGACAGCCCAAAAATTCACCCTTTTGCTGACTCTATTCACCTCTTTAGTGAGTCTACTGTCCCCAGTTGTGACTCTATACACCCCCATGTCATATTCTATTGACCCCTCAGGTCACCCTAATAACCCCGAAAACTGAAAAGCCGGCAACTAATTTTCTGATTAGACGATTAAAACAGATTATTTTCAAGTAACTTTTGGTTTTATGGGATTTCCTTCAAAACTAGCGACAGCAAAAACTTACAAAAACACTTGAAATGTATTAACTTATCAAGAAAAAGTAATGTTTCGTGAGACCAAAAAACGCACGGTTGCAACGTCGTATTTCAAATGGCTTTTTTCTTAATTTAGTTTATGGTGAGAACACATTGTAATTGCCAGTACAAACAATCATTTCTTTGGCTTTTAAAAAAGTATTGCTATATCGCATTCATCAAAATAGGCACATTTATATAGTCTGTTGAACTAAATACTCGACTGTCACTCTATTCCCCCCTGAAACCCTATTCACCCCATTTTACGAATGCTAAAATTAAGTTTAGTCCTGTCAATTTAGTTAAGTCGTGATAACCGAATCGAGACCACTATGTACTTAGCGAGCAATAAATTTAATTGAGATGAGGCCGCCACTTGAGGGTACTAATCACCTTAAAAATGGTCATAATGACAGACATACCCACACCACCAGTGATCCTAAAATGTACCTACCTACTGTATTTTTTCCTCCTAGGATGGACCCCTAAAATTCGCCATAGATTTCAAAGGTGTAGATTGGAAATAAAAAATAATAATTTAGATTTGAAATACATTTATTTTGTGCATCACTTCATACTCCCACTCTTTCTAATCCTATTTTACAACACCGGATAGGGTGAACGATACATAATTTATTTTTATTCTAAAATAAACTTTAATTTATATTTATCATAAGACATTTAGTTAGGCTTTAATACAATTGCATTCTGCATAATTTATGGCTCGAATCTTCGTTACGTTAAAACTTTTTTGTTTCATACTCTTTCTAATTTACACGCCTTTTGTACATTGGACTACCTATAAAATGTACAACTGCAGAACAAAAACATAGTACTTACGAATAATATATTAATTCAATTTGAGTATTCTAGAAACAGTAATTCTATAATTTGATTCATTCTCACTCATTCATCTATTAGAGAAGAGAGTTAAATCTAAGTAAATTAAAAAAAAAGAAATAGAATACTTTAAGAGATCTATGTTGATTATTTATGTAAGTAGAAGTATTTATAATGGAACATCGATATGAGCTAATATAAAAAAAACATACTTAAGTACTACAAAATGTAGCTTTGGTGATAGTTACGATCGATATGCATGAATCAGCAAGGTAGGTAGGACCAAAAAAACTGATGATAACATTTTTTTATCATGTTTTATAGAGTTGATTTTAATCTTTTAATCATTTCATGATTAGATAAATGTAAAGATCATATCAGAGAACTTTGACCCTGTTTTCCTCAGAGATATGATTTTCATAAATTGCTGGCTCCAAAATACTTAAACCAGGCACTTACGACGTTATATGGCGGCAGGTGATTATGCAATATATTATTTACACGGCGACACCTCGTTTTCAATTTAAAACCTGTCTTTTAATTTTTTATTCACACAGATATTCAAAATTATTACAAAATATACTTATAAAGATCCATGTCGTTGTTGAATATCATTGCAGTCGATAGAATTTCTCTAAAGAGAGAAAATTTGAGACATCTATTTAGCAAAAGTTACAGACCAAGTTTTTCATAAAACAGTTGGCATAAATCAATATTTTAATTTTGCTAAGTAAAATGCTAATGAGGGAAGTAGGTACTCAACACAAAACATGAACTACGACAAAAAAATATAGGTAGGTAGGTCATTGATAGGACACTGCAATCCCTGTTACCTATAAAATATAACGACAGTTAATTAATAATTATTGAGCTATTTTTTCAGTAATTTGGATAAATAGGTTAAACTATTTTAAGGACACGCTATTTTAATATATTACTTTTAACATCGAATATTTTTACCGTATAGTATCGAAGGTTTTTGCGCGAAAACCAAAATTGTGCGGTAAATATCAATTTGTTAATAACATGCCTAAGCAATATCTTTAGGTACTGCTTAATTATATCAGATTTTTTTTATTGTGCGTTCTGATTTAGCGAGTACCTACCTACCTACCTATTATAATTTCAATCAATCAAATAGCTACAATAAATGAATTCAATGTCACTGAAATTGAGCCGAAATACTATGTCAAGCTTGTAATTAGCGATCTACATTGTACAGTGAAAAGCACCATAAATTCTGTTTAAATATTTTTAACTATAGCATAGATTATGTAAGTAATACTCACAAACTCACAACTTTGTCTTAATTATTTAAAGCATCAAAATAATAAGAATTGGCACCAAAACGAATACGTATAGTATCCTTATAAAGGTAGCTATTGTGATTCCTTTTAAAATAAATGGTTACAGAACATTTCAGTTAAGTATTCACTAAAAACGACTCCATGAGCTCTTAAATTAAACTATACTTATGTAGGTACTTTTGACGTTGGTTTAAGTCAAAATGTATCTATGGATAATACGCTAAGTAATCAAACTTAATTACGCTCAATTTAAGATCCATTCGAAAAAAAATAAAAACGCTAATAAGTAGTTTCTAGGACCATAACTTGCAAAGCCATGATTTCTATAATGAAAATATTGATGATCCAAAAATAGTTTCAAATTCATTTCAAATGGACTCTTAACTCGAGTTGGACAAGCCAATCACAATTCCCAGCATTCATATATACGACGGTTGCTTCGCAGAGTGCTGCAAAGCGGCAAGGACGTCGTGTTTGAGCCTAACGTACAGTCTGCCCTTTCTCCACGGGTTCTGGAGCTGGAGCGGTCGGAAGTCATCCCTCAAGCACCTCTCTCTAGCGCCAATGACAGCTACGAGGCAGAAGTCCTGCAGCTTATCCGGGCCGTAAACAGGGCCGACCTTGCCTTTGAGGACGGCCGCCATGTTGAGCTGTTTGACGACGAGGTCGATGACCTCGCGCGCGGAGGTGCGCGGCGTCACGTGCAGCTTGAGGGAGGTGCCGGATGCCAGGCCTGTTTCGTATGCTGCGAAGACCTGAAAGAAAAATATGGCTTTAGTAGTCTATCAAGAGCAAACACATTTTATGGTTACACTAATTTCCGTCTGCGACTTCATCGGAAAATCCCTAGGGAACCCTTGACCGGAATAAAAAGTATTCTTTGTTTTGATTCAGGTTATAAGATATCTGTGTGTTAAATTTCATCCAAATCTGTTCAGCCGTTTTTGCGTGATTGAGGAACAAGCATCCAAACCCACAAACTTTCACATAAAGGATAACAGCCCTCTGGATGTTTAAAATCAAACTACAGACATCCGACAAACTTCCGCAAAAAAGTGCTTGGTACCAAATCTCATGTTAAATTGAATACTGTACGCCTTGGAATATATCTTTAGCAGTGACAGTTAATGCGCAGAAGTAATTTTTGGGTCTCATTAGCGGGAGACGTGGTGCGGGGCTACCTGCAAACATGGGCAGTAATCCCCTCCAATTTCTCTAACCGCTCAAGATCTGTGCCGGCAACTAAGCTTACCTGTAAAATTCCCGGCTGGTCCGGTGGCCGATGCTCCTGTGCTTGGCGTTCTTCGCTCTCACTTCTTTCATCAGTCTTTGGAATCTTATTGTTATACTCTGCATCTTCCTGCGTCTCTAGGAGTGGAAACCTCTTGACGCACGTACTCGGCTTAGCGAACAACTCCTGCCCAGTATCCGTGAAGTCCACCTCTGAAGACTTCACATTGGTCATACTTTTGGAGGTAATTACGTTACTGGACGCCCTAAAGTGCTTTCCCTGCGGACGGATTTTCAAAGGAACTGATGTTGAGGTTATCGGACAACTCTGGCTTTCTGAATCACTCGACAGACTTTGGGCGGATTCTGATACATTTCCTTTGGAAGTCCTCACACTTATCATGCTTCCGGGATAGAACCCTTTCACTGTTAGTAGAGGACTTGACGTGTTTGACATGCTCGATGTGTTGATGCTATGCGGACGAGGCTTCTGTTCTACGTTCTCGTTTTGAAGAACCAAAGTATCCTCACTTCGAGAAGGTGGAAGACGATTACTCCCCGCACTAGTGTGAGAGCTAGGTGATTTAATGTCAAACTGGGAATTGCTGCTCATTAAATTATTGCTGATTGCACTCGACTGCGTGAATTGGGAATCTCCACTACCTTTTATGGAGTATTTATTTTCAGCACTGAGATATTGGGAACTGGAGAGATTAAGCGTTGACATGGAAGTTTGGCGCGGGGCTATGCTCAGTTGTTGTTCAGATTTACTGAATTCTGGATGTAAATTGGCATGGTTTCCGTTACCGGCTGGACCGGGCCAAGATCCTCGGCCAGGAGACGTTTTTGTTATTTTCCCATCTCTTGCTGGAATTTGTAAAAATTCTACCTTCAAATTAGCATCTGTGTCACAGGTTTCTAACTCGGGACCATCTGTACAAATTTGAGGAATTTTGTCTAAGACATGTTTCAATAGAATGCCAGAATTAGGGGAAGCTTTGTCTTTATCTCTCGCGAATCCAATGAGATCCATGAGCCATCTCTCCGTTTTCCAAACTGTGTTTAAGTTATTTTGGAGGTCTTCTAGTTTCGTCAGTCGTTCTTTAGCAGTCTGTAGTTCACTGCAAGAGAATGCTTCTCGATGCGAATGGGCAGCTAGTGCTACATCTAATTCTAATACGCAGCTAAGTTTGGAGTATTTATTAAGTATATTATTGTGATAGGTTTGTAGGTGGATCATTTCGAAGGCTTGGATGGGAAGGCTGAGGAGATCGCCTCTCTGAAGGAGTATTTCCTTCTGTCCGGGCACGGAGCAGGCTTGTTCGGCCGGAGGGCAGATCATTATGAAGCTGACGTCATTGTTTAGCTCTATGACCTCGAGGTCGTAAATTCGGTGGGCAATGACGCTTTCTAGGGGTATATTCATTTCTTTGAACAGTCGTCGCGCTGCGTTCGCGATCTGATCCAGGAACATTTCTTGAGATTCTGAAGGTTTCTCCTGACTGCTGATGGGCACGAGGCTATTCATAGCTTGCACTTCTTCTGAGGATGCTTTTCCTGATTGTGTTTTAAGGTAGTCCCATTCTTCTCTGTAAAAAAGATAAGATTGGTATTGAAAATTTGAAATGGACCTACCTACTGTGTTCTTCACACAATTTTTTTACAGAAAAGATTATAACTTAGGTAGGTACAATTTAACGATTGGACATACAATATTTGTAAGTTTTGCAGTTTCTTTAAAGTGTTGAAGGTTTGTATTCACCAAACCAACTTTCTTGGCCATAGGTACTCTTTCGCCATGGATTGTCTAGTCGGTTGGAGTTTATTTCTTAATTCTTGCCTGTTAGGCCTCCACTCGAATCTAATCTAAAACGGTCCAACGCACTTAATACCCTCGAATTGATAAAGAAATAATATTTCAACTGTCGACGTTAATGAAAAAACCCCCTTTTTTGGGAGACTTGAGGGTTGTTATTGAAAAGGTCTTTATTCAATAAAAACGAAAGAAATGTATACATACGCGGACACGTGCGGGTTGTCGCGCGCGCGCGTGTGCGGCGGCACGTTGGGCGCGCGCGCCGGCGCCACGATGCGCACCACCTCCACCGACGACTGCAGCTTCAGGTAGCCAAGGTATAGTCCGCGCCCTAGCTGCACGCGAGACACCTGGAAGATAAACAAATTAGGTTTATACAAAGAATTAGTGGCGAGGGGTGAAATGATGGCGTAGGCAAGCTGTTCTACAAAAAAAATAAGATCTGTATAGTGGATCGGTTGGGTGGGATTTATAAAAGGTAAGCCAATGGCAATCAGCTAGAATGAACCCTTCGCTTCGCCACTATAAAGAATAGCGAGAAAAGTGAATTAGTCGACAAATGCTGTCGAAAATTCTACAATTAATGCCAGATGAGTTTAGAATGCCAGATGCTAGCTTTTAATAGATATAGAGATAGGTATAACAATTTCAATCACTTTTTGAAGGTCCTCCTCCTTACACAATCTACGTATATTACAGTCTCCATCCGACTCACCTCTTTACCAAATGCTGTATTAGTGAGACGTCGCTATTGGCAATTTTACGATTCTGATATTATCAGGATCAGAATTTGACTCACAATTTTAATGCCCTGAGTCCCTGAACCACGAAGACGGACTAGTCTTTCCTTAGATTGTTGAGTAATAGGATACCCTACGTTGTGTAATCACTGCACTCTTTATTGCATTCAGCTGAGCGGCGTATCCCTGCGTGATCGAATCAGAAATAAGGGGATTTGCCGGAGAACCGACATCACTTGAAGGATTGCTTAGCGAAATAACCGACATCACTTGAAGGATTGCTTAGCTAAAGTGGCAGTGGGCTGGACACATAACGAGAAGAACCGATGGCAACGGCCATCGGTTCAGAACCAGGGCCGGAATCGGAATCGGTTCAGGGCCAGAACCGCCCCGCCCCCGTTGGGCTGGGCGCTCGGCTCCGTGGGCTCGCGCGCACCGGACTCGGCTCCGTGGGTAGGCCCCCGACAAGGTGGACTGACGTGCGGGGCAAGGTCGCGGTGCGCTGCTGGATGCGGGCCAAGTAGGACCGAGCGTTGGGGAGATCTTTGGGGGAGGCCTATACCCAGCAGTGGGTGTCGTGCGGCTGATATGATGATGATGATGATGATAAGCTCACCTGATGGTAAGCGATCTGCTCATGCACAGAAGCCATCAGCAGTTCTCCAATAGTGTTGTCCTCGCTGAACACCCTCCGGCGCAGCCTGGCCACCGGCGCCCACCGCGAGTTCAGCGCCGACACCGACTTGACCGATTTCACACTGTTCACGCACGACAGCACTACTGTCCCGTGCGAGTCTCTTAGTGGCTTGTGATACAATTGACCTGGGAAAGGCAAGCCGTGATTTTAGTCGCACTCATAAGCGCACACAAAATCGCCTCTGTAGTCTAGTACCGTGTAAGAAGTTAATCCCAGGAAGGGGTAAATTTGTAGGTACTAGGTACCCAGTTTGGTTGATAGTAGGGCTTATTTCAAGTCTGCGCCTGGCTAGCTTACCTAAGTCTGACGCCATAACAACAATAAAAAAAAATGTGTTGTGCATAAAAAAATCTTTTTTGATTGGAGATGTAAGTATGTATGTGGTTTTAACTGAAAGACTGGAATAGGGATGTTGACTATTTTTTTTATTTTATGTTACATAAATTACCTCTCAAAAAAAGAAACATTGGTAAAAGAATTAATTCGCTAGCATGAAAACTGCCCGAGATATCACAGTGTGAAATGCACACAAATGGACTCGATCAAAAACGCTACATACTATTGGCTTGCACTTTATGACGTCACGCCTTGCAAGTTTGTATGCAACGCATAGGAAATTTGTTCAGTAGCTATATTAAATATTGTGTTTATCAAAATGTTTTCTTAGACAAATTTGCTATACATTTAACGGATTAATTAAAGGTATCATTTATTTTAATAAATTTTATACTTTTTAAATGGACTTGTCCACCCAACTTTGAAGGGTCATAAAACAAATAATATGCAATATATAAAACCAAGAGGTATACAAGCTACTCTAAAAGTTTAATATGTTTACGATTTTTATTAGTATTTCGTTATTTTATTCATTAGTCAACATCCCTATTGTTTTAATTATAATTTCAAGGATGTCATTACAAAATCTTCTGATCAATGATATATTGCTTCTGATATAATTTTTTTCATTTCAAATGAAATATGATCCTTTAAGATCTTTAAAATTACCTTTTAATGAACTGCAAATTAACTTAACTTACTTAAACTTAAATTAACGTGGGTCTACTCGTAAGGCGTGAAAATTGACTTACCTAAATCTTGAATACCCAACGCCGACTGCATTTGAGCAGCTGCCGTAAGTAATTTCAGTCGGAAGTGAATTGACGAGGATGTATGTTTCTCCATATCGGACCGTAGACCTTTCACATCATCCCACGCACAAGATACCTGAAATAAAAAATTGTATACAATAAAAGAAAAAAAAAGATACGACCCTTAACGGTATCGTGGCCAATCACGCTTTACGGTAACGTTTGCGATATTACCCGGGATATATTTTCATACACATGTAGTGTTATTATACTTTTTATACTTGGAAGAATAAAAGCGGACCTATTATACTACCATGGTCCACCTCTACAGCCCCCGTATTACAACCTCCTAAAACCTAACAGTTTTCTAAATGGCTATCAGTATAGCAATTTATAATACTGGCAAGTTTTAAGAGGTTGTAATACCCCCCAGGACGTCACAATTGGTCAACTTTTTTTAAATGTTTATCGTTGTTTACCTTCATAAGCCAATGGAAGTCAGTATAGATGCAGGTAGGGTAAGTCTCGTCCACCTCTATGACCGGCAGAAACTCCTCGCTTGTAACCAGCACTTTGTCCTCATGGTAAAGTATACAGGCTAGGTACACGCCCCTGAAAAGAAAGAAATGTACGATGAAGTAGGCAGGTTATATTGTGCCATACAAAATACATGATTTTAAAGACACTTTCTATCCCTTGCGTGGTCTGCGTGCTTGGCGCTTGACCTAGTCCATATCTAGGCGCTAGGCGCTAAGCAAGCCACCTGTCGGTGCGTACTCGGCCTTAGTTTTCCTTGGTTAGTTGTGTCCATTCTTCACACTACAACCTTTATAGAGCTGGCTGTACCAGGAAGACTACCTTACTGAATCACATCCCACCTGCGTAGATTCTTCTGGAACTTGCTAGCGGCGGTGAACAGTTGCCGTATAGTGGCGGCCTTCTTCCGCGGCAGCCGAGGTGGTGGGGCGGCTGCCCTTTGCCTGGCGCCCGCTGCGGCGGTCGCGAGCGCTTCCAGCGCGGCCGCCGCTCCGCCGGAATCACCCCGAGTCGCCCGGGATGATACGTCACGCCAGCCTGGACAAAAAAATAATGTCGATTAACAAAGTAATTATTTCTTTCAATATTTTTTAGATTACCTTAGAGTCTTTCTCACAATATTTTTGGAATATTTTGCAGGGTGATTTTTTGAACACTCGACAAATGTTTAGGGTTAGACAGGCTAACTGAATAACTTTATGGGACCAGCTTAATCAGAGCAAAAAAATATATCAGCTGTTCCATAGAAAACGTCAAATCTACTTGACCAAAATGTTTGGAACAGCTGATTATTTTTTTGCTCTGGAAACAATAAGTTTATTATTCAGTTTGAGGGTCTAAGCCACGGCACAAAATTTGTCAACTTTTTCCATCCCACCCTGTGGTACCTATTTGCACCCATAGGTACCTATTTGCATTTTCTCAATCATAAACATAACAAGCTAGAGTTTTTTTTTGTGTTGATTGCAAACTCACACATTCTAAACGGCGCAACCACCAACTTTGTTGGTAAAACAGCTCGTAACATCAATTAAACGCTATACTTAATATGAGGAGTATCACAAAAGCCGCAACAAGACAACCAGTACCAACCACAACCACTCCGCCAGGAGAGTACAACTAAGAAGAATTAAAATGTAACTTACTGCTAGGTACAACGCTCCTCGGCACCGACACGGTGAAGGGCCCCCACCCCTTGATGTTCCCAGCGGCCGCCCTGAAGAAGTAGCGCCGGCCCCTGGTGAGGCCGGCCGCCATCACGCGCGTGCCGCCGCTCGATATCACCACCGCCACGTCTCTGCTGCCACAGACGTTCGAGAAGTCTGCTCGGGATGACCATTCCACTGTAAACGTTGTTAGAACTCCCATTAAACAATGGATGACTTGAAACGTGAGAACGTAGTCTATGAAAACAATAGTGCGCGCCGTACTGTTTACATAGAAAACGTTCTACGCCGCTAAATTACGGCAGTAATATGACGGCACCGTCATCCTAGGAAACCCTAGCTTAAGCAAACTTTTTGGTTAAACTGGGTCTTAATCCTTATTAAAAACCGCCCAAAGTTAACTTATACCTCTAAGGAGGTTTACCATAAGGGTAAAAGTTAACTTTGGGCGGTTTTTTTACAAAATATGTTACGGTAAATTATTTCTACTTTAAAGGGCAGTTCCGAATAAGTCGCTATTTGTAGTCCATTTTTTTATTTAACCAGATCTAAGTGTACCTATCTAAGTGAAGTACCTGGCACTAAGTCAAATGTTTTGTAATCTAAGTAGTCAAAACCAATGGATAGTATTTGCACATCTTTTTGTTTCTTTTTGGTCTTGTTGTTCGGTAAATCCTTACCTTTAAATTTAGTGACGATGGGCGGATCCCGTTGCAAAGAGGCCGTAGATCGCGAGTCCCTCAGTCGCACCGTGACTGCGTGCGCGCCGCACACCTCCAGGTCGGGGGGAGGAGGCGCGGGGGGCGCGCGGGACTGCTGCCATCCGAGGAGCAGGCGTCTGGAGAAATGGTGGTGGTGCCGTCATGAACTTTTGGCAAGGACTTCGCTTGCACGGTAGCAGCACTGTAGTTGTCGGTATAAAATTGTCTTCCGTGCAGGTATTCTTGTTTCAAGATAGAGTGCGACATTAACTAGGATCTATCATCCATTCATCCCGCTTCAACCAATAATACCAGCGCAGAAAAGTTTGAACATTATTTTTTTATCCTTGCAGAAAAGTATTATGCATGTCGCATGAATATCATTATGAAGTTTAATAATAAATTCTAAACTTATTATTATGAACATTTTTACAGCAGGTACTTAGCTATCACATGTGACGACGTGGATTCTAGCCTTGTTAAAATATAAATCTTAGTACTCACTTGAGTGTTCGAACTCTTCTCTCCCAGTTCTGGGCCTGCTTATCCTTCTCGGATCCAGCGCCGCCCGCGCAGCCCGTCGTACCAGCCGCTTGACCGCCCGCTGATGATCTGGAGTGCATGTCTTTATGTGAATGACCGTTTTAATTGAGAACAACACAAAAAGACGACAGAAAATGTGACGTAACTTGATAACACCACATTTCGTGATGACACTTTAGGCAACGGGGAAGTTCCAGGTTTCAGGAACAAATTCGTCATCGAACATAATATTGATGTTGAAACACTTGCTTCTTCTGACTATGTGCCTTACTTTGAATAAAATTGCTAATAAGTTAAAAAAGTACCTACGAGCGGAAGTTCAGATCTCCAAACAATCGCACGCACATAAATGAACCCGATTCCCTTGACAATCTGAGAGATGTTCCTGTTTTCGGAAGTCCCTACTAACAGCAAATAGGTTTTACGTACCTAGTGCAAGCGTCATCCCGGCAGGAGCGCTCCTGAGCGCACCCAACGACTTCGTGGAGCCGGGATTCCGCGTCCCTCAGCAATCGACGCAGGTGGGTGCCCAGAGCGTCCGTATTCTTGACTGTAACAATCAGCAGGTGTTGGAATATCTTTTCAAACCTTTACATTTCTTTTAATTAATGAGTTTTTTTATTGATAGTCATCTTTGTTTCCAGATGTTTTTTAAACTCATCGTCTCTAGATTTTTACTTAGTACAACCACAGAATAAATAATAGTACTAGCGTACAACCCTATTTCATATAGCTTACATTCATAGACCACGTTTTATCAGCAGGGTTATGAGGGATGTCGTTTTCTTGAAGATGTGGCTCGCTCGAGTCATGACACAGTACCTACCTATCTTTCGTATTCATGGTGAATACGCGTGAAAGGACATGAACAAAATTCCGAGCCAAAACAAGTGAATAACAGGAATTAATAAGTTTTTCAAACTTCCAAACAAGACGAAACAACAAAGAGTGAACAAAAACATCCAGCTCAGCAGCAACAGTTCAATATTTATTTTATGTCGCTCAGGATTTTTCGAAAAATATTTGCTGAAAAGATTTTTTGCCTCCACTATCTTACCATCACCACAGCATTTTAAGTTGTCCCTGAACTACCCAAGTAGATGATGAAGGGCCATTTTGAACTGATCCCCAGGCGACTGTTTGAAAATTTCATGCCCATTTCTGGCAGGGCTCATCGTTTTACTTTATCGTCACTCAAGAAAACCCTTAAATATTAAATTTTGTACGAAAACCTATAACTTAACTAACCTACACCACTTAAAAAGAGCAGGAGTTTTTTATGCGTCATTTGATACTCGTATTAATGGAACGTTCATGTAAGTAATATAATAAGCATAAGCTTTAATCATCAATAATAAGAAGTTTAAATATTTAATGTCAAACACGAAATAGTAAGATTGTGTATCAAAATAAAGCCGGCTATTATTCGATGATATTTTCTATTATTACTAAGTAGTACGTAGTACGATCGTAATTTAATATTATATAGGTATTAGCAAACTGAATGCGAATTTATACAATATTCAACAGTTTGCAAAAGTTACCTAAACAAACAACTTGTCGCCGACTTGAAAACCAACTGTTTAGAAACAACTCAGCCATTGGAATTTGGCACTCAATTAAGCTGAACCTGTTTAAATGATATAATCTATAATTACCATTTCAAAATTATAAATGTGGCAGAAACTCTGAATGTCTGTCTATTAGCTTTTCACACTGAACATGTTTTGATAAATTTTAGTATAGAGATAGATTGGACCATGAGGGAGGAAGGACGTAATAGCTACCTCATGTCGTGAAAATTTATATTGAAAGGAGGGAAATAGGGGTGAATTGAATGTTTATAAGTGAACCTAGATCAAGTCTAGGTACTCTACGCGGACGAAATCCGTCCGTAATTCGAATAAATGTCAATGAAATAAAAAAATAGACATAATAAAATAAAATATAAATGTTTGTAGATAAGATTATAGTCTTTCCCCTTTTATCTTGATATTGACATAATGAGGCTATATGTGATGTGACGAATTTAAAATGTTACCAATCTGAGGTTATCAAAATTTTAATCTTGTACTTTATCGTCAATTGGTACTTTAACTTTCCTAAGAATCAGCACATAGTGTTTGATTCATCTTTTGAATGACAAAAAAATGTGATCCTAATCGGTTATCTACATCTTTTTACCCGACTGCGGGTTATGTTTTTCGCGCGTATCTTGTAAGTATGTTTGTATGTAATATTCTTTATTACCTCATATCTTTCAAACGGCTGAACGGATTTCTATGATTAAGATATCGTTAGATTGTTGTTGCCCAAGTGTTCTTAAGAAGGTGGCGTTATAAAAAAACCAACATGGCGGCTGTACAGTGCTATTATATGTAGCGAAAAATAATATTTTTTTTAGAATACTGCAATATGGGTTTCAAATTAAAAGGCTTATTATAAGGATTTCAAAAAGGTATATCATGACCGTAATATATAATAACTAAAAAGAGATAAATGAAAAAATAAATTAAAAAAATTAAAAAACCCACCTGCATAAAAAGACAAGTCGACTGAAAAGATGGAAACAAGATTAAATAAATATTAAAGGCAACATGTCATAATAACATGCAGTCGGAGGCATATAATTCAATCATTTATAATGTCACTTTCTTCATGCATGCTTCCGACTGCATGTTATTATGACATGTTGCCATTCATATTTATTTAATCTTGTTTCCATCTTTTCAGTCGACTTGTCTTTTTATGCAGGCGAGTTTTTTTTAAAGGAAAATTCGCGGCAGATTGATTTTGGCATAATTTAGTCTAGTTACATCACATCAATATTGACTGAAGGAAGGTAGTTTCTAACAGTCCATACAGTCTATTGTTTTCGTTTACCTTTTTGCAAAACAAATCCCTTTGAAATATTCATTGTATAAGTATTATCCCCGTATATAAACCGTGTCACGTTTTTCATAAGTACCAATTTCCTCGCAAAATATGCTGTTTATCACACTTTGCCCCTTCCACCTAAGTGCGTGGCATAATTTATAGGTGAGAGACACGCTTCGGTGACATTTTATGAGTATACAGATGACAGATTACGATATATTTTGCGAAGAAAATTATAAAATTAGTGTTATTCATCGGATTTTATGCAATACTTATAACCAACCTTATAATTATATTAGCATACATATAATAATACTTAATCGTATAATCATACCTTCGAAAGTTTGTGAAAAAAATTGAAAAGTGAAATAATAAGAGTAAATAATTAGTCATACTTAATTGTGTTTTCAGAGAAAATACATTTGGCAATCTAGGACAAAACGTACATAACGGGTGTAACAAGACACTCAACGAAGCCGAAGTCCACGCATTCCGCCCATCATCGGGATCATTTTTGTCTTTAAGACTATACCTGGGAAACCAATAGCTACGAAGTTATTAAAGGTCAAATTCAAAAATTTTTTTTCAATTTTATTATGAAATCTTATTTTATTCGTTATTTCCTAATTTTTGTCTACAGAAACATTATCAAAATTTTATGTATTTCGTAACAAACAATGACTTCAAAACGTCATCACTCAATGTATTTCATGAGCACGCACATAAACGTTGCCTTTCAACTCGGCCGCACGCAGCTGTGTAGCATTCACTCGCAGGCGCGGTCATATGTACGCGTTACATTGCGTGGTAATGTATGCAATGCTTTTTTAACACCAAAAATTAAAATCGTTTCCCAGCAATAATTTTGAACAGAAATGGTCCTGATGATGGGCCGAATACGTAGACCTCGGCTTCGTTGAGGGTCTTGTTACACCCTGTATTTGTAAAACACCAACAACCTCGCAGGAGTAGATTACTAACATAATAAACAACAACATTTGTTCTACGACTTTTCCTGAAAAAGAAAAAAAGCTACTTTTCATACAAATGTCCAAACAACTGATCGAGTTTTTTTATAGAAAATCGTTTTTTTTTTGTCATTTTCGGTAAAATCGTAGAACAAACGTTGTTGTTTATGATGTTAGTAATCTACTCCTGCGAGATTGTTGGTGCTTGCTTAAGAAATAACCCTATTTAAAATACGACAAAAAATATAAGATAAGTAAGCAACAATATGTCGTAATATTATATTGACCCAATAATGAGCCCCCATTTAGTTATTTTATTATCTGCGAATTTATCACCTACCCACAGAGCGTTCCATGATTTACAATATCAATATTATCAATATAGATACAGTGGCTTATCGTAAATCGTTAATGAAGAGCTGACTGCGACAATTGGAAATTAATTAAAGATATGCAAATACATATTTTTTGACCGAAAATTAATTGGTTCGAGAAACATAATATTTCTTTTCATCAATTTTATTAACTTCCTTCCGATTTTTAGATTCCTATCTACCTAAATTTTTTGTAGATAAAATCAAAGATAAAAATACCATGCAAATTAAAAATACATTTAAAAAGTATTATTTAAAAGATCAATTCCTATACAAAAGGTCGGATCCACATCCAAATTCCAACTTAACTAACCAATAAGATTAAGATTTGTCTGCAAATGTATACCGTTTTAAAAGTTAAGTAAAAATAAACAGGTTTAATTGTATTTTTTTTATCTGTTAACATTGAAAATCTCAAATCTAGAATAGATAAGTAGGTTTAGTATTTTTTAAACAAAATATTATTGATATTTTCAGAAACGACAGTTGAAGTACATTCGCAAAAACGTCTACTAATTGGTACAGCTACTTAATTAATTACTTAATTCACGCTCAATTATTGAATTTCCTTTTCATTCGTAAAAGTAAACGCGTGTTTTGATTTTTCATATTATATATCAGATCCACACAAAAGATCTGTTTGTATTCGAAACATCCCGAGAGTGTTAACTTGCAAACTATCGATTTATCGGCTACGATGGACTACGCTACGAGCCATCTACGAACTACGAAGAAACTCCCTAATCAAGTTTAGATCTACCGACCGACGTAGCTGGCAATATACGCTACGCTACGCAAAGTGTACGAACAATTTGTTATAGCTGCTTGTCAATAAAAATAGAATTATTGATAAGAGAAATAGCGTAGAGACGCTCTGATTGATTTTATTTGATAACCCATTGCGGATTGCAATGACGCCTCACGAATCACGCCATACTATAGGTGTATTCTTGACTTTTCTAAATATCTTTTATTGAAACATTTGTAAATACACGCACTTTTACTCCCGCCCTTGAAAAGTAACCCTAACGTTTGTGGTGACAGCTTACTTATCAGGTTTTAAAAAGATTTGCGGTCTTATAAAGATAAACCTTTTCTATAAGCTATGTTGGTTGATATCTAATCGTGTACATGAATAGAATCCTCACTAACCATGTACCTAGCAATTAATAACATTACAAGGTTATCATAACACAGTAGGTTAATGAAAATTTGAAATCACTCTGTGTAATCACATACTGACTATATGCTAATAAACGCCTCGGTAGCTCCATAACCAATATCACAGTACACACTGTAACGTAATTACAATATTGGTAAACTAATAAATAGCTGGCTAAATATTTGTATAGCAACTAGGTAACAACTGCTATTATTTCACACCTCTGAAAGTGAAATTGGTATCTCTATGCTAATATAACTGTTGTTTGTAGACAATGTGTATATATTTAATTAAATTTGATAATTTATTAGCCAACAATAATGTTTGACACCTAATTAAGGGTCCGTAATTGGAAAAATGGTGTAGGAAGTCACTATATTTTTTTAATTATTATTATTCATTTATTTTTTCAGAAAACATGTTCCAAATTTAAAAAAAATAATAAATTACAAAAGAAAACGCCGGTTTACGCTGCGTTTTTGGATCTATCCAGGGCGTTTGACCTGGTTGATTATGACGTATTATGGTCTAAGTTGAAGGACTCCGGGTTCCCCCCGGAATTAACAAAGACTTTTCAATATTGGTACCGTCATCAAGTCAATCACGTCAGATGGTCGGGTGAGTTATCTGAAGAATATGTAATGGAGTGTGGTGTGAGGCAAGGTGGACTATCTTCTCCGTCACTATTTAATTTGTACATGGATGCACTCATCGTGGAGCTTAGCAGCGCCAACGTTGGCTGTTCTATCGACGGCGTTATGGTCAATAATATCAGTTACGCTGATGATATGGTGTTGCTGGGTCCTTCGGTGGGTGCTCTCCGAAAATTGATAGCAATTTGTGAATCCTATGCCTCCGCCCACGGCCTCCTCTATAACGTTAAAAAGAGCGAACTACTTGTTTTTCAAGCTCAGGGAGGTCGTACACTTTCATCTGTGCCACCTGTAAAGTTATTAGGCTCAGAACTTAGGAGAGTTTCACAAATTTAAATATTTGGGTCACATAGTCACTGAAAACATGTCTGATGATTGTGATATAGAGCGTGAGAGGAGAGCGTTGGCAGTCAGATGCAACATGCTGGCCCGCAGGTTTGCAAAGTGTACACAGGAAGTGAAGATCTCGTTGTTCAAGGCCTTTTGCCAATCATTTTACTCCTGTAGCCTGTGGGTCAAGTACACGCAAAAGACTTTTAACGCACTCCGCGTGCAATATAATAATGCTTTCCGGATGTTGATGGGTCTTCCCCGATACTGTAGTGCGTCAGGTATGTTTGCGGAGGCTCGAATTGATGACTTTTTCGCCATTATTCGCAAGCGTATCGCCTCTATGCGACACAGAGTCAGGGGAAGCTCTAATAGCATCCTGATTGCAATAAAGGATAGAACAGACTGCCCTATTGCTAAGCATTGGACCCAGATGCACATGTACGGGTCTCGTAAATATTTAAATTGAAATTTTTGTCGTTCGTTTTGTTTTAATGTTACTAACATAGTCTAAGTAATACTAACAAATATGGATGCAATTTAATATCTGAAATAAATATAATAATAATAATAATAATAATAATAAAAACAAATAAAATAAAATAAAAATAGTATAACGTTATTTGCCTGCACATGTATCATGTCACAGTGATACAGGTACTGGCAGTCAAAGCGCTCGGAAAAAGCTCGCAGGAGACTGTTCGGGCTGGCCCGCACCCTGCGCACCATGGATGTGCACCTCTTGCGCATGGTTGTGGAAAAACAATCCACGCGCGCTTCAGCGAACATCCCTGAGGCGCTACAGAATCGAGGCAGCCCCAACAGAGTCCTGAATGCATAATTGAATTGGACGCGCAAGGCGCCGTACTGCTTCTGCGTATAACTCACCCACAGACTGCTCGTTTAGAAGGACGTGCAAAATGCCCTGAACAGGGTTATTTTGACGTCTCTAGAACAGCGAGCAAATCTGCGGGCTATCATATTCGCACGAACAGACAGCGCCCTACGCTCCCTTTCAATATCCGCATTGTCTTTCAGGTGCAGGTGATTTATTTTCTTGTCTATAAAGAAAACGTAAAGTTGTAGACACAAAGAACACATGACAAGCTAAAGTGTTTTTCTAGCTGCTACATATATTAAGTTGCGTATAAACTTCTCAGATGGCGAAAATAATAGCGGCAACGTATTCTACATGAAATACCAATGATATTAGAATTAAAAAGATGTGTTATGTCGGTATATGCGACGCCATGAATTTGTCCGCAAGGCGTATATACCTGCCTCGTTAAAACACACTAAATAATACGATGTTACACGGTCAAGGTAACTCGGCACTTTGAGTCGATGATTTCGTATGGTCGCATAGGCCGACTTAACTTGACCGTGTTGTAAAGTGTGAACAAGATAGTATGATTATTTACAAGAGCGTAAACGAGACAGATACATGTTGCGCAATGTCGTCGTGAATGTCGCGATACTAATCATAGAATATCGTTAAATGTGTCACAGAAGAGACATTCGATGGTTTGATGCCTATGAACTACAATGATATCTGAATAAAATAATGAATCATTTTACTTCAAGCGATAAAATAAAAAAGCTACTAATAGTCATAATTAAGGATGTGCAAGGGCTTAAACCCAAAGGTTTAAACCGGGTCTTTACGAGTTTAAATCCGATTTCGACCCAAAAAGCGGGTCGAACCTATTACCACTAATATCTTGGGTTGTTTTTGGGCACAATAAAATTTACCTATTAGTTTCTATTGCTAATTCCTAAAATAATAAATAGTCCGTTGCGTAATGGATTTCCACTCCGAAAAAAATATTTTTTGTGACCAAAACGATTTTTTAAAATATATGTAACTTCGTAAAACTTGTAAATTTAAATAGTAAAAGAGTTCAAATTAGTAAGGAATTTAGCTTTAATTAAATATGGGCGATAAGAAATTCTATGTCACAAGGTTTAGGTAATCCTTACTAATATTAAAATGCGAAAGTCCGTTTGTTTGTTTGTTACGCTTTCACGTCTTAACTACTAAACCGATCATCATGAAATTTTCAATCTTCTTCTCTCCTCTGTCTCCGCACAATGTCTATCCATTTAATACATCGCAATTCATTTGCTGGAAACCTATAAAAATAATAGTAAATATATAATAAGTTAATGAGGGCTTTTCAAAGTGACATTTAAAAAATAAAAACAGTAACTATTTGCCTCACTAGATCGTGTTGATACTCGTCGAACCCTAAAATAGTAACTATTTGAATCACTAGATGGTGTTGACACTCTTCGAAGCTTAGTAAAAAACTCACATTGTCACCTATTTTTATCAACGCCATCTCGATAGATCATCTGGCTCGATAGCCTACAGTTTTTTGTCATTGTGAAAAGCCCTCATTAGTTATTCATCTCGTGGATAATACTTGAGCAATTTCGTGGCATTGACCGTTCTGTACATTTATAATCTATGACAGACATCTCTATCACACTCGGTAATCGGAGTATTTGCTGTTGCACTTAATCTTTTTGGATAATATTTACTGACATTTTGCATTTCTAATGTACAAATATGAACGAAAATTAGTTAAAATATAATACTTACGCATGATATATGATCCCTAGACTTTTGGAAGTCTTGCTTGTGTAATTAGTACAAGTTCGCATTACGCAGGACGGCATTTTTACTGTGTTTCGCGGGAGCACTTCAAAGTGTCAACGTTGCCGATGCTTTTGCGAGACTACGCTCAGGTGAGCTAATTAGCCAAGTTTTAGACTGCCAGTGTTAAGGCGCAGGTAACCCATCTACCTCTTTTTAAAATTCTAATATCTTTGTGAAATACACTTTAACGTACTGTGAAGTTGCTTCAATTACTTTTGTTCAAGAAAAAATAACGAAAAACATCGAAAAAATGCAGAGGTGAGGTTATTTTCCTTACTCTTTACATTATGAAAAAGACAGAGACAAATGTTCCAGCGTTACAGTCTCCTTACTTAGAAATATTTTTTGTTGAGAATACGTCGTTATCACAAAAACAGCAAAATTATGTACCGTAGCTATTTCCAAAATAATAACTCTTATAAGTATAAAGTTAAAAAATATAAGTAAAGTACATAATTAAGTACATAATGGTGTGTATTAATATATTTTGTATGCATGTAAATATCTTCTTTGTTTGTGCCGTATTCGCGCTTATCTGTTTACTGTTGGTTGACTGGTAGAGAATACTTTTAGCATTAAGACCGCCAATTGTAGCTTACTTTATGTATCTGTACATTAAAAAATTATAAATAAAATAAATAAATAAAAAATAATTATGCATTAAATACCTACCTACTGAAAAATGAGGACAAATGCGAATTTGAATATTATGGATTATGTTTTCTGAATTTAAATGACTCTTTTTTAATAGATATTTCGTAGATTTAGTGATATAAATAAAGTGAGATGGGCTTACACTGTGTTCCTTCTTTGGCGCCAAACTCCATGAGCATCTTCGCCAAAGATCGGTTGGCGGAGAGGACGGCGACATCCAGCGGTGACAAGCCATCGGAGTTGAGGCTGGAACAATAAAAAAAATATTTACTATTATTAAAAATATACTTATGTCAGCGAAAAAATTGTACTGGTAAAAAGATACTATAGAGTAAATTGTGAATTTAAATTCGTATGATCATATTTGGAAAATTTAGTTTTTGGGCTTTGACTTTGGACATATATATATAAAGGGTAATTTTAGAATATAACTATATTAATTATCTTAATATAAAGGGTGTTTTTTAAGGATGTGTTCAGTCCATGAAACTGAACAACTTTCTCTAAGAAATATAGGGTCAAATAATGTAAAAAAAGACTATCATATCCATAGAAATCAAAGAGATCTTATCATTTAGTAAGGGATGACCAACAATAAAATTTGTGGCGTATTTCGACAGAGGTTGCATGGAGAAAGTTGTTCAGTTTCATGGACTGAACACATCCTTAAAATTTGGAGAGTGAGTAAAAATGCAGCCTGTATGTATCTTCATCTAATAATTTGGCAGACATTAGAATCTACATTTTAATAAAGTACGTAAAAGTTCGCAAATATAGCAATTAACATGATTCTGCAACAGACTTATGTTATTATGACTAATAGGGAAAATTAAGATAAAAAATATGTTGAACCTTACAAAATTACGTTTTACATTTAGTATTCATACTATATTCGTTTTAACAAAAGATTACAAAAGAATATAAGTAATTAAAAAAAAAAACAATGTTTTTAACCAATTTATTTTTTAATATTTTAGATAATTCCGACGTTTATTTACATTGAAATAACATTTCACATTTTTGTATTAAAATACAATGTCAAGATTGTAGAAACAAATACGTTACTTACTTAAATAAAATGTGTGTAGAAAAAAGCTTAGGTACTCCACAGTAAAAGTAAAAGCATTTTTATGTAACGTGGGACCTCTCTCCAGTGATATTGGACATATTTTCTATCGAATGATTTATGGTTCTAAAACTCCAACACCCATAGTGATAACACCTTGAAAAAGTGCGGCACTAAAAGTCGAAAAACTGATGTTTATGAGATGTTTGCTGAAGGAAAATCGCTTTTCCAGCCAGCCGGTCATTAGTTTTTGTACACAAGGTTTCCATTAATGGTGCCGAAACGGAAATGTGCCATGTTGTTGATTTACGAGGGAAAGGAGAACTCTATCATAAGGGTAATAATTTGAATCATACTGACAGAAAAATGGTGTTATTTGAATAAGTAAGTGCACTATTAGTAGTAGCAAAATGAAATGCTTTAGTCAAGTAGGTATTTCTTGTATTTTAATTTGAATGATCGATTTGATAAAAGTGATTGTATATCTAATAACTCGATTGTGATTATTTTTTTTTTATTAAAAATTAAATTAAAAATGATAGCTTATATATTTTTTTGTTCTCGTAGTATGTATGTATGTATGTATCTTTACTTAGTTTTGAATAATTTGGTGTAATTTTATCTTATTCATAAAAAATACAAACATAAATTACGATGTGTCATTCATCGTAATTTATGCTCTTAGGATTTATAATTGTTTACCATTCATGCAGTGGCATAATAAGTAGTCAAATAAACACAAATTAATCGTAACTGTGTTAGTTCGTAACAGTGTAAGGTTGTTTCGCCATGTTGAGTGGCATTATCTTGATGGCTAGCTTTATTCGCCAACTATACTCTGTTTGACTTTCCTTTTATAGAGTTCTTAAGTAAGGCTGTTTCAGAATAAAAATATCTTCAAACTTTTGTGTCATAATTGCACTAATATTTTCCTTCATTTTCATTTCTTCTTCAGATTCAGAAAGAAACTGAAGCTTATTTGTTTGGAGATGAATTTAGGTTTGACAGACTGGAAATTTGATCTTCATATTCTTCATATTTTAAATTACCTTTTTCAATGTAGGTGCAAATTAACATATAGATATTTATATTGAGTAACATTACTTTTATGAGTACTGACTTGTCAAATACTGAATAGGTACCTAGTGTACCGAGTTGTAAATCTGCCTAAGCTTTTACACTTTTTCGTTTATCACACTATATTGGTATAGTGTGTTTATCATGACTTTTATTATTTGGTAAACAATTTTAAACCATAATAGCGTGGAATATTAAGTTTACGTTTTAAACATAGTTCAAAATCTATCAAAACATTTCTGAACAATATTCGAAATTCGAAAATAATAAGGTTGTGAACTGACTGCGTATAAGTATTGTTTATTTGTTTTTCAACAATATACAATTTGAGTATTTTTTTAACGTGAGGTCTACAGCTCACGGAGCGACTAGTTCAATAAAGATTCGGTTGAAGATTGTTTACCAAATAGGACAAGTAAGGATAAACAGACTATAATCCTATGAGGTCTCTACAATGGCACAGATTTCTGACACTTGCCTTTATGCTGAAATAAGAAAAATGGCTGAAAGGTTTTGTGTTGCAAAATGTAGGGCTCGATTTCAGGTCAAGCGCTCATTGGTTTCCCTGGGCGAAAGACCTTTCGACCCGAATACGCCTATCGATAACCTATTTTTAACCGACATCAAAATAGGAGGAGGTTCTCAAGTCGACGGTATTTTTTTTTATTTTTTTTTTATGTATTTTTTAACATAACATCGCGGGTTCGATTCCCGTCTGAGTATTGATCTGGTGCGACTCGTATTTTTTCTAGTATATAATTTAGTATAACTTCTTCAGTTGTTAACCGATTTATACAATTCTTTTTCATCTCAAAGAACATAGTTCGTGTGTTGTTCCATAAAAAAATTACAGAGATCTGTCTAGCAGTTTTTTCATAGTCCTGAAAAATATCAATTGTTTCCCCTTAAAACCCAAACAAAGCCCCAAACTAAGCAAAGCTTGTAATATGGGTGCTAGACAACTGATATACTACTTATAAGTATACTTTTTAAATAAATACTTATTATACATAGTAACACCCAGGACCCGAACCCGGACCAGGATCGAACCCGGGACCTCTTGCGTGGTAGGCGGCATGTTGACCACTGCACCACTCAGGTTGTCAACTTGTATGTAATAACTATTTACCCTATTTCACCACTTTAAGGGTTGAAATTCTAACAGTAGGTACCGATATACGATGCTTTAGTCTCAGCCATAATAAATAAAGTGATTTTTACTTCGAAAATTATGGTTTCTATACACAACTTCATCCCCCTTTTATTATTATCAAAACGCTGGGATGATGACAACTTTTTTTATTTTATGTTACATAAATTACCTCTCAAAAAAAGAAACATTGGTAAAAGAATTATTTCGCTAGCATGAAAACTGCCCGAGATATCACAGTGTGAAATGCACAAAAACGCTCCATACTAACGGCTACTCAATTATGACGTCACGCCTGAGTAGTTTGTATGCAACGCGTAGGAAATCTGTTCGGCAGCTATATAAAATATTGTGTTTATGGTTTCTTATTCAAATTTACTATACATTTACGGACTAATTAAAGGTATTATTTATTTTAATAAATTTTATACTTTTTAAATGGACTTGTCCACCCAACTTTGAAGGGTCATAAAACAAATAATATTCAATATATAAAACCAAGAGGTATACAAGCTACCTTCTCTAAAAGTTTAATATGTTTACGATTTTTATTAGTATTTCGTTATTTTATTCATTAGTCATCATTTCATCCCAAATTGGAATGTCGACCTAAACACAAAATTTAAAGATTCTAGCTCGAAACTGAGAACTTTCAGAGAAACTTATTCATCTCCTTTTTCACCCCCTTGAATAACCCTTTCTTAGTGCACCCCTAGATCTTATAAGGAATCTAAGTGCCACATTTGGAATCTGTAACAATGATACTGTAACATGTGCTTAAAATAAATAAATCTCTAAACCTGTCATAAAGTGTCGCATTTTTATTTGGGATATCCAATTTACGGTTACGGTTACGTGCGGAGCTCCTTAACATCTCTGTCCTATATCCAAAACTAGTACATTATAACATTAATTTAGTCTAGTCTTAGAAAAACATAATAATATAAATAAAGGTATATGTAGTTACTGACTTTTAGTGGAGGGTACTAGTTTTACACCCTTTAAAAAGTAGGAAAAACTTTTCATAAAAATTATTACTTACAAAAAGTTTTATTGATTTATATAAAAGTGCAGTGACCTGTAAGATTTAGTTCATTGATAAATTTGTGAAAAATGTATTTTCCACATAGTATATAAGTATATGAATCATCTTAAACAGTATCCATCATGATCATGTCAAGAAATAACTTCAGATCTAGACGATTACATTCTATGAATTTTATTAACAAAAGACTTATCGTGTCTTCCAATAATTTTGTTATATGAGTATTTTGCACTGATTTTTATCAACTGAAAAATCCTTTGTCCTGTTATAATTGATTTTTAGTAACGGGTGAGTAGGTAGTTTCATTGTCTTAATTCTAGAATATTAATTATACAAAGTGTTACAAAAATACGAGTTATGCTGAATATATTAGATGGAGGAGACCATCAAACTGATCAACTTTTACTATGGGACAAACTATAAAATCGCGAAAAAAGTCAGCTGTTTCATACAAAAATTAATAACGAAAATATCAAAATGAACAAAATCGGTATTACAATTTCTTACCTATTGACATCGACATCTGTGGACTCCAAGATATTTCTTGCTTTGTCCAAATATCCATGTTCGACGGCCGCAAACAGAGCTGTAACAAAAGATAAAAGATCTAAGAATAATTAAAGGAAAGTTTATTAAAATATCTCTAGTTAAGTTTCAGGTTTTTATTAAGGTCAGATTACGTATAGCACAAGCGGCCAAAGAAAATATTGCCTGAAATGGAAAATGGAAACAAAAAAGTTGCGTTGAAAAACAGAGCATTCGAAATTCGAAAATGTTAAAAAATAAAAAGGTTTTATAACAAAATTAAAAATAAAAGAAAATAAGGAAACCAAATGTACCATGCAAATGTATGTTAACTTGTGCGATTTTGTCCTGTTGCGCGCGCGCATCCTTCTGTTGGCGGCGCGTTGCCTTGTCGAGGTGCGGGGGGAGGGGGGCGCACGCGCTTAGCGAGGGGAGCTCCCCCCCGCACCCCTCCAGGAGCGCGCCGTACTGGAGCTCTATTGGGAAAAGCAAAAAGAAAAACTAAAAAAAATAAAAAAGCAAACAAGCAATGTAACAAACTAGCCTTTTTGTTGTTAATCAAGTAGGCGACCGATTTTCGTTGTGTTTTTTAAACTCATGGGAAGCCACATCGCCAAATACTCTTTTCCAGTCGATTCCAAAGTTGGCTTTACTTTTAACTTAGCTGTGCTGTTATTCTGTGCAGTTCTGTTGAATTCAAAAGTTGTTGAAAGCTGCAAGACGTGTCTGGCTATTTCTATTAGTTCCTTACCAAGGAAGCGGTCGTTGGCGTTTCCCATACGTGCTTATATTAACATTTTATTAATTTAAAACAAACAACTTTGAACAAATGTATAAACATTTAGCTAAATTACCTCAATAAAGAATGCTTCACTAAGCAACGACGCATAAATTCCGAGTAATTCCGAAAACGGTTGTCTTTAACAAATTACTATTTTCTAAGTTAGAAAAAAGTAAATATATGATTTCATTATAAGTTAAACTTGATTTCTAATAAGTGAAGGAACAATTTTGCAATTTCATGCGACAAGATATCATAACATAAAACATAACACAATATTAGGCATGTAGGTAGATATAACCTAATACCTATACGAATGTTCTACATCCTACTAATATAATATTATAAATGTGGAAGTTTGTGGGTTTGGATGTTTGTTCCTCAATCACGCAAAAACTGCTGAACAGATTTAAATGAAATTTGGAACACAGTTTATAGCCTGGATTAAAACATAGGATACTTTTTATCCCGGCCAAAGGTTCGGTTCGCGGGCGGAAGCTAGTAAATTAATATAAGCCTTGCTTCATCAATTTGTTAATATCTTGAAAGCTTTCGAACTAAAGACACTTCTGTGAATTGTCATTTATCGTCGACGAAGGACGATGGAAATAGTTTCACCGTCGACGTAGCTACCAGAAGGATCAATTTGTCTAACATTTATTGGTTCAAACTATTTAGAACTTGATCTAGGAATTTATTGATAGAGCTAAAGAAGCTTTTGAGCGAGTTAAGGGCCATATAGCCCTCAAAGTGGCGCCCTCGTCTTAATTAAATTTATTGCTCGCTCAGTACATAATGTATCGAAAATTCGCATGCACAGATTGAAGTTAAGGTTCTACAGTTTATTTACAGACAATAACCTCAGTAAAATATAGCTCGTTGTGCTAGTAGTAGTTAGGCAGAGCAAAAAGTGGCAACTTTAGACACTTATATTAGTGTTTTCGGTTTTTTTTAGACTTTTTTATTTTTTATTTGGGACGTCACTATTTGGTACACCCTGTAAAAATTCGCTAGCGTCCGGGGCCTGGGGTAGAAAGAGTGGAATCGAAATGTTCCTTTTATCCCACCTGGGTGGAAAGAGTGGAAATAAACACTTATCCCTCACAAGTGCGATGGCCAGGTGGGATAGGTGGAAAAGGGGCAATTGAAATGTTCCTCTTATCCCACCTGGGTGGAAAGAGTGGAAATAAACACTTATCCCTTACAAGTGGGATGGCCAGCAGGTGGGATAGGTGGAAAAGGGGCAATTGAAATGTTCCTCTTATCCCACCTGGCTGGGAAGAGTAAAAAAAAACACTTTTTCCTCCCAGGTGGAATGGCCAGGTGGGGTAGGTGGAATAGGGGCTTTTGCCACAAAAATGCGGGTGCCACTTGAGGGCTTTAGGAGCCTTAAGTTGTTAGGTAAATCAAATTACCTATCTAATGAGAGAATTTGAGATACCTACGTCTTAACTTACACAATTGAGTTGAATGAATACTCAGTATCTATTTAAAAAAAACCTTATTTGTTATGATTATGTTGACTGCTAATACTTTTACAACCGTTTTTATAGTGAATATAGAAGTAAATAACAAGTTTGGTCCTCCTTGTTATTAAATACCATATCATGCCAATTATTGCATTAATATACTTAGTATGAATCCAACTTCCTCAACAAGCTTAATAACTGATGTGACACGTACCTACTCACCAAAATGCTCAGCTACTTATAACTAACCGTTCATAAAGTATTTGTATGAATTTTTAAATGTAAAGCCGGTATGTCCTTTATTATCGAGGTCGGCTGCAGCAACCTTATTTGGCAACACGCAATACATTATGATTAGGATTTCGGATCATTCATTCATCAAGGTGAACAACTCTATAGGATATTGAAGAGTCATAAATCGACCGTCTGTTATTGACGTTTATAACGATTGTCGTTTAGTATTTTTTACACTGAAATCTATATTCAACAATCAATTTAATTAACAAACAAAAAAATACTCATGAAAACAATGGATTTATTCGTTTAGCATAAATTCGTATTATAAAAAACAAAATACTTGTGTCTTTTTGACTCCGAAATATTTTAACACAATACTAAAATGGGCGACGACATAATTACATTACTGTTTCTGTCTTTGAAGAAAACATTTCTCACTATATTTATGTTGTAGATACTCCCAACTGCGCAAACACTCGAGAAACAAACAACTGTCAGATTTAAACTCCTGCATGCGTTTCCAGCTCAAGGTAGCTGCAGCAGGTACACAATGCACTCAGCAAACATCAAACGAAAGCATCACGAAATCAATTCCCATAATGACACCAGGTGAAAGGTTCCCACTATTGTAAGGCGAACATGTTCGTGACTCTATAACGTGCGTATACGCATCGCGTGGGGACTCAGTCTTACTTAATTCCATATAGAAAAACAACATGAAAGCAACAGTGATGTATCGTTTCTATTTAGCCGTAAGGCGGAAATTGTAATGCTCGAGGCCGCGACGCGGAACGATGTGTGATCGACAAAATCGGTCATGGCATGGCCTGCAGGCTCTTTGTATCGGAAGTTGTAAGCGAACACTTTGATCACGATCCGTATTCGGATATTCACACTGGCAACACTTGAAAACTTTTTAAGAACTTTTTACGTTAACGTTTTAAGTTGAAAGTGAATTTTGAATTGGAACCGACCGGCGCAAGTTAGGAAGTCTAGCATGTCAGTCCATTGCAGTATCATAATTAGTACTGAGGTGGTCGCACAGATTTGAGCCTCGGGCATTGTGTGCACTATCTCGATCTCATGTGCCTACAGTCAGGTATCACAAATCTCGGTGTGCGAAAGTGACACCTTGCAAACTAACTAGGTTGAGTGCAAGTTCAATTTAGTTCTCAAATTAGTTTAGTGCTGAGGTCGTCGGAGATGGCACTCGCTCGACGAGGAAGTGTCTACCGTAATAGAGCCTTATTGAATAACTACTTTTCTTGGTAGTTTTATCGCTGAACTTAAGAAGTTAAATAGTTTTTGTTATAAGGCAATAACATAAAATTTTCCTTTGGGATGTTTTTATAGTCATTTCCAGAGTTTTCTCTTTATCGTCTTTCTAATAGTTATTCGAAGTATAATAACGATATTAATTCTAAAATGAATTCCAACTCCAGTTCATTAGAAAGGGCATGCATAATAATAATAATCATAGAGTTTTTACTAACGATATCAATTAATTATTATGACAAACATATTTACAAAGGAAAGTATCCAATGATCAGCTTAGTTGGTTAGAACCAAAGGTCAATGTCTTCGCTTTCAAGAAATCCCATTATGTCGTAACGTAAGCTCCCACGGATTCTGCCATTGTAAATTTTGGACTTACATAACGTTAAATAATGCGTTATTACAATTAACGTGGATAAGGAAAGTGCGCCTTTGTTAAAGTTCCATCTCTCATTTTCAGGTGTCGAATCAATTGAACAATTATTTTGTAATTTAGTAACTTATACAAAGCTCGGAAATGTGAATAATTAGTTTTGGAAGACCTATTTTCGTATGGACTCAAGACTATACCACCATCACGATTTCATCGAAGGAAATTCGTAATTAATGTTTACAGAAAAAAAATCGGGAGAAGAGAAGATAAGAAAATTTAATTCACAAAATGATCGCAAACTATTGTTTGGACAGAACAACGCCTTGGGTCAGCTGGTTTCAAACAAATATATTTTTTAAAGCGTATACTGATATTAAATTTTCAAGCGATACCGGAATCAATTTAAAACTTTACAGAGCGAAAGGAACTAGAGAGACTATTGGATTAACTCTTTCATAAGTTTCCCGACTGTCATTTTCAATTCGATTGTAAATCTGCAAATATATGTCATGAAGTGACAGTACTATTTCAAGACTGTTACAAAATAACAAGGATTTAAATAAAAATAATTTCTGGAAGAACGATTTTGGTTTTTTCGAGCGTCAATTGTTTTACTTATTCCTAAGAAGAGGGTAGCTTTATGATTTGGCTTGGCACTCTTAATTTTATTATTACTTAAATGGGCTTTCCCTGTGATTTGTCGGGAAAAGGGTAATTTTATTAATAGAAAGTTACTTAATAATTATAATTTATAAGAAAAAAGTAATTTGTCATTAATTGATTATATGAATCTTTATCGTATATTCCGTCATTAATATCGGCTTTTGTGTGTTTAAATAATATAAATGACCTTCCCAACTACGCGAGTAATTTATGTGAGACTGTACTATTTGCGGATGATACTTCTTTAGTTTTCAAAGTAAACAGAGGTAATAACTGTTCGGACGAAGTAAATAGTGCCCTCTCTAAAGTTTCACACTGGTTTAATAGTAATAATTTAGCACTTAACCCCAAAAAAACTAAATGTGTAAAATTTTCATTACCTAATGTTGAGCAGACAAAATTAAATATTAAATTGAATGACGATGAAGTAGACTTTACTGAGAGTACAAAATTTCTAGGTATTACACTAGATTCTCGATTGCAATGGGATCCACATATTGAAGCCTTGTCAAGTAGACTTAGTTCAGCGGCATTCGCTGTTAAGAAAATAAGGCTTTTAACTGATATTGAAACGGCAAGGTTAGTATACTTTAGTTATTTTCATAGTGTAATGTCTTATGGACTGCTATTGTGGGGCTCAGCTGCCAGTTTTGAAAATATTTTTGTACTCCAAAAAAGAGCTGTTCGCGCCATATACAATCTACGGCGGAGAGATACCTTGAGAGAATTGTTCAAAGAAATAAATATTTTAACTTTGGCAGGCCAATATATTTATGAAAATTTAGTTTATGTAAGGAAACACTATGATTCATTTGATAAGAACAGCAACATTCACCAGTTTAATACAAGAAATAAAGATAAACTTGCCGTTCCAAGATTTAGGCTTGCAAAAACGAGAGGTTCATTTATGGGGAAAGGCATAGCCTTTATTAATAAAGTTCCACAACAAGTGATTGATCTTCCTTTGCATGAATTTCAAAACCATGTTAAAAAAACGCTCATGGGTAAAGGTTATTATAAAGTTGACGATTATCTTAAAGATCAAAATGCGTGGAAATGATGTAACACATAACTTGCTAATATAAGAACTTTGTTGAAGTAATATAATAAGTCTATGTTGTTGCTAATAATCCTGTCACCCTGTTGTAATTATCTGGTAACGATATATTCAAGTTTGTAAATATCGTTACTTATGGCTGTTACAGCTGATAAGTTTCTTGCGCCCGTTCTTCTTGTCAGCTCAAAAAGTCTGGAACGGGTGGTAAGAAAATATAGACGATTCAAAAGTACTTGATAATTAAGTTTATTTGAATAAAGCTTATTTCACTTTCACTTTCACTTTCTTTCACTTTAATTGGATGATATTTGGCGAGGAAAAGTCAAGGAAAAATTAGCAATTAGTTAGTTTTCCTTATGCACTTCCCTACCTATATAATTTTGTGGAAATACGATATCAAAACCAATATTAATTTAATTTTAATCAGAACCGCTAACATAGCACGTAAGAGGAAAATGTATTTCGGAAGAAAGGTAACAACTATAATATTTCCAACAAAACCAATTCTTTCATCATAATGGTATGTTATATATTTGCCTGCATTCCAGCGATATCATTGTGTCAGTTTGTTTGTTTTTATATACCGATCTACTTACAACATTGCTTTCTTATTTCTTTTATCGCATTTCTTTACGTTTGATCATTTTTGTGGTATTGTAAATTGTTAGCTTATTTCACAGTGAATGATAATAAATATGTGTCACGTTACGTAATCGATAACATGTACCACATTGATACAATGTATAAGATGAAATCGAATCATTAATTAAAGCATCTTTGAGTCTGAAATGGGAATCGCCACGCTCGTGGTCCCACGATTTGATGGAAGCCGTTGGATGCGGGCAGGGCACCGATCGTCGTAGAGATCCTTGGAGGAGGTTTATGCCCAACAATAATAAATAATGATGATGTTGCTTACTAATATTATAAATGCGAAAGTCAATTTGTTTGTTACGCCTTCAATTCAATTTAATTTAATGCTTTATTGCTATTCCACAATAGTTGTTCGGTCTTAAATTTAACAAAATGGTCAGCAAACAAACCGGTCCCGACGGAAGACCAGCGCTGGTCGCAGACCATGCAATATGCTGAGTTCGGGACCGTTTTGAGACAGCGTGGCTAGACTTTTTTTTTCTTGTGCACTATGTGGTTCTCAAATAAATGTATTTCATTTCATTTTATTTCAAATTAGAAGGGAGGAGGGCATAATTTTATTTCATGTCTAAACTACTCAACCGATCACCATGAAATTTTGCATACACGTTGTCAGGGGTACAGAGAAGGATATAGGGTTTTCCTATGTCCTTCTCTGTACATCTTTCATCCAGAGAAAAGGTACTGTTCCCGATGCATAGAGAAATAACTGTCCACGCAAATGAATTCACGGGCGGCAGCTAGTTGGAAAAAAAAGTTTCATGTAAACATATAATATGTAGATGCTAATGAAATTAATTAGATTTTACCTAGTAGAAAATGTAACTTTTTATGTTCCCTTCTGAGAATCCCACCCAAGAACTTAAATCGGCAACGTCAACATATTAACTATGTGAGAAACCAAAACATTTCTTGTTAAAAATGTTTAACAAATAATAGTAGATTAGAATTACCGTATAGTGATCCAATATTAGTAGCCAGTTACACAAGCATTTCACCTCGTCGCGTGAGAATAAAACCTCGCTCAGTTTAGCCATTGTTTGCCGCTGTGTGATCATGGTTTTGCCACGTTTCGCCATGGTGAATAAACACAATGTTTTGACCATAATTTGTGCTGACAGCTTCAAAAGTAGCTTAACATTTAAGTACTATTTCTCACTACACTTGTTCAGCAGCAAGCTTCGTAGCAAGCAGCGTAATAAGTTGGTGTGAAAAGGAACTTAATAGCATTCGTTCTTCTGAGGCCAACTGAACATGTACCTCTAGTAAATGTACTTGCATGTATTGTGACGGAAAGAAATACACAATTGATTAATTACTTACTTCCCACAATGTTTAAAAAAATAAATAAAAATAAAAAGTTTATTTCCCAATAAGTTTACAAAGCTTATATAACTTAACTAACTCCCACACTAGGCTATGTCTGTCCTATGGGGGAAGTATACGATTTTGAAGCCAAAGACAAACAAATTTAAACAATTATACTAAGTTTTTCAAAACACGAAATATGGAAATTTGATGATGTAGTTGTGTGCGTGCGTATGTGTGTGTGTGTGTGTGTGTGTGTGTGTGTGTGTAGGTATGCATGCAAAAAATAACATGGAGTATAATTTTAAGATTTATTATGTATCTTGTGGTCTTGTTATTTTGATAAGTGTTCGCTTCTGCCAAATTATGGTATGATTTTGTAAACATCATAATGAGTAGTAATCAATAAAGAATACTCTCGATTAAATATTTGAAAGTTTAATTTTTTATAACAGTATTATTATCATCCCTGAACCACGCTGAACTACTTAAATATCAATTTCCATATTCTTAAATGTCGACCTAATTTAGACTTTGTTTGAATCTCTTTTTTATTACCGAAATCTAATAAAAAATACGACTCGCACTAGATCAATTCCACATTCCCGTCCGCGAATTGATCTGGTGCGGATCGTATTTTTTTCTAGTATATTATTATTTATAAGGAATCCATTGATAACATCAATTTTCCGGCTAAAATCCTGCCGTATCGCATCCAACTGCTATTAATATCTCTGAAGATACTTCCCGAACAAGCTATGATCATTGATCAAAATCACCGACAAAGAGGATCATTAATATTTCTCGTCTTGCGATAATTTGTTTTATAAATTATACTACAATAGAAGTAATTCTTATTAGTTTTCGGCCACGAATTTGTGAGAATTCTTGTAAAAATTCTTTGTCTAGTAACCAATCTATCTCTTTACAAAAATTCAATAAATTGGTTAAGCGTTTTAAGCGGAAAAGTAACAAACAAGCCAGAGAGTAATTACCCTACGTATATAAGAGAGATAAGATAAGTTATAAAAAAAGATTTAAACTTTTCACTTATTTAAAAAATAAACTCGTGTCTGTTTGCTTCGCGGGAAGCTATAAAAACATGAGTGTTTTATTTATCTAGAACAATGATTAACATAGTAAAAATATAACTTTGTTGGAACAGTATGTTAGTTGGTTTCTTATGTTCAAATTCAAACTTGTTCAAGCTCTGCACACCATTTCCGACCGTGTGCCATGCATTTCATCGTGATGTCATATGACGTAGGCAATATTGTCGCGGGCTCACGGACTATTATAGCAACGCGGCTTCCGTCCGGTACGGAGTCCACGTTGCTATAAAGTTCATCACTTTATAATAATGTGATTTTAGGTTATTTGATTAGGCTGTACGCATTGATATTAGTAGTTCCGATATCCGCCGGCAACTTCAAGTTTAAAGAAAAGTGTGCCATAATGTAAACACTTAAAAAGTTCACTTATCTGCCATCCGAGATAAAAATGACAATAATTTTTATGTCATTTGTGAGAAGTGATTTGGCATCCTGCTATATCTACTGATAATAAATTGTAAGAATGCTTTTTTTCATTACTTTTATGTTCAAGTAGAAAAGTTAAAAACTTAACACGCCATACTTAAGTACCTATTAATAAAACACTATGTTTTACTAACATTATTTCGTAAAATGGTAAATAAAAGCTGCTTATCAATCGAATTGTAATGATTATTCCCCTCCAAAATGTAATCGGAGTTAAAAAACTGGAACGACTGACGTTGAGCAAAATGGAAATGAAAAATGAAAATCTTTTTCTCGCGCAAGAGGAACCGAAAAAAGAAAACTCGAGAACAATGTAAACACTCTATAATAATTACTAGTTACCGAACAAACTTGGTTGTGTTGCGTTGTCTATTAAATCACTTTAGAATTTCTACTAAAAAGTGTAAGTTTACCTATATTTCGTAATTTGGCAGCACTAGTGAAATCAACCGTGCGTAGAAGATTTTTTTTTCATTTGGGTCAAAGACGTTACGGAATTTTTGGCGAATTAATATGTATGGGCCCGAAAGAGCGGATTGAAGTGTTGGTCAAAACTACTTTTTTTTTTACGTTCATGTCCGTAATAGGAAGATAGCTGAATGCTATGATGTTGAACGATAAATTCGCGTTAATTGACGATGCTTCACTGTTTCAATTAGTTTTTTACATCTATCATAATTACACTGAAAGAGAAATAGGTTACATTTTTGACAGAAATGTCGTGAATAAGGTCAATAAAACCATGACCATCAGCCATTTTTCCCCACTGCCTGGGCTCAGGCCTTCCTTAAGGGTGAATAAGGAGGATGGGCCATAACCCACCACGCGGGCCCAATGCGGATTGGTGGGTGTTAACAAGTCCAAATGCAGCCGTGACCAACGGCTTAAGGTGCCTTCCGAAGCAAGGAGAAGCTTAGATTATAAATTTTTGGACACCCATCCCATACGGACCCTTTTGAAAGCTGCTTAACCTCCACAATCACTGGGCCAGGCGCTATACCACTGCGCTACCGACATCCTCAATTTTTAACTCGATAATTACAATGTAGGTCAAACCATACATTGTAATTTTCGAGGTAAAAAAAATATTACGAATTTGGAAACTAAACAAGCAAATAAAATTGACGGGTGGTGAGAGTGGATAAACATAATTTTTGTTAGCGTCTGTTTTAACATAATTATGGCAATATTAAAGAAGTTATTAGCTAATTATATAATAGAGAAGCGTCTTGTTTACCAATAACTTGTTTTTTTTTAGTTATTAGAATTTACGACATCATGTCAATCATAGTGGATGTTTTCTTTCTTGCGATCGATCTTCTAACAAAGTCGTTCTGAATGAGTGGTCATGTCAAGATGATTACTTCTAGGGCTTTTACTAACTGTAATATTTATTATTCTCTTAAGTAGTACTTGTACGTTTTTAAAAGTAATGATGTTGTATTTACATACTTTTGTTTAAGTATAATGTTTTTTTTGACATCGAACTACCGATGTAAGTAATAGAAGTTGACCTCACAATTCACAACATGTCTGTCTACACTAGAGGTCACCTTTCCATTGACGGCTCAGTATGAAACAAAACAAGGAGAAAAAAGCCGAAACTGAGTTTCTTGCCGGTTCTTCTCACTACAAGGTCTTAGTAGTGGGTATTTTCCTTACTAATAAGTAATGACGTAGGTAACTTCTGACCTTCAGAAATGTTATCAACCTAAACTGTATTGTTTTTAATTATTTTTTATAGTAGAACCTATATTTAACTTACTACCTTATTGTGGTTTTGTCAAAAACTGTAAAGACGATTAAATCCAGACAGGCTATAATTAGAAATACGGTGTTATATCAGACATGCGATGGACAAGAACGATGCACTCGGGCAGCAAAAAATACCGCGAAGTCGTAAGTTATGCAAGTCTTACTTAAAGTAATAGGTAGCACAGTTTATCGATAAGAATACCAGTGGGATTATAATACCGGCCAAGTGTTTTAAACAAATAAGAATTCAAAACTATACAACTAAGAGTAAGTAAGGCTGAGTTGCACTATCTAACTTTAACGATAACAAGCTTGTTAAAGTACCGGTTAAGCACAAGTTAGCCAAAAAAAGAGGTTGCCAGCCAGCATGTTGACCTTTCACAAGTTAGACGTGACAAATAGGTAGCATATCATACACACATCATAATACCTATATTCACACGTATGATAAAGTTATTCAATTTCAATTAGATTATCATAATATCGTAGTGTTATTAATTTTGTCAGTGCTACGTTTAGTACCTATATAGTTAAGTTAGTGTTCACGATTTTGAGATGTGGAAAACTTTGAACAATACTCGTTTAAAATGAAGTTATACAAAAGAGCATTGTTCTCTCTTAAAATTTAATGTCTAAACTAACTTAACTTATCTATGTTAATCAAGTCACGTTGCCAAATAATGATAAATGTTAGGTATAAGTATGACAGAATGGAATGTGAATTAGTTAGCTTAAAATACATACTCAGATAGGCTGATGGTGACATAGGCAGTTTCCTCTCCTTCGGTGGTGTACTGTACACGAACGCGGGGTTCACGCATCCCCGGGGCTGGTGGGGACACGTGTCCCCTTCCGACCCCCTGCGGGTCCTCCTCTGCATCACCTCCGCCATACTCTTCGCCGATTCCGACTTCCCGATACCCTTCAACCTTTTCTTCCCCTTATCCTTGTCCGGCGAATGAATATGCAAAATCGCCGCAGCCTTCGGTGGAATCTTTTCCGGAACCAACAAATCCTTCGCCGATGCACTCTTTTGCTTCTTATTACTAAACAGATCGCTGAACTTTGACTTCTCAACTTTTTTATGCCTTTGGGGTTTCAGATTCAAATCGATATCGCCACTCTTCTTCCTTTGTTTAGGGGGTTCGGGCTTTCTTCGCGCCATCACTGGTGTCGTTGACTTATAAGTGCCGTCGATGCCCGTGTAAGCGACGTCGAAATCCTTTTCAGTGTTCCAATTTTGAGTAGAGAAGACAACACTGTTTCTTTTGAATGTGTCAATATCCTCAGCCGGTACCTCCTCCTTACTCGATCGCCAGCGGTTGCCGATCAGGCGCAAGGACGCGCGGACGGATCGAGAGCGACGCAATCCTCCTTGCTCTCTCTTGAACTTGTCGAGGATGGTCTCCATAGCCCGGCGAGGGGTGCGGGGGCGCGGGCCCTTGGCATGGCACGTCACGATCGACTTCGCGCACTCTATTCACTCGAACGATAGTTACGTGAGTCTTTCCGACGTTCACTCAAAGCGGCGTCGCTTCGTCGAATGCGGCCTGCAACGGTGGTAGTGGTAGGGCTTCGGTGCCGGCAACGGAGCTCTCGTAGTGGCACGGTTTGCCGTCGGTTGTGCGTCTGATAAACTGTTCTCATTTGCACAATCGTTACTATTTGATAACTTATCAGATATGACTGTTTGGACTACTCGTCTCACTGAGATTTGTTTGTTGTGACGTTTTATTTCGTGGTGAAAAAGGTCGCGTTCACAATACGAGCACGTGTACAATATTTTTTATAGATGTCGAAAATATATTCTGTTCAAATTAATTATTCTTTAGAATTTTAGATGGAAACACTGGAGTCAATAAACGTTGCTAAGTTAATGCCGATTGCACACATGAATGGATATCACGATTTGAAAAGTCGATGACCTTGCATCTAATCATTTTACGCCAACGTCACTTGCTAAATAATTTTAATAGCTTTTAGATAAACCTATTTGAGCAATTACAATAATGTACGAATCAAACACACCCGCCAGAGTCGGGCCGCGCCGAAACGCATTTTACAAACTGCTAAAGAAAATTTAAGCGTCTATACAGGGAGTTAAGTTCTAACTTTGGTTGGAATTTACGCAGCTTGGAACCCGACCGGCTCCGCCCGCATCCGTCGGCAGCCGGTCGGCGCCGTCCACATGCGTCGGCATCCGTCCGCCGCATGCGTCGGCAGCCGACCGGATTCGCACGCACGCCGCGGCAGCCGATCGGCTTGTACTCACCTATACTTCGGGCGTATTCACGTAGAAAGCTACGTGCTGACGGATGCGTGCGCGTGCGGACGGCTGCGGACGGATCCGTACGTGTGCCGACGGCTGCGGACGCATACGTACGCATCCGTTCCGGCGCGGCCCGACTCGGGCCGGTTCGTTTGAATCGTATTTAAGAATTAACTATTTTCAATTACTAATAACAATAACATTAGAACATTATTTTGATCATTTGAATGAGAAGTAAGTAGGTAGGTACTTATTGTTCACAAAAATCTTCGGATGCTTCTGACCTTGTCATGACAATGTAAAAAATGATTTGCATACAAAATGTTATTTTTATTTCAAACCCAAGGTTTAACAATAAAATATTTTAAATTTTCTTCTTTTTCTAAAACAAATGGCTGTTATCGTTACCTAATTATTATCTTTTCATTTTATTTCACAACAAACTGCTAACTTTTTATGAAGTATTGCCCTCTCCAAAACTGATATCGATTCACGTCACAATCAATCAATCGATAATAATCAATCTAAATTGGATTTGTAAAATACATCTATGGTAAGGGATTATGCAATTTCGTACCACTACTTATTGTATAATACGTGGTTACTCTTGCGCAAAACGAGTCCATTGTGAAACTATTGTCATATTATCCAGTTGCAGTCCGTGTGCAGTGTGCATTGCAAATGCGGTTCGTGAGCACCAGTAAAGTATGAAATTATTTGAAAGACAACACTCCGTTTGCAGTCCAAATGGAATGCACACGAGCTGCAAGGATTTGGCATGTTTGAATTGAGATTTTTTTTTGTATCATATAATATATTTAATGATCTGTCAATAAAATCTATGACAAATTGATCTCAAAAACGTTCTATCGTAACAAGCTAACAAATAAAAACACACACATTTCAACCACAGTACATATATAAGTTTTTATATAATTGTACTGTGTTTCAACCCTAAAATCATGACCGTTTCGAAATATGCAAAACATTGGTTCCAAATTCAAAAGTGAATTGCGTGAGAGAGTATTGGGATCGTGTATCGTTCGTAAACTTAGATGAAAGAAAATTTCATCTAAGTTCGTAAATCAAATTGGGCACTCTTTTACGAGTATCTGAACTTACGTTCTGAAATTAGTTTATCGAGATTTGAAATTGCAAAATGTATTTTTTGACAATTTGATGTCACCATAACTATTTATTTACATTTAGATTCTAAGAACTTTTACAAACTTCAGAGACATATTGATTTTTTTAGATTTTAGCATTCACAATGCATTTTTTTTATATTTAAGTTACTTAATATTATTGAAAAATACTAGAAAAAATCGACTCGCCCGTAGCAGCTCAGACGGAGACATTTTTCAGAGACATTTTATTATTTGTAAGAATAATGTAAAATGTGGCTTCCATTACAATTCCGTCTGTTATTTAAACACTATCACAATAAAACTATTCTATCGATCGGCTGCATACATTTCTAGTTGCAAAACTTTCAATGTCTGTTGATCTTTGGTGTTGCAACTGCGAGGAAATTAATTCAGGAAACTCCCGAGCTTCAGTTGCGAGTAATTGATTGCTGGCAACTTTTAGTTGGTTCGTTAACAGCTAACACAACGGAATACAGAATAAACTTCGTTAAAATAGTCACAAGAAGTGTTCTATTCTTTAATTTATAAGACACAAGTAATTTAGCGCGAAAATTGCTCTTGCTTGAAATTAATTTATGAATACTATAGCTATACCATCGGATATCTATGTGTTTTTTTATGCACAACGGGATAGTGCTCGGCCTTCACTTCACCTCACCTTATGTTAAGGGACGATAGGGCCGAAGTTGGAAGCGCACTACACTCAGAATCCTCATCACTGAGGAACTGGCTATCTTACCTCTGACTGCCGGAACACAACAATCTTTAAATTGTTGTTATGGCGTCAGACTTAGGTAAGATGGTAGTAGCTAGCCACGCGGACTTGAAATAAGCCCTACCACCAACCAAACCGAGTACAAATTGTAATCCCCCTGGGAATCGCACCCGGGACTCCTGCGTCTTACACGGGTGGGCGAACCACTAGACCACATAGGTGGTTAAGAAATTTACTAGTTTTGAAGAATACTTAAAAAATAGTTTTTCGACATTTCTAAATAAAATTGGTATTCTGTATTAGGTACCTGAGATTTCATCTAGGGGTGCAATCATTTAATTTTGCATTTTATTTAAAAGGCCTTGCCTTTTATTTACTTTATTTCAAATGTTATTATTGAATTCTATACTTAACAAAAATACGGAAGTAATACTTATGTGTCTCGCTCGACAGATAACGTCGTTATTAAGTACAATGCTTAAGTGCTTTACCATAATTAGAAAGCCAAATATAGTAAGACTTACAATAGAATAATAACAAAGCACGTTTTCAATTTCAACGGTAATTTAATGGGTGGGTACCTTCGTCAAAGTATGTTTAGTTTTACTTATTAACAAAATATACTTTATACTACACCTGCTCGGAAAGTACCTTGATACTTTATCAAATTTACGGTAGAAAGTACGTCATTGCATATCGAACAAATATGCGGGGAGAAAACGCATCTGAGCGGGAGAGAAAAGTGTATGAAAATCCATTTCTTACGTGGTTTTTCTTTTTTAATTTTGGGTAAAACTATGCGCCGGTAACCTAAATATCAAAAACCAAAAAGTTTTTACAGTGAGTTTTTATTCTCCAAGTTCGCAAATTGACACTGGCCACTAGCTGTGTGTCGGATGGTGTCGGGCTGGCAGTGTGACCCTGCGGCGGCAGGATAAACAATTTGAAAAAAGAACATGTGAAAATTGCAGACGCCATTGGCGCCATTTTCAATTTGTGTGTTGTTTGAGGATTCAGTTTTCGTAGAAAGTAAAATAAAACTATCAAAATGATAAGTAGTGATAGTGATGATGAAGATTTTTTAACTCCGCCGCAGTTGAAGGAAACAGCAAAAATACTGATTGATAACCTTTTACCACAGAAATCAATTAAAAAATATAATAAAACTTATACACTAACTGCAACAATTTCAATATAAATTTCAATTAGTAAAGATTTAGTTTTTTATTTTCCTCGTAGGTGTAGTATAAAGCACTATGTATCACTCGAGAGAAAGTACGATTCCCGATCTCGGGTGTTTTAAAGCCCTCGCCTCTCGACGGTAATCGGTCTCTTTCTCCTCTCGGTGAACAATGTACTATAGATATTATCTTCGATTTCCTTACTTTTTACGTACCCAATTATTTTCCTTAGGTAAATGTCTTCTACATTTAATAAAATCAAATAAATAATATGTTATTTATTAATTACATATTAATGGCTCCTTTGTTTTTCCTACTTTCATCTTTTTAGGAAAACAATATAGAAATTCCAAAAATTAACTTCGTAAAAAAGGATTCTTCGTCTCATAGTTAGGAATAAAGGGAACTTGTACGAAAGTTGTTGTAAAGAAATTCATTCACAAATGTGTAGTATATAGTTCTCCCAACATTCCACAGTCAGGTAGCAGGTGTTTCCTTGTAGGGCCCCCTCCCTATCCCTTTGTGTTTCCGCCATTTTTTGTTTTGCACCCGTAAAGTGGAACATTCGTTTGTAGGACGACGCACTTTTAGAAATGAGTCGTTGAGTCATGTGTCGATTTTACGTCTACTCAATAAAGAATGTGTCATGTCAAGTCGCACTTCATCTGTTTTTTCATTATTATTTTCCTCTGAAGTACTAAAACCTTTTTCCTGCAATATTGGAGCTCATTATTTTGATTTCGGCTCAAGGATTTCACTGATGTGTGTCACGGTCTCGATTTTGCTATTTAATTCATCAATAGTCAATTATAAATCGATTATAAAGGAGTAGTTGGAACTGGTTGTGTTATCTTAAACCTTAGAATAATAACACCTAGAAGCCGTGTCCTCGTATGCAAAATGAGGCAACTAATACTAAGCCAGAATGGCTTAGTTTTCAGATTTATATCCTCCATGCGTTACCTAATCGTAACTAAAATCCAATAATATAGTAACTAATCTAATAAATGTAGGAAAATTGATACTGTTTTGTACTTTATTCGGTATGATTAGATAATAATGGAGAATCAAAATCTGAAAACGGGGCCATTTTGGCTGTTTTATAGTTGCCTCACTTTTGACAGTGCGCTTTGTAGAGAACTATCGTTCTAGGTGTTATTATTCTAAGTCTTAAACTATAATAATGCTTCGGAGTATAAATGAAGCTTTTACATAGAGATAGGTAGGAACACAAGTTTAATTGTGAAGAGTCACGCGATTTCGCAGTCTGGGTAATTAACGACAATATTTGCAACTGCGAGCAATATCGAGAATGTTAACTGAAATATGTAACAGACGGAGGTGTAATATTTTTATTGTTATTGTCGATGATAAGGTGGACTTTAACGATAATACTAATCTGTTAACAAATTAATGATGAACATCGAATTAGAAGAATAAACAATACGGGTTTTCTCAAAGTTGTTCAAGAAAATATGGGTAGTACGATGGTGTTTTGAATTTATTTCAATGTTTAGAATCTGGAAAAAATCGATTTTAACTACTCAAAAGTTGACTTTACATTTTTCCATTGACTATGTAAATAAACAGTCGCTTAACGTGTTAACAGTTGGTATAATCTCGTTATCTGTGCTAAATACCATTAAATCGTCATCAGCTTCGCAGAATCAAGTTTTCTTTATTATTTAATGGGCAATTTGTCTTCGGAACGACTTACGAGCAATCAAAATCCAATTCTCACCGAAGTGTTTCAATCCCTTTTTGCGGCCTTTCGTAACCAAAACTGTTTCAAGTTGGTGATAGCAAAACTTCGATGCGTCAATTGGAAACCCGGAAGCTTTTTGATGGTTGGGGCCGCGAGATCTCATTTGATTCTATCGCTCATTTTAGTTTTCGGTTACGTTGTAAGTAAAGCATGGGTTTAAACTTTAAATTCCATTCCAAACTTTCCTCTACCAAACTGGAAATGAGAAATTGGCATGTCATATGGTTTTCCAAATTATGAGATTGATAGCTCAATTAATGGACTGAGATCAATTAATGGCGCTGCTTATGCGAGTTCTTTCCCCACCAGCTATTAAATTAAGTTTAAAAAAATATTTATTTAAGATGTTTTTGAATAAAAATGATTCTGAACTTATACAGGACGTAATATTAGATGAATTCGTTAGTAATGTTGCGTTAAATTGACCAAACTGTTGCCACTTATATCGGTTCCTTATTATCTATCTATAAACTTATGGTAACTCGCTAGATTTGATTAAGTATTTACACCTTTCTATTTTGTTCAAAGCTTTTCTCCTGAGTTTGATCAAAATCTTCTCCGTCTTTGGAACTTAGAGTACCTACCTAAGCTTGTCAAGGATAGTTTTAAAGTTAGTTGTGAATGTGATGCTAATTTGTGTTGGCTGGCCAACCTAGTTCCAATTAGGTGTGAGAATTAATTATTCCTACGGCGACAGTTTGAAATAATGACTTTGTTGATTGGACAGGTTGAATAGTTGCTTTTGTGGATTGATTAGTAGAAAGAGATTTATTTGGGCAAACGGTGATAGCTCTGTACTGTTTTATTGGAAGATTAATAGTCTTGATTCGGTTTTACGATTTCGAATGACTGTATTTTGCTAACTCTTATTTTCGGGAGGAGATCTTTTACTCTTGATGATGGAAATAGGTAGATTTGATTTGTTTATTTCGATCTAACTTAAATTTCAGTTTAATGTCTGCCTTAACATTAAAAACTATCTACATATTTTAATATACTTTCTCAGTGATTCGTTAAGGTATTAAGTCACAGCTGTTCTACAAGCAAGGTGAATGTTAGAAACCGGGTCTAATCGTTCGATCGTGTTAACCGTTGAAGGTCTCAGAGACCGGCCACTACGAGATCTCAAACCAACATAAGCCAGCTGCTTGCAGGGTCAAACTGCGCACGGTTACAATGCATTTCATAGCATCTATAAACAAACACTGCAAAATAACCTCACTCTAAACTCAACCAAACAAGGATTTAACATCGTCTTAACCGTCAGTAAAATTAATTGTCAACATAACCACACTTTCACTTGTTTAACGTAAACGCACCATTTTGTCACACAAACGGTGCACAACAAATGAGTTTTAATTAAAAACCGGTTCGCACTAGTCCGTTCCATTGATAGATTACGATAAATCCAAGTTTTGAACGTCGAACAGTAATACACAAACCGTTCAAAACATAACTAACGTAACGTTTGCGTGAACAACTGTTGCGGCTTGAAGTTGGCGACGGTTGCGTCAGTGCTGCCATGCGTCAAATTAGGGAACTACCATGAGGCGGGCACTGCTCCAAGGCAGCCAACCGCGGAAAACGAACCGGTGTCGCGTCAGTCAACGGCCTCTGATGAATGGGGCGGAGGGCGAACATTGTACTTTTTTAAATCTCCACGCAAACTTGTTTGGTGTGTGTGTGCGTCTGGGCAGATGACTCGCACGCACGCTGCGAGAATCGAGATTTATCGAATGAATCTGTTACTTAATTGGATAATTTTATAAAAAATGTTGGATGATAGATGATAAGTTTTATAGCGATAAAAAAAAATTAAAAAATGTTATAAGTAGTTTGCTTTGCATAAAACTATTAAGCTTTGAATTTTACAATCAAAAAATCATTTTTCAAGTAAGTACCTACCTATAAAAGAAAAAAAATGAAAATCTTTCAAAATACAATTTTAATTTTGAAAAGTGGTTTAGAAGTCTCGCCTAGCTCTGGTGACTTTAATTTCACCATTTATTAGAAAGTTTACCTTGAAATAGCGTGACGGATATTTCCAATCCATTTCCATAATTTTACTACTTAATTAAAGTTTCCATAATCGTGTGGTAACCCAGATTAGATAAATAACCTGTTTTTTTGGAAAATTAATGTCATATAACGACTATAAACGGGAAAGAAGACAACAATATTCCCATACTGTTGTCTTTTTTCCCTTTCAAACAATATCATTTGTTAAATAAGAAATAAAAATAATATAAAAGGAAATATTTGAAAATTAATACTTTCAAATATTTCCTACACGAATTTGGTTTTGGAACGTGAAAGGATACTTATTACCTTCATAGTTTTACATAGTTGTTTAAATAGATAAATAAAAAATGCTAAAAGGAAGGAGAAGCTATTTTGCGGGGAGATACTTATTAAATTTCTAAGTTCGAAATAGCCAGAGCCGTAGGAGGAATTCACTTCGGAGGGAGTCGAGCTCTGGATCAGAGACAATAAGTCACAACTTTATTTCAAAATGAGCACAAGTATATTATATAGGTACTTAAATACAAAATTCAATTAGAAGACAACCGACGACGACGTGGTCTACTTTCTTGGAAATAGTGCAAGTGATAACTCTGCTATCATAATCATTCAAGCTATTGCAAATTATAATTTGTTTTGTGTCCATAAAATTACTAACACTAGAATAAGTTTCGCTGTAACCTATTATCTATTCTGTGCTGTAACTAACACCTTGTATGGATTTTATGTCCGAAATAAAATTATTATTATTATATCTCGGCTTGAAATTCTCGGCTTTTGCCAGGCTTGCGTGGGTCCAATACATACATCCAATACATACATACTTGCGTGGGTACATGGGTCCAACACGTAGAGGCCCTTTGAGACTGTTTTAATATAATGTGAACTGTGTGATGCACATGCCGGGATCCGCTCCCCACTACACGCAAATTATTATTATTGCAGAATAAATTAAAATTGAAGCTTAGAAGTTCACATAACACTCATATATTAGATAAAAAGGCTAATTTCAATTCTAAGTTAATAAAGATAAAGCTCTTTCATTGCGATCCGCCACGAACGAACTTCCCGAGCTTGTCGCCGCCTTAGGCATTCATTTTCAATTATCAGTTGTGAAAACTTTCCTGTGATTTATCTGGAAACTTCCTTAAGAATTAGGTATTAGTGGATGAGCAACAATTTGATTACTTCCGCCCATAAAGTTAATATACCTAGGTAGGTATATTAACTTTATGCTTCCGCCCTTGCAATATCCAAATTAACAAAAAGGTTTTTATCTAAAGTAGTGAATTAAAAACGAATCATTCTTTTTTTCGTCGCAAAACATCCCTAATTAAAACCATAATGAGGCAAGTAGAAATTATCAATTGAGCCTGTCAAATGGTTTTTCTCGCTATTTCATATGTAGAATTTTCTATTAAAACTTTCATAAAGGTGTAGAATAAAAAATGATAATAATTTATGTAACTTCAAGTTACTAAACTTAGATGCTAGGTATAATTTATATCTTTTTGGAAAATGCTACGACTTACATAAGTGTTAATTTTCGTTGAAAACTATACAAATAGCTTTTTTTGGAAAAAATAACATGAATTCATTTACTGTTGCTTTATTGCAAAGCTGAAAAAGTTGTCGAGGCGTATTTGCTCACTCACACATTTAAAGGAAAACGGTTCCCTCAAAACTTTTATTGAATATTTTTTTCAGATTTTCCGCTCTTCCGTAATTAATTTCCGTGGAAACATTAACTGCATAATATCGTGCTAGCACTGAATATATAATAGTACGTGTGCTAGTTACAACCGAATTGTTCGTGTTTAATTAATTGCCAAAAAGTTGGAGAATATGTACGATAATTACTCGTATGACTAAATACAGGAACTTTAATAATTTCCTGCAATAATACTGATGATTATGTCCAGTTCAGAAGTATCCGCAATATTTCAGTGTGGTTTGTCCAATAAAAGCAATTTTTATAACACGTACAATACATACATTTGAAAATTAAATATCTGGTAATAAGATTTTTGTAGCGTGTATTTGCAGTTATTCGACATTTTTAATGTTCGCATTGCTAGGGCACAGGCCTTCCTATGGGTGAATAAGGAGGATGGGCAATAACCCACCACGCAGGCCCAATGTGGATTGGTGGGTGTTATCGACTGCAAATGCAGAAGGAAGCACGGAGGAACTCGAGATAATACAGTTTTGGTCACCCATCCCATGACCGACCCTTGCGAAAGTTGCTTAACCTCCGCAATCGCAGGACCGAGGCGCTGAAACACTGCACCACCGAAATCCTTTCACCTTTAATAAAAAAGGCTTTAATAACAAGTTTTACCTTTTGTATCTATTCTTGCTTCATAGGGTAGGGGTTAACTTACTGTAATATATTATGTATACTGTATTGAATTTGTATGGCTTAGTGCTTAGTTAGTCAGTTTTTAGTCTCATTCTATTTAATGGCAAACTTGAGTAGGTGGGCAGGTCACAGGACATCAACAGCTGCTACACAATAATTTTAGTTAGAATCTATAGCATAAGTTTAGGGGGTCATTCTTTGGACGCATGAAATCCATAGCTTAGAGGCTTGTATAATTTCTGACTTCAGAAAAAATTATAACCAAGATTGTTTTCTGAAGACAAACTTATGTACCTGCCTGAAGAATAATTCTTAACTCTTAATTAACAAGTGACATCTGCAACTTCTAATTGACAAACGAAAGACAAAGGTTACCAGTCACGAGTTTATCTCTTAGAAAACATTTCTTTATTGTTTTTAATCTAGAAAGCCAAGTACTCTTATCTGCCGTTAAATAATAACTCAATTTTCTGAATCAGTAAAAGGTTGTAACAACCACGTACTGACAGATCCCAACATCACAACGCTAGAATTTACAGGTTGATTTTGAAGTCACATGATGAACTTTCAGGAATTTAGTCAAATATTTTGTGCCACCCCAGAAACGGATCACTTATGTTTACCTACTTACGGCCGTACTCAGAGACGTCAATTAAGTTTAATGCTTATACTATCCGTCCGTCCGTCGTCCGTCTATCGTGACGTCTTATACTATCCCTATGGAAAAGAAAGAGATAGCAACAATTTTAATGAAACATTAAACTTAATTGACGTCTCTGAGTACGGCAGTTAGATTTGTTAGAATAGTCTAAACCTTTTTCGTATTTCGACCTGTTTCATATGCTACGGCTCCACCTGCGTTAACGTTAACGCTAACGTTGATGGTAATGTCCAACTACGCGTTACGTATACAGGGTGTCCCAAAAGTTTGCCACATGGAGGGAAAGTACCTACCTTAAATATTGAAGATAGGAAATTTTACTGAAAGAAGGAAAAGAAGACTTAATTTTGTTTTTAGAAACGAAACATGCATTCAAAGATTTTTTAAAAATCGCTTACGATTCAAAAAGGGTTATCTTTTAGAATGCTGATCAGATCAGTTGGGTGTGTATAGCGATCTCCTCCATTCACTCCCTGGATGGCCATCATCAGATCACAGCACGGTACATCCCTGGCAGAAAACCAAGGCTTCAAAGTTACCTCGTTTGTATGAAAATAACACCTGTATCCCTAGACAAAGTTGATGAGTATATATAAAAAAAAAACGGACATTTGTATTGAAAGTCTAATTTATTGTCTGTTAGTTCAAATGTCCGTAGAACAAATGTTGTTGTTTATGCTGTTAGTAATCTATGTCGTATGTAAATTAACACATTAAAGTGATGCCCACATCTGCGTAACGCCTAGATTATCGTGTTAAGTTACGCATTAAGACGCAGGTGGAGCCATAGCATTAGAGAAGGTTATTCAGTTTCAAGGGATGAACACATCCTGAATGTTGGTCACGTAACTTCAAAATAAAACCATCCTGTAGAATGTTAAGTATTCTTATCTTAGGTGAATAATGACTCTATTTCCGCAATCAGGGAAAGGTTGTCTACATAATGTCAGACATCATTGTTTTTGTGACTTGCTAGAGTAGAAGTGATAGTGAAAGTGGCTCTGGGAAGAATTGTTACGTGTACGATTGTTTTCTGATTAACGAGGTAATGATTAAAAACATTACAATTGCTTTGCGGAAAGTATCATGTTGGTATTCGCATAATTTCCTTGGCAGTTTAGTACTCTATGGAGGGAAGTGAAAACAACAAATAGCTTTTAAATAGTTGAAGAATTTTAATGCTTAGGTTTCTGTAACGATTATGAATGGTTACAAACTGAATATTGCTTAATGCTTTCTAATTAGGTGTTAATTAGTGATTACGTTAACTATAATCCGCAGCACTTACTGTGTTTTTGTTGCATATACTTTTAGCAAGATCCAGACATCAGCATCGGAGTTTTTTTTAAACAATTTTTGTTACAATCAACTCTGATAGAAATCAGAGTTACATTGCTGCTTTAGTGAGAAGCATTGAGACAATTATCTTACTTAAAGCAGCAATATTTAGAATTGGTGTGATAGGTCGAGGCCCGGCCACGGTGCCAGATAAGGCTATGGTTTTGTCAGTATACTGTACGGGTACGTACTTTATGGTACGCAAAAGGAAAACAGAGTTACGTAATCAGGGGGCTGGCGCACTATATTATTGTACCACGGTACCGGTAGTTATTTACTTACTGTGTTGTATTTCCAATGAAATGGCAAATATTGTTAACAATGCAAACATATAAACACACTAAATAATTGAGGCTGATAAAATATCAGTTACAAACAGGTTTCAAAATTGTAAATATTGAAATTAAACATATATTGCGGTATTGCAATGCATCGTTTGACTCTAATTGTTTATTTTCGATATACCAGTTTTATTAGCTAGTTAATATTAACTATTTCATATTAATATTATTGGACGCATTCAAATAGAACTTTATATGGACTGTCAATAACATGAATACACAGACGTAGTACTTGTTGTATTCGGCAAATAATCGGAAGTACCAAGTACCAAGATGAGAGTCTTTTTATGTTATACAGTTTTCATGATTATAATTTGTACCGCATTTGTGACTATCTGTTTACTGTTTGTTGACTGGTAGATAATGTTTTTAGCATTAAGTCTGCATCGCATCGAACTATAATGTGTCTTTATTGTTTTCTTTATTTGAAAGTCCTACAACAAGAGCGACCACATGTGTGAACGCAAATATTTTTATTTGCCTGATGCGATGCGTTTATTGCGTACGATGATGAACAGTGGACACCTTAACAACCTCGAAACCACCTCTGGTGGTCTAGTGGTTCGTCCACTCGTGTACTATAACCGGGGGTATAATTTGTACTCGGTTTGGTGTACTATTATGTATTATGTGGTTTGGTTGATGGTAGGGCTTATTTCAAGTCCGTCTGGCTGGCTACCACCATCTTACCTAAGTCTGACGCCATAACAACAATATACTTACAAAAAAATTCGTGTTCCGGCAGTTAGAGGTAAGATAGCCAGTTCGTCAGTGATGAGGATTCCGGGTGTAGTGCGGTTCCACCTTCGGCCTTATCGTCACTTAACATCAGGTGAGGTGAAGGCTAAGCAATATACTGTTGTGCATAAAAACACTTAGTTTATTGTGCTAGTAGGTAACTTCCCAAACCTAGGAAAAGACATACTTAAAAAACTTTTTTTGGTTTCGCATTACATTACGATGCCATATCACGACAGGCACGCCACAAAAAGGGCACGAACACATTTTCAGCGATATTTATTGCTCGACGAGGTGCAAATATTTTTATTACAGTCGCCTTTTGTGTGAGGGATATGCTAATGACTTCCATTTCGTTTTCGGGTTTCGTCTCCACAGATTTCTTGGAACATGGTTTAACTTCTTAGAACTCAGAAAAATATAACACGGGTCTGGCGAAGTGTAAAAAGGTATGTGTAAATGATTCAACGAAAGATTTAGAGTAACTACCTACTTAACTGAAATACTATACCTACCTAAATATATGACTAAACTAAGGCTTATGTTTAAATGATCACCATACTAACGTAACTTTATCCAAAATTAGAAAATGCTCACCAAATCTTCTTGGGCGATTTAGGATTTGGTGAGCTTTTACTAAGTTTGGAGAACAAAATGTTTTTTTTTGGTATTCTAAAGTATTAATTCCCCTAAATTAAAGGTAATAGTGGTTTGGATTCAAAACTTTTATAATCCAAGTACATTACATTAATGTTTTTAGTTCTGCCTTTAATAAAAAAACGATTAGATTATTATGATGAACTGAACTTAATACTTTTTAAATTAATGAAATATCTATTATACTGTCTTTTTGATGTCTAGATAATAATTGCACACATAACCGAAAAGCTTGTAATCGCAGTGAAATATCAGCTAATTGTAAATACCCATACAACAACATATTCCCATTAAACGCCTAACAAATTTCATTTAGCCAGTTCGCTTCACAATGTTCACAAAGTCGTTAGCTGGGACCACAGCATAAATAAGGAATCAGTATTTTATTTCGCCTAGTGTTCCTTAATGAATACCTGCGGTCAATCGGTATTTAAATACTCCATAACATCCTTACACTGAAAACAGTCGGTTGATATTATATCATCGGAGAAAGTTGTTTTTCAAAATGAAAGTGAATGGAGAAAGTTGTTGAGTTTCATGGACTGAACACATCCTTAAAATTTGGACAGTGGTTACAAATACACCCTGTATAAATGTACAAATTCATTAATGTTGTCTTCGTTAGTACGTAACGATAGCGCAAGCACCATCTAGTCCCACTAGGTCATGTCCTTACTATGCCATGTCCTCACTAGGTCATCATGTCGACGGTTGTGTACCGAAGCATTCCGAGATTCCCTAGCGCGTCATTTCCACCCGCTTTTGACCGGCTTGTTTAAGATAGAATACTGATACTTATTTATACTGTGGTGTTACGCAATTCAGGCAACGTTACCAGTCTTTCTAAGTATTCCGTTTGTACTAAACTCCCTTATCTAGATGAACAATTAACGTAAAACAAATTAGTGGTTCGTAATTTATTTAACGTCACTCGCTACAAACATCTAAATGGTTGTCTTGTCTGCTTTGAATCTTGATTCACATAGTAAACAGATTGTTGTTGATGTTAATAAGACAAAGCGTTGTAGATTTATACTTTTTCTCACTATTGAGAAGATAAAATAGGATGGCATTTGCATGCCACACAATTAGCTCAGTGTTAAAGAGATATTATGTGAAACTCCTAATTTTTTAACGCAGCTAAATATTTTTTGTTGTATCAATAAAAATACTGTGTTGTCGCCACTCCACTCCAGTGGTCTTTTTAAGAGCGTTGATTCGTCACGCACGGCATTTCATACAAACTTTCAAGCACTTATTTTTCGAAATGAATGAACCGATTTTAATGAATCTTCTCAGCCCAAGTGTTTTTAAGATGGTGGCGTTATAAAAAAACAACATGGCGGCTGTACGGTGCTATTATACGTAGTGGGAAAAAATATTTTTTTTAGAATACTGCAATATGGGTGTCAAATTAAAGGGGTTATTATAAGGATTTCAAAAAGGTATATCATGACCGTAATTATAATAACTAAAAAGAAATAAATAAAAAATATATTAAAAAAATTAAAAAACCCGCCTGCATAACAAATGACAAGTCAACTGAAAAGATGGAAACAAGATTAAATATTAAAGGCAACATAATAACATGCAGTCGGAGGCATATAATTCAAATCTGTCCATCAGCCATTTTTGATGTCCCCACTGCTGGGGCACAGGTCTTCCTTATGGGTGGTAAGGAGGATGGGCCATAACCCACCACGCGGGCCCAATACGGATTGGTGGGTGTTAACGACTGCAAATGCAAATTCAAATCATTCATACTAATGTCACTTTCTTTATGCATGCCTCCGACTGCATGTTATTATGTTGCCTTTAATATTTAATCTTGTTTCCATCTTTTCAGTTGGCTTGTCTTTTTATGCAGGCGGGTTTTTAAATTTTTAAATAAGACATTTCAAAAATGTTCTTAACTAACGTTTTAGGCCCATGTATCCTGTTTATGCGTAGTACGTTTAATTAAAATCGGTTCATTCATTTCGAAAAATAAGAACTTGAAAGTTTGTATGAAAAGTCGTGACGATCAACGCTCTTAAAACTACTTACTTCATCAATTATTTATATTTCAATCCAATTATTCATATTGTCAGTTCATTCAGTGACCATTTCATTAAATTCTCATAAAAAATTAATAGCTGTTGAGCTCATGGATTCATTTTCATCATTAGCAAAGACATAATGGCTTCCATGCGTTTAATTTAATGTACTTAAGTAAAGTACAATGAAGTCATACAGAAAAAAAACCCAAAAAAGCAAAAAACAGACATTCCAGCGCAGCGTATTTTGAACGTAACCACGGAATATACACTCGACGTCAGAAAAATCGCACCTCTTCGAAAATAAGTTTAGACTTGGCCACCAGGGGCCCTATTTTTGAATCGCTCGATTAGCGTCGATGATTTTCGTTCGACATTTGACTCAATCTCCATACATTTGAGTCGAACGAAAATCAGTAGAAAAGAGCGCTCGAAGCCAGTCGAGCGATTCAAAAATAGGGCCCCTGCTATTGCTAGCGAACGTTTTATTGTGTAAATGTTGATATCTATTGAAAGTACATTCAATAATTAATTACTATATCTCGTTCAAACCAATTTTCTTTGAAAGTTTTTATTAAAATCTATAGATTATATTTTTTTAGATTTTTCACTCTCTTATTTCAAAAGTTAGAGGGGAGCGTTATTGCTTGCGCCGCCATAAAAGAGAAATAAAAGGGTTCAATTCAGGAAATGCGGGTAAATTCGCTATCGAGATGATGGAGAAAACACACTTCAACAGTTCAATTTAAAAAAAAAGAATACCCAAGATGGATACTATTGCCCATGAAGTTGCTGAAATATTGCAAAAAAAATGAGGCAATATAATGTTGCTCGGAAACTGAATCTCAGTAACTGATTCCGTTCGACGAGTATACCAACGGTTTCTAGAGACTGTTCGCTATGTCCGAAGGGGAAGAAGTACACATATAACTTACATCTCCTCGACAACACAACATACAATTCCTCGAGCTCCTGTCACTCCGCTCTGTCCTCCTCTACGCAGGACAACTCTAGGTGCAAACTCCGTCGTACCAAGACTCATTTACCAAGCTCAAAAACAATTTTTGCGTAGCTTGGCAGAATTCTGAATGAATGTTTTCATAAAAAAGTAGATTAAGTAGTATATTGTTGTTTTTACGCATGTGGTGTTCACCTTTAAAATCTGTTACACTTAACAATAAATAAGTAGATGTTATTTTAAGTTAGTGTAAGTAATAGTGTAAACAAATGCTGGTGTTCCTAATAAATAAAATAAAAAAAAAATAAAAAAAAAAATAACAACACTTACCATTAAATTTAAAAGGATTAATTAACATAGATTTTTTTTTTGAAAAGGTGCGATTTTTCTGACGCCGAGTGGATAACTAACTCCGACTGACAATAATTATTGTCAGATAAAAAAGGATAAAAATGCCCGCTATTCGCAATCATCGTTATCACATCAGCTACTCGGGCCTATTGTCCTCTCATTCGCATTCAAACAGCGTAGCTTTAAAAATTGGTCAAGTGCGAGTCTATTTTGGACATCGTGGGTTCCTTACAAATTAAATATTTTTTTGTTATAAAAGTTGATACAGAACTACAAAATATGGTCCAACGCTTCTGTAGGACTTTTCTTCTTATTAAATCTCATTTGAATCTCATTCTTACTAATTCTTGTTCCAGGGGAGCTTCTATTATACTAAACGACAGGCTAGAAAATATTGTGAAGACATGGTGTGGGGGGTAATTTTTTTATACAGAAAACGTAAACTTGTAGCTGTAGCCACTAAAAAAAAACGTTTAAGAAAAAAAGAAGCTTGACAGACCTAACCGATCAACGGATGTCTTTTGAAGTGGAGTTCACGTTTCTCTTTTGAACTACGGAACCCTAAAAATGTTGACATTCTATCATACAATTGGAATACACTCCGGATGGGAATACGTGGACACGACTCGTTAGCGATTCCGTGCCAATTAAAAATTGCTGCAGGTACGGTATAAAAATATTTTTTAATTATGAGTGGAGGGGGGGGGTTTGTATACTAAATTGTTAATATTTCGGAAAAAACCGACTTAAAAAAAAAACTATCCCTTTGCTATATAGGTTGGAAAAAAACGGTGTTTCCTTTCAGTTTTTGCGATCATCAATATTTAGAGTAAGTAGGTAGGTACTTACTGTTCCTCCAACTACCATTTTTTTTCCATCCAGGGGGGTTATTCACGATTGTCGGAAACCAACTTTCCGAATCGAATCGGAAAATCTCTAGTCTTCGATCTTATTTTCTACCATAAGCTACCAAACTTTATAAATGCATTGCGCTTTCCCGTTGGAAAGTGAATCGAACACCAGTCGAATGTATTTGAAAATAGCTATATTTTTGTAATATCGGAGGATACGGATTCGAATCGAATGCTTTCGGGTAGATTTGCGACAATCGTGAATAACCCTACTGTACATTACTGATTCTGTGTTGTAATCATGAAACATTCAATACCTGAATTCCGCAGTGAAACCTCAAATAAATGTTTTAACAAAAATGATTGGATTAAAATTTATCTGGAACAATGTACTGATAAAGAAAACCCAGTAGTCAGGTTTAAACCTGCGTCTAAAATAATTGAATATCGGACAACATCACTTACATTGCCCAAATGTCAAAATAAGTAGCTAAAGCACTTGTGTTATGGAAATCAGATATGTAAAGAAAAGTGTTTTTTCTCCTCAAACAATGTCGAGAGAAAATCTTTTGGGATCCGCCCTCTGAATCTGATAGGTGATTTGTTAACTTTTTAAAGAAAAGCTTGAGAGATCGGAGTTGGTGAAGAAAGTTTTGACATATCTACTTTTTAATATGGGTAGGTAATATTCACTTCTCAAGCTTACGCGCTCACTAGACATGAAATAAAACACTTTTAACGAATACTAGCGCGGTTTTATTGAAATCCCAATTTTTTGAAATGGTAGTAGTTTCAGTAGATTCTCTCTTTTTAACATATAAAATTAAATTAAAACCAAACCAAAATTAAACTAATTAAATTTGATAAATTTTAATTTCTGAACGTTCTAAAAAATTCATTGCTTGAGGGTAGGCTCACAAGTAGCTTCAGTCCCCCGTGACCACGGCAGCTGCAAAGGTGCCGAAACGTCGGGAAAATCAAAAATCAAACCAAATACTAACTAATTACCAAAGTACTTTCAATAAAACCGCGCTAGTATCCGTTAAAAGTGTTTTATTTCATGGGTAGGTAAACTAATACACCGTCCTTGACTAACTTTTAATGATACTAAATAATATATATACTTATAATACGTGTTGTGGTTTCTCTATTCTGCTGTTACTTTCGTACATTTGTGAAGTCGAAGCGACTTTAATTTTTTTTTTAAATTCACGCAAACTTTTTTCTATTCCTTTAGTAATAGAAAAAAACTTTTTTCTATTACTAAAGGAGCTTATTCCTTCCTACCTATATTATTTTTTCAGCCAATTTGATTTTTTCAGACATTGAAAAAAATCTAATTGCGCTTGATTCTTCCTCGTGACAGCATATCGAGTGTCAAGCGCTTCCACCACGGACTCGGATAATAAGATCGCGCGCTAACGAGCCCTCCGAGAAGGTCATAATTCCTCAAGTACTTAAAACGCAGAGTTGCCGCCTTGCAATGAACCACGTGGAATTATCAGTGGTCTGGTCTTTTTTAATTTATTTATCCAAATAACATTACAATTATTCTAAAAATGCCTTTACACTTATAAACCTACGAGGTTTGTCCAAGCGTTGCATATTCGACTCGGACGATAACAACAATAACAATACTGCGACATGCGTCAGCCGCACGCACACAATAATATGATACAAATAAGTTGCAATGGTGCGCATGAGTGAAATAGTTTCGTGTGCGTCCACCAGTTATCCAACAGGTAATGGAATAATAAATGGGCTAGGGACACTACGAGATAGAAAAAAACTGGACAAGTGCGAGTCGGACTCGTGCACGAAGCGTTCCGTACCAAAAAACGGCAAAAAAAAAACACGATTGTTGTATGGGAGCCCTCACTCAAATATATTCTGTATTCTGTTTTTAGTATTTATTGTTATAGCGGCAACAGAAATACATCATCTGTGAAAAAAAAAACTAACTGTCTAGCTATCACGGTTCATGAGTGACAGACAGACGGACAGCGGAGTCTTAGTAATAAGTTCCTTTTGTTACCCTTTGGGTACGGAACCCTAATAAGAGGTTAGATATTTGACAAGCTTTACAAAAAATAAATACAAAATGCTCTATTTCAATCAGTACTGACTTGATCTGACAATCGACGTGTTTTCATTTTTACAAGGTACAATAAATCGAAAACCATTTCAAAATTTTTCAATTTTTATCACAACATAATTTTTTTGAAATTTTTGACCAATTATTTAACGAACGAACGAATTTCATGCTTACAGTGTGACACCTCATAACCTTAAATATTATGTTGGAATTCCCAATGATAAGTCTGCTCTAATTTGACAAATAATATTATTATGTTGGTTTACGAAACTAAATTCATGCTTACTGTGTGACATAAGCATACTATGTCACCATACTATGTCACATGTGAAAAATAAAATTTTATTTTCCATAGTTAATGAGTCTAGTCTAATGAGTCGCGAGATTGTCGCAACTAAATCTAAATGAACCGCATTAGTCAACGCAGTCGGAATGATTTTTTAATGGCGATGCTGGGATAATGGATGGGGTGCTTTATGATGCGATTCAGGTTTTCCTTCCTTGTAGTACCTGTAGGGTATTATAAAAATAGAAATATGAGAAATATTTCTATTGTGTATAAAAATAAACTTTCATTTGATAACAGCTTGTAAACATCTTGATTTCAAATTCGCGTTTCACTCAGTTCAGTAATTTAATTATGCCTGAAATATAGACAAAAAATAATAACTGACATAATAATATGATTTATACTTAGTACTTACTAAATATTCGACCATGTTTGGCCCCCATTAATTTTATTTCATATTCACTAAAATATCGTGCAAAATTAATTATGATTACACATTTTGATTGACGCTACTTAAAACAGGTAAATGCAATCAATTAATAACATTAAATTCAATGGATTCAAATAACATTAAATTCAATGGAAATCCTATTTGTGACACATAAATTATCCACAGGAATGAGTGTAATAATATTATCTCATTTGGTTTACTGGCTAATATTTCCGATGGAGATTATGTGGTTTCATTTTAGTGCCTATTTGTTTCAATAAAGGACAGCGTATTGAGGGCTTTACAATTTAAACCCGTTTGGGTTTAAATAACATGAGTTTAATCTGACGTACGGTCGGTTTCCATTTTGAAATTGAAGTAAATCGCACTTTATCGCAGATAAATGAAGTAATATGTTGAGTACTTTTCTATAACGGGTGTAACAAGACACTCAACGAAGCCGAAGTCCACGCATTCCGCCCATCATCAGGATCATTTTTGTCTTTTGGACTATACCTGGGAAACCAATAGCTACGAAGTTATTGAATGTCAAAGTCAAAAATTTTTTTTTCAAATTTTTTATGAAATCTTATTTTATTCGTTATTTCCTAATTTTTGTCTTCAGAAACATTATCAAAATTGTATGTATTTCCTAACAAACAATGGCTTCAAAACGTCATTACTCAATATATTTCATGAGCACGCACATAAACGTTGCCATTCAACTCGGCCGCACGCAGCTGTGTAGCATACACTCGCAGGCGCGGTCTTTTGTACGCGTTACATTGCGTGGTAATGTATGCAATGCTTTTTTAACACCAAAAATTAAGATCGTAAAGTATTAATTAAGAAACGCTTTCTCTTTTCAAAAAACGTGTAAAGGAGCATTACCTAACTACTTGTTCTTAGCATAGTTCGATTTAATTATATTTTCATCTGTCCTCATCATAATTATTATTGTGTAGTATATTTATATGTAGGTATTTATTATTATATTAATTATTTGTGTATGTGTATTTATTTATAGATAATATTATTATTATCTATTAAGTATTGAAGATTATAACGTATATTACATTTAAAAATATTAATATTGATAAAACTTTAATTAAGGTAGGTATCATAGACCATACAACAAATACTAACATTCCTTCGCTAACCGTTTAGCCCGACTAGCATGACTGCGTTGGTCTTGTTAAGTTCTATTTCTATTTTATTAAACAAAAAAAACATAATTTTATAATTTCTACTGTTATCGTTGACAGTATGCAGGATGACGATGTAAATCGTCGCGTCTTTTTAAACTCTCTTAAAGCTACTACTAGGTAGGATAACTAAACTCCTAAAGATTGAAAAGGTTAACAATAATTATCACTAAGAATGAGGTTACTCTGTGCTTTTTGTAAAAAAATACCTTTATTAGCCGGAACGCATCGGGTATCTGACTCTTCCCGGGTCCGACACAGTTTCCACTTCAATAAATTAATCTGCCCACTTCTGTGGAATTCTCGGCAAATTGAAAATAGGGTTGACAATAAAAGTGTGGTTGTCAAAAGATTTAATTTTTTAAATTTGAGATTTTTGCATTCACAATGCTATTTTTATACAATACTAAATGATATACTAGAAAAAATACGGTCTGGAAAGATTTTATACTAACTCTATCTGGTTATATAAAACGGTGAGTCGAGTTTCCTTTGCATAACAACCTATGTGTTGTTATGCAAAAGTGTGTTATTATTTTAAAATCAAGTAGTATGTAAGTATCTAAATATTTTTGGGACCTAAGAAATTTTCTTTTTGATTTTTGAGACGTTAAAAATAAGCAAAATAAAATCTCTTAAAAGAATTCACAAAAGTAATAAAGCAAGATATTAATTTCCAGTTTTAATTTCTTCACGATATTAATTAATTTATTTGAGGTTGGCGCAGTAAGTCCTTCTTCATTATTTTCTGTCACCTGCTTGTCACCTTTCCTGAATGAAGAAAGGACGCTCTCTTCATTCACTCCATCACACTTCAAAGAAAGTAATTTTAAATAGGAATGTTTTTTGAATTGCAATGATGCTAGCCCTACTCCATGATATACTTGCTCAGATCCACTCTAGGCGCGGAAACAGACACAAAAACCACACGCTGAAATGTAAATAATTTAAAAAGGTCACTTAGAAATAACTGTGTGTAAGTAGGTATGGTCTATTTCGCAGCACTTTGGAAAATATATTTTTTGTCTGTAGTCTGTAGAAATTATGCACTGTTATTATAATGTAACTCCTAACCTGTTACTAAGAAGTAATCCACTGGTAGAGTCGAGTGAATGTTTCTTTTGATTTCTATAAAAAAAAACTGAGTTCACTATTTAAAAAAATCTTTCAATAGACAGAATGTTAAGTTTGTAAGTTAATAATTACCTCTTTTCAGATCTTATGAAAACTTATAGAAAAATCTGGGAGAGATTGGCCTTAGATTTTGGACACATAATGAAAAATATACTCCGTGAACCTAACTTTAATCTATTCAAGAATATCCTAGGTCTATAACGCTTCACGAACTAAAAACAGTACGCAAAAATGTCACCTCAAATAGCGTCACACTTACAAACTTGGCGCTTATTTTGTACATAATCACCTCTTATTTTGTACAAAATCACATCTTTTATCACTTACTTTGTGCAAAGTTAGCGCCCAGTTTGTAAGTGGGACGCTATTTGAGGTGCCATTTTTGAGACTCTGACCGGACATCTTGTTCAAAGGCATAACACAGAATACCTAATAAAATTAGCCATAACAACAATTTAAAAATCGTTGTGTTCCGCCACTTCCTCAGTGATGAGGATGCCGGGTGTAGTGCGCTTCCACCTTCGGCGTTATCGTCACTTAACATCAGGTGAGGTGAAAGCCAAGCACTATCCCGTTGTGCATAAGAAAATATATGAAAACTTATAGAAAAATTTGGGAGAGTTTGGCCTTGATTTAATCCATTCAGATAGTAAAATAAAAAGGTACTATCGCTTCTATTCGAAAACACAAATTCAATCAGAGTGACAGTCGTATAAACCTTTTTAGACCTTTCCAGAGGTCATGTTTAAGTAGCAGCGTTTTAAAAAACGGACCCAGGAAAGGTCTATTTTAGAATTCATGGGAAACCTTTCTACTCGAATATATTGAGAAGTCAAATATAAGCTGAGCATTTCAACCAAGCACTTAACATAACGAGGTTTTTGGAGTCACCTCTTCATGTCACCATGATGACAAGATGTAATCTTAATGAGGATCTTAAGTCGGGTTGGTCTTTGATGTGAGGTTACGATCTAGCAATTTTATTATACTTAGACCTTTTTCTATTTATTTTAAAATTCTGCAAATAAACAATGTTTGTTTTTTTTAATCTTGAAGCTTATAATATAAATACATATTTTATAAACAGAGTTATCTGTAAAACACCAACAACCTCGCAGGAGTAGATTACTAACATCATAAACAACAATGTTTGTTCTACGATTTATTATCATTTAGCACACTTTTTAAATCCTTGATAAATCCTATCGCAAGACTTTTCCGAAAAAACAAGCAAACAATTTGACTTTTCACACAAAACTCGATCAGCTGTTTGGACATTCGTATAGAAAGTTGTTTTTTTCTTCTTTTTCGGAAAAATCGTTTCTGCGAAGATGTTAGTTGGTGTTTTACAAATAGGTTGTTGTATGAAATGACATGAAATCTCATAATTTAGTCAGGCAGTATTTTTTCTTCAATTTAGATACCTACTTTACATTTTTGAATACCTTTTAATAATTAAGCCATAGCATAATACCGGGTGTAACAAGACACTCAACGAAGCCAAAGTCTACGTATTCTGCCCATCATCAGGACCATTTCTGTTCAAATTTATTGCTGGGAAACGATTTATTTATTTATTTATTAGTTCTGTACACACACAATTACAAACGGAAAAGAAATGGACAGAAGAATTGTACAAGGGCACAACTTATTTCACATTGAAATTTCTTCCAGCAGGCCCGGGACAGGAAAAACATTGAGAAGGGCAGACAGTGTGTACCTCAAAAATATATGATAAGTATATATATTATATATATGTACGTTTATAATATATATACTTATCATATATTTTTGAGGTACACACTGTCTGCCCTTCTCAATGTTTTTCCTGTCCCGGGCCTGCTGGAAGAAATTTCAATGTGAAATAAGTTGTGCCCTTGTACAATTCTTCTGTCCATTTCTTTTCCGTTTGTAATTGTGTGTGTACAGAACTAATAAATAAATAAATAAATCGTTTCCCAGCAATAAATTTGAACAGAAATGGTCCTGATGATGGGCAGAATACGTAGACTTTGGCTTCGTTGAGTGTCTTGTTACACCCGGTATTATGCTATGGCTTAATTATTAAAAGGTATTCAAAAATGTAAAGTAGGTATCTAAATTGAAGAAAAAATACTGCCTGACTAAATTATGAGATTTCATGTCATTTCATACAACAACCTATTTGTAAAACACCAACTAACATCTTCGCAGAAACGATTTTTCCGAAAAAGAAGAAAAAAACAACTTTCTATACGAATGTCCAAACAGCTGATCGAGTTTTGTGTGAAAAGTCAAATTGTTTGCTTGTTTTTTCGGAAAAGTCTTGCGATAGGATTTATCAAGGATTTAAAAAGTGTGCTAAATGATAATAAATCGTAGAACAAACATTGTTGTTTATGATGTTAGTAATCTACTCCTGCGAGGTTGTTGGTGTTTTACAGATAACTCTGTTTATAAAATATGTATTTATATTATAAGCTTCAAGATTAAAAAAAACAAACATTGTTTATTTGCAGAATTTTAAAATAAATAGAAAAAGGTCTAAGTATAATAAAATTGCTAGATCGTAACCTCACATCAAAGACCAACCCGACTTAAGATCCTCATTAAGATTACATCTTGTCATCATGGTGACATGAAGAGGTGACTCCAAAAACCTCGTTATGTTAAGTGCTTGGTTGAAATGCTCAGCTTATATTTGACTTCTCAATATATTCGAGTAGAAAGGTTTCCCATGAATTCTAAAATAGACCTTTCCTGGGTCCGTTTTTTAAAACGCTGCTACTTAAACATGACCTCTGGAAAGGTCTAAAAAGGTTTATACGACTGTCACTCTGATTGAATTTGTGTTTTCGAATAGAAGCGATAGTACCTTTTTATTTTACTATCTGAATGGATTAAATCAAGGCCAAACTCTCCCAAATTTTTCTATAAGTTTTCATATATTTTCTTATGCACAACGGGATAGTGCTTGGCTTTCACCTCACCTGATGTTAAGTGACGATAACGCCGAAGGTGGAAGCGCACTACACCCGGCATCCTCATCACTGAGGAAGTGGCGGAACACAACGATTTTTAAATTGTTGTTATGGCTAATTTTATTAGGTATTCTGTGTTATGCCTTTGAACAAGATGTCCGGTCAGAGTCTCAAAAATGGCACCTCAAATAGCGTCCCACTTACAAACTGGGCGCTAACTTTGCACAAAGTAAGTGATAAAAGATGTGATTTTGTACAAAATAAGAGGTGATTATGTACAAAATAAGCGCCAAGTTTGTAAGTGTGACGCTATTTGAGGTGACATTTTTGCGTACTGTTTTTAGTTCGTGAAGCGTTATAGACCTAGGATATTCTTGAATAGATTAAAGTTAGGTTCACGGAGTATATTTTTCATTATGTGTCCAAAATCTAAGGCCAATCTCTCCCAGATTTTTCTATAAGTTTTCATAAGATCTGAAAAGAGGTAATTATTAACTTACAAACTTAACATTCTGTCTATTGAAAGATTTTTTTAAATAGTGAACTCAGTTTTTTTTTATAGAAATCAAAAGAAACATTCACTCGACTCTACCAGTGGATTACTTCTTAGTAACAGGTTAGGAGTTACATTATAATAACAGTGCATAATTTCTACAGACTACAGACAAAAAATATATTTTCCAAAGTGCTGCGAAATAGACCATACCTACTTACACACAGTTATTTCTAAGTGACCTTTTTAAATTATTTACATTTCAGCGTGTGGTTTTTGTGTCTGTTTCCGCGCCTAGAGTGGATCTGAGCAAGTATATCATGGAGTAGGGCTAGCATCATTGCAATTCAAAAAACATTCCTATTTAAAATTACTTTCTTTGAAGTGTGATGGAGTGAATGAAGAGAGCGTCCTTTCTTCATTCAGGAAAGGTGACAAGCAGGTGACAGAAAATAATGAAGAAGGACTTACTGCGCCAACCTCAAATAAATTAATTAATATCGTGAAGAAATTAAAACTGGAAATTAATATCTTGCTTTATTACTTTTGTGAATTCTTTTAAGAGATTTTATTTTGCTTATTTTTAACGTCTCAAAAATCAAAAAGAAAATTTCTTAGGTCCCAAAAATATTTAGATACTTACATACTACTTGATTTTAAAATAATAACACACTTTTGCATAACAACACATAGGTTGTTATGCAAAGGAAACTCGACTCACCGTTTTATATAACCAGATAGAGTTAGTATAAAATCTTTCCAGACCGTATTTTTTCTAGTATATCATTTAGTATTGTATAAAAATAGCATTGTGAATGCAAAAATCTCAAATTTAAAAAATTAAATCTTTTGACAACCACACTTTTATTGTCAACCCTATTTTCAATTTGCCGAGAATTCCACAGAAGTGGGCAGATTAATTTATTGAAGTGGAAACTGTGTCGGACCCGGGAAGAGTCAGATACCCGATGCGTTCCGGCTAATAAAGGTATTTTTTTACAAAAAGCACAGAGTAACCTCATTCTTAGTGATAATTATTGTTAACCTTTTCAATCTTTAGGAGTTTAGTTATCCTACCTAGTAGTAGCTTTAAGAGAGTTTAAAAAGACGCGACGATTTACATCGTCATCCTGCATACTGTCAACGATAACAGTAGAAATTATAAAATTATGTTTTTTTTGTTTAATAAAATAGAAATAGAACTTAACAAGACCAACGCAGTCATGCTAGTCGGGCTAAACGGTTAGCGAAGGAATGTTAGTATTTGTTGTATGGTCTATGATACCTACCTTAATTAAAGTTTTATCAATATTAATATTTTTAAATGTAATATACGTTATAATCTTCAATACTTAATAGGTATCAAAAAATGTTTGAAGGCAGACGTAGCTAATATACTACTGTATTGTATATAAAGAAGTTAGCTAGATAGAGCGTTCTATACATAGACCAAAAATACGTGTGGTTCTATAGATCGTCTTTTGTCATACTATTACCATTTCTTGATTACATAGATCGTCCAAACGTCAATGGCAGCCTTGTTTCCAATTCCCGGGGGTCCTGGGGGCGGATTAATTTGTCGGCACAGGATTAGCCCCGGAAATAGTTCACAATACTTTTGAAACCGCTGGAAACGAGGAAGCTATTGGATTTAGAAAACGGGTTTGTTTCTAATTCCGTCATACATAAGCTTGAGAAAATTGCAGAAACTTTGCAGATTGTCTTTTTCAATCCTCAAAAAATATATTAAATAGGTAGCTATATTAATGCTGCACAGTAATTTTTATTATTAACTTTTACACTTGCAATGAGAAGATTGCAGTTAATAATATTTCAGGCACTTTCTATCAATTCAGAATACCGTTAATAAATTCTACCTGAGATTAATTTAGTTTAACAATATATTAATTACCAAAACGTTTTACGATTTCATGGGACATTCCAAAACAGTATAAATATTATGTAGGTAGATGAAAATTTTGGAAATGAAAACTGATTTCCAAACAAATCCGTTTCCTGATTACCTAGTACTTTTTTCTTACAGCAATATTAATTCTTTAATTCGCATGATTAACTTTATTAACTGAAGCAACTTTTTTATGAATATTAAAGCATCTGCAAAGAGCTTTTATAAATAATCATGTTACTAACTAAATAATATAATATTGTGCTTATACATTTTGTGTGTTTTGCATTCCTATCATTTTCATCGGCTTCATTTTCATCATATTTAAATTAGCCGATGAAAATTATAGGAATGCAAAACACACAAAATGTATAAGCACAATATAATTATTTAATTAGTAACATGATTATTCATAAAAGCTCTTTGCAGATGCTTTATATTCATAAAAAAAGTTGCTTCAGTGAAGCCTACTGAAAAGGTCTAACAAAATGTGTAGCAATTTATATAGTCCTTAATTGCGTTCACATAAGGTCGATGTGTTTTGTTTGCTACGTGTTTGCAGACTCGCGACGTGCTGAAGAATATAGAAATTATGCAAAATAAGCCACAGAACCTAACGAACTTTAACTCGGGCGGCATTAAATTATGCTAATGATGTTTGTTCGACTATTCTCGCTTGGTTGTTGACTTATTATTATGCAACTAAGTGACAGAAGGACTTTTTGGGAATGTATTTTAAGTAGTCATACTAAACAACTGACGTCATTAGTTTACATTGAAGCTTTTAGCGATTTGATAGATACCAACTTTGTAATTATTATGAAAGAAACTCAGAAATCGCTAACAGAAAATCTAACTTGTTACACTTACTAGAGCAAGGCCAACAGCACATTTTAGATTTTTTTAAACTTTCAGTTATTGGTAACTAATTCAAAGTCGATTGTGGGACAGATTGTGATAGCCCAGAGTTTCAACATTCATTTACCTTATATTTAATTTGTACGACACCCTAAAACTTTATGAAATAAAAATACCTGACACCAGCTTAAAATTATGCGTGTGCTTTCACAGCCTCACAGGTTCTAAACATGACAGCCCTCCTGCAGGCGTTACAACCATGTGTCAGTGCGGTCAACCGTGGCCAAGGGTAGCGGTCACACACACATACTATGAGAATTTGGGAACCTTTACATTCTCATGAATTTATGCCATCTGCTGACGAACGATGTTATTAGGGAATTATACAACTGTCCTTAAACCATATGTTTTTTTCAATTAAAAATGCAAATCTTCTACTTTTTTGTAAAAGAAAATTGAACAAAGTTGAAATGTGCAACCATCTTGCCATCTGTTACTTTTTAACCGACTTCCAAAAAAGGAGGAGGTTCTATGTTCGTCTGTATATTTGTTTTTTTTTGTGTATGTCCACCGATTACTCGAAGACGGCTGGACCGATTGAAATGATTCAAACGTTATTACATTAGGTTTTTTTTTTATTTATTTGTACACTCCCAAGTTGGTCCCATTTTTAAAATTTGGAAATCGGTTCAGTACTTTTCAAGTAATCTTGAAAAAAGCACGAAAATAGTATGATTTTGTGTGAATTACCTCGATGATTGGTCGTATTACTTCTTTGTTTATGAACTGAATAAGATAATATTTTTTTTGTTTTAAGAGGGATATCTTAAGTGTAGTTTTTTAACCGACTTAAAAAAGGAGGTTCTCAGTTTGCCCCGTATTTAAGTATGTTTCTCCGCGATTATCTTACGTTTGGCTGAGACGATTTTTCTACATAATATATAATATACCTTACCTACAAGGTACCTACACTAAAAATAAAAAAATAAAAAATTGATTAAAAAAAACAAAAAACCGACTTCAAAAAACCTACCTCTAAAAAGCAAGAAATAATATTCGTAATAATAAAAATACGTCTATTGAAGTCGGGTGGGGCTTTTAGAATAAAAAAAAGGAATTTGTACTCCATCCCCACCCGACTTTAATAGACGTATTTTTATTATTACGAATATTATTTCTTGCTTTTTAGAGGTAGGTTTTTTGAAGTCGGTTTTTTTTATGATATGCGATTCGCACAAACGGCATTATTTATGTAATAATATGTCAAACAAAGAACAACAAATTTTACTTACTTGTTATTTACGACGATGGCGCTGCAGTCAGTGTAATTTTTATTTGTAAAATTTAAGATTTTTCTATTTTCATTTGCAAAAAACAAACTACTTATACCGAATTCCTTATTCAAATAAGCGGATAAAAACAACTCTTATTGTGTTTCAAAGAAAAAATAAAAGAAAACTATCAAATATTTTTATCAAAATGTTTTCGACCTTAGTTTTTCTATAGGAATATCTAGGCATACTTTTCGATCAAACAAAGGTCTCTCTCGGAATCGACAATAATACACTAAATGACATAATATTAGGACACAAGGTCGGCAAATACTGTCCAATTTCTTGGATACAATTTACTCGGAAGGCGCTAAGGAACAGCTGATGTTCGCGGTATTAGCTATAATAGGTAGATTTGTTTGTTCCTAGGTCACGTCATTCTCTTTTTAACCGACTTCAACAAAAGGAGGAGGTTCTCAATTCGATTGTATGATTTTTTTTATCGTTGTTCGCGCGTATCTTCGCCATTTATGGACCGATTTTAATGATTCTTTTTTTGTTCGATTGAGTTTTTGTATTATTATATTTGTACATTTTGTCATTCGAGGTACCTAATAGGTATTTTTATTACTTAGCTAATTTAATCTGTCTGAGGTCGTGGCTTTTTTGTCCTCTAATATTTTTTTATCTATATAGTTATGTGCACTAAGGATCCCTGATTTTCAAAGTTAGAGCAAATATTTTCTGACAGCACAAACGAAACGTTAACTTTTATTTTAGTGTCGTGAAAAATAACACGAATACACAGACTATAATTAAATAATTTATAGCAATTTCCATTACATCCCTAATGTTCTTGATAACGCAACATTTTCAAGCTATTCCTACAAGCTATAATGTCTCTAAAGTCTAGAGACTAGACTATAGTTTGATTTACTTTGGAGTTGTATAACTGGGTTAGTAATTCCAGACATTATTACCCATTACACCAACAAACAAACCAGTTTAAGCTCATTTTAGGTACAGAAAACATGGCTGATTGGATTTCAGAACTGCATGATTTCGTTCGTTTAACTAAATACACTTATTGACCATCAGCCATATTTAAAGTCCGTCCCCACTGCTGGGGCACAGACCTTCCTTATGGGTGGATAAGGAAGATGGGCCATAACCCACCACGCGGGCCCAATGCAGGTTGGTGGGTATTAACGACTGCAAATGCACCCGGGACCAACCGCTTAACGTGCCCTCTGAAGCACGGAGGAGCTAATATTATAATAAATTTTTGGTCACCCATCCCATGACCGATCCTTGCAAAAGTTGCTTAACCTCCGCAATCGCTGGGCAAGGCGCTAAACCACTACGCCGTCGAGCTCCTTTTATGCACTTATTATTTAAAGTATTGTATATAAATAAAAATGAATGTTGCATGTCTTCTATGTGTTCCTATTAGTCAGTCTAATAATGACAGCACCTTGGCAAACAGATAAACAAATGATGTAAGAATTTCCAAAGTGCTTCTTCGAATTAGAACATCAAACTTTATATTTTGTGACGGTTGCATACCTTCGTGGTATATTCGCAGCCAAGCCAGCCTTCCGTTAAGCGACCCCCTTAGCGCGCATTTGACCGATGAAAGCAAAAATTTCACCGCAAATTCGGTCCTATGTCGTATATATTGGGTTCATAATGGGGTCACGACAGGTTGCTCAAACCTATTTGGAGGTTATCGAGGTTTTGGAAAGCGAGAAGTTTGCGGGTTCGGAAGTTGAGAATACCTTTTTGATGGCATATAATATGACGATATGACTCTTGAATAAGCTTTAAGGGGTTCTATAAATAAACAGATGCTATATATTTGTCGTTTCACATATTAAAATTTATTAACAATTCAACTTTCCTGTAATTTTGGTCGGTAAAAATATTCTCACATAAATCAATGTCTAAACAAGGAGGTGAAACTGTAGTTCTTTGTTCTTTTTGTCATACATACTACATACAAGGTATAGAGTGAAATGGAACGAACTGAAGAATTAACTTAGCAAACAAACTTTGATGCTTGTGTTAACAAACAGACCTAACGCAGTACTAAATCTAATCAGTACCAAGAAATAACTGTAAAGGTAAAGATCCAATGTCATTATAATGCTTATTCCATCATAACCTTATAAAGCTTAAGGAGTTTGCTAACTATTCAGTATGCGAGACCTGCACAGAAGCTCAGCACACACGACGGAAACATTTAAATTCAAAACAAGTAGTAATATCTGAGACGGTAAGTATAGAATTTCGGTCAAGTCAAAACGTTGGATAATGGGGTTTCTCATTATTTTGCAAGCTGTGTGAATGGGGTATAACTGTGATTATTAAAATACTTTAAAATATAAAATGACCTTCACAGGTGGTCATTAAAATGCCTAACTTAAAATGCTTAGATTACCTAAAATCCAAAATTAACAAATTACTCGTTACGGTTTTTCTGCAGCAAGTTTTTTAATCCTCTGTACTTTAAAAAAATACATTTTCTTCAATATTATTTTAATGAAATATAAAAATACTTTATAACTTTAAATAAGAAGACCTTTGTGTTTATGCAAGATTTCTGAAAAAAATAAAGCTTAGAATGGAAAAAATATTATTTAAATTTTTCAATTAAACAAAAACAGTTCAATTCCAAGACTTTTAAATACTGTAATTATAAGTTTACCTCTGAAGATATTCATTATTTTTATGTGAATGCAAAAATCTCAAATTAAAAAATTAAATATCATTATTTTTTATCAATAGTTTTATTTTCAATTCACTAATGAGTTGCTTTTTGTGCTGACGTAATGATTACGCACGTCATTAGTTTGGTTAGGTGTTAATTATAATTAGTTTGGTATTAAACAATTGGATACCTGACGTACTTCGCGTGTAGGTAGATAAGAAGACAGCTGTGTGGCTGTGTTGCATAAATAGGGAATTTACACGGGCGAATTTTGCGGGCAAGTTGCTAGACAACTTTAGTCGACTACCTAGGGCTTTTTTTCGACAATGGACAATGGTCTGTAAAATCGAATTGCCACCTCATTGATTGATCGTTTGCAATTAGATTTTACAAGCGATTGTCGATAAGAGGCCCTTTTCGACTAAAGTTGCTAGTTGTCCGAAAAATCGACACATGCAAATGCCCAATAAGTCAGTAACTATTATCTGATCGAAGACAATGGCCTGTAAAATCGAATTGCTACCTCATTGAATGATCGTTTGCAATTCGATTTTACAAGCGATTGTCGATAGAAGGCCTTTTTCGACTAAGTCGCAAGTCTCCGAAAAATCGACACATGCAAATGCCCAATAAGTCAGTAACTATTGTATTGCAGTACCTACTATTATTTTTATGGTTTTCTATGGTTATGTTTCGCCTACGATTCTATGTATTTTTATAGAAGTTTAGAGCGATTAAAGAACTTCGCAAGCTTATACAATGATGTTACCGACATGTAATTTAGTGATTTTGTTTACTCTGTGGCTTATTGCTACTATATTTATATTTTTTTAAATCAGCCTTTAAACGAATATGAGGTACTTATCTTACGGGGGTAGGCTTTTTACTATAAAAGTAAAGCAAAGATTGAATGAAATTGGTTTAAGGGTCCTTTAAAAATATGGAAAAATATCTATGACAGAATAATTAGCCCAAAACTACTTCTAACCGATGCCCTAACAATTATTTAATGGTACCTTAACTAAGTCCTTATTAGTCACGATTAGTTAACTGTCATCTTTTAATGCTGCATCTAAATCTCACTTGAGTATTGTTTAAATAGGAATAATTCAAATAGTTATAAAACTATTTGAAATTATTCCTACTAAACAATGGTTATCGAACTTCTCAATTGGTATTCACATACATACACATACTTACTTACAAGCCTGAGGTTATTAAGTAGAGTAAATTATGATTATTGAGCACTTTATTTTATTACAATATTGTCTAAGCGTCTCTTTCTAACTGAATCTGGTTCTTGGCGTTAAGAAATATTCTTGTAGAAATTGTTACTGCGAATTTAATCCAAATCTAGGTAGGATAGAACATACTAAAAGCTCATTCGCATAAAACAATATTTTATGGCCTATAATAATAGGGTAATATTATATTGTATTGGCTCACACTAAGCGATTATTTTTTTAGATAAAATAATAAACTACACCGGGATAGGAACTTAGGCCTTCGATATACATATATTCATATTCATGCTAAAGTCGTTGTGCTACAAATAATTTTCTTTTTGGCTATGGACCACGAAGGTTATACATTTTATGGCTAATTTCTTTTATGCGAAGTAATGACTAGCTTTCTTAGAATTCCAATAAGAAAAATGCCAAAGTTACTTTGAAAGCAAAAAATAATAAGCATTTAAACCAACTAGGTGTACGAAAATAAATAAAATGTTTGCAAACACAATTTAAAACGTTTGAAAGATTTCAAAGAAAAAAAAATAAGAAAAGCTCACAATTAGGAATTTTGTAAAATAAACCAGAATAGTTTTGTTCTGATTTCTGTTACCAACCTTAAAACTAAACTTACGTTTCAACTTTATTTTGAGTGTGTTTTTCGGACTCCAAGTCAACAATCCTTGTATGTCAACAATGCCACGAACGTTCATTTAATCACACAACACACGCGTTTTTACCACACACACACCCATCGTTATACTCTTTAAAGTAATCACTATGAACGTACTAGACCAAAAAAGGCTAAGTTATTTGAATTTTCTACATAAAAGTGGTAGTAATGTTGCGCCGGACTCACAACACAATACAAAGAACATGCGCTTACGCAGCTGTCAACAGGTTCTGTTAAGAACCGCTAGTTGTCGCGACCGTCGCGATGGAGACGACGGAAATATTGCAAGATGTGGGTGGGAAAGAGACAGGTAATGCGTACAGCCTTAAAAGCTCCATTGACACGAGGCTCGCTTTAAAATGATATATTTTTGCATTTTTACGTAGGCAACGCAATCTGTCTGCTTTAATCTTAGTTTTATGAATGGAGTTATGGTAATTAAGTGTGTTTTACGACTTTTTTATGCTTGCATTGACCTAGGTTCTTCGAATTTATGAATATGTGAGATATTAGATGGACTGTAATAACTTGAAAATGACTTCTTAGAATAAATTTTCTTAGAATCAGCCATTACCCGACTTTAATAGACGTATTTTTATTATTACGAATATTATTCCTTGCTTTTTAGAGGTAGGTTTTTTGAAGTCGGTTTTTTGTTTTTTTTTTTAACAATTTTTAATTTTTTTATTTTTAGTGTAGGTACCTTGTAGGTAAGGTATATTTTATATGTAGAAAAATCGGCTCAGCCAAACGTAAGATAATCGCGGAGAAACATACTTAAATACGGGTCAAACTGAGAACCTCCTTTTTTAAGTCGGTTAAAAAACTACACTTAAGATATCCCTCTTCCAACAAAAAAAATATTATCTTATTCAGTTCATAAACAAAGAAGTAATACGACCAAACATCGAGGTAATTCACACAAAATCATACTATTTTCGTGCTTTTTCCAAAATTACTTGAAAAGTAAAAATTTTGAAAAATGGGACCAACTTGGGAGTGTACCTAATGTTATAACGTTTGAATCATTTCAATCGGTCCAGCCGTCTTCGAGTAATCGGTGGACATACACAAAAAAAAAAAAAAAAATACAGACGAACATAGAACCTCCTCCTTTTTTGGAAGTCGGTTAAAAATCGAAAGAAAGTTACAGCACATTCTGAAAAAAAACTTACTCGATAAATCTGATAGAGAACTGATTGAATTGACTCGAGAATATGCAAACAATGTTCTTTCTTTCTTAAACCCGATTATAAGAAGCAATTAGATTAGCTTAGAACTTAGTACAAGGCAGTTTGAACCTTAATAGCTACGAAGGACATAACAATCTTGGAAAATTGCATTCCTAAAGCGTCTAACTGTACCACAGTGTACCTTTAAACTGTAGCGAAGGTATTAATTTCGAAAATAAGTAGGTGAAGTGGCTTACAACCTGTATTCACAAACATTACTATGAGATCTCACAGTGCCCGCGGCCGCACAACGTGGCAACCACCAATCACACGTCATACTTGAACAGAGCCAACAGACCTCAACGCCGTGCGTTCGCATAGGCAGCGGTCGTTTGAGTATTGTTCTTGAATACGGGTTTTTTATGCACAACGGGATAGTGCTTGGCCTTCACCTCACCTGATGTTAAGTGACGATAAGGCCGAAGGTGGAAAGCATTTGGTTCCCGTAGTGGGGTGGTTCCACTTATGATTACAAGCAACTTTTAATATGTGGCCATGGCCAACTCTGATATCGCCAAAAAAATCAGCTGTTCCATACATTAAATTCGAGTAGATATTTCGCTTTTGAAAGGAACAGCTGATTTTTGTTCGCGATATCAGACTTGGCCCCATAATAAAAGTTGCTTGTAATTGTGAGCGTAGTGGGGACTACGGGAACCAAATGATTTAACACGCTGAAGGTATATAAAAATAAAATAACGAAAATAAGCTAATAAATTATGCCACGAGGAAATAAGATTAAAAAGTCCTATTTATTTATTGGTTGTTTAAAGATGTCTTCTTTTCATTTCTACTCTAGAAACTCTACTATACTCTAGATTATTTTCTATTCTTCGGTATAATTTGATTTTAAAGTCAGTAAGATCACAGTCACACACACGTTTATTATCGTTTTTATTAATGTGAAAATAGGTTTAGTCACTTCTCAAGCTTTTTAACCGACTTCCAAAAAAGGAGGAGGTTCTATGTTCGTCTGTTTTTTTTTTTTTTGTGTATGTCCACCGATTACTCGAAGACGGCTGGACCGATTGAAATGATTCAAACGTTATTACATTAGGTACACTCCCAAGTTGGTCCCATTTTTTAAAATTTGGCAATCGGTTCAGTACTTTTCAAGTAATTTTGAAAAAAGCACGAAAATAGTATGATTTTGTGTGAATTACCTCGATGATTGGTCGTATTACTTCTTTGTTTATGAACTGAATAAGATAATTTTTTTTTTTTGGAAGAGGGATATCTTAAGTGTAGTTTTTTAACCGACTTAAAAAAGGAGGTTCTCAGTTTGACCCGTATTTAAGTATGTTTCTCCGCGATTATCTTACGTTTGGCTGAGCCGATTTTTCTACATATATAATATACCATACGTACAAGGTACCTACACTAAAAATAAAAAAATAAAAAATTGTTTAAAAAAAAACAAAAAACCGACTTCAAAAAACTACCTCTAAAAAGCAAGAAATAATATTCGTAATAATAAAAATACGTCTATTGAAGTCGGATGGGGCTTTTAGAATTAAAAAAAAGGAATTTGTCCTCCAGCCCCACCCGACTTCAATAGACGTATTTTTATTATTACGAATATTATTTCTTGATTTTTAGAGGTAGTTTTTTTGAAGTCGGTTTTTTTTAAACATTTTTTTTATTTCATGTAAAAATAGGTTTACCCACGTATTTTTAAGGAAGAGCGGAGTCTCCTAGTACAAGCAAGCTATTTGCTTAAAAGGAAACTCCGGCCACAATATATTGTAAACTTATACCTAATTTTTTGAAATAAATATTTGAATTTGAAGATTGTCATATTATGAGAAATATAATAAGAAATATCAAGCCGCTGAAAGCTTATAGTTGGCTAGAAAAAAAAACGGATTGAAAATTGTGATTCACGATCATAGCATAAATAATTAAGATACTAAGTACAACAATATTAATGAAGTATGTTTTATTATACTTTTCTTAGCATTGTTTTTTTTTGTAATTTTTCACACTGTATTGTTTGTAAATAATGAATTAAGCACGTGAGAAAGAACCTTATAGATGCTGTCACAATAGGTTTGTTAATTATTTCATTGCAATCACATTTTATTATTCTTTTTTTCTAATGATAGACACACACAAAAATATTAAACGAATCAAATAATTTTGATTTGTAGAGATTTGAATAATAACAAAAACATATTTATTTTTGTTTTCTTTAAGTTGAAAAAAGTATAATTGTTAAAGTATCTTTTTTCTAACAAAAAAAAACATATAATTCGTTCATAAACAAAGAAGTTCTTAATGGTAGATTAACCGTACGAGTTATTTTATTAACCAACTTCTAAAAAGGAGGAGGTTCTCTGTTCGGCTGTATGTATGTTTTTTTTTACCATCGCCACTCAAAAAAGTGCGTCTTATTCATTGATAACAGTGAATAAAACGCGTTTTTATTCACCGAGTGAATAAAAATATTTTGATTTTGGAACAAGCGCGCATCGTATGAATTAGGTACAAAAAAAATAAAAGGTGCTGAAAGTATGGAGCTATTCCATAGATAAAGATATAGTTCTACAATTAAATGACAAAAATAATCCCGCCAATTTTATTTAGGTTCTTTTTAGTGTCTTATCTTTGGGTTCTTTTCTAAAAAATATCCCGCTAAATCAATTAGGTCCTTTTTAGTGTCTTATATTTGGGTTCTTTTTTATATATTTGAGGGAGATTAGTTGTTCAGTCTTGCATCAGTCCATTCCATCAGTCTGGTACGATCTTCAGTCTGTAAAAATTCAAAGTCTATACAAACTGATGAAGTGGACTGATGCCAGACTCATCATGTAGTTTCCCTCTTAGTTAGGTCGGTGGCGCAGTGGTTTAGCGCCTGGCCCAGCGATTGCGGAAGTTAAGCAACGTTCGCAAGGGTCGGTCATGGGATGGGTGACCAAAAATGTATTATCTCGAGCTCCTCCGTGCTTCAGAAGGCACGTTAAGCCGTTGGTCCCGGCTGCATTTGCAGTCGTTAACACCCACCAATCCGCATTGGGCCCGCGTGGTGGGTTATGGCCCGTCCTCCTTACCACCCATAAGGAAGGCCTGTGCCCCACAGTGGGGACATCAAAAATGGCTGATGGACAACTATAAATACTATAGGTACTGCTATTTTTTTTCTCGCAGTCAATGGTAAAAAGTAGAGTACACAACTCGTGAAAAAAAAAAAAACATCTCGGTCCTTTGTATCCCTCGCTTCGCTCAGGATTCTACTTAGTCCCTCGAACTAAATTCCCTCTTTTTTCACTTGTTGTATAATCTACTATTATGTATGTCCACCGATTATTCGAAGACGGCTGAACCGATTGAAATAATTCAAACGTTATTAGATCCGGTTTGTACCCAAGTTGGTCCCATTTTTAAAAAAAAAATGAAATCGGTTCAGTACCTACTTTTCAAGAAAACCTAAAAAATTAAATACCTCTATAAAGCAAAAAAATATTTTCTAATCACTATAATAAAACGCATATCATTATAATAAAACACGTTTAATGAAGTCGGGTGGGGCTCTTTTAGAATAAATAATCCTCCAGCCCCACCCGACTTCAATAGACGTGTTTTATTACAATGATATGCGTATCTAGTGATTAGAAAATTATTTTTTGCTTTTTAGAGGTATTTAATTTTGAAGCTGTTTTTGTTTTTTACTTTCGGTCAATTACAAACAATACGCAACAATTATTATTTAAAAAGAAAACTGTGACTCTGAACAAAATTGATTAGTTTGATTCCATTGCACACCCTCCAGTTCCTGTCATGTTCGATATAATGATAAATACAAACGACGAATTAATTGCTTCGTTAACGGTTCGATTCGTCTCTATAGAGACAAATTGTGACATGTATACCACAATTTGTCACAGTTTGTTGGGCACATTTGAACTTTGAGTAATTTAGGATGGAGCATCAGCATCAAAGTTTTCAGATCATTTCCAATACTTTTGAAAAGTAATACTATTAACAATGTCATTGGTGGTGGTAGAACCCATATACAATCTGGCTTATCTCTCAGTCTAGACTAGAAATGTAAGGTTTGATTACGCCTTCACGTCATAGCTACTGAACCGATTATCATGAAATTTTGCATAGAGTACCTTTCATCCAGAAGAAAGTACTGTTCCCGAGGGATAGCAAAAAAAAACTTTCCACGCAGTTCGTCTGCGTGGAATGTTTTTTTAACCGACTTCCAAAAAAAAGGAGGTTCTATGTTCGTCTGTATATTTGTTTTTTTTGTGTATGTCCACCGATTACTCGAAGACGGCTGGACCGATTGAAATGATTCAAATGTTATTACAACATTAGGTTAACTCCCAAGTTGGTCCCATTTTAAAATTTGGAAATCGGTTCAGTACTTTTCAAGTAATCTTGAAAAAAGCACGAAAATAGTATGATTTTATGTGAATTACCTCGATGATAATGGTCGTATTACTTCTTTGTTTATGAACTGAATAAGATAATTATTTTTTTGTATGAAGAGGGATATCTTAAGTGTAGGTTCTTTAACCGACTTAAAAAAGGAGGTTCTCAGTTTGACCCGTATGTATGTTTCTCCGCGATTATCTTACGTTTGGCTGAGCCGATTTTTCTACGTATTATAATATACCTTACCTACAAGGTACCTACACTAAAAATAAATAAATAAAAAATAGTTTAAAAAAAAACCAAAAAACCGACTTCACAAAACCTACCTCTAAAAAGCAAGAAATAATATTCGTAATAATAAAAATACGTCTATTGAAGTCGGGTGGGGTTTTTAGATTAAAAAAAAGGAATCTGTACTCCAGCCCCACCCGACTTCAATAGACGTATTTTTATTATTACGAATATTATTTCTTGCTTTTTAGACGTAGATTTTTTGAAGTCGGTTTTTATATACCTCGTCGTGGTAGTAATATTATAAATAATAATAAATTATAATAACTTCGAAAATAAAAAAATATTAATGTATTGTGATAAACTTTATGAATTTTTCAATCTAAATGTGTCCTTAGTAGTTATGAGAGCGAGCACTGGACATTGCCAATGATCTAACTGTATCGAAACAGGTTATGTTTAACTAACCGAGCTGGATACGTCGGTGAAGATAACCTGGCCACTTATATACCGCTTGATTACGATAACTTTACTTTCAAGAATTGCCTGTTCAATATTGGCGTGTAATAATTTACAAATGAAGAATAATTATGGAACTGTCGTGAACTTAGTTTTGGTGATTTGTATCAATGCTCAGTTGGATGGAGATAGATGTAGGATAGCCTATAGCATAGGTAATGTTCACACTTCCGCGCTTCAGAAGACACAAACGAAATCAAGTGCCATACCGGGGGTTAGTTAGTTCGAATCGAGTAAACGTCAAAATGGTACAGCTATGGAAACCATGGAAAGTGTTCAATTACCATGGACAACAGCATTGACCACTTCTAAGGTTAAAATCGCTTGTACCGACGCCGCGTCATCACAGTTCATCACACCCCATACGTTAAGTTCGTGCAGGGGCGATACGCGTCGCACACGAGTTTTGTTGCTAACTGGTTAAGCGACACTTTTGCCCAAAGTACCAATTTATTTAAATAACAGATTTTTGACGTATAATCGATCGAGAGTAGGGGGGCGTTTAAAAAAATCTTACGGACCATTTACGGACTCTTATGAACGTCAAAATGTAACGTATGGCTCGTTCACTAAATGGAAGTGTTTTGATTCTCTTGACACTATTTCTACTACTAGTAAGATAAATTATTTTAAAAATCACAATTTTTCAGCTATTACAATATGACAATAAAAAATATGTAAAGAAAGGCGCTGAAAAAATCAAAGATTTATATGAACATATTATCAATATATATTGTCTCTACTCTACCGATGTATGATTCGGTCTTGTCGTTTCACTTTACGATTCTCGTACTTGGAAACAGTAGGATAATATTGGGCATTCTATCCCACCTACCGTTCGTTTCGGCTGTTCGCCTCCACTCACTCACGGTGTGATAGAATGCCCAATATTATCCTACCGCTCGTTTTGGTCGTTCGCCTTTTTTCAATTAATATCACATTATCAAGTTATGAATTCACTCAGTTACAAATCCTTTGCTAGAATCTTCTTAAAGCATAAATTTTTAACGATCAACTCACCTGATGATGATTGATGATGTTCATGAGGATCATTCCATCTCATCATTTTCACGATACACAAAAAAAACACAAAACCAGAGTCCGATTTTAAGTCATTTGCCATAATAAAGAGTTAGTACTGCTATTCACTGACAACCATGTGGAAGAAAAGCTCACCTAGAGAAGCATCCAAACACTTGAATAATAACTAAGAACTCTTGACCAGAATGGCTCACGGTCTCCCTGCATTAATTGAGCCGATTGCTTCGGAGTTGCCGACAAGAGTTTAATAATATCAATTGTAATTATATAGTATATTCACATCATGAAATAAAATAATTCAATCTCTAGACCAGAATGGCTCACGGTCTCCCTGAATTTTATTCTGAGCAGATTGCCTCGGAGTTGCCGACTAGAGATTTTAATTATTTGTTATCATCAAACGTTGTAAGTATCAAGTTATTTACTACATGAATGACATCGATCTCTAGACCAGAATGGCTCACGGACTCCCTGAATTTTATTCTGAGCAGATTGCCTCGGAGTTGCCGACTAGAGATCATGGAGATCATGCATTTTATATCAATTTTATGAAATTCACATATAAAGGAACTCTGAACTCTAGGCCCGATTGGCTCATGGTCTCCCTGAATATAATTCTGAGCTGATTGCTTCGGAGTTGCCATCAAGAATTCAAGAGTTCAATATTTTCGTTCAAGATTATTCTTGAACATTAGTCTAGATGCGAACTTAGGTTCACATCTCCACTCAGCATAGTTATACAATAAAAGCAGTATTAAACGACACTTTGAGATCACTTTGATCAAAAACGAAATTATTAAATGATTCGCAAATAAATATGCACTAACACACACGCGGTTCAATACAAATCAACGTAATGAGTGTAATGACTAAAGTTGGACAGGCTCGAATGCGTGCATCAAGTCATGAGCTGAAGCGTTTCGCTCGGTCTCGCACAAGCGCGTATGATACATACATTGCTTTTGTATTCCAGTAATAATTTTTACTTACAGATAATGAATTAGTACTTTAAAGGTAGGTATGTAAATGAATTTTATAAACTATCATTATCATTCTGATCTAATTATGAATTAACCGATTAATAGGTACACATGATTAAATAAACATGATTTTAAACCCAAAAATATACATAGGTTTTTAATGGTAATACTTGAATATTATCATCTCATCTAAATTTTAATGTCGATGTTTAAATTTAGAAATATTTAGATACTTACATACATTTTTAGTGTGTTTGTGAAATAAAAATATAATCATCATTTGATTATTATTTTAGCGATTGAAATTATGATCATCATTGACTATTGAAAATTATTTTTTATTCGTATATATTCATACGTTTTTATATTACATACATAAGGAACTATGAATAAAATTCAATACGTAAATCATCATATACGCAGATTTCTATTACTTGTACCATACGCTCATGCAACACGAGGTAAAATAAGGTTGCACTGCAAATAGTGCAGCGTTAGGTTTTGCGAATTAGTTGTTATTGTATCGCATTGACACCGTTCGTTATCGTGTAGTTAAGGTAAAGGTTCATTGATAGATATGAGATATGATGAATATAGTTTTATTGCAAATGTAATTTATATGATGTTGAAAGCGTCAATCTTTGAATTAGTTAGGCATTACACACATTTATTTTAGTAACATGAGCAACATAAGCATCTGACAAATTTATGTAATCATAATTTATGTTATGATTATTATGATTATGTAATCTTCCATTAAAGTAACTAATTTTCAAATATTAAAAGAGAAAATAAATTAAAAAGAATGGTATTAAAATTATTTCATTTTGTGTGCGGTGGAAATGTGGAAATGATTTATCTACCATTGATAAACTCAAAGTTCGTCTCACAGTATAACTGTTAGCTGTCTTTAAGTATAGCTTTCGGTGGACAAAAATATACATTTCGAAACTAATATTCTGTAAATTAAATATTAATCAAAACAAAAACCGGATGCCTGTAAACTGCAATTCGATATTTTATCGAGTTAACTATAATACCGCGACTTTCCTTCTGTAATAAACTAAATTAATTCGAATGTTATAAATGCTAAAGTAACTGTTACTATTATTTTTTTTTCACGACTGAACCCACTGAATCAATTTTGATGCTTTCATAGTTTATTGCGAAAAAAAACCTCTAAATTACTACACCTTAGTTAAACTTCAAGTAAATGTCTATAATCATAATAATACCGAATAACTAATGTTGTATGGAACATCTGTATTATTATTATTATATCCATTTTACACCATATTCATAGCAGCTGGAGTATTCCCTAAAGGTTGACTGGCAGAATGTTAAGTCAACCATTTGTAGGATACAAAATAATACTTACTGTATCACGGTTACGGTAAAATCGTAAAAAGATGAATTTATCGCAAACATATTTGAATGTGAAAAAGTTTTTTTGATCTTTAATAATAGTTTAATCTATACTTACCTAAGTTAAAATATAACAAATACGTAATCGTCTAAACAATAGCTTATCTACTTAATTACTGTAAATTATTATTTATTATGATATGACACAGCTGTTTTATTTTACCACATTTATATAATTCTCTAAAGGTTGACTGGTAGAATGTTAAGTCCTCCTTTTGTATGGTACAAATTAATGATGATACTACGTACAAGTTATAATCCTACAATAAAGGTATTAAATAAATAATTAAATAAATCTCTTTCAATAGAAATTAATGTTAATTTATAATTTAAAATCATAGTTTTTAAAATAACCAAAATACCAATTCGTTTTTAGGTTCGTGTAATTAAAAAGTGACCATAATTATTATTAGTATCGATCTTATGATCGAATTAAAATTATAATTAGTGAACAAACATAAAAAAGTATATAAGTACTTACCTATATAAATACGAATTGAACTTCTCCTTTTTGAAGTCGGTTAAAAATTTCATGTTGTTTACGTCAATCACAGTCGTTATAATTGGGTTAGCATTATGATGATACCGATGAATCATACCTCGTAGGTAATAAGGCCTATTTTGCAGAATCATAAATAAACTCAATTTAAGTCTTTTTGATTAAATACAAAATAGTAGTGTGTAAGCATTATTTTCCAATAAAAACGTGAAAATTTCTTTCACTTTTCATTCACCAATATTGTGCTGCAAGTATTTGCAAGTTACGGTTCAAGATCGCTGCTGCCCTGCCGCCCCTCCAGCCCCTCGAGCTCCATCGCATAACACTGAGGTGCGCATCATCCATCATCGACAAAATCTAACAAAATGTTAGTAAGTATTTAACTACTAACAAATAACCTTTATTTATGTAATCTTTATTTGCAGACAAATAGTTCAACGTTTGGTGCGAATAAATATATCTTATAAATAAACCTTCATAAATATTTTTATAACTTTCAGGTCTGACTCAGAGTGTGAATCGATCGCTGCTCAGGAGCAGCTGTTCACCAAAACAAAAGCAACATCTGCTAAGCGCAAGCCGAAAACACCTAACTCGCAAAGGTAATCATTTTCATATTTTCTTTTAGGTATGAATTGATTTAACTTAGTGCATCCGTATCGATCTGATGGAAATATTCCTGGTTCGAATCCTGGTTGGAATTAATGTTTTTTGATGCTTATTTATCTAAGTATTCTATCTCATATTGACATCTATAAAGTACAAATTTTGTTTAGTTTAAAACTAATGGAGTGATATGACTTTTCTTTTTATTTTATTTACTTATAGTTTTTGTGTTTACTCATAGGTACGATATAACATTTATAGTTCAGCGTTTAATGATTCTTTAAATGTTATCGAAATAAACGGTTTAACTGTCCTAAAATTACAAAGTTGAGTATGACATATAGTAATAAAAAAAATCTATTTCAGAAATTCTAACAAGAAGACGAAAACGGTGGACATCTTCGGTTTGGGTGAAGAAGAAGCTCAAGCCGTGGAGACGAAGAAAAATAAACTATCTTCGTATATAACAAACCGAGTTGCCAACGGGTCGCAGCGCCGACTGGCCACCACCGCCGGCGACTTCTACGTGGAGCTCAAGGTGTACCAACGCGACGACGCCGAGGCCACTGCCGCGGACGAGCGCTGGAAGAAGGCGTTGCTCCGCTTAAACTGCCAGCTCGAGGACGATTCGTCGCAGTGGAAACTGCTGCAGCGATTCGTTAAAGAAGCCAACCTTTTGTTCGAAGAAGCTACACCTACTTTTTACTCGGATAAGTTAAATATAAAACGCTCGATGTAAATAAAATTAGAACAATAAATCATTTAATTAAATTTTTCATTTTGATATTTTTTATGTAGTGTAATTTAAATATTAGAATTTTGAGACACTTTAACTAACGAGTAGGCACATCATAACTTAACTACAAATAAATTAGTAGGTAGGTAAATAATAATGCCTTTTTGCTCATCTTGTAATGTTTCAGTGGAAAAACGTAGGTGGATAGGGCACTTGCGGAGTAACGCACACAAAAACAAGAATATCATAAGTTATTGCGATGGAGTACAATTAGTAAGGTCAGCGTTCCGCGGGCGTATTGCTACTTACAGAATAGTGGCCGCTGATGAAAATGAATTATACTCGGTCAATAAATTTTTCAACAGTATGCATTCTAAAATAAAGTCTCTTTTAGATCAGTCATTAACTATTCACACTAATGTTAAAGTTAATTTCGAACTTTATTCGATGTTTCTTTTAATGAAAGATAACAGTCAGGAAATAAAGTCATTTGCTACTAGAAATGTTTCATTACATTTAAATTATAACTTTAATGATCTTTATTCAAATGTTATGAATTATTTAAATAAAATCATTGAAGAGTTTCAAGAAAAAGACAGTGGATGGTCTTTTTTGCACAATTCTCATTTTGAAATCAACATAAATAAGTATGAACCGCTTCGGGGGTCAACTTATATAGATTTACCAAAGTTTATTAAAAATAAAAAAGCATGTCTTAATATTCATAACAACGACAAGCATTGTTTTTTGTGGTGCGTTACCGCGGCTCTCTATCCAACCAATAAACACCCGGAACGCGTATCGTCCTATCCACATTTTAAACATGTTCTTAATATTAATGATATCTCTTTTCCAGTAAGCTTCTCTGATATAAGTATTTTTGAGAAAAATAATCCTGGTATTAGTGTTAACGTTTATGGTTTAAAAGATGATAAGTTTGTTACAGGACCGTTGTTCAAGTCGGAAAATTGTGTCAAAAACGGTAAGCGCATTCATCTTTTACTCATAGAGTCGGACGATAAATCTCATTACTGTTTAATTAAAAACTTAGGTCGTCTCGTTAGAAACCAAATTACTAAGCATCATGGTTCTTTGTATTTTTGCGATGATTGTTTGATATTTTTTCCTTCGAAGGACGAGCTCGAGAGTCATGTATGTGGGGGTGTTGTTACAGTATTACCAAATAAAGGATCTGTTTTACAATTCAAAAATTTTGATCGTAAACAGAACATTCCATTTGTAGTTTATGCTGATTTTGAAACTATGTTACAACCAGTGCTAGGATGCGAACCGAACCCTGCCCTGGCGGCTACAACCGACTTACAGCGACACGTACCAGTCGCTTTCGCTTATAACGTCATTTGTTCGTTTGATGCATCACAAAATCAGTTTGTTACTTATCGAGGTCTAGATTGTGTATCGAAATTTGTTGAACTCATTCATAACGAAGCCAAAAAAATCCAAGAAGTTTTAAACTGTACAAAACCTATGATTTTTACGAAGCTAGATGCTGCTAACTTTGTCCAGGCAACAAGGTGTCATATTTGTGATCATTTACTGTGGCAAGATAAAGTTCGCGATCACTGTCACGTGTCAGGTCGTTATCGTGGCGCAGCTCATCAAATTTGTAATTTGAACTATAAAACACCGAAATTCATACCTATCTTTTTTCACAATTTATCGGGTTACGACTGTCACCTTTTTATAAAAGAGTTAGGAGAAATGCCTGGTAATATAAAAGTTATACCTAAAACTAAAGAAAATTATATTTCATTTACTAAATTTTTACCAGTATCTAATGGAGAATTTGTTCAGTTACGTTTTACTGATTCATTTAAATTTTTGGGAACGAGTTTAGATAAACTAGCTAAAACTATGAAGAAGGATGATTTTCACAGCTTACGTTCTCATTTTCCCAACAAAAAACTTTTCGAGTTATTGACGAGAAAAGGAGTATATCCTTACGATTATATGAATAACTGGGACTCTTATTCAGAAAAAGTGTTACCCGAAAAATCAAGCTTTTTCAATTCTCTTACAAATCAACATATTACTGAAGAAGATTATAAACATGCTCAGGCAGTTTGGACTAATTTTAAAATAAAAGATTTAGGTGAATATACAGATTTGTATTTAAAAACAGATGTTCTTTTACTAACAGACATATTTGAAAAATTTCGTAAAACGTGTAAATGTCATTACCAACTTGATCCAGCTTTTTATGTTACTGCACCAAGCCTATCATTCGACGCAATGCTTTTAAAAACGGGTGTTCAACTTGAGCTTCTTGACGATTTGTCGATGATTCGTATGATTCAAGACGGAATAAGAGGAGGCGTGTGCATGGTTTCTCATCGCTACGCGAAAGCTAATAACAAATACATGCCCGACTACGATTCCTCTAAGGAAGACTCTTATATCGTTTATTTAGACTGTAACAATTTATACGGATACAGCATGAGTCAAACCTTACCTTATTCTGATTTTAGATTTTTAAAAAACGATGAAATAGAACAATTGGAAATTTTAGACGTAGATGACGATGATGAATACGGTTACATACTTGAGGTTGATTTGATTTATCCTCAACACTTACATCGTTTACATAACGATTTACCATTTTGCCCTGAAAAGTGTATTCCTCCTGGTGGTAAAACTAAAAAATTAATACCTAACTTATTTAACAAATTTAATTATGTTATTCATTATGTTCACCTGAAAAAATGTATAGAGCACGGGTTGCTACTGCGCAAAATTCATCGTGTAATCACTTTTCGACAAAGTGGTTATCTTAAAAAATATATTGAATTAAATACAAATCTTCGTCAAAAAGCTGAATCCGCCTTTGAACAAGATTTTTTTAAACTTTTAAATAATTCTGTATTTGGCAAGACTCTTGAAAACAATGAAGCGCGAGTAAACGTGCATCTTGTTAACGAATGGGCTGATAATAGCAATAAAACCAAAAAGAAATTGAGCGCAAACAAACTAATTGCTAGTCCATATTTTCATAGCGTATCTGTATTCACAAATAACTTAGTTGCCATTCAAATGAAACCCGATCAAATTATTTTAGATAAACCCATTTATGTAGGTTTTACCGTGTTGGAGTTATCTAAAGCACATATGTATAATTTCCATTATAATATAATAAAACCATATTATAATAACCGTGTTCAACTCTGCTATACAGACACTGACAGTTTTATATACGTCGTTAATACTTTAGATTTTTACCACGATATGAAGAATGAATTTTTACATTTTTTTGACACAAGTAATTACGATGAACAAAATTGTTTTAACCTACCTTTAATCAATAAAAAAGTACCAGGATTATTTAAGGATGAAATGGGTGGCTGTTTAATATCAGATTTCGTTGGTTTGAGATCTAAGCTCTATTGTGTAAGAACCTCAGAAAAAGTTATTAAAAAAGCGAAAGGTACCAAATCGTACGTTATACGTGACTTGAGCATGAGAGACTACGAATCAGTTCTTTTGAATAATGATATTATACGCAAAAAGAACATACTTTTCAGATCTATTAAACACGAAATATTTACAAGAGGTGTTAATAAAATTGCACTTTCTGGTAATGATGATAAAAGATTAATATCTTCCGACAAAGTGTCGACGACGGCTTGGGGTAGTTCTGATATAATTTAACAATTGCCTTCTAAGCTGGTATAAAGTGTCTCATAATTTAATTATTGTTTTGCATTAAGTAGTTTAGTATTTACTTTAGTTGTAGTCCTACTTAGTATAGAAAAGTTTTTATAAATTGTAAAAAAGTGTATGAAATAAATTGTTTAATATAAAAGTTCTTATCATTTGCAGTATCCTAATATTTAACAAAATATAATATATACCTAATTCAATTTAAATTGTCTTTAATTATGTGCACGTGTTTATAAATAACACGAAATCAGCAGTACATAATGTAAAGTAGGTAATACTTTACGGATGTTGCGAAATTTGGCAGGTTCGAACATGAATATTTGCAAAATGATAATTCAGCAATAGAACCGTTAGTTGAAGGTATTTTAAATAAATAATTTAGAGCATTCTGCTGTTGACCACTGTGACACCAACACAGTAATTCAGAAATAAAAGTGCGAGATTTAGAACGAATTACAATGAATATGGATTCGTGCAGTTTATTTGAACAAAACGCTCAAGATCCTCTTGCCGACTTTGATGAAGTATTCCCGGAGTTAGCTAGATTACAACGAGAGCCTAAGAAAAAGAAGACGAAACGTGGAGGTAATGGAGAAAGCCTGGTTCCTGCGAAGAAATCATGTCAACAAAGTGGTGGATCCTTCGTATACAGCAACGAAGTCAGACGAGGTGTTCGGCTCATCAGGGTTGAGGTCGTAGACTTGGACAGCAACAGTGCAGTGACATGTGACAGTGACAATGATAAAATGCTCTACAGTAGCCAATATGTAGTGACGGATAATTTTGATCCAATTATGGAACAAACAGAACAACTGATTAGAAATATAAGTAAAAAAATATGTGATAGTAATTTTTAGAAAATATGTATGTATGTAGATAATAAGTACATTAGTTTAGTTTATAATCAATCTTTATTATTGTAAGTTTTAAGGTAATAAAAATAAAAGTTCAATTTGGTGTTTTAATTTTCCTGATCAATAGGAAGGTTTTTAAAAATAATACAACTTTTTATTCAATTACGAAATTTATTTATCATATTCACTTTAACAAAGACAAATTATATTTTATAAATTCAAATACCACTTTTTAATACACATTACGCTTTTTAGTGCGCATTCCTCTTTATGGTTTACACAATTAAAAGTATTTTTTAATTCACAAAATGTTTTACACAAAACTGAAAAACTAGGACTACCTCTATCTTCAATATCTATTAAATAACAGTTTTCACACAAATCCTTTATCCATTTCTGTTTTTCTAGACCTTTCATTATAATTGTTTTATTTTGAAGAATTGGGATTATTATTCTCTTAAATTCTCTATAATCAATGTTTCCTTCACTCCAAGTAATACCTCGATTTCGTTCAATCCATCTTACTCTTTTCTTCTCATCCGAAGTTAATTTAGAAAACGGATATGGAGGTTTTATTAAGTAAACTTGGGTGATCTCAGTAGTACATAATGCTAATTCCTTTATGATAAACTGGTTCTGATCATTTTTAAATCCCTGAACATCAACGAACAAAATGGTACTCATGATATTTTGCGTACAATATTACTGAGAGGTTTATACTCGATAATACAGTCATTCAAAATTAAACAGTATGCTGACGTCTGGTCAGGTATCTCTTTATGACTTTCAAGCTCTAAGCGAATGTTAATGACCGGCCCTGTTTTTATGTTGTCGTTTTGTCTTGAACAATCTATTACAATTAATGGAGCAATATTTTTAAAATCAGCCGGACCTATCAAGGCGCTCGAGTTACGTCCGTAATAAGACTGTTGAAAATTTACGAATTGTTCGTATAATAAACCAAATTTATGGTTCAAAAAGTCGGCATTATAGCTTTCATATGGGTAATATACAGAATTTAAATAAACTTTAACGTCACGAAGTTCACAATGATCAAACTGTGACATATCTTTAGATGCATTGTTTTTTCTATTAGTTTGCAACCCGAGAATCACATATCTTGGTTTTTCGATCTGTGTAGAAGTTTTAATTGACCACGTGTGTTTTGTAGTTTTTGGTAACATAGGGTATTCATAAAGATCCCAGTTCCGGAACGCTAATTGGATCGGCTTATCTTTTTCAAGAAGTTTAAGTAAACTGATTTTTTCTCTATCAGAAACTTTGATATGAGGAACCCGCCAAATAATTTTATGAATATCAATGGCTTCTACAGTTTCGCCCGTATTAACTTTTAAAGCATTGAGATCTGTGTTGCTCCTTAGCAATACGAGTTCATGTTTACAATTCACAATTACTTTTTTGTAATCTTCCGCAAATCCTAAGATCCTATTTAGCGGAATTGATACAGAAAAGTGAGTGGATTCGATTCTGGTGCCTTGTATATCCCAACCCCATGCTTTAGATGGTCTTAGTTCCGTTTCCTTCATAGAAAGTAAATTTTTCATTGTTGTTGTAATCCCTGCATTCTTCACTTTATCAATTTCAACACCATTTAATTCATAACGTATATCTTGAAATAGGTACATAACAGAGTTATTAATTAAATGAATTGCTGGTACCTTCTCCTTAGTACCAGTTTTCACCACATTAATCACACCTTCCAAATATAATGTACTAGCACTTGGAAGCAAGTATAAATCTTGTTGATTAATTGGTATTCTTATTTCATCGTTTCTATTAAAACTTGTTACATATGGTTTATAGGAATGAGTTTCTATACACTCTATAGAATTATCATAAACTGGTGAATTTGTTATATTTAAGATATTCATTTTAACAGTCCAATCAATTTTAAAAATGCTTTATTATCTGCTGTTAGTTTTATTTTAGCTCGAGAATGTGTGTTCTTCCGAACTGCTCGATTATCACTAGACTTCTGACAGTGAAGTGAGACCCTTTTATTATACTCAATCATACTCTTTTTAGATGTAAGTATATATTTACTTCTTCACCTCGCAGATCTACCAGATTATTATTGATATCTAGTATTCTGATCGTAATACTGTTTATAGAATTCCTATTTACTGGAAAATATATAGGGATCTTAGGTATTTCTATTATTCTGTATCCAGGTGGTACAGTAGGTGCAAATTCATGTATAATGTGACTTGGTTTTCCGTTTATATATGAACCGCTTACGAAGTCACATTCTACTCTCACCACAGTTGTTGATAAAATGTTGACTGGAAGTAGCGAGTCGTGTATTATATTACTTTTTAGGAATACTTTACCAAAACCCAATAATTCTCCAATAGAATCTTGTTTATCAAAGTGTATATCTTTAGAGCAGATTATAGATGCCTTAAGCGTATTGTTGTTGCAATATAATTTTAAAATACAATCTTTTACTTTTTGCTTTAAAAAATCATAAATATCTTGAAGTTCATAAGCTCCTTCAGGAATTTCAACCACTTCATTATTACCATAATGAAATTTGTTGTTACTTTTTGTAATATTAGGTATAGAATTAAAGGTAGATAAATGTAACAGTGCACACTCGTAAGTACTGTCGAGTTCCAAAGTAGGAGAGTAATTTGTTGTTAATATGGAACTTTTTCCTGTTATGGACAGTGTGAAAGACATGGTGGAAATGATAAAATAAAACAGTGAAATCATTTAATATATACTATATTGAGTCCAAAATTTCTGCAAAAAACTTAAACATAAATGTCCACACTTGAAACTGTTAAATGTTTGATATCGATCATAATTATAATAAACGTCACGTTGCCCGAAATATTTTACCAACTCTGTAGGCGGTTTTAAATCACCAAAACTATCAAAATATTCACAATAGTTATTAATTATTGCATAAGCTACCCAATGTGTACCGTGATTATTGTGATTATCTAAATTTACAATTCCACACTCTATTGTTTTTGGTTTTCTTGGTAATCTATCTTTCATGTAAACTCCGCGAAAATATGGTATATTAACGGAATACTTAAAGATGTCAATATTAGATAACGCACGATTGGGTAGCTTAAAATTTAGTTTTTTGAATTCTTTAAATATAAACCATTTCCTTTCTTATACGGTTTGATGTAAAGACCCTTTCCTATTGCAATGGCTTCCATTGTTTTGTTATGTCGTTCTGATTTTTCGAGATTTTGTTGAGCAGCTTTATATTCATTTACTGTTTTTGCAATACCAGCTGCACCTCCAGCCAAAGCACCTAAAGCTGATAGACCAGCAAATATTGGGATCAATGGCAAAATTCCTCCGGTCTTAGGAATCGGTATAATTCGTGGTAGATGAAAATTACACTTTTTGGGAAAACACTTTTTGGCGACTTGGTAAGCGTATTTAATGGCAGTTGTAGGATTTTTAGGATTAAGTTTTTTTAACTTTGAATGTATTCTTGATATAAGCGTCTTAAATTTCTTAGCGCCAGAGCCAGTTTTAACTTTTGCTTTCATAACTTTACTGACTAACCATGAAGCTAACTTTTCACCTTTTTTTGCGTCTTTTGAATGCATTCGTTTCTTAGCCATATCTAGCAGTTGCAAATCTGCTTTATGTCTACTTTCAAAATCGTTGTTTGTGTATGCGATATCGTGCAGTTTGCAGGCTTCGTCTAATTTATTAACACCTTTGTCTCCTCTTGATAATCTTTTTTGTAAATTTGTTCCTGGACCACAATAATTATATCCAGGTAAGTGAAGTTCAAATGGTAGACAATCGATAATACTGTTAACAAGTCCTTCTCCTTGCATTTCCTGATTTATAATGATTACAAGAATAGTAAACGAACGATTTTATTATTGTATCATGGAGCTATGGTCTATCCAACTGTTTTCTCGATCAGAAAGTCCCAACCATTTTACTAAACATTTATTTCCTTTTCTTTTAATAACCTTTTCAACCAAATAAACATTAGGATAATTTGTTTTCTGTAATTCTTCTCGATAAAATGATCCCAATATTGGCTGGTTTCGTTGATCTACTATATTATAGGTAACAGGCGACGTACTATTCACCGTTTTAATGGTAAATATTTCTGTTGACCAGTTCGGCGTATAACCCTTATCGAAACTACTTTTATATTTACTTATTCTTACATAATCACCAATTTTTAATTTATTTTTCTGTTTGTTATTTTGCTTTGTTGTTAAAGTTTCTGATATTGCTTATAACTTCCTCTTCATTTTCAGAAGTCACATCGATTGGTTTATGCTTGGTGATGCGATGTTTGCTATTATTATAAGTACGCAAAACGTCGACTAAAGTTTTTCCTACCCACTTGTAACTACCATTACAGCTAAAAGAAATATGTAATTTATTTTTCAAAGTTCTTATCAATCTTTCAACGATAGATGCTTTTTTAGTCGAATACGATGAATAGTGATTTATGTTGAATGACTGCATAAGTCGTTGAAACGATTCATTATAAAATTCTGTCCCCATGTCGGTTTGTAAGTTAGCAGGACGACTACCGCTTGTTGAAAGAATTTGGTTAAAAGCATCAACCGCACATCTTGCTGATTTTGATTTTAGAGGAACAGCCCATGCATATTTAGTTAAGCAATCGATAACCACTAAAATGTAGGTGTATCCATTGTTATACTTTTTTAAGGATTTAAAATCAATCAGGTCAGCTTGCCACAAGTCATTGATTCCTTTCAGGTTAACAGAACGACGGACAAAATTTTTGCGAGCAGATCTATGGATTTCTCTTACTATTTGGTGCTTGACCATTTTGCTTGATCAATACTTTTTGTTCTGTCGAGCTCTTAGCGTAAATCTTTTTTTCAAACTGTTCGAAGTTATCAGTGATATCATCTTTTATTGCCTCGACTAAGTTTTTTATTTCAGTTTTTGTACATAGATTAGAAATTTTTTCATCAACGTATTGCTTATTGACGGCATCGTCATGTTTCAGGGGTTTACCAACGCCAGTCAGTCGCGATGAATGTAAGTCAAAACTTCCGTCCTCTGATTTTACTAAAGAGTTTTCCTTGAAATCTATCAATTCTGATAAACGTAATCTTTTATGAACATGATGGCCAAATTTATCAATATTCATTTTTGGAGATCCGATGTATTCAAAGGGAGATTTGAAAATAAAAGACAAATTACTGTATCAGTCAATATATATTTATCATTTTAATTTATAAAACCATTTTCACGTAACTCTTCAACAATAGAAATGATTTCGTTGTTCACCCCGGTATTTCCCGCTTCCTTGGAGGCTATTAACAATTTTAATCTTGCGACTAGTTCATTGGGATCATCCCAGTAAACATAATCGCTATATTTTTTTAATTTCTTTTTAATTGTTAATCCTTCCCCTTCGGTGACTTGATCTTTAGATGAAGAAACGGAAGATGTTGAAGGTTTACGTAACTTGAAAAGAGGTTTTATAATTAGTAAATACTTTCGTCCTCTATTAGCTTTTATAGGTTTACTTCGATCATAATCCCTTCGATGAGCGTTTGTTTCCTGGAGCATTGCTTTATATGCCTGTGAATCATTTTCAGACACTAAAGATAAATCCGGTACTTTCTTAAACAAAAGCTCATATAAGCCAGGGGTCTTCTGGTACGATTGACCAGATATATATACGTTGCTATCATCCACATCCACACGTGAGTTCCCCATCATCAATTTTCCTCGTTCTCTCCTGACTCCATATGGAACATCTTCAAATACTTCAGAAGACAACGACCAAGACGAAATGTTTTGTTTAGGACTTTGTAAAGACTCAACTGTAGCGAAAGATGAGTCACTTGGTAAACTTTTATTATTATCCTCACTTCCGCTTTCATCGAATTCTTCATCAGAATTGTATGGAGATTTATGCATAATTTCTTCATTCTTAAAATCTGTATTGTCCGACAGTTCACCGATATTTTTGTCTTTAGATACATTCAGTAGCTTGAGGTTGCTATTATCATTAATTATTTGATGAAGTGGTTTTGTGATAGGTTGAAAAACTGTATCCAAGATTTTTTCATTGTAAGACTCTACCATACGCATTTCATTTACTTTCTTTTTGACAGCTGCAGCAGCTTGAACAATTTGTGCTTTCAATTCCTTTTCCATTTTTTAAAAATCTTATTATAACCATGTGTTATATCTTTTATTTTTTTAAATGAAATGATAATTTATCTAGATGGATCTTGTTTTTATTCACTTTTCGAATGTAACAAAGGTATCAAAGTTCATTCTGTAACAACCATTGTTTTTAGCACAATCTTTATTAATTACTAAATAACTGTACGGATCGTTCCAAACTTTTGAAGTCATTTCTCTAAATTGTGACCACGTCATATCGCTATTGACATGTTCATCATATACATGACGCAAATTGACATCATCTTGCTTGAATAAGACTATTAAATTTGCATTATCTCTCACCAGTTGCTTCGGTATTTTACTGTATGTTTGGTTCAAATAAAAACAATCAATAAATTTATGTCTACCCATAGCAAAATAGTCTCTCATATTACTTTGATTCTCACATGCAACGTCATCAAAAATTATTATGGAATATGGTTTAGCTTCATGTGGGCTGAGAATTAATTCATTATCACGATATTTTGAAAATGTTATAGTTGGTACAAGTTTAAAAACCTTCTCTAAGTACATATACTTGGGTTGGTACAGTGTTTTTGAATACAGATATACATTTCTAAAACGCAATCCATTTTCATGCAATAAAAGACCTATAACCAAGTTTGTTTTTCCACAGTTTGAAGGACCACAAACTAAGCATCGAATTGAGTTGGGTAGCAGATTTCCATGTCGAGAAGCAACTGCCTCCCCATCTGGACAAATTTTATCCAATTCCAACGTCTGAGTTTGTTTGATAAATTTCATAGGAGTAATTGTTCTGCGCGTCGTAGTCAAAATGAATGATTGATTAGTGATTTTGCTTTTTATATTGAACCAATGCAGACTTTCACGTGAATACAATGCACTACGTAATGCCAAACTAATTTATAATATTGAGCGTTCTCTTACACCATCAGTGAGTGGAAGTGGACGACCAAAACGAGCGGTAGGATAATATTGGGCATTCTATCACACCGTGAGTGAGTGGAGGCGAACAGCCGAAACGAACGGTAGGTGGGATAGAATGCCCAATATTATCCTACTGGAAACCTCAAAGGGATCTTTTAGCTAAACGCTTTTGAAGTGGAAATGAGCGAATGTATTTGTGACGATACATTTTTCTGAAAGACGTCGTACGAGAAGGTAAACAGTTTGAGTATCGAATATTGCTAGTATTGCTACTGGATAGAACGGCGTAGTTGTCCTTATACGTACTAAATACGCACTATTCCTTCCGTAATTGCACCCTAGTCCCCTTATAGTCCTATCTTTATTTATTTTTCACCCAAGGGTTGCCTGGAAGAGATTGCTGCTTAGCAATAAGGCCGCCTCTTGTATGCTTTTTTCTCTGTAACTGTCCTTCTTTCTGTAATTCTTTTTGTGTGTGCAATAAAGTGTAATTTATTTATTTATTTATTTATTTTAAATAAAGTATCGAAGTATTGTCTCATGATAATATTTTAAGCTCATGCTTTTAACGTCACCTTTCCCAGTGTGTTTCACATACATGAGGGTCATATTTACTTTGCTACTCATAAGTTTTAACTGATAAGAAAATTAATAACATTTTTTTTACCTTTTGTAGGTTCGATGTAGGACCTACATCCTGCATTGTAGGTACGAGACTACGAGTACTACCAATATTTTCGTATATTTATATAATATTAAAATTCAAGTAATCTAATTGAGAATCAAAGACAAAATAAATCACTGCTCGAGTACATTTAATTACACACGAATTAAAAAGTATTTACTTTAGTAAATCTTGATAATGATGTTAGTTAGAAGTTAGTACGTACTGTACTCCATACATAGTTAAGTAGTTGAAAATCTAGAGACTGGATGCTCCTACATTATTCTCTATGAATATTTCATCAGGCACATCTCGACTTGTAGTACTTTTAAATAAAAAGCTGCATTATTTGCAAATGCAACGGCAAATTGCTTGCAATTTTTCCTAGACTTCTGGTAACTTATGAAGAAGTAACAAAGCTTTTAAGGATTTCTGAAAGTTGTTACTCCAGGAAAAAAATCACTATAATTCGATTCAATGAAGTTGATAATTTCAGCTCAGGGGGTCTATTACGAAAAGTTTAATGCGATACACGCATCTCCGTTCTTATGCTTCGTTCTGATTTTTTCTTATTACAAAGCACTTGCGTATGCGATATTGCAAAGTGATTGCGTAACTTTGATAGTTCTCTCTTCGTTTCGTTTCGATCGTCGCGGATCCGACTACATTCGTTCAACACAAGCAACAAACTGCGGACGACTATCGTGACCAAGTGACTGCGTTACGCAATTGCGTACGTTTTTTTCGTAATAGGCCCCCTGTTCTTTTGGAGATACTTAATGTCTTTTTAGTACATACAACAAAATCTATCTTTGACTAAATAATCAAGAATATCATAGTGATAATATCCTAGATAAAGCTTCACGAACTCAAATAGCACGCAAATATGGCTGACCAAACAAAAAGCGATTCGAAACTTTGAAATTCCAATTCCCAACCGAGGTGATTTGTACGTGGCGACAATACTATTCTGTCCAATAAGAAACAAAGAGGAATAAAATAAGCTCCCAGTTTGAAAGGGAGCGTTATTTCGAGGTGCCGTTTTAGAGACTCTGACCGGACATCTAAGAACCTTCTTTTTTGTTTTTTTTTTGTAGGAGGAAACGCGGTCTTATCGCCTTCCGACCCGCCTTTACAGCTTCCCTAAACTAACTAAGAGTCAGTTTTTTTTATACTTACGTAGGTACCTACTTACTTAATTTTAATTCCTTCGAAGTTGATTTATTGTGTTACCTTGAATTTTATAACTTGTCGCCCTTCATGTCCTCGTTTCCTTCTCTTTACTCTGTTATTTTATTTTCCACATTTCTTCCATTACTTTATATGTCAGTCATTGGATTACAATATAAAAGCCTATAAGCACACGAAATTCCAAGAAAAATATTATGATAAAATTATTATAGGTACATACTCGGCAAACAGAAGAAAATCCTTTTGTTTACGACATAGGAATGAACCTGAAATATTCGGTTTATTCATAAAATATATTTTTCGAAGTTCTCGGCGATATTTAAATATTTACTTACTTACTAACTTTACTTACGGCCGAATACTCAAACGGTGCTTAAATAGTTGAGAGCTCCTCACACAGTTGAGACCGCCTTAACTCATACTCAATTCAAAATTTGAGAGCCGCTCAATTTCTAAGACGGCCTTAAGTTAAGGACCGCTTATCTGCAAAAACTATCGAAAATGGAATACTCAATTCATTAAGATCTGACAGGTATTTGAGGCCGCCTTAAGTTGATTAAGGTCGCTCTTAATTTAAGGAAGCAGGTACATAGGTAATGCAGTACAAGTATCTGCTGCGCGCTCATAAAATACTTCCAGTGACAAGATTTGTAGGTACGTGTATAGTTCGCGTAGAAATCTAGAAAGTTGTCAAGAAAATAAAACACAGCAAGCCTTATTAATATAATAAACGAAAAGTAAGTTTACACTCAATTTAACCAAAAATATTGCTTAGCAATTCCTTAAACCTTTGCGGCCTTACCACAAAAGATTTTAAAACACTGTTTAGTAAAAACACTGTTTAAATGTCATGCCGTCTCTTTCAAACAATATTGTCAAAAAAGTGACAGCATCACATTTAAACAGTGTTTTAGTTATACACGTGTTAAACAGTGTTTTGTGGTAAGGCCGTTGATGTCTCAAATCCTAAGCGTATGCTTAGGATTTTTGGTGAAACTAGGTGTAAACGTACTCTACGTTTATTAATAAGGGGGTAGGCACAACCAAGTACTTACTTAGTTTAGGGCGGATTCGACCAAGAGAGAATAACTGTTATTCTTAGATAAAATGACCAGTTATTCAAGAGTAAATCGAAATTACGTTTTACCACACACTATTCTCAGAGTATTTTGCCTATTCGGGAATAGTCGCTATACCACCATTTCGCGGGGAATAACAGAGTTAATCCGCGAGTATTTATTTTTTATTTTTTTATTTTAATGGCGTCCGCGTGCCATATGTCAGTGACATTTGTTTGACATTTGACTTTGACCGCTACAGATACGTACAAGGCGACAAAATAGAGTTGACAAGACTTTGCCTTTTAAATAGTTTGTTTATAGAACAATGACAATTCGCAGGATAATACGTTTATTCACATATTCACTCACTAATGAAGGAATAAGAATCCCAAGAGTAACTTATCTTTGGATTGCATGGAAAAATGACCATTTCTTTACTCGAGAAAAAAATCGTGGAATAGATGTATTCTTGGTATAGTTATTCCTGTTTATATTGAAGTTTGGACGAATCCACCCTTAGTTGTATTGAGATTTTTAATCACTTTATTTTTTACTGGTAACTTTGTTACCATTTGACTAAAAATAACAAAATTGAAAAATATGGCAAGATTCCGTAGACTTAGAGTATCTCGAAATGCATAGTGGTAGACTAAAGTTTCTCGCAGAACGCAGAAATATTCCAACTGTCGTAGGTACGTAGATTTCGAACGTGTTCTCATTCATATTCAAGATTTGATACCAACTACTGGAACCAAGTCTTGATGAGCTCGAACTCATCTCTCAAAGCACGGCTTGTGTACGAAAAGCACTAACTTCAGCAGAACTAGTCCCAAACTCACTGTGTGCCTTCGCATCTGTGTTTGCGGACGTGTGACCTAAATATTTTGGACAAAGACTCGCCTGAAAAAGTTCCTTTTACTTTCTTTCCTTGTCCTATTTTTCTATGCCAACTTTTCCACTCTTTCAATACAATAGTTTGCTTCACAGTAACTTTATTCCGTCTTATACTTAATCAATCAATGTTAGCAACATTCGAAACTATAACAAGACCGATTTCTTTAACAACAGGATAAGAAAGACAAAGTAAATAAAAAGAACTGATTAAGTATCTACCGAACAGCTGGGGTTGTTTAATTGCTTAGCTAATGAGCAAACGCCTGCCCGCTTTTCCTGAGCAATAACTTACGTCTTGTATCTCATTTGCAATTAGTAGATACGCAGGCGTATCGGCCGTCTGGAGTTGTACGGAACTAATGGGGGGCGGTGGGAATCCAATTGGTTTTAATGGATTTCTATCATGCTACGAGTAAACTGTATTTAATTATAAGCTACATTGGAATCCTTTATAACTAATACGAACAGCAATACTAATTATTGGCACTAGCCGTACCGGCGTACGCATCAAACTTCGGCAAGTCTACCGGGCTTCAAATTAAAGCAGATAAATCGAGTCCCAATCAGGCCAAAATGGCGAACCCTAATTCTTGATGTTACACGAACATTGATATCTTCCAAATAACTTCGCCAAATAGTAAGTACAATACGAAATTCCTTACTGCGATATTGATCTGTTTCAATTTGAAGCCCGGCAGATCCGCCAAACTTCGAAAAGTTAGCCGGTAGGGCCCCTGATTAGTTTATTTTATAGAGATACGGCCGATACTTAAACGAATCTTAAAGTTAAAGGCACCTTAAATTCAAAAAAGGGTTACACATTAAAATTTCTACTGCACCAAAAGTTATAGTCTTCTGCATAATAACCAATCAAAGTTATGCATGACAAATGACATCTACCGACAAGCATGGTACAAAAAGTTTTTACGAGATAAAATTAAATAAGTATATTATACTTACCTTCTTAAAAAAACAAATACTGAGCGGTATTAAAATTAATTTAATTAATTTATTAGGAATCGTAAGAAAGTAAACTTTTAGGAAAAGTTCAATCATAAGCCATGTGAAAGATATGCAGCATTTTAGAACTCCACTTTAGTAATAAAGATGTCAACTTCAAAGAAAACAGCCATATTAATTTATTCCAAAAAAACTTTCTAATGACTCACAAATATCAGAAAACGACCTTCGATTACCATTCAACTATTTGAAATTCTATTCGGAAAGTTTGCCTTAAATATTAATATATATTTATCAACAAATTCATTCGCAGTCCAAATACATAATAAAACAAACACTCATAATCATAAGTAACTGTTCAAATATGGGTGTTCACAATCGGCAAACTTAAAGCCCCCATCTCATTTACCAAGACCAAACATCTATTAATCTGCGCGCTAAGAATCTAGCTAAGGAGGCAGGTATTCAAGTTTCTACTCGCGAGCTTCATGCATTTTCAGACTAATTGCACGGTATATAGTAGTAGGTTAGAGTATATATTCTGTGGTAGTAGATAATGTTGTGATGTGATTAATTAAGACATTAATGATTAACGCTATATTGTCACAGAATATATACTGATATTGTGGCAGTCGCGGTGTGGGTGTGCATGATTAACTTAATTATATACTCTTCCGCTACCATATCTCCTAAGTATTCCTTTATTGTTTTGTTGTAGTGCGGTGCGTAATAGTGCGTTCGATAATAAAATAAGGCATCTTCAACATTGAGGTTTTGAGTTAAATTCTCAATGGGATCAGCCCCCCTGCTCAAGTGGCCAACTTTTTTATTCGTTCGCTAAATTAAAGCTTAAAAATAAGCAATTAAACTATCAAGTCAGACGTCGCAAGTTTATGTAAATCACAGACATTGTTGTATTGTATGGAATTACGTCTACGACACGTAATTTTGGAGTTTATGTCTTATCTTTAATTTTTAAGTTAGCGAACGAATTAAAAAGTGGCTATTTGAGTACCTAGCCCCTCAGATTTTTTTCTGTGGCTGCCTTGCCAACCGAACTTGGCAGGTATCTTGCCACGGCTTTATTCAATAAAATGATAATTTGGTTTACGTTTCGGTGTCTATAAGTAATTTGATCAATATATTTGACGCAATGGATACAAATTAGCAGGTTGTGTTGTGCGTGTGCATTTATTCGTGGGCGGGCGGTACGTGCATAGAATATCTTGCATATTTTACTTTGCATAATTTGCATATTTTTATACATTTGTTGTGAGAAAGTTAATGCTAAAAATTGTTTTTTCCATCCATTATAATTGACTCGCAGGTACCTACCGCCTGATTATATGAAGTATCTCTTTTTATATCGTTCAGATCTGATAGATTTTGCCTTTCCACCTAGAAACATAAAACCAATCTTAGTTTATGGAAAGTATATTTGATTCAATGTTCTAGTATAATAGAGGTGTTATCGAGGCCGAAAGTATGTCGTCTGTGTCGCCATTTTTATGCAAATCCTATTCATTGATTCAGGGAATTGAGAATCCTGAATATTCCAGACAAAAGCAGCTATCTGAAGCAATTACTACTATGAATACATTATTTTATATAATGAACTGTCTATTGTTAATACAATTTCTGTGATAATTATGAATTTGTATAAAATTTAAGTTTTCATAGCGATAAATTGCAAAAACAAACGACTACCTAAGTTCAAAAATTATGTTATTTTTTTCAACTTATTTACACATTTCACCCCTTTTTGAAACAAAAATGTAAGTTTGTAGGTATAGAAATTAATAGAGGCGCCACTTTTTTGTCGTCATTACTTACTAGGGAAGTAACTACTTACTTTTGTATCTCTAGTAAATTTTTGTTTCTTTTCTAAACTTGACAAATTAGTCAATGCTTTGTTGAAAATACATATGTCCATCAGCCATTTTTTGATGTCCCCACTGCTGGGGCACAGGCCTGCCTTATGGGTGGTAAGGAGGATGGGCCATAACCCACCACGCGGGCCCAATGCGGATTGGTGGGTGTTAACGACTGCAAATGCAGCCGGGACCAAAGGCTTAACGTACCTTCCGAAGCACGGAGGAGCTCAAGATAATAAATTTTTGGTCACCCATCCCATGACCGACCCATGCGAACGTTGCTTAACCTCCGCAATCGCTGGGCCAGGCGCTAAACCACTGCGCCACCGAGCTCCACATTCATACATATAGTACCTAGTATTCCAATGACTTTGAACGATATTTTTATTGAAATTAAAAAGTCAATATTGTTTAATTAATATATTACTATACATACTGTCGATAACCGATATCAGATTTTAGATTTTAAATCTATTTCAAAATATAAAGCCATTAAGAAGGTATGCACCCCGAGATTATTTAGATCTTCAATTGTATGTTCAGGGGTCACTTTATCGCCCTTATACATGAAGTACTTATAACATTATACCTTATACCCTTAAACATAAAGTACTTACACGAACGAACCTTCTCAAATGCGCAGTAATTATCACTGGGTAGCTGTATCGCCCACGCAAAGTCAAAAAGATTGACATCCCTGTCCGAGCTAAGGCCGTGCCCTCATTATTATGGCAAGGGGGCCGTTGGCATTCTAGACATGATACTTACTAAGAGATCAGCTATTACCGTTTAGCTGATTGCATCTTTTACTTTACGTTAAAAATCACGGTACTTATTGAAAACGCGTACCTTAGTCTAGCGCACATCACGCTTTTTAGGGTTCCGTAGCCAAAATGGCAAAAAACGGAATCCTTATAGATTCGTCATGTCTGTCTGTCTGTCCGTCCGTTCGTATGTCACAGCCATTTTATTCCGAAAGTATTAGGATTACACAGTTGAAACTTAATAGGTAGATGTATTCTGTTAAAAGCTTAACGATTTTAACACAAAAATAAAAAAAAATAAAGATTAAGGGGGGGCTACCCATACATGGAACTGAAACTAAAAAAAAATTTTTCTTCATACCAATACGTCTTTAAAAATGACAGTAAAGTTCCTAAGATATTTTTTTCACAAAGTCAACCGTTTGAAAGATAAACACTACCAAAGTGGTAAAATGTGTGTCCCCCCCTCTAACTTTTGAAATAAGAGAGTGAAAATTAAAAAAAATATATATATTATAGATCTTAATAAAAACTTTCAAAAAAAAACGGTATGAACGAGATATAGTAATTAGTTTTCGAGATATATAATATTTTCCAAAACCGCAAATATAACTTTGTCATTCATATTAACACTGTGAAAACAAAGTTATTTTTACAGACGAAAAATGATAGTGATATAAATATGGTATGGTATTAGGTACTTGGCCGTACGTAGGCGTGAATGCTCATTTATCCGAAAAATCTTATAAGTACATAAAGTTTTTACAAATTATTGCACTTCAAAATTCTTGGTCCGCAAGGTTAACTAACTTCATTCGGTAGCGCCTTCGATCAAGAATCTCAAAAAACGTCCGGTCAGAGTCTCAAAAATGGCGCCTCAAATAGCGTCCCACTTACAAACTGGGCGCTTATTTTGCACAAAGTAAGTGATAAAAGATGTGTTTTTGTACAAAATAAGCTTATTTGTACAAAATAAGTGATATAAATAATGTGCGTTTGTACAAGTGATTTTGTACAAAATAAGTTTGTAAGTTTTTTTTTAATAAGCGCCCAGTTTGTAAGTGGGACGCTATTTGAGGTGCCATTTTTGCGTACTGTTTTAGTTCGTGAAGCGTTATCGTGATCGAAAGGTAGCGCCATCTAAAACGCTCGATTTAGCAATTGAAGAGATGCTGCAGCGCGCTACGACCGGCATTCAAACGTGCGAAGGTTTGCGAGGTGTTAGCTTTCAGTTGCTGCATCCAGCTTCCGAAAACTTCAATCGTCGGTCGCTGATGCAAAAAGTATAGCGTGTGGTGAGCCCGTTAGCTCGCAAACTTGCAAAGAGGGGATATTGTTAATTCGCTTTCCTTGATTCTTTGTGGCGATCGCTTTCTTTAAAAATTACGTAACAATAAGACTGTTTAAAGGTCAGGCCGTTTTCTTTGTCTGCGGATTTGCATAATGCACGAGTGGGCCGATCGTATTTGTATACAAAAAGTTGAGTTGAACATTGCATCAGCTACTGTCAAACACAGCTAAGTTAAGGTTAAAGAAAGGGACTGGATAAAACACTCAGAACTCGAAACAATCTGGGTAACGTTGCAAAAATAAATTTGAGTAAAAATATCAGGCCATTTTAAATTCACCACTGCTGGGTATATAAGACCTTTGTTATGGAAGGCTAAAGAGTGGTGGGCCATACCACCATGCCGACCCATTACACGGCGTTTAAGAAGTGCCTTCCGAAGCACGGAGGAGGTCGAGATAAAAAGTTTTGGACACCCATCCAACGACGGACCTTAACGAAAGTTGCTCAACCACCACAATATCAGCCTTCCAGAAAAAAATAGATTAAAATAGTTACAACTTGGTTGGCAACCTTGCATTACTATGTTCCTATCCCACCAACAGAATAATAACCTTTTTAAGGTAGGCGGATATGCACCTTATGAATCATAATGCAAAGAGGACAACATTCTACGCGATTCTATTCCGATTCCTGACACAATTACTGCTTCAAAAGACCCAAATGATTACAATTGTGAAAGGGTTGAAAGTGCTCTCGAACGAGGAAACCGACGACTCGGCTCTTCAGTAGGCTAGGATGAAATATATCCAAGAACATTACGAAGCTACGTCGCGATATTGAATCTTATCGAGTTGTAATAGGAACGAAAAAGTATTTCAAAGTTGCTTGCCTAGCTGTAAACAACTCTTGGGGGTTGTACTTGTGCTATTTTCATCATTTCTATTTGTAACCATTTCAAAGTAACCGAGTAATTCTGAACCTATATTTAGTAGATTCCTTTATTTTGAGTTGGAAATAAAAATACTAAAATATCCTATGTTCTTTTCTGTACCCCTGAACAATATGTAAGTATGCAAAATTTCATGATTTACCGTCTTAACTGTTGAGACGTGAAATCGTTACAAACAAACAAACCTACTTTCGCATTTATTATATTATATTATACTAGCGACCGCCCCCGACTTCGTTTGTGTGGAAAGTTTCTTTTGCCATCTCAACATACGAACTAACTAATTTAAATTACGCGTATAATTAAAACATTGCAAAATGTGTGTATTTTTTGTAGTACCTATATAAAGAGTTTTGAGTTGATGGTAATTTATTATTATTATTTACCCAATAATCACAAAGTGGAGCTCGGTGGCGCAGTAGTTTAGCGCCTGGCCCAGTGATTGCGGAAGTTAAGCAACGTTCGCAAGGGTCGGTCATGGGATGAGTGACCAAAAATTTATTATCTCAAGCTCCTCCGTGCTTCGGAAGGCACGTTAAGCCGTTGGTCCCGGCTGCATTTGCAGTCGTTAGCACCCACCAATCCGCATTGGGCCCGCGTGGTGGGTTATGGCCCATCCTCCTTACCACCGATAAGGAAGGCCTGTGCCCCAGCAGTGTCCATCAGCCATTTTTTTGATGTCCCCACTGCTGGGGACATCAAAAATGGCTGATGGACAAAATCACAAAGTCAAAATTTTTTGATGGCGTCTAGGACCTCATTAAAGATTAAAATTAAAGATGTCAAAAAAGCTACGCCATCGGTTCGCAAACCCTGAGCGGGAGACCTTATTCCGAGAAAAACCGGCAAGAAACCCGTCATAAGCTTGCGACATACTATTTAATTTCAAACTTTTATGTTTAGGGGGGCAGGCTTAACCTCCTGGCGCCTGTGACCTTTAAACTTAGTTAATCACTTGAAAAACCCCCACTTATTTTATATTTTTGTTTCCATGGAATTTGGACCCGTTCTGAGTCGGTGCGAACTGAATCACTATAAAGGACATCAGGCACATGAGACCCAAAAGTGTATAAAAATAATTTTGTTATCTATAAACACTTTATGTTACTAGAATCATAAAACAGTAGCAACTTTATTTTTTTAACTTAATTATCGAAAAAAACTAAAGTATATCATAGAAACGGACATCTTTGTCAGCGATTGCACAAGCACATTAAAAAAAAAACCTGTCAGACATATGTCAGTCAACTGTCAAAAGCGTTTTGTTACGTGCGACATATTTTCCGTTTTCCCTTTGATCGGTTCCAGCTCGTACATTGTGGTACTAATCTGTCTCACTAACGCAACTAACGAAACGTGTCGGGGTTACCAAAAAAAAGTTTCAAACATAAATATCTCTTAGAACATAAATCTTCGTAAAAATCTGAATATTTTCTATGGCTTACTAATTACAAGCCTACATTTGAAAAAAAAAAAAACAGAAATGCTATACATTCTTTGGTTTCTTTCTATGGGACTCTGCCTGATGTCCTTTACTCCTGAGGGTTAACGTGTCAATCGATGCTATACTTTATAAGAATGATAAATAAATTCCCTTATGGTATTAGGGAAAAGGAATTGCTCGCTGTGCGCCGAGGTGTAAATAATATATGTGCATACGAGTTTTCTATTTTCTCATTCGGTATTCGATGGTAATTTTCTATTTGTAAACCGTCTTATAGATAAAGATAGAACTGATGTAAGGTGCGTAAAAATTTAATGAAATTGTAATAACTTTATGCTGACGAGTTATACTTTTGAATGTAGGTAATAATTTAAGAAAGTTAAAGGGAAAAGAGTTTTAAGTACAGCTTTTTGTTTTCATTAGATTTTTGTTTAGCTTTTTAGAATGCTAAATAAAGTTTGAGATTCTTTTCAGTAATATTCAGCAGCATTTGCATAAAATGAAATAATATGATTCTAAAAGCATAGTCCTCAGTTTCAGTGGTAAAATAACCAAATTCACTGACCTGATTTTTTGAACATCTTATCACAAATGCTATGATGTTTGGTTTATGTTCCTAGACAGGTAACTATTGCTTATTACTTGACCTGCTATAATAATTCTCTAAAGTTGGCAGATCTAAAGTATCTATCCATCATTGGTTCAACACTAGAATGAAACTGTAATGAGAAGTTATATGACGACCGAAGTTCGACCGCCTGCAATGTTTTATGAATGGCCAGTGGCCCTACCATGAGTTGATGCAAACTGTTTACGTTACCGTAAACCATAGCTTTGTCTCTTTCACTCGCACTGACTGTGAGCAGTATATCCGATAGTTTACGGTAACGTAAACAGTTTGCATCAACTCATGGTAGGGCCATAGGCTAGCAACACATCCGCCGAAAATCTCACGGCTGGCAGTTAGGGAGTCACCTGCTAAAACCGTAAAATGCACTTCAAACGTATCACAAACGAACTAACCTGCTTGCCCCCTCTGTATCTTCGCTCTTCGTCCCACAGCCGGCGACGCAAGACTGAATGCTCTATCAGCTCTGGTTGGTAGTTGCAGCGTGGACTGGCTCGGTTCCGAGTGTCTGGCGCAGATGGCGGCTTCCACCATAGAATCGATGCTAGCAGACCGCGGCAGCTGGCCGGTTGACTCACGCCTGGGCAACACAAAAATCTAAGTTTTAAAGCCAGAATCTAACCTGAAGAATTTTAAACAGGGGGTTACTCGAATTGAGGTAAATATCGAGATCGAGTTACTTCAAAACAGTATTATAGAAACCATGGAAACCGTTTTCAATGTACCAAAATAACAGATTTTTGAAGATTATTCGATCCTGCGGTGAACTCGATCCCGCCAATTCCCGTCGGGAGCGGGGGGTCAGGTTATAAGAAAAAGCCTTTAATCAATTAAATAAGTTTACGAAAATGATTAATAAACATCGGCCATGGAAACAGACGTCGCCAGTTACGCCAGTCGACGTTATAGTTTCGCCATGTCCAAAATCGATTTTGCTGCGAGTTTTAACGCGCCAAAGGTCCCTTTTCGTGCTGGAAAAGTTTTTTTTTTATATTTTGAACTCTGATGGAAGTCTTTATTTCTTTATTTATACATTTGCACTACATGCGACTTAACTACTAGATTTTATAGTAACTAATTATCGCATGCACCTTGTTGTTGTGCATGATGTATGACCCGGTTATCGAATGGTCAAAATATAAATAACGGCTTTGTATAAATACAGAACCGCATGCGTTTTTTTTCATTCGGTTATATTGTGCCGCCCACCAAGTGTACTCCAGTACCCTTAGCACGAAGAGCTATCGAAAAAAATAACGCACGTAAAATCATTCGATAGTTAAACTTTGTATTGTAAATTTGTACAGCGCCATCTATCGCCGATAAGCGAAATGAAATTTTTCATAGAGAATTTGTCTATCGAGTAGTTTTACGTGCGTTTTTTTTCTCGATAGCTGTTCTTGCTAAGGGTACAGAAAAATGAACAACAGTCTGCTGTTCGTGTTCATAGCGATGCTCGCATGAGGTGTTGTGACAAGTGAATACGACATCATTGTACGCAAAGACCGTAGAGATAATTGTTATTATGACTGTGAAATAGTAGATTATACAACAAGTGAAAAAAAAGGGAATTTAGTTCGAGGGACTAAGTTGGATCCCGAGAGTAGCGAAGGATTCTAGAGTTGAATCCCGAGCGTAGCGAGGGATTCAAAAGTAGAATCCTGAGCGAAGCGAGGGTTACAAAGGACCGAGATGATTTTTTTTTCACGAGTTGTGTACTCTACTTTTTACCATCGACTGCGAGAAAACAATTAGCAGTACTTCAAACTATAGTAGTTATTTATAGGTTATCAGATTTTGATATTTAGGTAGGAAATCGATAATATTTAAAACATTAGAAAAATTAAATAGTGAAATTAGAAATTTTCTAATAAACTGTACGCGCCCAAGCTTTAGAAGTGTATATGAAATTAGAAGCTTTCCATTACATAAAACAACCACGATAAGAGGTAGATTACATGATCAGTCAGTCTGGCATCAGTCCATGCCATTAATCTGTAGACTTTGAATTTTTTCCAGACCTGATGATCATACCCTGAAAAAAGGACTGATGCCACAGACTGAACATCTAATCTCCCTATAATAGATAGAAAAGAACCCAAAGCTAAGACACTAAAAAGAACCTAACTAAAATAGGCGGGACATTTTTTTTTATTTAATTGTATTACTATGGCTTTATCTATGGAATAGCTCCATACTTTCAGGACATTTTATTTTTTTTGTTCACAATTCATAATATGATGCGCGCTTGTTCCAAATTCAAAATACTTTTATTCACTCGGTGAATAAAAACGCGTTTTATTCACTGTTATCAATGAATAAGACGCACTTTTTTGAGTGGCGATGGTAAAAACATTATTATTGTACAGTAATTAACAGAGACAGACTAGGGCACTGACAAGAGCGCATAATGCAAACATACACAAATATATATATATATAAATATATAAAATATCCAAAGAAGTTAAATACAAAATGGCATAATTTCCTTTGCGGCATTTATGGTTTTTCTAGAAATATAAAAGTTAGTGTAGTTAGTAAATTCTGGGATCCAATATTTTTATTATTATTTAAAAATGCGAAAGTATGTTTGTTTGTGACGCAGCTCAACACAACAAACGTCTTAACTAGTCAACAGATGGACATGAAATACTACTTACGCGTTGCCAGGGGTACAAAAAAGGACATAGGGTTTAGGGTAAGCTTTCATCCAGAAAAACAGTACCTACTGTTCCCGACCCCAAGCGATAGAAATATAACTGTGCACGCAGACGAAGTCGCGGGCAGTCGCTAGTAGATTAAAAAAGCGTAAGTAGTAGAAAATAAAATTACTAATCCATCATATTTTTTTCTCTACGATGCGAATTTTTTATGACTGCCTAGGGGTGTGAAGACTGTATTATAAATTGCACAATTAAAAACTATAACTTAAATAAATGTAATATAAAAATATAATTCTTTTCCGGCAAAGACCTCATAGTTTTGGACAAACATACTTTGCCCGCCATCTATCATAAAGTCGTGTTCCAAAAAGATAAAACTTATATTAGATTGGAAGTTCGACAGAAGTTTTTGTAAGGAATATTTATTTTTGGAATAAAGGTCCCAGGCTATTCTTTAAATTGGTTTAAAAACTATTAATGGATACGGAAGTTTGGATGATATGTGTTGTGTAAAGACAGCTTTTTAGTTGACCAAATAAGCTCAAACATTAGATTAATATCAAAGTAGCAGTCAGTAATGATACTGTGGTTATAATTTTGTTCAACGTTATCGTTCAAATTCAAATACCCGTTGAATGATGATTTGTTCCTCGTTTGCCTCACTGAGTTATGACCAGGAATTGAAATACCGTTAAAAAAATAACGATACAAAAAAATAACGTTAAAAATACCGTTAAAACATTTTATCGGTAAATTTACCGGTAAAAATAACGATAAAATTATTGTACCGGTAAAATTACCGTTAAATATAGCGTTAAACTTTACCAGTACAATAGTACCGGTAAAATTATCGGTAAAAAAGTAACGTTATTAATTGGAATAACGTTAATTTTATAGTAACGATAACAAAAAGGAGGAAAAAACTTTACCGTTATGTCAATAAATAACGTTGCTTTAGATAACGTTACATTAAAATTAACGTTATTTCAGTGAATAACGTTAATTTTAAAAGTAACGGTAAAAAAGTAAGATATAACGTTACTTTTAAAAATAACGTTATCAATCCCTGGTCGTTATCAAACCCATAACGGATTAATGATAAAATTGTTTAATTATTACCTAACCTACGAAACAAAAAGTTTATTTTAAAGGACATCCCTAAAAAATAAAAGAAAAAAGACCAAAATAATTTAATGTCAGCTGTTATGAGTGATTCTACTAATAGACCGAGCGAGCGCGAAGCGCGACCGAAGCGTCTTCGTTCCAAAAATGCTTTCGTATGTCCGGCTGACTCCGGCTGTTCTCTCTACAGTATAAGTTATTCTGTGCTACGGTTGCATTACTCAACCGATTCTTGTGAAATTTTGTGAGCAGATTCGATATTTATGTGGACATTTTTTGTCTATAAACATTTTAGATTTTTTTCAAAATGGCTGAGATATGGGGAAAAATTATAATCCAGCTATTTCTAAAAATGATCAAAAATGTCTAGTATTTTAAATGTGAAAGTTTGGATGTTTAGATGTTTGGATGTTTGTTACTCAAAACCGGCAAAACTGATTTGTATGAAATTTGGCAAGCAGATAGTTTATAACCTGGATTTAAACATACATCCATCAAAAATAGAGACTCTTCTCGCGGTTGGTAAAAACTTGGGGGCGCAAAATTAAAGTGGCTTAATTTTAATCAGGCGCAAATTACCCTTGAGCCGTTCTGGTAATCCGATAAAATGTGCCAGAGACTTAACATTAAAATTAGGAGTTACTAAAATTCTTAATCAGAATTTTTTAATGTCTAATGTGATATACACGGGGTGACTTGGCAGGTGACTTGCTGGTGTATTTTAGTCAATTAGCGCTTTTTATCGACAATCGCTTGTAAAATGTTATCGCAAACCTAATTTCAACGAAGTGGCGATTCAATTTTACAAGCAATTTGTTGATAAAAAGTACTAGTTGACTACAATCGGGCAGCAAGTCGCTTGCCAAGTTGCCGATGATCAAAATATTATGAGAAAAAAAAAACATTTCTTGAACATAGTTAATAACTATTAAATAACGTAGAATATAAAGCTTTATATTTTTATTTGTCACCAAAACGTTCACCACAGTTGAGTTTCTTAAACAGTAACCGTGTTATTACAAAAGATTTTTAAACACTGTTTAACTAAACACATGTTTAAATGTGATGCTGTCACTCTTTTGACAATATTGTTTGGAAGAGACAGCATTACATTTAAACATGTGTTTAATTAAACAGTGTTTAAAAATATTTTGTAATAACACTGTAAAAGTTTTAAAAATGTTTTAGTCGCATCTTTTGAATAAGTATATAAAAAAATATCATACATAATGGACCAGTTTCACAGGTTTGGGAATGCTCCGATGTTATAAATGATGATGATAAAAATTTCATAATATAATTATATTCTGCTCCATTTTTGAAGTATCCCGGAAGATAGTGCTATCCGAAATCTGTGAAATGGTTATAAACTGATTAATCGAAAATTAAAATCAAAGTTTTGTGCAACATCTTTTTTGTCTCTATTTATTTTCCATATAGGTATATGGAAGAATAAAACTATACAGTTATTTTACTTTCGATCTGTTTATTTGTCTTGTCTGCTAAAAGTGTGAAGTTATTGAACTAATTCGTTGGAGAATTTATACTAAGTAGATTGTATTTCAAAATTTCTTTATTGCACAGTCACATGGTATAAAGTTAACAATAATTAGGTTAAATAGTACATGTGACACCCTATAAGGATAGAGTGACTTAAATTATATATTTTATTAACATTGAATGGGGAGCGGATGCGTGCAATCTTACGTAATTTTGAGAATGGTAGTTTTAGTATGTCCTGATATCTGTTATTTCTTCTTATCTCTTTTCGCGGCGCGTATAGATCAGAGTGTTTAGTTATAAATTTACAAGCTTCAAATATGTATAAGCTAGTGAGAGTAAGTACCTTGAGTTTGCAAAAATAAGGTCTACAGGACTGCATTTGGTCTATATTGCATATTATTCTTATACACTTCTTCTGAAGGACGAAGATTTCCTGGATATCTGTGCAGTTTCCCCATAGGATGATTCGAATTCGAATTTAGGACATTCTACGTTTTTGTTGACGGTATACCATGTCTTAGTATATTAGGAACAGCATAAGCGCAGGTCCTGAGTAGCAGACGGCTGTCCTCAGTGTTTTGACTGTTTCTCGAGAATTTGATTTGTCCGCCGCGGATTACGCATGCACAATGCGCTACCACTCAGGACGTTGTACAGTCAGTCAGTTTGTAGAGCTACTGCTATAGCTTAATATGCATTGTGACCATGGCTCGTCTGCCAGATGTCATTATGAGCACAACGCGGGATGACAAGGGATAATGTGGCCCAGTTGGTATTTTATTTTAGCGGAGAAGATTTGTCACAGCGAATCCATTGTTGTACGTTACGTCACGTTTTGTTTGTCAGAGGCGCGAAATATACCGGGCTGCCCAAATTGATATTAAATTTTGTATTACAATTTTTATTGTTGTAATGGTGCACGTGTCCAATGTTAATTTTTTGAGTGATGTTTTCAATAACGAATAATGAATGATTTTGTGTAGACGATAACACTGGTTAAAGTTGAACAACAGAAAAAATATAAAAATATACATAAGCGATCTCCATCTTTGTAAGTTTGTTTTTGTGTGTGTACCAATAGTGTCTGTATCGATTTAGTGTGGTTGACAATAAATACAGAGGAAAAAAATAACCAACCTCCTTTTTAGTAGGTTAACATATAGTGCCCACACAGTGTTTACGTTAGAATATTCAGTGTCTTGCAAAATTCTTATGAATATCGCACATCGTACTTGCTAGGGAATGCAATCCCGTAACAAATTTTGAATCTCGGAATCGGCGAGATTGAACATCTCAATCCCGGCGAGATCTCGGAATAAACTTAATCCCGTTGAGTGGCAAAAAAAATATGATGAATAATTTTTCAACATCTACAAGGAAGGAACTTGAAAGAAGTCAAATATAAGGAATGTAAAAAATCTTTATTTTGTACTTTTTAGGTGCTTTTTAGAGAGAGAGAGAGATTCAAAATAACATTTACTTAGTCTAGTCTAGTACTACACTACTTACTTACAGTACAGTACTTACTATAGGTATATTATTAGTCTTTGTCATTATTTTGAAAATAGCTTCTCAAAAATGTCAGAGTGTTAATAGTTTTGTCTGCTAAACGGCTTCTCACTTTACATACTATTAGGCCCGCAGCCGAAAACGCTCTCTCCGATTCCACACTTGTGGGGACAACCGTCATCAGAGCATTATAAACCAACTGAAGGTATAAGCCTTTCTGTCCACCTGATTCAAAGTACCTAATTTATCTCCTTTCTTAATAAAATGTCAAGGCTGCTTTTGCGTCTTGGTTGGGGTGTAAAAGATTTCAAGCTGGTCAGTGTCAGCTCCAGTTCATCCTGAAGCGACATTTCGGCTGGTGAATGTGCTTCCAAATTAGCGATTGGTATGTCCTCTTCAGATTCCTCTACGGCGTCTGTTACTTGGTTGGGTTTGAAATTCAATCTTTCAATGATGGCTTTGATGGTTTTTTGCATGATTATCGCTCCTCTTCAATCCCGCTATCTCGTACGGGATCCCGTCACTTTCACTACCGGGATTGAACTCGTTCATAGCATCTGAGATCCCGGAATAACGGGATCCCGGAGTCCCGGAATTGCATTCCCTAGTACTTGCAGACTACATAAATACTCCATGAAAAGCAACAATAGCACTTAACTAGTTCAACGACACGTCAAACATATTATTATGTCCGATCTATTCCACTGAAAACTCAACAGTTTTATCATACACGTACCTATTGTATTTATAGTCGAATCGTTACAATGGTAGAGTGTGGTCGTAGCGATTCCTCGTAGCTCGTAGCATGCATACCGTTACGAAAATGCTTCTTCTTTGCTAGAGAATTTTATTTTTTATAAACTGAGATTATTATGATATTGTAAATTAGATCTTTAATAATCTCGTCATTCATTTTTGTATTTATTGAATAAAAAAAATATGAAGTTAAACTTGATTCCTTTTTCCAAAACCGTTAAAAACCTCGGCGTAATTTTTGATCAATGCTTCTCTTGGATACCTCAGGTTGAAGCACTTAGAAAAAAAGTATTTGCTGCGTACTACTCACTTAACCGGTTAAGAAACTTTTTACCAACAAGTACTAAAGTCACTCTCGCCCAGTCTCTTCTGCTATCTGTTTTGGACTACGCTGACGTCTGTTATACGGATCTGACGGAGGTAATGCTTAATAAGTTAGAGCGCCTGCAGAACATGTGCTTCAGATTTATTTTCAATATACGTAAATATGACCACGTATCCCACCTGCGTTCTAAGCTCAATTGGCTCCCTATTCGCCGGCGCAGGGACTTACATACTCTTACGCTTCTTTACTCCATTCTTTTCCATCCAGCGTCCCCAGCCTATCTCAAAGAATGTTTCTCCTTCCGCTCCTCATCCACACAGTGCACGTTGCGCTCTTCTTCCAATCTCACTCTAGAAATTCCTCGCCACTCAACTGATTTCCTCTCATATTCTTTCTCTGTGCATGCAGTACGTCTGTGGAATTTACTCCCGGAGGGTATCAGGATGGCTCGTTCTCTGAATTCCTTTCGCGATCAAGTCAGAGGACATTTCCTTTCTTCTATCTAACTTATTTCCTCTCATTATTATCACTTCTAGTAATCTAGAAAAACTTCTTTTCTTTCTATTTATTCTTGTATATCTACTATATCTGTTCTCCTTCCCATATTTGCACCCACTTCCCACTATCCTCTTCTTCTCTCACTCTATTACTCAAGGTTGCCTGGAAGAAATTGCTATTTAGCAATAAGGCCGCCTTTTGTGTGCTTTCTCTGTTTATTGTTTTTCTTTGTAATATGTCCTGTCTTAGTGTGCAATAAAGTGTTTTTATTATTATTATTATTATTATAAAATCGTTTGTTCAAACAAAACTTCGTCTTTGACTTAGCAAATAAGTTTTCGACTATCCACAGACTTCATTAACTTTATTCAACTTCTGTCAGTCACTAAACTAAGCACCCTAACTATTTAAACTTACTTCGCTATCCATTACATCACAGGCATGTGTTACGTACTGATTACTTTCCCTTGCCTAAACAATTTCACGCATCAGATACATTAATCCGGCGATAACATTACCCCATCATGAACTAGCAAGCAAGCATCACTCTTATGCCAATAAAAACAAGGTCCAAATTTCCATCTAAATTTAACTTTAAATGATTTCATCTAGGATCAAATAACGTTTTATTAAGGCATCAGGTCTCGTGATCTTAAGTTTGACAATAACCGTCAAATTATCATACAATCTCATTATAGCGTAAATTTACAAAGACTTAATATGAATTTTGACATGAGGAATTATTAATTAGAAAATCAGAAACCACCTAAAGATTTAAGACATTTTATAATAACATGGAACTTTTATTACACAAGTAATTAACACTTTTTTCACTCCTCTTGCTTAAAAAGTGCGTCATTGTAACGTACAAGAGTCGAGATAAAATAGCATAATAAGCCCTAGGGGATAAAGTTTTTTCTTTTTTAATGTTTGTCTATTACCAATGAGCGTACTAAAACGAAAAAGTCTTTATTCATAATCACGAATAAAAACTCGCTCGACTTAATACTGGGGGTCTATTACGAAAAGTTTAATGCGATACACGCGGCTGCGTCCGTGCTTCGTTCGGATTGATTCCTATTACAAAGCACTTGCGTATGCGATATTGCAAAGTGATTGCGTAAATTTGACATTTTCTCTCTAGTGGATCCGTCATTATTCGTTCAATAGACTATGGACTACGATAGCTACATTGAAAATATTTGTGATAACTATAACCGACGAACTGCGGATGACTATCGTGACCAAGTTTCGTAATAGGCCCCCAGTTTCTCATTCTTATATTTGAAAATGGAACTAAAAGCATCTCTTCGGTGAAATCATAGACTTATTTATACTCTGTGTACAGAGTGAATCGTAGAATGCGTGTTTGTGTTGTTTAGCTGCTACAGCAGAAATTAAAAAAAGGTACCATGGCGCGAAATCTTTAGATTTTTTTTATAATTACAAACTGATTGAATTGTGTGACTGTAATAGGAAAGAAATAATTTTAATCTTCTGCCGTCAAGCACAAATCATTTATTTAAATATTGTACAAAAAGTTTATGAAGTGGAGGATAGAAAAACGAGTGGATTCATTTACGGAAGTAAGTAGGTATAAACTATTTAATATTGTATTTTATTTTCTCGCAATCGTAGTGAAAAGTATAGTGTAACACACGACGCTAAAACCCATTGTAACTCGGTTTCTATTTATTCCCTCGCTAAAGCTCGGGAATAAAAATACCTTGTATGCAATGGGTAATTTTAGCGTCTTGTATAACAATCTACTATTAGGGCTTAAACCCAGCAGTGGGTGTTGTACGACAGCTATGATGATGAAAATACTATTTTGGATTATCAAACGGCTTTGTTTGAAACATTTGAAGATATTTCCTAACTTTGTGATAAAAAATGAGGATTTAAAAAATTGCTCAGATATTCTGTCCGGATATTAACATCTTATCTCTGTCGACGTTTGATGGGCAGGAAACGTTGTGCAGTACCTGGAAATTATACCATCAAGAGCGTACCCGTAAAAATTCAATTACAACCATTGATAAATTAAAGTAGCTTTTTGAAGTAGACTGTATAACTCTTATACATTAATTATGTCATCTCACTTGATAATGAAAATGATAATTACCTTATCTACAACCATACATAATAGATTAGGTGATTAAAATTGTCAACTAGGATATACATAAAATGGTGGGGTCCGGAGCACTATGTATTTCTAAAAACAAAAACAAATTCCAGAGCTTTTTACTTCAATATTTTACTTATTACTATCGTAATTAGCCATTTTATAATTCGATGCGAGACACTAATTCATCAAGGAGGGTCCTTGGGGAGGACTTTGCACAGCAGTGGACACCGTGTGGCTCTGATGTGGTGATGATGACGATTAATTCTATTGGGATGTAAAGAAAACTGTTCATAACTTGCTACATTGTATTTTTTTGTCATCAAACAATGTGATAATTGTTTTGTTCTGCGATATCTTGATGCTGATTTTATTTTTAATTTTGTCCATGATGTTAAAGATGAACGTTATTAGAATATAAATTCGTGAAAAAATCGTAGTTTCTCGTGTGATCAGTACCCTTAGCACGAACAGCTATCGAGAAAAAAAACGCGCGTAAAAATACTCGATACACAATTCTGTATGGAAAATTTCATTTCGCTTATCGGCGATAGATGGCGCTGTACAAATTTCCAAAACAAAATTTATCTATCGAATGATTTTACGCGCGTTATTTTTTTCGATAGCTGTTCGTGCTAAGGGTACAGACCGCACTTACTACATTAAAATAAACGCTACCTTTTAATCGTAGCAATTTTAATGAGATAGTTACAAAAGATAGCTAACAAGGACACATGTAATCTAACAAAACCGTACCTTTAATAAAGCCTTTTAAATCTGACTTATACGTGTCTCGACTAAAACAGCCTAACCATCACAATTTGACCTCACGAAATCCCTGACTTTGGATTTAACAAACCATTTTTTTATATCCGAAAGATCTTTTTATACCAGCAGCCGAATATTCTGTCGTTTTATTGACCATTTTCCTAAGATCCCTGATTCGAGAGGGGACTGAGAAGGGTTGCGAACTAGGAATAAGGGATAAGAGTTTTTTAAATGTGGCGTAGGCAATTGTACTCGAATGAATATAGTCATACAATCCTTGTGGAATAGGCAACGGTCGGTCATGTAAAACTCTCGTATCTGTCAGAATGTATGGAGATTTTCAATTGAAGATAAACATTGATACAATGACAATTTAAGGTGGTACCCTGAGCGAAAGTTGCGCCGCGGTGAATTATATTTAATATTATAATTCTAATACACAATTTTAAAAATGTTTATCGTGGAGATTTTAGGGCCCACAGTCTAGTATTTTTTGACGGTATCGTTACATTCCCTCGTAGTCACTGCTAGAAGTAGATAGCAAACCTGCTAAAAGTGGCCGTTTTTGACACATTTGCTATTTACTTCTACGAATGACTACGAGGGCATGTAGTGATACCTTCTAAAAATACTAGACCATGGGCCCTAAAATCTCCACGATAAATATTATTAAAATCTTTTTCTATTAATAACTTATTAAATTAAAACCTCTGAGGGCGCCACTTTCGGTCATACAACCGCCTTAACAAAACACTGATTGTAACTTGTAGTTATTGGTAAAATGTTCTTGTTCTTGGTCACTGTTCATTTTTTTTAAATATTAACCTGAAAGTTATGTTAAAGTTTTAGGAAACAAACATTATTTAAATAAAAAGTTTGTATAGTTGAATTTCCAGTAAAGTCACCACACCATTTGAATTTGAGGTCCAATTTGGTCAAAGAATAAAAAAGACATTGACGTTGATCCCTAATAGCATTTGAACATTTTCTGGGACATATCCATACTAATATTTAATCTGACAGAGTGATCAAAGATGATTTTTGTATCATCGGGAAGGACAAATAGGAACCTACTAATACCCACCCTTTGGCATGAAATATATGCCAAAGGGTGGGTAAATAAAATACATTGAAAGGCGAATAATAGTTGGATGCAGGTTCGTATTGGTGGTTGCTATTTTTATAGTAAATACTTAAAAAAAAAACATTAATATAAGACTTGGCTGTCAAACAGTACCTATCATCTAAAATGATAAATGTATACTTTTTAAGGTGAAGAGCCCAGACAAATGATTGGATTTTCTGTCATCGTTCCGAAAATATATATGTTCAATAAATAACTATTGAAAATATGTCAAAAAGGATTTCATTATTATTTTGTAATAAAGTGTTTTGATGGATTACCCTGCATGCGTATCCGACTTGAACATCTATTTTAAAAAAGTATTACTTTAATATTTGTCAAATAAATATCACGTGGTGAAGGTCGCGGGAAGCCACTGAATTGCGGCTATGCAATGATCGTTGTAAAGTGAAAGTGAAAGTGAAATAAGCTTTATTCAAATAAACTTAATTATTAAGTACTTTTGAATCGTCTATATTTTCCTACCACCCGTTCCAGACTTTTTTTTTTAAAGATTGGGGGAGGCCTAATGCCCAGTCGTGAGCAACGTGGGCCTCATAAAAAAACCGACCAAGTGCTTGTCAGTTTGCATTTTTATCTTTCAAACGGTTGACTTTGAGAAAAAATTGTCTCAGGAACCTCAATGTCATTTTTAAAGACCTATCTATAGACAGACCCGCACGTATTGGTATGAAGGTTTTTTTTTTTTAGTTTCAGTTCCATGTATGGGGAGCCCCCCCTTAATCTTTATAATTTTTTATTTTTGTGTTAAAATCGTTAAGCGGTTAACAGAATACATCTGCCTACTAAGTTTCAACTGTGTTATCCTAATACTTTCGGAATAAAATGGCTGTGACATACAGACGGACAGACAGACATGACGAATCTATAAGGGTTCAGTTTTTTGCCATTTTGGCTACGGAACCCTAAAAAGAGGAAGTAGAAGACAATAACGTAACGATTTCAAGGCTGTTATGTCATTTAACAAAAATAAGCCTCCTTGCACTGCCATATACGATACAAGCTTTTATTGCCGACTGCACTTTTGTCCGTCATATTTATTTATTCTGTGGTTGGCTATAAGCTAGGCCATCAGCATAAAGTTCAAAGTGACATATGGTCAAAAATTTGATAACTACTGACTTAGGTCTTACGGCATTGCGGCTTCTGGGGAAGCCGCGTTGCTCTAAGACTATAGTTAGGACTTTCTTGCTGTCAAAATGTAACACGCTTTTGATATGATTACAGACGGACATAGACCCTACACTACAACAAGACCCTACTACGTCAGACGGACAAACACCGGACAAGTGAAACTAAATAAAAGCTGATAATATTCCGCAATTCAAGTCCGGAAAATTCCACGTTGATGTGTACGGTATTGTAAAGGTGGTGGTGTGAAAACGCATCACAATCAGTATTGAAAATGCCGCCCGCCCAGAGGTATGTCACCTCGGATTACTCGCACCACTGAACTCGCTAACTTGCGAAACAGGGGGGCGTATTCTGTACGAAATCTAACTCGAATGGGAGCGTGGATATTGGATTTTCTTACTTAACTCGATAGAACATAATAAATACTAACATAGAACAAAATCTCGGTGTCTTATGTTCTTTGTGGATTGCGCATTCCGGGACAGCTAGTATGATATAACAATAACCTGTGAAATGTGACTCAATCACATACGGAATATTCCAGCACATAAAAAATATTCCAAATTATGGTTCAATTCGTTGTTCCTGTCGGAATACGCAACCAGTTGGTTATGTGACACGTGTGTATAATGACATCATAATAGTAATGTTTTTCACGCGGATTTTTTTACACTTCATGTTTTTATACAAAAATTGCTGTGACATTACTTCATTGACCTCTATATTGTTAAATAGAAAAAAAACTTTAGGTCAGTGTATTACTTATTCATTTTTCCATTTTTAAACAAGTTATATATACCTAAAAACGGGAGATATGCTTCGATATTAGAGATAATTTATTCTTATTCCTCAATGACAGTAGTATTATTAAACAATATTAACTAATTCAGTGCAAAACCTGTAATTTTTTTACAACTGTAAAACAAAATGCAAAAGTTTTATTTTACCGAATCGCACAGTCAAAATACCGGGTGTACCGGGGTTTTGACTGTGCGATTCGGTAATATAAAACAATATTCCAAATTCCACAAAGTTCCAAACGTTTTCCAGTTAGTACCTATTCAAATAGCATTCCCTGGCGTGTTGAGTTTTACGTAACCAACGAACTAAACCCGAGTTCTAAAATGCATCGCAAAAGCGTCACAATAGCATCGAAACTGCGCCACTATAGACAATGATGTGACTTCGAAACGAATTACACACTTTGTGAATTCACAGGAAACAAAACCTTGATGTGGGACAATACGATTTAAATTGCTATATCACTTTCTATCGGAATCAGTGATATTTTAAGATACATTTTATGATGAAGAAAGTGTTGGAAGTATCAGAAAGGAACGAGTGAATACAAAACATTATCTTATTATGAAATAAAAAATCGAATTCATGAGTTAGGTATGAACTCTTTTACCAAACCAATGTTTTAATATCTAACGAATATAATGAACCTATCTATTAATTAGTGGAAGTTACTTAAAATGGTGTAAAATAAATATTAATGCGCTTTAGTTACAACATTACATCTTTAAAGACTTTTTCAACTTTTTTAGTGAATAGCACAATTTAAAGAGCTATATAGTTAAGTGAATTAGTGTGGGCTTGTTACGTGACTAAATCAACATTCAATACACTACACTCTTTAGCAAGAACTGGCCAGCATAAGAAAGTTCATTAATGAAAAAAAAAAGAGTTACCTAATACCTAAATAAATGTAGATTGAGCACGTAAGTTTACTTCTTAAAGGGACAAAAACAACGCAAAAATACCTCCAAATAAAAGCAGAATTTGACACATCCCGATATTGCCACACATCGGCGCGGCGCGGCGGCGCAGGGGCCGGGCGGCTTAAATCAGTCAGCTTTTCGTGAATTTTGTACGAGACTGACATTGAGTGGCGTGTACGCCACTATTGCAATAAGGGGATTGAGGGAATAGAATGACAACGACACACGAGATACTATCTATCCATTAATTTATTTGTAGATTAACTTTGCTACTTTTAGAAATATTGCGAAATATGTTCCGAGCGTTTTTTTGTGTCACTCTGACTCAATTGCGGATTTATAGAATAAGAAACTAAGTAAGTCTAAAGATTAATTACATTTTTTTTATAAATAAAAGTTTTTGTTAAGTAGGTAGGTATATCTAAGGTTTTAGAAATTATTGACCATATTAAAAATGGCAAATCGAGATAATTTTAAAATAACTGTTTGCAATAGATATAACTACTTTAGCGTAACAGAAAATTTCTAACGAATGGCTCAAGACTCAATTCACTTAATCTGCATTTTGATAATCTGCTTTGAATCAAATCATCTTGGCCAGTAGGCTGAGACTGAGATGTAATTAAGATATTATTCAAGGCTTTGTTGCCTTCGCAGTTACGTCATTGTATTTGTAAAGTTTAGTGGCTTTATCTAATTTCATTGTGCAGGATTCTGTAAAATGTTCAACTCGAGAAGCTACTTACTTATTCAAAATCTAATTTCTTTAGAATATTAAGGATTTGGATGATGGCATACAGATGGTTTGAAATCTGGATTAAAATTTAGTATACTTTTTATTCTAACTAAATGTTCCCTGGGGATTTTGCGAATGTAGCCGGCGGAAGCTAGAAGTTTCATATGGGTAATAAAGGGTCAAATAGTATTCCAAACGTGAAGTAAATAGGTAAGTACCGCTATTTGTCATACTTCGAAACAGAGAGGCAAGCACCCGTGGACTATATCGTGTAAATTCAACCTTCATTACTCTTACAAGTCACTCATTTTGCGGCAAACAAAATAAATATCTAAGATAAAAAAGCTTATTTTTTACATTTACTCTAAACGTAGGCTTCATATAACCAAGGATCAAATAGTGTTCCAAACGTGATGTAAATACTGCTATTTATTATACATCGAAACGAAACAGAGAGGCAAGCACCCGTGAACTCGTGTAAAGTCTTTTTTACTCTTAGTTCTAGTCATAAATTTTACGACAGCAAAATAAATAAGCATTTTTTTTTATTTTAACTCCAAACGTTTTATGCTTCATGTAACCAAGGGTCAAACAGTGTTCCAAACATATAGTAAATACCGCTATTTGTCGTACATCCAAACATCGAAACAAAGAGGCAAGCACCCGTGAACTATAATCGTGTAACGTCGCCCAGGGGTTCGATACCGAACGTGAACCTTACTTATTGAACAGGCTCCATTTATGGATCATTTCTTAAGGCCTTAAGGTGTGTCGATCCGAGCGGGTCAATCCGTGATGGAGTGAAATCGAACTCACTTTGGGTTCAAATCAGTGCGCGTTCCAACGCGGCGGTTGCGTTGAGAACTAGCACCGAATTCTCAATTTTTACATGTTTTTTTTATTTTTCTTCTCTTTTAAGTTAGTTAAAAAAGGCTGTTCAATTAAGATTGAAGGTATTAACATCGCCGATTTTTATGGTTAGTTTTAACATAAACGAATGTTCTGTTTCCGAGAAATTTTGCAAATAGGACCACGGTATATTTTTTCACATCAAAGGTGGTAACATTTTTATAAATGCTTTCAATTAAGTCTATTGTGTATTATTTCAAGTAAATTATGATTTTTCCATGATAGCTTCACGCGCGTAATCTTTCAATAATTTGAATTGAATATTGGGATTTGACTCACCGTAAGGCCTTAAGGGGTAGATGAAATGTGTTAGTAATGCTGTAATGGTTGACAGGACCTAACAGGACCTTTTCCCTTTATAGTAGTTCTATCTCGCGAAGACCGTTTTGCTATGAATGTCGTTAGGTGTACACATACACATTATTTTAGTGTGCGTAATACAAAAGCGTGCAGACGCACACTAAAAAAAATTTTAAACATATTTTTTTTTTATTATTTTTTTTTTACATTTAAAAAAAAACTCTTTCAAGGGAAATCAACTAAACTATCATTCTAATACAGTCTAATACACCAAAAAAACAACGCTACACTATGCATGTGCACGCCTAACGACATTTTAGCAAAACGATCTTCGTATACCATACCATTTTACAAATAGCCTATTTAATTATAATTGATGCTGTTTAAAATTTTAATAAGAGAGAAGACGAAGGAGAAGGAAGAAGCGTCAAAATTCAGATTATTGTAGGTACACTGTCCACAAAGTCTTGTGAAATATGAAAAAGCCACGCCAGCGAAATCATTGAATGATACCAGCAAGAAACCTAGCAAAATGCACTTTTGTTCTTGTTTTATTTCATAAAAAATCGTCACTTTAACAGGTACTACGGTATTTTATAGTAAGTATATTGGGATGAAAATTTCCAGAGGCCGTACTCTGAGCTCTTATAGCAACCTCAAAGTGATGTTGTTATAGAAACAGAGCTATACATCGCGTATAGCGCCATCTCAATCACAACATCGCTTCGATATTACTTTTAACAGTCATTGTAGGGGTGCTGGAGTACTACTAGTACTAATGGGAAACGCGGGACAATTTATAGCATTGAGTAAGGTTAATAAAGTTTATTAATAATAACAAATAAAAAGTTTTTAAATTTATCATTATTTATGGTTGACTTCAATACAAATAAATTTATAAAAACACCATTATCACATCCTAATACACTTATCAACTCTTTAGTGTAAGTTGATATGTTTAAGAAAAAGCTATTAAGTCCGATCCTATTTTCCCAAACATTCCATGCTATTACATTTTCCTCCAGAAAGTTTTCAGCACAAGTAACTCATCAAGTAAGTAATTAAGTACTTAGACAACTTCGTACTTGTCCTTACAATTAAATACATCACAGAAACTGGCATTAACTTAGTTCTTTCTTACAAGAATGTGAATCCCCAATCCAGTAATTTGACATAATATAAATCTTACTTAATCCCGAATACAATGTAGAATTAAAAATTTCAGAAGGTTGCAAAAACCAAATTGTTCCGGTATAAACTCCATTAATTTACACGATTGATATGCTTACTTTTCCTTACTAATATTAAAAAAATTAAAAACCTGCCTGCATAAAAAGACAAGTCGACTGAAAAGATGGAAACAAGATTAAATAAATATTAAAGGCAACATGTCATAATAACATGCAGTCGGAGGCATGCATAAAGAAAGTGACATTATGAATGATTGAATTATATGCCTCCGACTGCAAAGATATTAGAATTTTAAAAAGATCCGACTGCATGTTTTTATGACCATGTAGGCGGGTTTTTAATTATTTTAATTTATTTTTTTATTTATCTCTTTTTAGTTATTATATTTTACGGTCATGATATACCTTTTTGAAATCCTTATAATAAGCCCTTTGTTTTGACACCCATATTACAGTATTCTAAAAAAAAAAAAAAAATTTTTTTCACTACGTATAATAGCACCGTACAGCCGCCATGTTCGTTTTTTTATAACGCCACCTTCTTAAGAACACTTGGGCTGAAAAGACAAATCTAACGATATATTAATCATAGAAATCCGTTTAGCCGTTTGAAAGATATGAGGTAATAAAGAATATTACATACAAACATACTTACAAGATACGCGCGAAAAACATAACCGCAGTCGGGTAAAAATAAGAAAGTCCGTTTGTTTGTTTGTTTGTCACGCCTTCACGTCTTAACTAACTAACCGATCATCATGAAATTTTGCATACACGTTTTCAGGGGTACAGAGAAGGAGTACCTCTGTTACCATCCTGAAAAAAAAAATTGTTCCCTAAGGATAGCAAAAAACAAAAATGAATAAATTTTGTCACGACTATTAATACTATATTGTTTTTTTACAGTATTTTTACTCTAACTTGACTACTGGAAGTAAAATAATAATAAAAATTCAGAGTTAGAAAAAATCACAAAATCCATTCTTTTTCCCTGTAGCAACTTGACCGTAAAAAAGTGATGCAACTTAGCGAGGTGTGAAAATTCTAGACAATGATAAAAGAACACTTAAGTTAGGTCCTTACTCTGCCGCAGAAAACCGTGATGTTGTTTTTTCTTTGAGACAAAATGTTGTCAAGAATTTTAACGAGGTGCGGTAACACCATTTTCATCATTTTTTATAATAATTTAAAAATTCTTTTAATTTCAAATCAAAGAAAATATTATACAACTTATGTCAGTTTTTTATTTAAACAGATTACCACTTACATGACAACTTTTACATAAGTAGTTACAAGATATGACAACTAATGATGACATGTAGGTACAATAAATGGTGAAAGATTTTTAGTTTTGCTTACCAGCAAAGGAAAAACATACAGATATTTTGAACTTACTCTCGCGAGATTTGATTGTTGAATAGCTAAAACGGATTTCTATTTAGAGACAACGCCTCAGCACAAAGAAAATGCAATACGACACAAACTAATAGAAAATATCACAGAATAGCTCCGGCATTTTGAACTAGGGATTGTAAAAACTTTTCCATCTTGTCTGCAATGTCCGGTGCTTGGGGGCAGGCGGGAACTATAAAGTGGTGTGACGTCACAAGGCGACACGAGACCTCGCGAGCGGAAACAACATTTTGCGGTCGCTCGAAAACAAACGACAGTCGGCGTTAATGTCAAGTTTGCCATTGTATTGGAAACTCCTTTTGGCTTTTCTCTTTATATTCTTTTCTCTTGATCGAAGCCAGGAAAAAAAAAATTAGTGACTAGACTTTTTAATATACTATATCTATGACTAGACTAGACACACTATGGCGAAACTACGCGACCGAAGTTCGGCATGATTACGTCTGCAATCTTATTGAATGCTCTAAACCTGCAATGCTATTTGAATTATGCCGAAATTACGTTGCGTTTTCTTCATCCGCCGAACTTCGGTCGCGTAACTTCGGCATAGTGTATCTAGAGACACTTACAGTAGTCCGAAATCAAAAGTTGAATAAAGTTGCTGAATCTGTTTCCATTAACAACTTTACACATTGACACTTTTTTATTTTATAATTTTTTCATTGTCGATTTGTACACTTTTTTGGTTTAATGCTCTAAGACTTCTTTAGTTATAGTTATACTTCTTGACTTCTTTAACTCACTCACTTTCGGGATTTTTCACATTAAAGCATTCACATGGCGGGATTTTGTGTTCCGGCACTCTTTGGGGCACGGCGAAGCCCTTTCTCCTCTTTGTTAGCACAACCACAAAAAACTGCTGCTTTGCATTGCGCTGCAAGCACAATCGTCATTCGCCACGTGGCTGCCACGTGGCTGCCACGTGTCGTACGTGGCTTTTATATATTTCTCATAAACGTAGGTACTTCCTTTTTTAACCGACTTCCAAAAAAGGAGGAGGTTCTCTGTTCGTCTGTTTATGTGTGTATTTTCTACAGTGCATGCAGGTAGAAGCACTGTTGTTAAACATGCAAAGAGCGCGAAGCCTCCATTTCAGATCGGCAAAAATGGTTTCATATGTCCATCCGGCTGTCCGGCTGTCCGTTTGTTCTCCACTACAGGAAATTTTGTCAGGAAAGAATTTGAACTAAACTGTGAAACTATAAGGATGTCTATGAATTATGATGAAGAATATTCCAGATTATAAATTAACTTATACTTTTATTGAAGCTACTTTTACAAAAGTTCATATACCTTTTTCACTTCCACTTAAAACAAATTCGTTAAAAACTTATTTTATGAAGCCGGAACTTTCCTTCGTATAGCGAAAACTCTCAGATTCAAGTTACACCTAAGTTAGCTAAATAAATTTTATAATGTTAAAAAGTTATTAAGATTGTGTTTAAAAAAAGCAGAAGTAACTTTTAAAAGAGAAATTCTTAAAGTTCTCTTTGATGCCGACAACTGCGTTACCCTTTATAAAGCATATAGCTAAACAATTATCCTTTGTGAATTAAGGAGGTTTTTTAAACTCTTTTGCGAATCGTGTCATTTTACATTCATCAAAACGTAAGCAATGCCTAAAAATAAAGGGAGGATGTTTTACAAACAAAATCAGATGATTCAACGAAATTAGATAGATAGATAGATAACATCTTTATTTGACAACTACAGACACACACATAAAACAGTGCATAAAACTAATGAAACTAAAGTTATCACTGTAGCAGTGCAAAAAGGTCACAGCTCCGTGTTGTATTTGCCTGATTTTCAGCCGCAACCATAGAGGGCCCGCTGATGCAAAAAGTGCTCGGGGTTTATTATTAACATGCATATTATGATCATTAATATAATCACAATAAAAAAATTTAAATTGAATTAGTAATTGGATTCAATGTGTAAAATGAAAAGTATATTCATAGTATTCTACATTCCATTTCATATAGATAAATAAATAATAAATAAATTGCTGTAAAATCGTGTAAAATGTATTCCACGATCGTGTCACGTTCCACGTATCGTGTAATTATGTTAATTAAAACTACATGAAATAGAAGATACCTAGCCGAATATGAGAAATTACTTATTGTAATACTGAACTTGCGGACCTTACTGCCAAATTTACTATATATAGTAAATTTGACACTAAAGTCCGTAAGTTCAGTATTACAGCTTTCAAAAAATATTGAATTAAAATAGAATCAGATTGAATTTATCATAAAAATACCTGTCAGAATTTAGGTCGTTTGTTTGGAAATCATAGAGTGGCCCCTACTTTGTTTTGAGAAGTAGGTAAGTTAACTATTTTTAACAGTTGTAACAGTTTATTTTAGGACAAGAAAACCCCTTAAAGCGCTGTAGGTAGTGAAACTAGCGCCGTCACTACATTTATTTTTATTACTCGTAAACCAAGTCAATATTTAAAAAAGCTCATGTAATAATCTCTTAAATTTGTCTCTTACATTTTTTGAACAACAGCTCTTCAACAGTTATCATTCATTCTGTAAGTTTTAAAATCCAAAATTGCCAAAAGTGGCCACTTAGAGCTAAAATGGATTTTAAAACTTACAGAAAGAATGAAAACTGTTGAAGAGTTATTCTAAAAATATTGGAGACAATTTAAGAAATTATTACACGAGTTTTTTTTTAATTGACTTGGTTTACGAGCAATAAAAATAAATGTAGTGGCGGCGCTAGTTTCACTACCTACAGCGCCTTAAATACTAGTGTAAATCCCTCGCGTTTGTGACATTTTTGAACATTTTCGAAATGAATGAAATAATATTATGATTCCTATATCTCCGCCATTTAAAAAAATTTGAAACATTGTATCGACAAAAAAGCTTTATAATTATAGAACTTGCTCACCACGAGATTCGGTTGAGGAATGCGTCCTGTACGGGAGAACAGATGGACAGGACCGGACAGCGGGACAGCCGGACATACGAAAATATTTTCACCAAAGCTAAAACGGAGACGCTTCGCGCTCGCTAGTCGCGCTCGCTCGGTCAATAATACCTACATAGTTTTTCCAATTTTGCTGCCCAAACTTATTATTATATTCCGCGCTTTAATGAAGTACTTGTGTCCATAAGCCATTTTTGATGTCCCCACTGCTGGGGCACAGGCCTTCCTTATGGGTGGTAAGGAGGACGTGCCATAACCCACCACGCGGGCCCAATGCGGATTGGTGGGTGTTAACGACTGCAAATGCAGCCGGGACCAACGGTTTAACGTGCCTTCCGAAGCACGAAGGAGCTCGAGATAATACATTTTTGGTCACCCATCCCATGACCGACCCTTCCGAACGTTGCTTAACTTCCGCAATCGCTGGGCCAGGCGCTAAACCACTGCGCCTCCTACCTCAACTGCGTCACCGAGCTCCACAATGAAGTACTTAGTGCGATACAACAACCCAATAAACAAAATGAACTCAAACACAACAACAAAAGCCTCATCAAGGCACGTGCGAGTAGTCAACTTAGGTAATCAATTTATCTACAAACATAATATACATGGCTGGCTACGAAGATGGTTGAGTGGTCTTCAGGAGGCATCCGTCTGCCAATATGTATACAACGTGACTTAGTGCAGTTGCTCAATAAATTAAAAGGAATGGCGGATTAAATGGAGCCGGGAAAGTAGGTTAATGCATAGAAAAAGACAGTTTTTTCCATTTAGTTCTAAGTTGAAATTGAATACGCCTGATGAATACAAATGATCGACTCTATCAGGTTCCGTGGAAACGTTTTACTTTTTAATATGATTAATTTTATTTATTTCCTGCAAATGAAAGGATCTCACGTCCAATAAAATACTTTTATCAAATCGTGATAATATAATTCACTATTTAATTACCTCTTATTACCTATTCTCTGATTGATATTTTATTTTATTGGTGAAGTTAATAGTGACCTGCTTGGACATTTGATTTGAAGCTCCAGAAGTGAGCACGAGTAAGACGCATATTGTAAGGGCACGTCCAGGATGTGACGAATGCGGTGCGACTGTGCCTCCTTAGTGCAACACATGCAAGGCGCTCATGATGCAGGCAAGGTGCGCGCGCGCAGTTCACGTGCAAACAAACTAGTTTGCTCCTATACACCGTTAATTTTTAAGTATATCTTCTATCTAACTTTTACTCTGGGGCCAACCACGGAATCGCGAAAATCTGCTGTTCCATACATTATAGTCGAGTCGATGTTGTACTTTTCTATTGAACGGCTGATTTTTTTTTCGAGATACCGTGGTTGGCCCCAATAAAAGTTGTTCATTCACGTGGTCTGAAATCTCCATTTCATTTTTAGATATACTTAAAAATCAACGGTGTATTACGCCACGGGTAGAGCAGTTCGGAGCACAAAATGCACGCAGCTCGCGAGCCACAAAACATGCACATTCGCTGCGCAGCGCAGAGATCTGAACGCACCCTTATACATTGTTCGCTACAAACGAGTATCGCATAAAACTTTTCTGGACAACACATAGTTATTCCTTACCTCTCCCAGCTGAGTCTCCGCGGTGTCTCAGAGCCCAAGTCCTCAGGGGTCCCCCGCATCCCCTGGGTGAGCAGTCGGGCGAGCCTAGAGCCAGTGGAACTGCTGTTACTCGACACGGAACCCCTGGGAGTGGGTACCCTGAAACAAAAGGAGAACTGATAAAACAACGGTTTTGAAAAAGAAAAACGTCTTCCAGCAGTATTTTGTTATAGTTGTTCTATCTCTCGAAGACCCTTTTGCTATGAATGTGTCAGGCGTGCATTTACACATTGTTTTAGTGTGCGTCTGCACGGCCCCGTATTACGCACACTAGAACAATGTGTATGTGCACGCCTAACAACGTTCATAGCAAAAGGGTCTTCGAGAGATAGAACAACTATAATTATTATGGTTATAGAAAATAGTTTTTCTTTTTAATGTCAAATTACAAAAGTACGTATGAAATAATAAATAAAGAATTTGGTGAATGTAAAAAATACAAAGATTAAATTTGATTATTTGGATTGTCGATGATTCTAATTAAAAAAAACTCAGTTCTGTGATTCTCATCTAAAAGATAAGCATGTATTAAAAAACACAATCATGGACGCTAGAGAATTGATTACCTTACACCTTTCAATCTTTACAACAAAAACAGCTTTACCTACCTTCGCAATGGAGAACAAATCTTTTGGTGAATGACCCTTGAGACCGAATATATATTGACCCAAAGATAAACCTTTCCTTCTCACCTACACCTTTGAAAAACCCTTTTACGCGTTTTCGACCTTAACAGGACAACATAAGAGCTATTTCCATCACACGCTTCGTGGATTCACTGTTATAATGAATGTCTTAATTAAAGCCACTAATTAATAAGAACCGGGATCACTGTACGTATAATTAAAGGTAATTCTGCGAAATTTATGAGAAAAGGTAAACTTGGAGTTCGGATGGTAGACTCATCTACATTTAATATCATACAATAAAGGGTCTTTGGGGGCAAAACTATATAGTCACAATACGAGATTTAATGACCTTAATGATTTAAAGCTCGTGGGTAGCGAAAGATAATAATCTCATTCTTATAGTTATAATTTTATATGTTGGGCAAGTATCTCTTTAGTAAATTGTGACTACCTACATTTTTTGTCAAACTGAAAGCAGTCACAATAGATGCCTCCTACCATCAGTAATGCTGACGACCTATTCAATTATGTTTCTTACAAAAGTTTTGAAAAAAAATCCGATCCAAACAAAGTCACGGGCACAAATAAAATATCTTTCGAAAAAAGTCAAATACGAAACTTGGCAGTATTTTTACTGTCTTTGTATTTTTTAAACTATTATTTGTCCATGTCCATCAGCCATTTTTTTATGTCCCCACTGCTGGGGCACAGGCCTTCCTTATGGGTGGTAAGGAGGACGGGCCATAACCCACCACGCGGGCCCAATGCGGATTGGTGGGTGTTAACGACTGCAAATACAGCCGGGACCAACGGCTTAACGTGCCTTCCGAAGCACGGAGGAGCTCGAGATAATACATTTTAGGTCACCCATCCCATGACCGACCCTTGCGAACATTGCTTAACTTCCGCAATCGCTGGGCCAGGCGCTAAACCACTGCGCCACCGAGTTCCTCAAACTATTATTTATTCTGTGCTAAATAATGCGTAATAATGTAATATTAACCTGTTAACCCGGCGTCATTGTGGCGGAAAAAAGTTACACTAACGTTGAGGTGGGTCATCATGACCCTGGTTACAATTGTTAAAATTTTGCCTAGTATAAAATAATTTTAAATTTTTCAAATTTTATATTAATTATAAATACTGTATTTATAATCAGTAGCAGCAATAAAACACATTGGTAATGAGTGAAATAATCTTTATTTTTCGTTTTTCTTATAGACTATTAATTATACAACAAAACTGTAACTCTTTTCTTAATTTTCTTATATCAACAAAAAACAATATCGTTTCTAACAAATACTTACTTAAATAAAATCTATACTACCTTACCTCTCTATCATTGGAAGATAAGAACGAACGACGAACACTAACATGATCTTCATATAAAATATATATAAAAAGTATATGGCACAAAACAGCAACGTCGCCGTTGAGCTGGGTCATAATTACCCTGTCGCAGGTTCACACACGTGTTGCTCGTTGCGCTGGTGATGGACGAATGAAGTGAGATACGCGAAGGGGAGGGGTGATCTTTAGCTGCAGCTACTGAGACAGACAGTTGTGGGTGGCAATTATTTCTAAGCAGTTTTCCGTATGCAAAACATGCAGGGTCATATTGACCCTGCCTCAATGACGCCGGGTTAAATTAAAAAGACGAATCACCTTATAAACGTCACAAGTTTTATTTCACTGAGGAAAAACACAAGGCACTTTTCGTAAGAGACCAAGTTTTTTCTATTTCAAAACAATTAACACCTCGACAAGCGAGATAGCGTTGTGAAATACACAAATGGTTTTATTTTTAAACAGGTCGCTACTTAAACAACATCCTTATTTAAGTTATTATGTAAATCTACGACTTTGCGACAGTAGGATTATTTCTATGAAACTTGCCTAGACCCCATCGATAAGACGAATGCCAAATCAAAGGATGTGATGACTCTCGCTCATCACCATCTCACTCAACTACCCTTGAAATAAAAAACTTTTAACGGATACTATATAGCGCGGTTTTATTGAAAGTACTTTGGTAATTATAGTGTTTGATTTTAGATTTCCCCGACGTTTCGGCACCTTTGCAGCTGCCGTGGTCACGGGGGACTGAAGCTACCCGTGAGCCTACCCTCAAGCGAGTACTTTCAATAAAACCGCGCTAGAATCCGTTAAAAGTGTTTTATTTCATGTCCAGTGAGCGCGTAAGCTTGAGAAGTGAATATGTCACTACTCTTATCCCGATTTATTTGGGGTTGGCGCAGTCATCTCTTAACTTATTATTGTCTAAAGATCTCCAAATTTTGGTATGCAAATGGCACTATGATGATGTTGATTTCTAGTTGACGAGCTCCGCGATCGAGTGGTTTGGATACCGGTTTTCATGGTGTTGCCATCGCTGAGGTCCCGGGTTCGGTTCCCGTCAATTTAGAAAACCAACTTCTATTATTGTCTTTGGTCCTTTGTCTCTGATTTTCTTAACGCATAGCTTACTTTGGAATAGGAGTCTGGAGCAATTTATTTGATAGTTTCCAATATGAATTACTATTTAGCTTCGAGCAGCGACGGCTTCTGGTACAGAAGCCCGTCTTACTCTAAGCTATTTAGTTTTTAATAATAAAAACGATGTTAAAAGCTTCCCCATAACATATAGTTTAATTTTAAAAAGCATTTTTTATCAAGCGCATTAAACTGTCTAGAGTTTCGGAATAGTAAATTGCACTTTACAAAGTCCGTCTTTGTAAGTTTTATTTAGCTCTTGGATAGAGGGGAGATCAGCTAATCCTAGGAAACTCACGCAGACGAGTTGGTTGTACGCAACACATAATAATAAGTTGTTGTTGTTTGCTTACTGTAGATACTTAACTTTAGTGCAATAACAAAGCATACATCGTCAAAAAATGCCGTTTGGGTATTTACACGGAGTGACTTGGCAGGCAACTTGGCAGTCGACTTTAGTCAATTAGCGCTTTTTATCGACAATCGCTTAATATTGTAATATCGAATCACCAACTCATTTAAATTGAGTTTTACAAGCGATTGGCTAGCGATTGTAAAGTCGCCTGCCAAGTCGCTCCATGTACCTAAATAACCCCAACTAAATCATATTTTTGGCAATCAAATCATTTATATGCCGTGTCCAATCTTGACTAATATTCTTTAGAAATAAAAAGGGTGAGAAAAACATTTTTCATATTTTTAAACTCCAGGGGGCCTATTACGAAAATAACTTACGCAATTGCGTAACGCAGTCACTTGGTCACGATAGTCGTCCGCAGTTCGTCGGTTGTAGCTATGACAAAGATTTTCAATTTGTCTATCGTAGCCCATAGACTATTGAACGAATAATGTTGAATAATAAAAGAGAGAAACGGTCAAACTTACGCAATCACTTTGCGATATCGCAATACGCAAGTGCTTTGTAACAATCAGAACGAAGCACGGACGCAGCTGCGTGTATCGCGTTAAACTTTTCGTAATAGACCCCCAGCTTCTTCGAACTACTTTTACAGTGTCCTTTTTAATTACCTACTTACAAAGTTTTAAAGGAATTTTATGTTTTAACTGCTATTTTACTGAAAGAGTTTAATTATATCGACATAGCAAATCCAATTTTATGCTCAGCTAAAAATACTTGTTACCTAAACGTCACACCTACAACAAAGTAACTTTAGAGTTTAGAGTAGTTTGGCGTTTCTCTGAAGCCAGGAACAGGAAGCTACTTTCTACCAGGGCCGTCTGTCGACGATTCCATTTTGCAGCTTTAGTAGCTTTTAGGTTGAAAATGGAGTCAGAGAACACATTTACGATCGATAAATTGGAGCTGTTTCTTACAGATTTTACTTGCGAGAGACTGGTGTAGTATTGAAAGAACATACTTATTGGTAAAAGGTAAAACATAAACGAAAATCATTCCTTGTTTTAAAATAGATTGAAGAAGAAAAAGAACCCATTTTACTTAGGATAATACTGAATCTACAATACAGCCCCGTATTACAACCTCTTAAAACTTGCCACACTGAAAAAAAAAATTTTAACACCAACTCAGATCTTGTTTACTGCTATCACATATCATGATTCCATTTGAGCCTGACAAGATCAATATAACTGCAACTAAGAGAACTTTGTTAAATTTTCGCGCTGACGTATATCTAGTACTCTATTGGTCTTAATATGGTAGTTGTTTAGTTTCATTCATATCTTGTTTGAAACAAACATGAAACCTTAACATGAAATACTAATAAAGATTGTTTGTAGATTCAAGTATTTTCACATTTCTATCAACCAAGATAATAGTCAGCATTAAGATGTCACTTGCTTATTTAAACTTAATTCTTGTTCACTTAATTCAAACAAGACACTTGATTGTGTCTAACTAATATTTAGTAACAGTAAATCTAATGCTTTACTGGCCTTATAAAGTATCTTTCAGTGCAAGCATTGGAACCTACTGTAGCTACCAAGATTGTTCGTTGATGTAGTCATGTCAGTGAATAGATTGAAATAAGATCCTCTTTAATGTATTAAAGAATAATAATTATATCTACTAAGAATGGTTGTTGATGTAGTCATGGCAGGTAATAGATTGAAATAAGATTATTTTAAATGTATTTAAGGGGTAGAAGCAGGGGGGCGGTGAATCTACGTGGCTAGTATTAGTTGTACAGCAAATACAAGTCCCAGCTGTGGTGGAAACTGGAAGCTCGTATTTTCCAGCTATGCAACTCCTACTCCTACCCTATCGGAAGGAATGGATGGATTGGATACAAAACAAATTCTATGGGGAGCTCTTATACAAATGCACAAAAATCTTAACATCGCGATTCAGACTTAGCAGTTTTATGGTTTGGTGTTACAGTCTCCCTCTGTCTAAGAAGTCAACCAAGTTGATTTGCGGCACTTGTAATATAACATCAAACAACTTAACTATCAAAAATAAAATATAATTAGCTTAGCACCGGCCTATACGTCAGCGTCGAGTAAGCAAAATGCATTTTTTGGGAGCGGGCGCGTCGCGGGGTGTCGCGCTCGTCTATTGGTCCGTGACATGAACGGCACGTGGAGTACATACTGTTCTTATTTTAATTTACAAAGATCGACGTCATTGTTGATTGCATTAACAACTTTGTATTGATTAAATTAAGCTTCTAAAAATTGTTAACGCTATCATTAGGATTATTAGAAACAATAACTCCGTTATGTTTGATTTGGTTTAGAACATTATCAATACAACGCAATAATTGATTGCAGTAATAAAACAAAATTAGTTGTTTCAACTACTTTAAAATCGTTGATGCTAGTAAAGAAAATGGTAGAGTTTATTTTTTATCTTGTTCCATTCTACTTCACTATCTTATTTATTGTAACGTATCGAGTGATTCTTCCAACTTTGTACATCGTTATTATTATTAAACATACGTTGATAATGCATACACAGGGTCTTTGTAAAACAAATAAAAGAAAAGTAATGAATTTAACAAGAATCCCTATAAATTCAATGAAGTATTAGTCGTTTTGATAAAGATTATTTATTAGAATAAACAGTTTACTTCTTTGTTGTTTCAGACAAATTTAACCTAACTGGTATAACTACCATTTCTTGTTTTTAATAAACAAGAACAACGTTATCCCAAATATTTTAACGCCAACTAAGAGAAAATGCCACTTTGTTGGAGTCTATTTTTTTCAGTGCAGTTTTCTAAATGGATATCAGTGCGTCTCTTTTCTTTGCTGTACAGCGAGAAAGAGATGTAACTATAGCAATTTATAAACCTGGCAAGTTTTAAAAGGTTGTAATACCCCCAGAAAGCTTTTATACTGCTCTTCAACGAACTTGATTCTATAAACTAGCTTTTTGCGAAAATATTGAGGGATGCTTCGGAGCACTGTAATCATAAATATACCAAAATAAGTCGTGGGTAATAAAAAACTAATAAGTCTGTAACTAACATAAATATAAATATTATTGCCTCGTACTCAATATGTGTTGCAGTAAATAAACTTTGAAAGAAATCTATAAGAAAATGATTGCTCTTCATTTACCCAAAGATTGCTTTACAGGTCTACAAAAATAACACGTCTTATTACAATTCCATTACAAGTATGTGTCGTTTGTACAATAGTATTCTAAATGGATATACTTCGTTGGACATTTTTTCTAAAAAAGCTTCATGAATTTAGAAGAGAAGTTAAAAGTATTTTGTCGGTTTAGTTGTATAAGAATCACTTTATCTCTTTTTGTACCTACTGATGTTTGAGTTAAATTAAATTTAATTTAATTGAAATATTTTAATTTTAGTCCTAAATAGAAAAATGATTACTTTGTTTAGATCAAACTGTGTACACGTATTTAGAGTTGCATTTTAGATTTATATTAGCGTAATTGTAACTTGTTTTGTGAGCTAAATAAATAAATAAAATAAAATAAAGATTAAGCTATAGGTTGTTAATACGTCTCTGTCTGCCATCTATTTAACGGTTTGTCAGAGCCGTAAATTTCATCTGGTGCGCACAGTATCTGCGAGCAAGCGGAACAGTCTGTATGTTGCAATAAATATACAACAGTACCTACAAGGTGACAGTATGCGCCAGTATAAATTGAACTTTTCACCTTATTTATACTCTTTAATATCCGCGGGTTTTAAAGGCGCAAATAGAGTTGCTTAATTCTCGTAAATAGTTTTGTTACGGAACGATAAAACATTTTTTTTTTCAATTTCAATTTATTTATTTGCAAATTAAGTGTACAGTTGGTTCTTAAAGATATTTCAGTACTTATGACTTAATTACTCTTCTCGAGTATAGCAAATGTAAATGTAAAAGTAGGAGGGCATTGAAATCTAAACAGCTGTTATTAAAGTTATAGTTAAATAAAATCTCAGAATATTTTCTAGGTAAGTAAATTAAAACAAAATAAACGAATTTGCAGATTGTGATATTCAATGTCATTTTTATTTCTATATTATTATTCTTAACATTCATTAACATTATTGAATACTAAGTTGCGACGATGTTGAGAAAACTCACAGAAGCCTTTATTTATACAGGATTATTTTTAGACATCATCCAAACATAAAAGTATCCAGTTTATGGAACCTGAACAAGTTTCTCCGAGAAACATTGTGTCAAAATACGCCACAAAAAAACTGTCAGTTGGTAAAATGGTTTTCGGAATCGTGTTCGGGACTCAAAGTTTGGTCATCCTTTGATCACGTGATTCTCTTTGATTTATAAGGATAGTCAAAAAAAATTTACTCAATAAAAAAAATCTGAGGATTTACGTGTTTACTGTTTTTTATTTAGTTTATAGCTTACGTTTTATAGTTTATAGCTAGCGTTAAATAAATAGAAGCCATAAAATAATTGCCTGTAACGCATTCTAATGATCTGACAAAGGTAACTACACTAGGTTATGGTTACGATAAATAAATTGGGTTTATTTCATCAATATCTTCTTTGCCTTCATGCATAAGATTTGCTTGACTGTACTATTTCCGCCCGAACACGATTTTGCCTAAACTAGCTTCTGCCGCTTCTTCGGCGAATCTGCCGAACAACGCCCCGCGTTGTTGACCAAAACTAACCTACAAGAAAAACAAAAAATAAGATACACCACACATAATATATTTGGTGTAGGTAATATCCCACCAAAACGGATCAACAATGGCAAGCAAAGTACCAAATTACTTCTACGCCTAGCCTGAATTATTATTATCTTGAATTCGAAATACTGAACTTAACAGTTTTATAAAAAACTACTTTTCTGGTTGATAACGCATAACGATTCTATTGATACTTTATAAAGTAACGCAACAATTTTCGAGCAATCCACTCGGCAGGTAAATGCTATATTTATTCGTTGCTTTTCCACGTAGAACAATATAATACTTACTTACTTGAGAAACGAGAACATTGTTTATTTGTGTGCGAAAACAAAGCTTATTGTCACAATAAAGCTAACAGTATGGTCCATACTTAGCTTTCAATCACAAAGATAAATTGTAAATAGGTATATTTTCCCCAACGGTGCTATTAAACTTCTCGAGTAAAACCATAGTAAAACTTAATCTTTACTGGACGAGAAAAGGTCAACCAACTTATAATAAACTAGCTTTTGCCATCGGCTGATATTAGTTTTGTAGATCTATATAATGTGTTACCTGCTTGCATACTGATATTCTTCGAGCAGCGAAGGCTTCTGGTACAGAAGCGCGTCTTACTCTAAGCTGATATTAGTTTTGTTTATTTAAAAGTGCCTAATTATTTAATTTTGAATAAAGACATTTTGACTTTGATCAATGTTTTGGTTTTCTAGCTACATCAATTAGAATATAAGAAGGCCGAATTGTGTACATCATTATTTGACATAAAAAAAACGTTCATTACTAAGATTGCATCTCTTAAATCATCTATATTCTAGAACTAGATGTTCGAATCCATTACCAAAGGCATAACTAAGAAAAGTTTAATTTAAAAATCCAGGATATATTTACCACAGAACAACATAGTACCTATATGTCCATCAGCCATTTTTGATGTCCCCACTGCTGGGGCACAGTCCTTCCTTATGGGAGGTAAGGAGGATGGGCCATAACCTACCACGCGGGCCCAATGCGGATTGTTGGGTGTTAGCGACTGCAAATGCAGCCGGGACCAATGGCTTAACGTGCCTTCCGAAGCACGGAGGAGCTCGAGATAATACATTTTTGGTCACCCATCCCATGAGCGACCCTTGCGAACGTTGCTTAACTTCCGCAATCGCTGGGCCAGGCGCTAAACCACTGCGCCACCGAGCTCCACGTACCTATATTGTAGGCATTAATAACTTGTTAGAAAGTAAAGAAATAATTAAAAAACACACAAAGACGAACATAGAACAACTTTTTTTAAGGTGGCTTAAAAAGGAAAAGTTACACTGCTCATAAACTTTAAATATTTAACTATAAATATTTAAGTTTTTGTAATCCATATTATTAGCAATGGTTTTATTTTGAAATTAATTTTTATTAGGTATTTAATTTGACATGATAATTATAAATTAGTAATAAAATGAACTCGATTATTAATCTAAATCAATATAGGTAATATTTGCATGCCAGTCTGGTAAAACATGTTTGTACGCTCTAATGTTGTGACCACCTATTTTACCATGTTTTTAGCGAATAAATTATCATTTATCATTTATCATTTAAACTTTAGGTAACTCCAACGAGACGTCTAGAAATAACTCTGATTTATTTTCATCTTGTTTCAAATCCAAAATTATGTTTCATTGGCAATATTCTATAATTCAGTGTTTGCTAAGAACACAGTCATTTTCGTAGAAATAACTCGGCGAATTGAAATACGTTGAATGTATTCATTCCCTCGAGAGGACTCCAGGGAATTGTATTCGAGACAAGATTATACTGAGTTATTTCAAAAATTACCTTGTAAGGCATAAAATGAATAATAATTGTTTTAATATTAAAATAAATTAAATGATATAAAGTGAAAGTGAAATAAGCTTTATTCAAATAAACTTAATTATTAAGTACTTTTTATAAGTTATTTATAAGTTATCGCAGAGCTTTCAGTAACACATAGTTACACAATACTAAATAATATACTAGAAAAAATACGACTCGCACCAGATCAATACTCAGACGGGAATCGAACCCGCGACCTTTGGATATCCGGTCCAATGCTCTGACCGCTGAGCTACCGAGTCACTAGTGACATCGCCGAATTTCTTCTAGTATATCCTACTCTTACGCTGCAAGCCAGCGTTATTTCACCAATGTGAGGAATTACCTCGACATTCAATTGAAATATCTTTCCAGATATTTGGCAATCGATTAAGATGAAAATAGCTATATAATTTTTAAATTTGAGATTTCTGCATTCACAATGCTATTTTTACACAATACTAAATAATATACTAGAAAAAATACGACTCGCACCAGATCAATACTCAGACGGGAATCGAAATTGGACCGGATATCCAAAGGTCGCGGGTTCGATTCCCGTCTGAGTATTGATCTGGTGCGAGTCGTATTTTTTCTAGTATATTATTTAGTATTGTGTAAAAATAGCATTGTGAATGCAGAAATCTCAAATTTAAAAATTATATAGCTATTTTCATCTTAATCGATTGCCAAATATCTGGAAAGATATTTCAATTGAATGTCGAGGTAATTCCTCACATTGGTGAAATAACGCTGGCTTGCAGCGTAAGAGTAGGATATACTAGAAGAAATTCGGCGATGTCACTAGTGACTCGGTAGCTCAGCGGTCAGAGCATTGGACCGGATATCCAAAGGTCGCGGGTTCGATTCCCGTCTGAGTATTGATCTGGTGCGAGTCGTATTTTTTCTAGTATATTATTTAGTATTGTGTAAAAATAGCATTGTGAATGCAGAAATCTCAAATTTAAAAATAACACATAGTTTCAAAGCCACGCCTAGATAACTTAAGTATTATCCTTCGAAAAAAAAATTGAAAAGGAATAAAGAAAAAAAATCGACTAAAAAGCATTACAGAATATTCACGTAAAAATTTAGCACTTTAAAAAAGAGTAGGTATAAAAAAATTCTAATTATATTGGTTTCCAACGTCGCGCGTCGGCTATTGTCACTGCCCGTTGATTTTCAATGCTTTTCATAGTTTTTAATATTCTTTGACAATACGTTTTCGACGTTATTTCGTCTTGTTCTAAGTTTTTTAAAAGAAAACACTTTTTACATCTTTTTTATTAATTCTCATAAATTGTGCTGTGTACTCAAAACCACGATAGGTAATACCGAAGTGTAGATTCTATTTACTTCATTTTCATAAAACCTGTCACCGCAACGAATGTGATCTCATAGAAATAGCTGGGTAAATCGAATATCTACACGACGGCTGGCACGTCAGATAAATCTAGGTTAGGTTAGGTGAAATATAATCGGGGATAACGATTGATTTCAGAACAGATTCGGAACGCGAGTGCTCGATTTGATATTTCATTCGATTTCACATCTATCTAGGACAGCGCCCCTTGACTTGTGATAGGCGCAAGTGTTGCGAATCAGAAACTTTGTTTCGGAACTTGATTTATTTGTATGAAAAGCCAGCATCAGAAGTAGATAAACTGTTTAGCGGTATATCACAGTATCTAGTTCGCCTTTTCAGTAAGTTGGAACTCTACGGTAACGCAAGAATATAATTTCTTGCGTTACTGTAGATTTCCAACTTACTAACTTACATGGTGCTCATTGTATTCAGACTGTTTAGCAATTTTGAGACCCGTTACTCTTAGGTGGTACACATAATAACAACTTCAAAAAAATAGACCATTTTTTTTTCAGTATCACCCTGTGACCACGGCCGATGCAACTTGGCCGAACGCTAGAAGTTTTATGTAAATATCTATCATAAGGTATCACGTTGAATACCTGTGATTTTTATTAAATAAACCATAAAATACCCCAGCCTATTGCTTATCATTGGATGACAACAACTGCTATTATAATGCAGCCATGAAAAAGTTTAAGATTTCACGTTACATTGAAAACTGCATTGTTCGTGGGACCATAAGTTTAGTGACGTTTGGGAAGTTTAGGTTTGATTACAAATATATACTTATTTTATTTTTAACAGAAATACTGTACAAGTTTCAGCCGACGAGCGAAATAGACAGATCTCGAAAGTAGAATCCAACCACCCATAAATTTACAAAGCCGATACGACTGATGCGAGCGGGTATATTTCCATCGACTGCTTCCAAAGAATACTCCAAATTGTGCCTTTTTGTTCCCTTTGTGGAGGCTTGTCGTTATACGCTGTATGTTTTGACTACAAATACCAATTTCGACCGAGCAACAGAATAATCAATAAATACGTTCCCGCAGGCTGACGATTACGAAGAAATCGGTTAAAGGCATAAGATAAAGCGTCTGTATTTTTAACGATTTCCCTAAAAGAGTTTGCACAATCAGTGTCGGATTGGATTTTGATGATGATTTTTCAGAAGCAGGGACTACAGGCCGTGGTGAGATTCGTAATTGTGTCTTTATTATTATTATTTGAGTGTTAGGGGCTCTGCAGCTCTGATAGAGCTGTAGTCATTGCGACCTAAAAATCTATTTTTGACTCGTCACCTAATTATAGTAACTCTTTAAGACCTGCGGCGTCCAGGAATTCTAGTATCTTCCTGGTTTTAAGAGTTTTGTTTCCTCCGGGTCGATTTCGTGTCCCCCATGGACCCATGGATATTACGCTTGTGGATTAGGGGTACACAATCACTTAAAAGGAGCGTGGACGTTTCCTGCTCCTCATTGCAATATCTGCAAATGTCAGATCACTCAATTTCATATGAATGGGTGTCTGTTTAGTTTGCAGTCTCCAGTTATGGTTTAATTTCAAGCAAATTGAACGACGAATTGCGTCGAACTATTGTGATTCTTTTTTGTGAGGGCATTTGCCCTCAGATAACCAGTACTTAAGTATACGTATATTAAGAATATCTGTGGTAACTACGAAACGTTGAACAACCATCTTCAAAAATCTGTTAGAATTCGATCAAAATACTTTATTTTGCACATCCGATGAAAATACAGATTAAGAAACCTGTAAGATTTAAAAATCCTAAAACCCGCTTAAGCTTTTTACTAACGTCCTTCCTTACCATAATAAAAACCGATCCTGTACTGAATTAGTAATGTCAGGTGAATGCACTGTCTGTTGACGAAACTTAGGAAATGGGCCCACATAACCTCGTAAGTCCTGTGTTTTTGAAGGGTGTCTAGTACAAAGGAATATTGACGCGAACCTTGCCTATATCCAGGCAATTTTGTTATGGCCAAACTTATAAGTAGCTGAACAGTTCTCACCAATCGTTGCGTTTGTATAGTATGATTGTATGAAACTTATTAAAACAGCGTTATTAAATAGTGAGATAAAGTATTAAAAAGCTATTATTACGAAGAGTTATTAATTTTTGACAAACAAGTCTATATCCAAAGTAGCGGTCAACCGTCAAGCAACAATAGCTAAAGAGTTTCATGCCATATCGTTCCAATCATTGCGTTTTGCGGAAACGAGTTTTTAGTAAGCCATTGGCACAATTGGCCCATTTAAATTTAAAATTTTCATATGTGAAACTAGCGCCGCTACTACATTTATTTTTATTACTCGTAAACCAAGACAATATTTAAAAAAAGCTCATGTAATAATTTCTTAAATTGTCTCTTATATTTTTTGAATAACTCTTCAACAGTTATCATTCATTCTGTAAGTTTTAAAATCCATAATTGCCAAAAGTGGCCACTTTGAGCTAAAATGGATTTAAAACTTACAGAATGAATGAAAACTGTTGAAGAGTTATTCAAAAAGTATTATAGACAATTTAAGAAATTATTTTATTAAATATTGACTTGGTTTACGAGTAATAAAAATAAATGTAGTGGCGACGCTACTTTCACTACCTACAGCGCCTTAAGGCATTTATTCCTGTAGTCACATTCTCTAGTGATTGTAGCAATAATTTAATAAATTTAATTTCAGATCTAATAAGTGTGTCTTTTAAGTTAAAAGGAAGTGTGTCAACAGACCGTTCACTTAATAATAATTTAAACGGAAATGAGCGTAATCATTAATTAGAATTCAGTATTCTATGTACTAAGAAAGGATTCTAAATATGTATCTACTGAGAAATTTTCAAGTACCGTACTTTCTACTTTGTTAGAAAGCTAACGAATTCGACAAAGCTTAATTAAATATTGGAGTAGGCCTCTTAAATATTTACATAAAAGTAAAGGCTAAGACGTAAGTTCAGGCTTCATTAAATAAACGACAAGGAAAAAATTGGCACTTGAGAAAAGAAGACTTTTAAGAAATGAAAATCTTTTTCGAAGAACTACCTACAACTTCCATCTTGTTACCATTGTAGATTTAAATCTTCGGTCTTTGTTAATCATTATTTGCTTGGTTCTTGATTGAGATAAATATTAAAACAAAAGCACAGAATATATACAAAAGTAAAAAGTACTGAAAGAATAAAAAACACGCATGACATTTTTTATTTTAACTCTACCTAGCGGCCGCACCTATTGACTTTAATCGTGTGAATTTCCCTTAGCGATAAGGGTTGAATTTTCAAAAATCCTTTGTGAATGCTCGTCAACATTATAAAAAAATACAAGTTTCTACACGGTAAAAACAGATTTCTTAAAAAAAGACAAATTGCTTTGGCTTAAGACATATTTATTGAATCTAAGAAAATGATCCTCTCCCTATAGACGCTAGACAATAATTTCTTCGTAATAGTAAAAAATACTCTTAAAAATATTTAGTTGTTACAAGAATAATACATTTATTCCAAGACACGTGTTGTTTCATTCAAGACAACGTTATTTTGTACAGTCAAGTAAATGTATTCTTGATACGAAAATCTTCTATATCTCTTGTAGACTAACCTTACTTAGAGTAAATTATTATTTTACTCATAAGTAAATGTTTAGTTGGCCTAAGTAATTACTGATTTTTGATGAAAAAAATTAAATGGAAAATTGAGATTTTGTCTATTGAATGAAGATGTATATTTTGTTGTTGTTGTATATTAAGTGGAGATAATTGGAGAACACCGATGACTTCCTTCCTTTAAAAGTACAGATTTAACTTTTCTGTCCAAAAATAACAACGTGGGCGCGGTCTACAAAAAATCAAGGTAAATAAAAGTGCTCGAAAGAGGAGTGGAGTCCGGGAAGCCGTTCCAAGTAGGACGCGACACCCAGAGGCAACCAACAAACAAACCCGATTGAGCTTGACAAAACAAAATTAAGTCCGACTACTTAAAGAACTAGATAAAAATCTTAACACCGCGGGTCAGACCATGATGTATGGATAAATTTCTCAAAGTAAAAATGTTATCGTGTTTATCGAAAACTATGATTCCGTTGTTTCGAAATTTTTGTATTTCTCTGTTTAAAACAAAATTTCTATAAGCCGAACAAAATCATTTCTTAGAACAAGAAATAATACTTCATAAACAATAAACTTTCTCTTAATAGAAGAACATGATTTTTTTTAAAAAGGTTTATCTAAATTCAAGTAACTTGTAGTTGATTTCAGATAATTTTAATTTGATGCAAGAAGATGGACATTTCTTGATTTAAATTAAGTCAATTTTATTGATATAAGTTTAAATAAGCCTTGAAACAAAAATATTTCTCTTAATCATTAAGAAAAATATTGTCTGAGTAAAAGATGAGCGCTATTTTTGTTTTAAAAATATTGCATTGGCTTAAGTAAATATATTTTTAGAATAACCAAATATTTCAAGAAATTGGTCTTTCTTATTTAAAGAAATCCTTTTTTACCGTGTAGTGCCTACCTATAGTCTTGTTAGGCTGTGCGCTCAAATGTCAGTCAGTTTATCTTTTTATAACACTATCAATATTATATACTAATACTTCTTTAATATAAAAATCCTGCACCACAAAACAGACTAATAAATATGCTCAAAGGTTAAACGCTGCCGTGTACCTATTCCATACAAGTGAGCTCCATTTACGGGCTGCCTTATGTGGCCGTTAACTCAACCGAGCATGGATGGTTTACGACTCGGTTTAGTTCGAATGTCTTTATTAGTTCCTATGTTGGTTCTTCTGATTACAAACTAAATCACCGTTCAGAGTAATAAAGCCTGCTGAATGTGAGTTAACGTAATGCATGACAATTCTTAAATAACATTCTCATCGTTGGTAAATCTACAGTGCGATTCTCTAAAACACGATCGACGCATTATGGTATTAAGATCTTTTATAGCATCTTTTATACAAAGCATTACGGAAAGTAACATTAAAACTAAATTAAAAAACCATTTCTTAAAAAATGAATGGAGAACAATATTTACCCAATGTTGACATACAAACTTTTGACGGAGTGGCTAAAGACCCTTGATTATGAAGAAACTGAAATAATTTTGGAAAGAATAAGTTAAAAATATAATTTATAATTAAATTTAAATCATATAATAGATACCGTTTTAATTATGCATATAAATAATCAAATAATCCTCCACTTATATTCACACACACACAAACGCACGCACGCGCACACACACACACACACAAACACACACTATATACTAACATCTTTAAGTCGCTAAGTTACATAGCCACAGAAAAAGAAGTTGAATAAAAATAAGAAGAAGAAGTTATATCAGACTGAGTACGAAGAACAGACATATTATATTAGATAGACAGATATTTTATTTGTAAATAAAATACCTACCTATTTATTTTTAATTCGCGTAAAAAGTATTACCTGTTGATAATACTTTTATTACCTGTAGGTGAAAAATATTACCTGTAGGTAATACTTTTTGAAAACTTAAAATTAGCATTTGAGAAGGAGTCTATAGACCGTTAATTTTTAAGTAAGTATTATCTAAAAATTAAATGGGGATTTCAGACCACGTGAATGAACAACTTTTACTATGGGGCCAACCACGGAATCTCGAAAAAAAAACAGCCATTCCATAGAAAAGTTCAACATCGACTTTACTATAATGTATGGAATAGCTGATTTTTTTTTCGAGATTCCGTGGTCTGAAATCCCCTTTTCATTTTTAGATATACTTAAAAATTACCGGTAATAAAAATACGTATACGATAGGAAAGCAAAACGAAAACGGCAAACGTGAAATGAAAAACACACAAGTAGAAAATAACAAGCTGCCGCCAGTCAAATCGAGGAAATTACTTCGATTAACGAGAATCGAGGCAAGCGAGGAAATGTAATATCACCAGTTTATATTGTTTCCAATTATTTTCCCGCGCGATAATCACTTTAGGTGAAATAAAAATACAATTTTGGGTGACCCATTTGAACGAATGGAATCTACACAAAAATAACTACCTTCCGCCTGCGACTTCGTCCGCGTGGACCCTAGGGTACCCTTGGGCAGGATAAAAGGTAACTATCAGTGTGCCAATTTTCAATTGTCACAAGTATATCAAGTTCAATGTGTACATAGTGGAGCGTAATAAAAAAACCGCCCAAGTGAGCGTCGGACTCGCGCACGAAAGGTTCCACAGACTGGTGACAGTTAGACGGACAGTGGTGTCATAAGGGTCCCGTTTTTACCTTTTAGGTACGGAACCCTATAAAATTAGTTATTTTACCTCCTATTTCGTTTACGTCGTCGTGGTGTAAATATTGTTTATGTGATGTGAGCTTGCAGTAACTCTTCTCATTTTGTTTGGCTTTATTTTGCTTAGGACAATAATCGACGTGTTTTCAGATATACCTCACAAATCATTGACAATAAGCTTTATATATTTAAGTAAGAACACACAGCAGGAACATACAATTCATTTAACAGCAGTAATTATCCACATGACCCCAATTAAACTCGAGACTGACAGAGCCACGGCTCCGGTAGTACCAACATGTGTTATTATGTCTAAAAATATCAAATATACACCTACATTTTTAGAAAAGGAATGGTTTCTTAGATAAACTAGCTAGAAATTAGATAACATAGTAACTGATTTGGTTTTATCGTTAAGAACTAGCGCGATTGGGCCCCTGGCAAATTATACTTGCATTTTTTTTCTAAGACATGTTTTCCAAGTTGTAATTTGAATGCCCTAAATGAGTTTTAATTTTTACAAGCTTTTATTTAGTTTCAACTTTTGTTTGTGTTTATCCTTGTGTGCTTAGAGTAAGACGGGCTATGCCGTCGCTGCTCGAAGTCCGTCTGTAATCAAATTCTTATGACAGTCAAAAGTATTCAAAATAAAAGCGTGGATACCATAATATAAGCCATACTTACCATAATCATATCTAGAATAGTTATCAAAATTTTGACTAGATATCACTTAAGCAAGCTGATGGCATTGTTTGTAGCCAACTACAGAACAAGAATAAGGGTAAAACCTTAAAAAAACAGAATTTTAAGATATATAAGGATGTTTAAAAAAACGCAAAATTAGCATAAAAATGTATGGAAATCCTGAAACTGAAAACTCTGATCATAATATCTCTTATAATACTGATCAGATCAGTTGGACGTGTACAGCGATCTGAGTCTCCTCCATTCACTCCCTTGATTGCCATCATTAGATCACAGCTAGGTCAATCCTTGGTAGAAAACCAAGGATTCAAAGTTACCTCATTTGTATGAAAATTTACCGGTGTCCCTAGCATTGTGCGTATTTAAATAAAGATGTCAAACTTAAACAACGTACTTTACTCAAATTGTATACGAGCGCAGCATTGCAACTATGAGTACTATTTTGAAATATAACATTTCTATTCAAGAAACTTTAGTCATGCTCATTAATAACAGTCAGTAAGAAGCAGATATGTCAAGAAACCTTTGACTAATGTTCTGTATATCTTTGTTTATACAACGATTGAATCTTACAAACAATTTGTTATATTGTTTTACGTGAATTTAATGTTAAGAAGCATACCTTGTAGGCGATTATGTGTTGTTAGAACGTATTAATCATCGTGGGAGAGAAGCGTATTTTGTTCATTGTGTTTTCAACGTTATTTAGTTGAAGGTGAATTCACAAATATATTAACTGTGATAGAAGTGGAACTAAGAAAATGCGTTTTGGCTATGGTTTTTTTGTACCTACTGCTTTTTTAATAATACACCAGCATATAAAATTGTATTATAATTTTCTGTTATTGCAATTATATTATTGGTGTTACAACCGTCTGGCATTAAAACAATACACGTAATGCCTTATCTCTGTTTCAGATAAAATCCTGTCAAATCTAAGTAAATTTAAACTTAGTATCCGCACACGTATTATTACACCGGCCAGCAAGTTTCAAATAACTTTACACGCGCCAGCAAATAATATGAGCCATAACACGTACCAGCAAAGTGCACAAAGTTTGTAAGTCAGGGGACACCACCCATAAGTACTATCTGATGAATTCAGCATGTGGATTTCTTGAAGTTTCAGTGCATTTGAGCCATACTGTACTTTAAATTAAAAGAACATTACTTTTAATAAAAAAGCACATTACTCGCTATTAACATAATTTATAAAAAATCCACACGCACTGATTCAAGTATGATTGTTTAATGTAGTTTTCAACACACTTGCTCGTAAAGTGAGCCCTAATACATCGCTTTTAAGGCCGCATAAACCGAGCTATAACCAACGCGTCCAATAATAATATATAAAACACTAGTACGTAATAGAATTAACCCTACAAAGTTAAATTAGTACCTTACTGCAAGTTCTATGCGAGTAAACAGAGCATTCCCAATTTAGCCGGTTAATACAGTATTTTTTTTAATTATACATTTTTGGAATAAATAAATGTGTAAGTCCTTAATTAAGTCAATCAAATATTTATTATTATCAAATTATTCATAATTTAAGTACAATATTTTGTTATAAAATATTAAGATATTTGCATTTTATCACTTAATAGTATAATTTTGAAGTAGGCTGTATGCTCACTCACCCCTTTGTTCGCAAAATATTATTGCGTTGGGCGTGTGAAAAAAACAAAAAAAAAACTGTGCGCCTTTTCCCATAATTATCATATTTTGTTTTTGTCGTATTTGTTGCTGTGATGTAAATTACTTTGTTTTTTCCTCACAAATGTGTTGAAAGGGGGGTGTAGGGGCTTAGCGAGTGCGCTATTTAGCGAACTGTGGAAATAGAACTCGCAAGTAGGTACCTACAGCCCATTCAGTTTTCAAATTTTGAATCTTAATCAGTCATCAGTCAGGGCCTAGGCCGACTTTTGTTCTCCACTGGGGGGTTTCGGGAAAAAAAACGTGTTTTTTTGGGTCAAACGCGCCGAATTACAAAGATACCAAAGTTAAAGTAGTTTTTTTGTTACACAATTCAAACCTTCTGAACCAGCGTATATACATTAATTCTTGCTACAACAAAGCATCTATTTTCGGAACACCCGAATCGTCCAAACGTGTAGTCTGGTCAGGGCATATCGTAGCCGTAGTTGCTACGGAAATTACTACGGCTAGCCGTGTTAATAGCGGCTAGTTACGTTGCTACGAACCGGGTCAAATCTGATTCAATTTGTACTTTTTATAGCCAGTTTAAACATGTACAGTCTAACCACAAAATATTTAAAGACACTGTTAGACGCTGTATCTTTCAAACAATATAAAAATGACAACATTTAAACAGTGTCTAATGGGGTATTTACATTGGTGACTAAAGCCGCACAACTTTCGAAGTTCGACCGTGTAAATGGCAATTCGGCCTAGGCCGCAGGTGACTGAACAAAATTATCTGATCAGGTAGCCAAAACTGGAACTACGTTATTACATAATATTATTGTTTTACGCCATCAACTACATAGACGACAGCGACTTAATTTTGGAAGCGACTTACTAGGTGACTTTAAAGTCGACAGTCACAGGTGACTTAAAGCGACCCATGTAAATAGTCCATAAATAAGTATACTGATTGTTGAACATTGTTTTGTGGTGAGGCCATTACAAATTAATGACGTTTGTTTGAGTTATGTTATGATCGAATAATGCATAAATAATATATAATAATAATAATTAAATAATAATAATCCCATGTTCCCACGCAAGCCTGGCAAAAGGACCGGGCTCCGGCCCGAGAGTTTTCAGCCGAGATACAATAATGATAAATAAATAATAATAATAGTATAGCTATGAGACCTTATCCAGATATATCGTGATTCTACGCGCGAGTTAACACACGTTGGGTTATATTTTTTTCGCTTGTAATCAGCTCTGATAACAGTGTAATCGCGTTACCTAGACAAGCTCTTGGTATGAGCAATGGCACCATAATAATTATTGTAATTATGATATGACTAACCTGAGTGCAATACTATCAGATCTATCTTCACTCGCTATGCTGGTCCTCGGCGAGCTACCAAGTCGGCTGCTGGCGGACTTTCTCCGGATCTCATGAAGATCCGTCTCCTCCTTGTTGGTGAAGGAGATCCGTGGTGCATGCCCTCGGAACCCGCCGACCTTGTGGGACGACACGCCACGGCAGATCATCTGGCTTTGCGTGAGATCTGTGAACAAAATTACATATTGCACATCAGTCATTTTATACCCCTATTACTGAAACACATACTCGTAGTATTTTCATTATGGGTGGATAAGAAGGACGGGGCCATAACCCAACGTGCGTGCGAAATATGGATGGATGGATATTAACAACTGCAAATGCTGCAGGGAACAACGGCTTAACGTGCCTTCTGAAGCAAGGAGCAGCTCAGATAATAAATTTTAGGTCACCCATCCCATGACCAACCATTGTAAAAGTTCCATAACTGTTCCAATCACAGGGCAATGCACTTGCCCACTGCGCATCGAGCGGCGCAAAATGAAAAGCGACAGACTTACAGTTGCTATAGACAGCCGACAAAAACTCGTAGGCGTTTATCGTTAAAAGAAAGTGTTTAAATATATTGCTAATGAGTGTACATTTAAGCTAAACTGCTTAGAAATTTCAAACGATGAACCTACGTCGTTACTCGCAGGTTGTCCTTTAAAGTTCAGCTGCCAGCAATGGCCGTTGTCTCCAGTTATTTACGATGGAGCCGAGAGATAAATTTCCAGACTATGTTGGGTTGGGAAAATAAGCTTTATAAGTGTTACTTTAACACGAAGATTTAAACTGGTATTAAAGGAAAAAAACATTAGCTACGTATCGTTCCCTACGTTCATCTATATTATTTGTACGAAAGGTGAGTGGCATATGGGAGCCTACGCATTTTACACATTTGGCAGACATCGGACAGAGCAAACACAATAAGACGCATTCTTGATGTCTATGGAAGGCAATAAGAAAATTCCCACCCAACCATTTCCCACGGAGATATTGCAAACATTTATTGAGGTAAACTATGAATATATTTTGAGCTACGTGTATTTTTTCAGTATCTGCGTAATCTAGTTACCATAACTATTTACAATCGTCAGTAAGAAATATATTATTCAGGCAAATGTTTGAGAAAAAAAATATGCGACTACTAACCCTTCCATTTCGACTGCGTCTTCGTAAATTTCACATTCTATTGGAATTTAATTAAAAAAAAAGAGAACTCCTACGAAATAATAACTGAATATATTTCAGACCAATTTATCCAGTGATTTAATAACAATAAACAAAACATGTAAACACAAGAAATTCAAAATTATCAAGCAAACAAGATGAAAATTGAGCAAAATTATCTTTCACTTTATACTCAAAGGAGACATTAGGTTATTACTTATTACTTACTAATTAAATTCGCCGTCAAAGAGATGCTTATAGATAATTTGGAATAATTTTAAATGTTTCTCCGGCGAGAATATTAAAGAATGTTTGTAATCGAAGGAGGTAATAGAATTTTAATTTTAGCTTCAAATTCACAAATATGTTTAAAATAAAAAAATAGATAGATAAATTATATTCTTTATTGTTCACCATAATAAAAAACATTACAAGGAAAAGAAATACATGTTAAGAACAATTTGGCAAAAATAAAAAAATAGGTACTTACTTGGAAAAAAATATTCTGATTGGGACACGTTTATGTTGTTCCAAATTATTTAAAATTTCGATGATATATTTAGGTTTTTTTTCTTAAAATAAAAATACCACGTAGTTGATTGAATTAATGTAGAAAATGGAGAAAAATATCACACATAATTTGCATCAAAATGGGAAAAACTAAATCCTAACGACGATCCATAATTCTAGCTTTTTACGCACCAACAAAGTTCATAAATATTCTTGAGCGGTTAGGAAAGAACCGGATAGTTTCTACGTTTTATATGAACTCTAAGGATATGGTTTTAGAGTCGCCTTTGCATAATCCACACACCCAGGCTCATTCTAGTATTTTCGCTTTGGTGATTTTTTTACTCTATTTCGTAGTTGCTCATATGAATAAATCTGTGGATATTACCTACACTTCCTTTTTATCTTCTAAAAATAGTTTATTCTTTTGGTAGTAAATAAGTTTTCTCACTTATGCTCTGAAATCTTATCATTCCATTTGAAAAAGGAATGCGGGGCGTTCCACATTTCCGAGGGGGTCTGGTTCATCACATTCTAAACTTAAAATTCAGGCCAGGAATGAATTTTAATACTTATTTCCCGCACCAGCACCAGTGCGGGAAGTAGGTACAGTGCGAAGATGATCTGGGTGGTCTGCGGCAACTTCTTTTTTTGTTTTAGCTGTTCACAAAAACAAAAAAAGCAAAAGGCACATTTGCACCATACAGCCATAACTTTAGTTCCTTTTTTCTGGCACGCAAGCCAACGACAAGACAGTTAATATTATAAAGGTAAAATTATTTAATAGGTACTATAATAACGATACAATAAAAAAAATGGTGCGCACAGAGTATATAAATAAACTAATAATAATAAGAATAAATAAATATTACATTGTATTGTACCAGATTTATCAGAGACAAATCCTCTAAGTAATCTTGAATTATGTACAGCGCCATCTACCGCCGAGAAGCGAAATGAGATGGGTTTTTGCTTCTCGTCGGTAGATGGCGCTGCACGTAATTCAAGATTACTCAGAGGATTTGTCTATGATAAATCTCATTTTTAATTAATTTAATTAAGTTTCAATTGAAAAGTTTTTTATTTCCTCGCATTTCTTGAGAAAAGCACTATACAGGCCTTGTTCTGGAAGCTACTTGCATTGCCTCGAATGATTAAAGCCCTCGCCTGCGGCTCGGGCTTCAAAACCATCCTCGACAATGCAATCGCTAGCTTCCCGTTCACGGCTGTAATGTACTATTACCTCATTTAAATTTTGCGAATCGTATAATATACAGCACTACTAGTTAGTATATAATTTAAGGTTAAGTTCAGCAGTGAAGTTTACGGGAACAACATTTAGGTTGCCCATCACGTTTATAGCTTAAATCTCGACCTATCTTGAATAGCAAATAGTTCACCCCGTCGACATGACTTGTAATAATTTATTGAATTGAGTTTCTGGTTATCAAATAGTTTATTGAGTAACTAATTAACTTGACTTCAATTTCAGTCAACGTCTGGTCCTCCATATTGTCCATAATTTCTTAGGGCGTTTTACGGCACCGGTTTTTAAATCCAGTGGCATTGTATTCTTTTTTTATTCACGATAATTTGAAACTATCTTTCGTTTTTTTGAGATTGAAGGCAGTCTTTGAGTAGCTATTTGATTTGACTTATCTCAGTCAACGTTTTATATTGTCTAATATCTAATCTCAAAACACTAAAATTGTATGTATAAAAAATACCAGGAAAAGAAAATTATAACTAATTATTGATTGCTTAAGGCACAAAAATGTTTTTAACGAAGCTAAAGATAACATTATCTTCATATAACCGATCTTTGCGAAAATTACATAACTGCCACAATATTACACTGATAGTGGGCCCGATGTAAAAAGTTTAAAAGAATCTACGAGTATTTACCAAACTGTTAGGTTTTGAAATACTTGAACTTATTCTCACAAGCTGCTTTACTAACACTTAACAGTCTCCATGAATTTTTTATAAGGGATATGACGATAACTGCGATCCCTTTTAGTTGCGATTAAATATGAAGGTCTTGACTTGAGGCTGCCTTCCCACTGCAATAAAAAAATCCACCAAAAGCAAAACTTTATTTTTATAGCCTCGCTCAGCCAACGCAGCTCGGCAGTACGATTCTATAAAAAGTAAGGTAACATACTAATGTACTTCAATTCAACGTCAATCTTCGGTTCAACTGGTATCCAAAATGCCATAGACACACCTAACAGACTATTACCTAAGTAGAGATATGACGTCATATCTGTCTCATATTGTGTGCGAGGTATACGAGAGAAAAGAAGAACGTGTGAAAGTGACGTCACGAGCATAATCTGAAAAGAGTTAACAAGGGATCGTACTCATACTACGTGACCCATTAAGGGGGGCAGGGGGGTCTTTAAAATACCACGCTTGGTCACAGGGGCGGGGGAGGGGGTCTAGGTTTTGTCACGTAGTCAATAACCTCTATGGAAATCTGGTTCTTTTTCGAGCTGTATGCAAATAATGGCGCGCAGCGAAAAAATCTTTCTACTTGATATTATTTTTTCCACTTGTAATTGTATGTAAAATTATGGCACACATTCTTGGCGTTACGTGGCAAGCGCCGTACTAATAAAAAGACAAATTTGAGCATTTTTTTTTATTTCTGTTTAACATGATATAAAACGATTATCTATGAATTACTACGTGAAAACTAGAGGGAGGGGGGGTCTTGGTATATACTACGGGCGGTCACCAAGGGGGGGGGGGGTCAAAAATGGTAGAAAATACGTCACGAAGTATGGGTACGTTCCCTAACAAATTTTCTCAATTAATATCTAAAAGTAACATATCATTTATTCGGTAAGTTTCATTGCATGAGTGTGTTCATATCTCACACCATTTCACATGCTCGCATCGCGTAGCTTCTTTGGTGGAAACGTAGCTTTAGAGTGTTGTGTAAGTCACGAGTTCGGGACTTCACACGTCGTTATCTCGCACTTCTCACACCTTCCCAAATAGAATTAATCTCAACGTATGTTCAAATGCGCTATCTTTTGTAAGATAAAAATAAATCAACGCAACAAAAATTACTAGTTTATCTTTACTAATATATAAAAGCAATTTATAAATATTATTGATAGCTTTTGATTTTCCTATTAGTTGTTTATCACGTTTTTGCTTAATGGTTTCAATCAGCTGTTTTAATGTGAAGCATTACGAAATATAGATGTTACTAAAATACGAACGAATCTCTCAGTCTCCCTTTGATATAAGCTAGCCCGTCACTTAATCCCCTAATAAAAACGTATTTGATAATTGAAGTTGTTATTAAAAATTACACTCTACCGTTTCTCGTTACAATCATTAAATTACAAAACAAAACTTGCATTTCCATATTCGACGCTATCCCAACGTCATAAATTCCTTCATAAATAATTGTACTTACCTATTACACTCGGAAGTGACAGTAGGGTCATAAATCATTCCCAAACCGACCTTCTCTGAAGTTCATTCACCTGATTTCGAAAGGCAATTAGGTCAGGAGTTTTAACCCGGAAGTACGTGACCGTAGATAGGAGCACGTCCACAAGAACTGTAAGATGGGATTGTAAAGATGCGATTAAAAGTTGGATTTTAAGGCTATGAAATTAATACGGCTATGACGTTCGAGTCCCGGTGAGTCGATTTTTTCTAATATACTAAATTAATTATCTTAATATAAATATAGCAGTGAATGCGTAAAAACTAAAAATTCAATAATAACAGGAGGAATTAGATACCTATTCGTTTAATTTTATATTAAAAAGGAATCTACAGATTCTAACGGCACGGCAACAAACATTAATATATCCGAGTCATATAAAAATCAATGAAATTAAAAAACTTTCAGAGGGGTTAAAAAGGCGGTTGCAGTGCGATTTTCTAAGATATTATTTCCCTATAATCTTCGATAGCGGGTTTCTAAGAGATTTTGTACTTTTGTGTACAGCGTGTTATTCCTGAGATCTGAGAAAACGCTACCTACTAGTAATTTGAGTTTTAAAAAATAGACATTTAAAAAAATAATTAATAATTTAATAGATGTAGGTACTTAGGTAATACTGAATACTGAATGTTCATCATTAGAAACCGTATTATATGCAAATGCATATTGCATATAATCCGGTCAATAATATATTGCATATGCATTTGCATAATAACGGGTGTAACAAGACCTTCAACGAAGCCGAAGTCCACGTATTCCGTCCATCATCAGGATCATTTTTGTCTTTTAGACTATACCTGGGAAACCAATAGTTACGAAGTTATTGAAGGTCAAAGTCAAAATTTTTTTTTCAATTTTTTCATGAAATCTTATTTTATTCGTTATTTATTATTTCCTATTAGTTATTTCCTACTTTTTGACTAAAGAAACATTATCAAACATTTAAGTATTTCGTAACAAACAATGGCTTCAAAATGTCGTCACTCGATATATCTCATGAGCACGCACATAAACGCTGCCTTTCAACTCGGCCGCACGCAGCTGTGTAGCATACACTCGCAGGCGCGGCCTGTTGTACGCGTCACATTGCGTGGTAATGCATGCAACAAAATGGTTTCCCAGTAATAATTTTGAACAGAAATGGTCCTAATGATGGGCAGAATACGTAGACCTCGGCTTCGTTGAAAGTCTTGTTACATCCTGTATTTAACCCCTTTTCAGTGGTAGTTGCGTATTTTGGCAAAAATATTTGAAATCATGCATATTTACGCTCGATCTCGTTTAAACAATGGCACTCAAATTTAAATTCTGCCAGCCTCAGTGCATGCCTCAGTGGACGTAGAACGGTCATTTCCGCTTACAAAACTATATTAAGCGATCATAGACACAATTTGACTTCAGAACATTTGAAACAGTAGGTACTTACTTAGTCGTATACATTTTTAAAGGTAAATTTCAATCTCAAAATAAATTTTGAATTTGATATTTTCGCAAATAATTTTGTTACCGTTGAGTAATAATACCTTCTAAGAATAAAAAGGCCTTAAAACGTCTTTTTAGGGTTCCGTACCAAAATGGTAAAAAGGAACCCTTATGGTGTGACTAAGTCTGTCTGTCTGTCACAGCTGGATATCTCGAGAACTACTAATGGTATCAACTTGAAATTTAGAATAGTTTAAGATGACGTTTTATCAACTATTTTGCAAATAAGAAAGAAATGAAAAAATATTTTTTTTACAACAGGGACTGAAAAGGGGTCTTAATTTTTTTTTATTATTTCATGTTGCATATTTTGGCCCTTTTTTTAGATTTTCGTGCATATTTTAGCTATTTTCCTTGCATATTTGCATGCATATTTTGGGCTTTTTATGTTGCATATAATCCGGTCTCTACTCATCATTATTAACATCATACAACTTCGCAACTTTACCATTTAATTCAGTTCATATCGTATCATTCAGGCAACTTTAGTGGGGTAAGGTATAAGCCCTGTCTTAACCAAAGGACGTGACCGGAGGAACGCTATAGTTCTTACAGACCATTTTCTAAACCAAGATTAGGCTAGTAGAGGTTATTAGAGTCAGAAGATTATATGAATGAGCTTGAACTAGACTTAAACAGCTGTTCTAAAGAGATAAAACTTTCATGACCTATGTTGACATATTATTGTGTGATGTGATGAGTAGACTAGCGCTTTGTTATACTAAGATTTAATTACAGTGCCCGCTTACGATACCTATGTTATGTTATTTTTAACCGACTTCCAAAAAAGGAGGAGGTTCTCTGTTCGTCTGTATATTTGTTTTTTTTTGTGTATGTCCACCGATTACTCAAAGACTGATTGAAATGATTCAAACGTTATTACATTAGGTAAACTTCTAAGTTGGTCCCATTTTTTAAAATTTGGAAATCGGTTCAGTACTTTTCAAGTAATCTTGAAAAAAGCACGAAAATAGTATGATTTTGTGTGAATTACCTCGATGATTAGTCGTTAATCATAGATGTTTATGAACTGAATAAGATAATTATTTTTTGTTGGAAAAGGGATATCTTAAATGTAGTTCTTTAACCATAATGTTTTTAGTGTTGTAATTTAATAAATAAAATAAAATAATAAAAAAAAAGAAAAAAAAACCAACTTATAAAAAGGAGGTTCTCAGTTTGACCCGTATGTATGTTTCTCCGCGATTGACTCACGTTTGGCTGTGCCGATTTTTCTACCTAAATAAAACCTACACTACCTAATTACAGAAGGTACCTACACTAAACATTCAAAAAATAAAAATTGATTAAAAAAACAAAAAACCGACTTCAAAAACCTACCTCTAAAAAGCAAGTAATAATATTCGTAATAATAAAAACACGTCTATTGAAGTCGGGTGGGGCTTTTAGAATAAAAAAAAAGGAATTTGTACTCCAGCCCCACCCGACTTCAATAGACGTGTTTTTATTATTACGAATATTATTTCTTGCTTTTTAGAGGTAGGTTTTTATTTTATGTCGTGGAATGGTTTTATATTTGAGTGTTTCTCTCTTTGATAAATAAGACAGAAATATTTTTTTGTACTAGCATAATATTGAGCATAGCAAAACATTTTCTATTCTATCTTTGTATGATTAGTAAAAAGTATGCGATTAAATTGACAATAGACAGTCAGTCCATCAGCCATTTTTGATGTCCCCACTGCTGGGGCACAGGCCTTCCTTATGGGTGGTAAGGAGGACGGGCCAAAACCCACCACGCGGGCCCAATGCGGATTGGTGGGTGTTAACGACTGCAAATGCAGCCGGGACCAACGGCTTAACGTGCCTTCCGAAGCACGGAGGAGCTCGAGATAATAAATTTTTGGTCACCCATCCCATGACCGACTTGCGAACGTTGCTTAACCTCCGCAATCGCTGGGCCACGCGCTAAACCACTGCGCCGCCACCGAGCTCCTCAATAGACAGTGATCAGCTGCAACTTCCCTCAAGAATGTATGTAAATTATACATATTAAAATGTGTCATTTTGTACCTACATAAAGTTAGGTATATTAACTTTAAATGGTTTTGTACCGAAACCGCTCTGAAGTGTGTCCCTTCTGTTTGTACCTAGTTAAACTGACATCAATCTCTTAAAAGTTTAAAAGTTTATTTTGCCAAAAATACGTTCATAACTGGATACGTAATACGTATACTGAATACGTTTTTAACTGAATAGCGGTTGTAATTATATGTAACATCTTGTGTAATACCTATTCTTTGCAAATAAACACTTTGACATAAAAAAAACTTATATAAAAAAATATTACAGTGCACTGGGGTGAAATAAGTGTGTGCTGTGGCTGCTGTGAATGTTTTTTAAATTTACACGACTTTAAAAAAACGTGTTATATCAATATTTTCATATGCGTAGTTGGTATTTTGCGTAAATTTAAGTTGGTGTTCTGCTTAGTTGGTGTTTTGCGTATGTGATATTGTGTGTCTAAAGGTTTTTAATAATGTAATTGATAATTTAATCAAAGATTGAACCTAAGTAAAAAACTAAAACTATAATAAAATCACCACGTTTTCAGCTTTTCAATAGGAAATTCCTTACCCACATCATTTTTCGTGAAGAAAAATCGGTCTTGTCTTAGAATAGTTTTTCAAATCTCACTTGTCAATTTCAGCGCCCGATCAAACAACAAAAAAACTTCTCACCCCAAAGTTTATGAATAAACCATAGACCACTAGAAGTTTGATGAAAGCAATCGAATAGGGATATAATAATAGGAACATATTTGTCCAGAACAAAGGAATTGGAGTGTTGTATGTTCACCTGAAGATTCGACGTAATGACTAAGACGGGAAGCGTCTGGAAGCAAAGCTTATTTTATGGTACCTATATAATCATACATATAATCTTCATATATTCTTATGTATATATGCATACACATATAATCTTATGTATTTTATCTAATGTGTTATAATAATAATCTAGTCTGGTAAAGTTTCCTGTCTACAGTCTGATACAACCGGGGGGCTAATTGTCTAATTTCAAAATCTATCGCAATCGCTTACAGGATGTGATACATTGATGCTTCTTTTTGGCACAAATAAAAACTTACCAAAGAAATGCAGCAATGTGTCACATCTATCTGTCAAATGAAAGCGATTGCTATAGATTTTTAAAATTAGACAAAATAGCCCAGTGTCCATTGCGGTACAAATGCACGGCAGTGCGCAGTAAAAGTGACCCACTATACATTTTCGCCCACACGTCCAGCGTCATCATCCGAAATAACTACGTGTATAAAAAATCAAGAAGATGACTCAACTCTGAGCATAAAGCTTTTTTTCAAGAGTTCACATTTTCCTTGCATCAAAAACACCATATTTCGCGTAGCACCTGTAGCAGCAGGCTATAGTGTTCTCAATCCTTAATCAATTTATGTTATCTTATTTTTACACGTTAAGCGGTCGATACACGTTGTATAAACCTCTTACCACAAAAATGATCCCAAAAACATAACATTTTTCTTTTATCTCTCACAATCGCTGAACAATAATAATTAATACCACCCAAATTACAACAAAAAAAACATACAAAATAAATAACACAATCAAGGAAAATTACAATGTGATTACTCGCTCACAAGGTGAAGATTTACCCGCAGATTCTAGCAATTTATATCTTTTGTAAATATGTATTTATTTCCACTGAGCTAGCTCATTTTTTTCAATGAAAAGGACTATATATTTTCAGTTAGGTATGTAAGTTGGTAGCCATCATTCTATTAAGTACTGCTATGTTTTTATACGTTTACTAAATATTTATACTCAAAATCCGGTGCGAAGGACCATTATCTTAAGGCTCATTATTTTACCAAACAATGATTACCATGTTATTTGATTTGCCACATTATGATACCCTTTAAAAGCGACCCATCATAAACCTAAACACAAATAAGCTTAGCAGCTTGTCCTTAAGTCATGTTCTTAACGAAATTACGTCTTGTACAAATTCTTGCCTTAGCATTGCAAAGCAGCCCTTAATGTACCCAACCCTTTCTGCTTACTGCTACACGAGGAAACTCCATAATCAAATTGTCCTCTGCAAGGAGCTGCTTAGCTTTGGCCCTCGGCACACGTAAACGAGTAATACCAGTATGGGAGCGGTAGATGTGTAAGTTACAAACGACAGATATAACGCTTTTATCTAAGAGGTCATTGATGTCGTTCGCAATGGTGCCCCTAGGAATATACTGTGCCATGGAACTCTCCGATCTCACTCATGAGCTATTAAATCCTTTATCAATTTGTAAAAGTAATCCCTAGAAATAAAAGTCTGTAGAAAATAATAACTTTGATGCAGCGTATAAAACGTTTGTTCCTAACTTTCGCTCTCATTTAACGAATCTTCATACCAAATTGATTTATTTAAATGATCATAATATGCTCTAAGTAAATAACTTTAAAAAAATATAAAAAAATGTCTTGAATTTTAATATTCACAATAATAATTTCCTTTAGTGAAGATACGATAGAAAATCTATTAATTTTGAGTGTTTACGTAAAATGGGTAAATTTTTGATTTGCACAAAATCTTTGCAAAATCTAACTTATTAAAATGCAATACGTACTGCCGTACTCAGAGACGTCAATTAAGTTTAATGCTTCATTAAGTATCGTGTCGTCTTATACTATCATTATGGAAAAGAAAGAGATAGCAACAATTTTAATGAGGCATTAAACTTAATTGACGTCTCTGAGTACGGCAGTTAGTCAATTAAGTTTAATGCTTCATTAAGTATCGTGTCGTCTTATACTATCACTATGGAAAAGAAAGAGGTAGCAACAATTTTAATGAAACATTAAACTTAATTGACGTCTCTGAGTACGGCAGTTAGAACCGTAAACAAAGTGGCTCCTAAAAAATATAACTTAAAATTACAGACAAAAACGCTGATCTCCCATCGCGTGAGCACATTACCTACCTATAATCACAATAAAGATTTTGTCTCACTAGTGAGTGGGCGGATATCTTCGCCAGGGGATGGCTTCGCATTCTTTAGTTCAATACGACGCCACTTCATCGGTTTACTAAACATTTGGGAATTTCGGCTTAGATACTCTTATCGATTTACCTTATAATAATATAGTAGACAAAAGGATTCGCTGATGTATTTTGTGTTGTAAATAGGTTTTGCTTGAATAGTAAATATGTAAATGATGCTCTGGTTTTTTCTCCATTAACTTTTTTTATGCCTACCGATTTTGTATAGTTCTATATTACGACCGCCACATAAGACCCGTTGTATTCATAATATGTTGAGAAAAAAGTTATAGCTACAAAACGTGGCAAAATTGTACAAATCCCTAATTAAGGCTCCGTTACGAAATCACTTGTCTCTGTCTTTTTCTTTATGTGTAAAGAGTATGGAAAATAACCTCACTTCTACACTTTTTCGATGTTTTTCGTTGTTTTTTCATCATAATCTTTAGCACAATTATCTTTCTTCAAAAAAAGTTATTGGAGCAACTGCACAGTACGTTAAAGTGTATTTTGATGTAGAATTCAATACGTTTCCGCTATTACTTACGCCAAAAATATGGCCCGCGACAAGCGCTTTTGATGATATTCATTTTTTTTTTTACAATCATCTGTGAGGTTTATACGCAATTTAATACTTGTAGGTACTAGATAATCTCTTTAGCTTGTCGTATGTTTTTTTTGTGGCTACAACTTTACGTTTTCTATATAAAAATATGGCCCCTTAAACCACATGTAATGTACGTAAGACATTAGTCAAAAAAATTGTTTAAAAAAAACAAAAAACCGACTTCAAAAAACCTAACTCTAAAAAGCAAGAAATAATATTCGTAATAATAAAAATACGTCTATTGAAGTCGGGTGGGGCTGGAGTACAAATTCCTTTTTTTTATTCTAAAAGCCCCACCCGACTTCAATAGACGTATTTTTATTATTACGAATATTATTTCTTGCTTTTTAGAGGTAGGTTTTTTGAAGTTTTTGTTTTTTTTAAACAATTTTTTATTTTTTTATTTTTAGTGTAGGTACCTTGTAGGTAAGGTATATTATATATGTAGAAAAATCGGCTCAGCCAAACGTAAGATAATCGCGGAGAAACATACTTAAATACGTTTCAAACTGAGAACCTCCTTTTTTAAGTCGGTTAAAAATCTACACTTAAGATATCCATCGTCCGACAAAAAAATTATTATCTTATTCAGTTCATAAACAAAGAAGTAATACGACCAATCATCGAGGTAATTCACACAAAATCATACTATTTTCGTGCTTTTTTCAAAATTACTTGAAAAGTACTGAACCGATTTCCAAATTTTAAAAAATGGGACCAACTTGGGAGTGTACCTAATGTAATAACGTTTGAATCATTTCAATCGGTCCAGTCGTCTTCGAGTAATCGGTGGACATACACAAAAAAAAAACAAATATACAGACGAACATAGAACCTCCTTCTTTTTTGGAAGTCGGTTAACAAATATCCTCAAATGTTTTTTTTGCATAATTTTAATTAGTTATAAGAAACTTATTCACTCTAATTCTAGCCAATACGTGTCCTCAAGATTGAACTGCAGTAAACTCTTGAGGAACAGTTTGCATAGAGAATACTTATCTGCCAGTTGCTTTGCTGGCGACCAAACTAAGTTTAATTGAAGGATTGCGGGACCTTTCCGGTTAATTTAACTAACAAGCCTCTTCAAATGTAGATCAGATTCCATTGGACACTGATATTGCCTACAAACTTCTGTGTTATCTTGGATTCTAAGATATTGTATACTACTACACGTTAGTACTATTATAATTATTCTGTGCTACAACGTAATAGTAGTTTATGATACTGATGCATAATACCTAGTTATGTGCAGTTTCATACACTACTTTATCTACACTCATACATTTGGGATTGAACCTACTAAATAAAAGATCAACGTTAGAAAAGAGAGAGAGACTTTGGTTGTATTAGCTATGTACCTACCTTGTAATAAGTCATTTCCTTAGCTGCATCTAAAATAATTTTGCAGAGTCAATTTTTTTCCAAATTTTTAAGCAAGAATAAAAAACACCTACGAAATTCAGTATAACAAAATGTAAAAATTGAAATCAAATTTAAAACTTTTTTTGTAATGCTCTAAAAATGGCGCGCATTCCATTAGAAAAAAAATGAGATGAGCGCATTCTTGCAAACTAATCGCAATAAGTCATCGATCACCATAGAGTGCATATTAATCCCCCCTTTTTAATATACTATATCTATGATTTTAATCATGGAAAGTATGTAGGTTATTTTATGATGCAGCTGACTGCATCGTAATGAGTTTTTTTTTTTATTTTACCTATTCACGAAAATAAAGTACGTATTTATATTACCTTTTTTGAATTCATATTTGGAACATTACGTTGTGAGTGTAGATAAAAGTTTATATGAAGCTCACCGACGAAGTTTGCAGCATATATACACTTGTGCTATTATTTATTCTGTGGTCATACTGAGCTGAGCTGAGTAGAGTTTTAGCATCAGGCGATTGATTGGTTTAGTTAGTTGCATTGCATTTATTTATGTTAATATTATTTGTTGTTGTGTGTACCAAATAAAAGTATTTTCTTTCTATTTTCTTAAGTAAAATACACTGTTGTTCAAACGATACAGCCAACGATCCATTAGGTGCCATCTCAGACGTGTTTTTTGCTCTTTCAGTTGACTTGACCTTTGTCAGTAACGTTTTCACCGTTTTCTTGCTGTTTGCACTCGGCTACATTAGTTCTTCCATTTGTAAAGAAAAAGCATTTTCTTTGAATGCCGTAGATATTGACACTTTAAGGGTATGTTTAGTGGACAAACATTAATTATTTATTAATAGAATTTTTAGATTTTAGCATTCACAATGCTATTTTTAACCGACTTCCAAAAAAGGAGGAGGTTCTATGTTCGTCTGTATATTTGTTTTTTTTTTGTGTATGTCCACCGATTACTCGAGGATGCCTGGACCGATTGAAATGATTCAAACGTTATTACATTAGGTACACTCCCAAGTTGGTCCCATTTATTAAAATTTGGAAATCGGTTCAGTACTTTTCAAGTAATTTTGAAAAAAGCACGAAAATAGTATGACTTTGTGTGAATTACCTCGATGATTGGTCGTATTACTTCTTTGTTTATGAACTGAATAAGATAATTATTTTTTTGTTGGAAGATATCCCTCTTGACCCGTATTTAAGTATGTTTCTCCGCGATTATCTTACGTTTGGCTGAGCCGATTTTTCTACATATATAATATACCTTACCTACAAGGTACCTACACTAAAAATAAAAAAATAAAAAATTGTTTAAAAAAAACAAAAAACCGACTTCAAAAAACCTACCTCTAAAAAGCAAGAAATAATATTCGTAATAATAAAAATACGTCTAATGAAGTCGGGTGGGGCTTTTAGAATAAAAAAAAAGGAATTTGTACTCCAGCCCCACCCGACTTCAATAGACGTATTTTTATTATTACGAATATTATTTCTTGCTTTTAAGAGGTAGGTTTTTTGAAGTCGGTTTTTTTTTTTTAAACAATTTTTTATATATTAAGTTACTTAATATAACTGAATAAATATTAGAAAAAATCGACTCACCCGTAGCAACTCAGACGGGACTCGAACCCGCACCCTTAGGATTCCGGCCCAATGCACTAACCAATTATGCTACCGAGTCGCTAGTGGGAGTGGCGTAATTTTCTAATACTTTTTATATCTAAAAATTCAATATATAGCTGTTTCATCTTACTTTTTATTATTTAGATATATGTAGTATATTCTATTATTTGCTTTGTATCTGTGTAAGTTTATTAGGTTATAATTATAGTAGAATTATATTATTTTAATGTGTATGTTACTGGCACACTGCCCTTCACATATCTCTCCAGCTATCCAAAGTATTAAAGGTTGTCTGGAAGAGATCGCTCTTAGCGATAAGGCCGCCTTTGCTCACCATAGTTTTAAGTTTTATGTTATTGTATTTTCTGTAATGTGTGTGTGCAATAAAGTGTTTATCTATCTATCTATCTATCTCTACAGCTCAAGTTTAGAAAGGGCGTTAGGTCAAAGGTTCATAGATACTTTGGTTTTTAACCGTATAATGCTCCCAAAGCCCAATGGACTGTGCATCAATGGTCTCATTATCTTAACCCGAAAATACCCGCGTCTGCCATTAAAAATGCAGATTCTTTCGCGTGGCTTGTCGGAATCCCCTTTCATCGGGATTCATTAAATTGTGCCGGTTCAATGAGGCGGATAGCTGTGTTGTGACTCTTCAGTGCTATTCTGGGGGTCCGAGCAGCCGTGAGTGTGGGGGTTATTGTCTGCACGATTATACGTAACAAACGGATGATTGGTGCCCGTAAACAAAAGGCTTTTCAGGCCCTATAAAAGGCATTTCATTCATATACGGGTTTTTATTCATACCGTACTGATAATGGTACCAACTTTTTTAGTCTGGTTTTCTGCCTTTTTTAACCGACTTCCAAAAAAAAGGAGGAGGTTCTATGTTCGTCTGTATATTTGTTTTTTTTTGTGTATGTCCACCGATTACTCGAAGACGACTGGACCGATTGAAATGATTCAAACGTTATTACATTAGGTAAATTTCCAAGTTGGTCCCATTTTTTTAAATTTGGAAATCGGTTCAGTACTTTTCATGTAATCTTGAAAAAAGCACGAAAATAGTATGATTTTGTGTGAATAACCTCGATGATAATGGTCGTATTACTTCTTTGTTTATGAACTGAATAAGATAATTATTTTTTTGTGGGAAGAGGGATATCTTAAGTATAGGTTCTTTGACCGACTTAAAAAAGGAGGTTCTCAGTTTGACCCGTATGAATGTTTCTCCGCGATTATCTTACGTTTGGCTGAGCCGATTTTTCTACATATTATAATATACATTACCTACAAGGTACCTACACTAAAAATAAAAAAATAGTTTAAAAAAAACAAAAAACCGACTTCAAAAAACCTACCTCTAAAAAGCTAGAAATAATATTCGTAATGAAAAAATACGTCTATTGAAGTCGGGTGGGGCTTTTAGAATAAAAAAAAGGAATTTGTACTCCAGCCCCACCCGACTTCAATAGACGTATTTTTATTATTACGAATTATTTCTTGCTTTTTAGAGGTAGGTTTTTTGAAGTCGGTTTTTTGTTTTTTTTTAAACAATTTTTTATATATTAAGTTACTTACAGACGGGACTCGAACCCGCACCCTTAGGATTCCGGCCCAATGCATTAACCAATTCAAAGTGATTTCAAAAATCACTTTGTCATGTAAATAACTTTACTTCGTTCATTTATATATTTATACATAGATTGTAATTTAACATCGAGCTATGTCTGTGATACATCACGAAACTGAAAACCTTTTCAAAACTGTATAGAATATAAAAAAGCTGTTTAGACTTTTTGACGCATATTCTATTTCCCTGTATACTTTTATCCGAAACAATAGTTCACTCGATTGTACACAACGTGATATATTTCCAGATACTTTCGATCTGACAGGCTGTTATGAATTACCTGTAAGTTTGAGCTTTCAGGAAAAAGGTTAAGTATCAATTTTGGCCGGCGGCATATGTTCAGGTTTAGGAAATGTTATAGTTAGGAAAACAGAAAAGTTGCATGTAATATTGGTGCGAGGTGGTAATTTAGATCGGATTATTAAAGAAGTGTGTTTGTGTGTTTTTTGTCTAATCAACAAATAGACAAAAAATATCTGCAATAATATATTTATTGGCTTAATTTATTTGATGATTCTTTTATCAACCTGTAACATTAACAGTTTAACAACTATTCAAACAAACAAACAAAATATGGGACTATTTAAAAAAAACGTTGAGTTGTTATTAAGGTTACAATCCTTTCTGGCCCGTGAAACACCTGCGTGATTTGCCTAGGTGTTCCACGGGTACCTTTTTGTACCCGTAGTCTACTCAATAGGTGAACCATGGGTAAATCCCTTCGGCCGCATACGAAACTGTTTGTTCGTAACTAGTTGCGAATGAGGAAAAAATTATCCTTGTACGAAACCGGTTTCGAAATAAGATTTTTTCTTCCTTCTCGAAACCTCTAGTTACGAAAGTTATATTGACAAATGAGGTTTTTTTTTCTTAAACGGAACCGGTAGGTTAGGTAGGTACTCCATCTATATCGAGCTGTCATACGGTGTGACCACGGGTAACCCCAAACGCAGATAGACTATTGTTTTCGATAAATCAATCCAAAAATGCAATAGATAACTACCGATTGAAATTAAATAATTAAAACTGAGTGTAAAATATCTCTCCAGCTATCCAAAGTCTTAAAGGTTGTCTGGAAGAGATCGCTCTTAGCGATAAGGCCGCCTTTGCTCACCATAGTTTTAAGTTTTATGTTATTGTATTTCCTGTAATGTGTGTGTGCAATAAAGTGTTTATCTATCTATCTAAAACTGGAAGTACCAGGCGGAGGTACCTACTTACATAGGAGTTATTGAAAATATATAGAAGCTTACTTTTTTAATATTTATGTTACCACGGTTTCGTGCAAGGAATAAAAAATCTTCTTTGGAAACCGGTTTCGGACAAGGATCATTTTTTCTTCATTCGTAACTGGTTACGAACATACGGTTTCGTATGCGGCCGTAGGGGGGTAAATACATAAAATTACATAAAAGTATTCCTAATAAATTGTCCAAATTAGCATCCTAGTCTCTTTTAATAAATTTTAACAAAAATTAAGTTCATATTTTTCAGTAAACGAAACTGAAACAGTAACGGTTTAATTTTGGTTTTATGTTGAAAATTAGCGCACACATGTTGCTTAAAGTCGTGCTGGAATCATATTGTATTTTAAAGACTATTAAAGTCAAACATTTCAACCTGTTCACCGTAATCTAGAACTTTAAATTAATTATATGACTAAATTTAAAGTTCTTGGGCGTAATACTCGTTCATTTTATCTTCTAAATGAAGTTGCTGAATCTTTCTACTGTAGGTACTAGAAGTATTTAAACGTACAAAGGTCTTCGCCCCAAACGTGATCAATAGACATCCCATTGAGTGACACATCTGGCTTGGCAAACATGCCAGTTACGTTGTTCTCGATGAGGGTCGAGTAGATCTCACGAGCTAGGTCTCTCGGCAGTCACACATATGTCGCTTCGCAAACATGTTACAAATGTGGAACTCTAGACTTGTAGAATACTGTAGTAACCTTAAAAGAGTGAAAATAAATAAAATAAAAATAAAATCAATTTAATGTTTTATTGTCTAGCTAGCCTGGAATCTTGATATAAAAAACCCGCCTGCATAAAAAACAAGTCAACTGAAAAGATGGAAACAAGATTAAATATTAAAGGCAACATGTCATAATAACATGCAGTCGGAGGCATGCAAAAGTGACATTATGAATGATTTGAATTATATGCCTCCGACTGCATGTTATTATGACATGTTGCCTTTAATATTTAATCTTGTTTCCATCTTTTCAGTTGACTTGTCTTTTTATGCAGGCGGGTTTTTATTTTTGTTTATTTCTTTTTAGTTATTATATATTACGGTCATGATATACCATTTTGAAATCCTTATAATAAGCCCTTTAATTTGACACCCATATTGCAGTATTCTAAAAAAAGTTTTTTTAGAATACTGTTAAAGTTTTTTTTTTAACCTTACTTATAATAGCACCGTACAGCCGCCATGTTGGTTTTTTTATAACACCACCTTCTTAAGAACACTTGGGCTGACAAGACAAATCTAACGATATCTTAATCATAGAAATCCGTTCAGCCGTTTGAAAGATATGAGGTACTTAATAAAGAATACTAAATACAAACAAGATACGCGCGAAAAACATAACCCTCTTGCAGTCGGATAAAAACTGAAACCATACCTATGTATTATAGTGAAATAATGTCTATCCAAATAGCTCAGTTGTATGTAATCCTTGAATAGGAATGCAATATGTAAAATGCGCAACGGTGATTCAAAGTGTACCGTACTAGAATGACTATCGTTACAACCTGTTTTACTAAAATATTGTCAACATTCTTCTTCATTTAAATGTATTATTTGCTTTTTTCGAAATAGATATTGTCTCCTTTTCGAAGACCAGTAACATACATAGGTACATAATTTACTGCATATACCTTACGCACTTCAGGCTGTATTCGTCACGATCACCAACTTGGCCTTACATTCAGTAACCCATGCATAAACTAAAGGCGACTTCGACAAGGGTCGCTGGGTATTATTGGACCAATCTACGCTACAAAGGAACAAGCGCATACGTTTTTATCCAACGAACAAGATTTTATCCAACTGACCCTATTCTGAAAACTGAACCATGATACGGACGAGACGTTCGTTTGACTTTGTGTCTTTATCAACTCAGGAATGAAGTTGAAAATTAAGTAAAACGAAAGAATAATATCGTTCGATCTTAGTGATCCTTTTTCGTAGTGGACTTGAGCTTTTCGGGCTCATGAATCCTATGAATTTTGCTGTACTTAGATTAATATTTTAATTCACGGAAAACTGTGAATGCAAACACTTTTCGTTACCGTAAACTATCGTTTTCTCTCTTTCCATTGACTGTGAGCAGTATATCCGATGGTTTACGGTATCGGAAATAGTTTGCAACAACTCATAAAGCACCTAGAGTAATTCAAAAGTTTTCACTGATTGAATCGTTCATTTTCCTATGAAAGTAAGTGCCAATTTTGTATTAAATCATGCGCTTTGTTTAACATATCTATACAGGAAAAAGAAGACGGAGTAAAAGTACCCTAAATATTGATGATGGCAAATTTTACTGAAAGGAAACATTCCATTACTTTAAAAAATAAATAAAACTGCATTCAAGAATTTTTTTGATAAATTGCTAGCCTTAGCTGGGAATTGAACGGGCTAAACTACTACTTCTCTTTCTTGGGTCTCCTTGTAATATAAGATAGGTACTATGTTATTTTTAAGAAACTGGCCCTTATCATTGACCCTATTAATTGGTATGATAAAAGTACAAATTGATATTTTTAGGAGGATTTTAGCCCGTTAGATTTTCGGCTAAGATAAATAATATATCAAAACTCTTATAAAAAATAGAGGAATGTTTACTTTCAATAAAAAATGCCGTCTTTGACCGACTTTTTTTTCCACCCTGTATATGTATAGTGTGGTTAAATGCCCTTTGTTAAATAATAAACTAATGTTATACTACACCATAAAATTTCGCCTCGTTGACTCGGAATGACGTTCTAATCGCACCGTAAATTATGTAGGCGGCATGCGGCCACCCGGCTGGAGAACGTAACTTGGACGTAACTTTTATTACTTGGTAAGTACTGCAATCTATGAATCTACATACATACATACAAGAAGAATTATATCAAAACGTCGTAGTTGTGAAATTATGGCGTATAATGTTGCGACATTGCGAAGAACACACACACACACACACACATTACAAAATAAAAGACGATTGTGAACTTCACAATACCAATATGTACCTCAAATATCTACTACTAGCAGCATTTCACGGGAATGTTTTTTGGGGAAAATGTTCCTACTCCCCAAATCAATTACTTACTATAATAATAAATTATCCTCCACTGGTAGCCTACATGCTACTAAGTTTACCTTCACAGGGGTTTAACCTCAAATTTTCGATGACAAAACAAAAAAACGTTTTCGTTAAAATAACCATAAACAAAAAGTAAAGAATCCAAAAGGTCTTCTAATAACACATCCGAACATCAGCACCCATTTCATGTAATTACATAAAGTAGCGGGGAGTTGTCCAAGTTTCGGAATGTGCTCCATTATTCTGTTCCTGCCCACTGGCGATTAGTTTACGAACAGCTGTTGGCCTAACCTCTATCCGTGAGTGAGTGCAGTAAGCGAGTAAGCCTGGCTTAACACGCTTCGATTAAATATGCATAATTTTGATATGGAGATAGCTAAGAGCTTTAAAACTCACAAAATCTCAATTTTATGATTTAGCTTTCGATAAATTATTATACATAATATATATAAAACGGTTATCATAAAAAAAGTTGTAGACTCAGAGGCATTTCACATCCTTAACCGTTGGGAGTATCTTAAAATACTTTTTTTTTTTTTTTCAAATAATGTTCACATTTGTTTTCAGAAATCTATAGCTAATAAAGGCTTTGAATGGGGCCCTAATAGTACAGAGTAATTACTTAGCTATGGATTGACGGTATTCAGTTTGACGGCCTAAGCACAGGAGCCAAAAATAGGATAGAGTCAAAATTATCACATTTACTGTTCATTAATCGAAAAAATATATATTGTTGACAATATACACAAACAAAGATACGTAGGTAATAAATTATTATCTTTGAATAGAATATAATAGAAATACCTTGTTTTAAATAGAATCAACTTTTACTATGGAACCAACGCTTATCAACAATCTCTAGCTTCATTAATGTAGAGCGTTGTCTTGGATCTGGCAAGCCCTAAATACAACGACGTTGTCTCAACGTGTATTGCGTCGACACGCACGTTTGCTTAATACTCACAAGTTACAGTGGAGATAACGACGACGTATGTTCATAAGTACATATATATTATGATCATACATTGACATACGTTTGCTCTTATGAAAGTGTACGCGCCAAGGCGTTGTCCTTATCCTAAATCGAACGATTTAATTATTCGAACATCAAATAAACGATACCTTTAAAAATAAGTTTGTCTTTGTCCTCTGTTATTAATAGACGAACATAACCTGACACTTTATCATCTTGTGCATAGTATTTAATTCATCAATGAGTTGTCTCTGTTCGAATTTACGCTCTTTTGGTCTAAGTTGGGCAATGTAGCCATTATTTTGGCCCATCCATCAGAGGGCAATTACACATCCATTGGCGGGTTCCATCCAACCAACCAACCTTTGGCCCTACCATGAGTTGATGCAAACTGTTTGTCCATCAGCCATTTTTTATGTCCCCACTGCTGGGGCACAGGCCTTCCTTATGGGTGGTAAGGAGGACGGGCCATAACCCACCACGCGGGCCCAATGCGGATTGGTGGGTGTTAACGACTGCAAATACAGCCGGGACCAACGGCTTAACGTGCCTTCCGAAGCACGGAGGAGCTCGAGATAATACATTTTTGGTCACCCATCCCATGACCGACCCTTGCGAACATTGCTTAACTTCCGCAATCGCTGGGCCAGGCGCTAAACCACTGCGCCACCGAGTTCCAAACTGTTTACGTTACCGTAAACTATCGTTTTGTCTCTTTCACTCGCACTGACTGTGAGCAGTATATCCCATAGTTTACGGTAACGTAAACAGTTTGCATCAACTCATGGTAGGGCCACTTGTGATGTGCGGGTGAAACCGCACTCGAATATGAAACATTATGTGAGAGATACAAAGGGACATTTATTACAGTTTTTCATCATCAGCAAATAGTTATAAAAATTAGTTAAAGTTTAAAACTTTTTAGTTACGTGTAGGTAATGATGAATGCATTTATAATTTCCTAATTTAAAGTTGTAAGTTATAGAATTTCCGCATATGCATGCGAATTTGGTTATATTGAACTACGCAATACGTTTTAATTGGTAGAAAATATTTGTGAGGACTTTTCAAATTCTTTCAATTCACGAATTAATGTGTGATATGTACTTGTTGACAATGTATACCATAATATAGTGAATTGTAATAAGTTTTAGGATGGAGAAGACGGTTGATTGCACAAAAACTGCTGACCGTCTCCTATTTTCTTGAGTCTGTTCAAAAGGCACAAATATTCCCGTCCGTCGTCGTAATGAGGAGATGTTATTTGCAAGTATAATGAATTAAACCCAAAAACGACCCGGTTCAGCACCCGAATCGGCGATGGCACCCGATCAAAGCATTCCGAAAAAATAAAAAAAAGTTACGAACCTTTTTCGTCGTCTATCTTCGCAAATTTAGAACCGGCCGTTTGTCTTTATTTTAATACTTTTTTCTTTGGAATGTTTCGTTTAGATTGAGCTAAGCAAATCTTGGAAAATATACGGGAAAGAAGGAATATTTTCGCCGCTTTGAAATGCCTTCATCGGTGCATGTTATGATTTATTTGTCTCAGATATCTCACAAATGCCAATCATTAAATAATGACAATCCTTCCTGTCATTATAAATGCGAAAAACCGTTTGTTTGTTTATTACGCCTTCACGTCTTAACTACTAAACCGATCGTCATGAAATTCTACATACTTTTTGTCAGGGGTACAGAGAAGGACATAGAGTACATTTCATCCCGAAAAACGCATTATTCCCGAGGGATAGAAAAAAACTTTCCACGCAGACGAAGTCGGGGCGGCCGCTAGTCATTAAATAATGGTGTTTGTACCATACAAAAATATAATCCAACCAATACCTAAACATAAGATAAAAAAGCAGAAAATAATGAAATGATGTTTATTCATTAGACTTTTTGCCCTACTACCCATTAGGGACGTTTTTTAGCTGTCAAGAAGAATGTGCGCGGGAATATGCCAATCTGGGGATCAAGTCTGCTAATGTTAACGTCAAAATCGTGACACAGTTCTTGTTTCTTAAACCCAAAATCGAGTCACAATGTGTGTTTCCGTTTTGGCTTTAAGAAACACAATGTGTTTCGATTTTTAACCGACTTCCAAAAAAGGAGGAGGTTCTATGTTCGTCTGAATATTTGTTTTTTTTTGTGTATGTCCACCGATTACTCGAAGACGGCTGGACCGATTGAATTGATTCAAACGTTATTACATTAGGTAAACTCCCAAGTTGGTCCTATTTTTTAAAATTTGGCAGTACTTTTCAAGTAATCTTGGAAAAAGCACGAAATAATACATTGTTCACCAAGAGGAGAAAGAGACCGATTACCGTCGAGGGTGTCGTTTGAAGCCCGAGCCGTAGGCGAGGGCTTTAAAACACCCGAGATGGGGAATCGCACTTTCTCTCGAGTGATACATAGTGCTTTATACTACACCTACGAGGAAAATAAAAAACTAAATCTTTACTAATTGAAATTTATTAAAAAATATTAATTGATTTCTGTGGTAAAAGGTTATTAATCAGTATTTTTGTTGTTTCCTTCAACTGCGGCGGAGTTAAAAAATCTTCATCGTCACTATCACTACTTATCATTTTGATAGTTTTATTTTACTTTCTACGAAAACTGAATCCTCAAACAACACACAAATTGAAAATGGCGCCAATGGCGTCTGCAATTTTCACATGTTCTTTTTTCAAATTGTTTATCCTGCCGCCGCAGGGTCGCACTGCCAGCCCGACACCATCCGACACACAGCTAGTGGCCAGTGTCATTTTGAGATGGAGATTAAAACTCACTGTAAAAACTTTTTGGCTTTTGATATTTAGGTTACCGGCGCATAGTCTTACCCAAAATTAAAAAGAAAAACCACGTAAGAAATGGATTTTCATACACTTTTCTCTCCCGCTCAGATGCGTTTTCTCCCCGCATATTTGTTCGATATGCAATGACGTACTTTCTACCGTAAATTTGATAAAGTATTAAGGTACTTTCCGAGCAGGTGTAGTATAAATAGTATGATTTTGTGTGAATTACCTCGATGATAATGTCGTATTACTTCTTTGTTTATGAACTGAATAAGATAATTATTTTTTTGTTGGAAGAGGGATATCTTAAGGGGTAGTTTTTAACCGACTTAAAAAAGGAGGTTCTCAGTTTAACCTGTTTTAAGTATGTTTCTCCGCGATTATCTTAAGTTTGGCTGAGCCGATTTTTCTACATATATAATATACCTTACCTACAAGGTACCTACACTAAAAATAAAAAAAATTAAAAATAGTTTAAAAAAACTAAAAACCGACTTCAAAAAACCTACCTCCAAAAAAGCAAGAAATAATATTCGTAATAATAAAAATACGTCTATTGAAGTCGGGTGGGGCTTTTAAAATAAAAAAAAGGAATCTGTAGGTACTCCAGCCCCACCCGACTTCAATAGACGTATTTTTATTATTACGAATATTATTTCTTGCTTTTAGAGGTAGGTTTTTTGAAGTCGGTTTTTGGGTTTAAGAAACAAGAACTGTGTCAAAAAGCATTACCGTTCAATCACCATTGAACCACGATTTCGACGTTAACATTAGCAGAATTGACCCCCTGATCAAACTACCAAAGTTCATGTTAAATAAACCGCCAGTTTTTATCTCCCTTATGTTTACAAAACTGAAGAAACGTTTTATTTTTAACGCTCTTGCCTAATCAAGAGACGAGGCTCCGCTTCTCCAGAAATTTTGTTGATGTATTCATTCATATTCCAGGCTTGCCAAGGCAAAAATTTGCTTACTTGGTTTAAATTTTAATTTTATTATACTTGGAGTCCAAAAATTTTAATTAAAATTTACTCTGTAAGTTGGTAACCAACATTAATAACTGTTACAATTTTATTTAAAAGTACGGTAAATAATTAATTTATCTCTTTATCTGACAGCAAAACTGTCAATTTAACTCATCTTGTCTTGATGCGGAATATACCTACCTAATACCCATTTAAAAAAAACATAGTGTTCGCATAAAAGTCTGCCCGAAAATAAGCCGAAAACAATGTTTAAAGTTTGTTAATAACACGATTACCTATCCAATTTAACAATTTTTAAAGATAAGATTTACAGTTTTACTTACAAGAAGAATATCTCACTTACATATTTTCGCAAAGTTTCGCAATATATTACTTTGGCGTGATAATTTCGTTAATGCCTTTGAAAAAGACTGTCCTTTTCTTTAAAAAATGAAGGATAACTTTGTGTTTATAGCTTACTTACAATGTTCATATCGCAGATGGCGACAGACTCTATATTTTTACCTTTTCACGCTCGTTTCGACACTGAATTTATTTTATGTTTTGTTTTCTCCTAAATAGAAAGATGTAGTGAGACCAGCTAGCGACTAGTTCTTAATATGACAGTTGGACATTTTAACATTTAGATGAATGTTACCCTAAAAGGTCGAAAAATATCGAACAACTACAACGTAGGCAAAATAAATAGGATCGATTTTACATCTAACGATATAATGTACCTAATGGATTAAAGGGAATAAAACATTGAATTGATAATCTCGTCCTTGGTACGTAGTAATAGTTATTTGTCCTAGAGCTTTACAACTTTTTTTTTGCTGGAAAATGTTTTAAAACTTCGTAGATATTAATATTGCTGTCGCTACGAAAGCGTAGTTGCTACGAAACTGCTACGACGTAGCATGTGTAACAGCTAACTTTCAGGGCATATTACAAAAAACCGGTCCATAGCGAATCGAATTTGCGCACTGAGGGTACCGTACCATCATAATAAATACATTGCAATGTAGAATATTGCAGTTTTTGGTCAGCGCCATCTCTTGGACCAATAGTGGAAGTAATGTCATTTTTGTTGATGATTATGATTTGTGAAAAAGTGTGATAATAAAGAGTCGTTCCGTTCTATTTACTTGATCTTGAACCGCATAAATTGACTGAATAGTGACACGGAGTGGGACATCGTTCGATTATCAAGATAATTTTTATGTAATAGAACTTCTCTTTTTTATTATCTTTGTTCATCTAGATGACCCTATCTGAGTTTAAATTAGAATAATATTTGTTTACAAAACAACATCTTATGTAGGTACGTGTTTGTTCGAAATCCTCATCTAGAATTATCGAACCGGAAAACTTCCGCAAGTAAAGCAATTTGCACAATAATTGGTTTTTGTTTTGCGGTAGTCAATTTAACAACTGCGTTGGAGCTCCCCATTGGGTAGTTAAGCCTACAATGTACCTACTTCATTTATACTTTTACTTGCAAATTAACATGGTAGAAGCAGGATACAGTTATTTCACACTTTATTTGTTTATCACAAAGGCTTCTTAGCTAAAAGCTGGCAGTTTCATAGAGTTTCTGCCAATTGTTTTAACTTTTTTTATTTAAGATTAAAAACCTTAACTTTAAGAAAAGTTTTGCCAAGTGCTAAATCCATGGTTTTGCCACACAAAAAATCTTTGTGTTCCTATGGTTTAGCCGTAACAATCGGAGAGTATTGTAATAACACTAATCACGTGATCATTAATAATCACGTGATGCGTATTATCAAATAGCACAAATATTGATGAGTTTTGTCATTGCAGGATTTATTGAACTGGTTCTTGCTTAATTATTAGTTTTGACGTATTAACTGCAGCGTTTTAATTGAAACCAAAGTTTTACGAAATGAAAACGAACGTAGAATGAATAAATTAAGACAGAAACCAAATACATTTTACTACAGCACATAAAGTCTGGGTTTAATCTACAAATGCAATATACTAGCAATCAACAAACTTTGTTCGTTTATAGCGTGACGGACATAAAACGCTGCAGTCGCCTCAAAATAAACATTAATAACACAATGCACGTATAAAGTGCTATAAATTATTTTATATCTGAGCTTTTAAAGCCATAACATGCAATAATGCATTTAACCGATGCAAAAAGAGGGGTTATAATTTTAACACGTGAATCTGTGTGTCGCGAAGAATGGGTTAATTTTGATACAGTTTTTTTTTTGTTTGGAACCTCCCGTGAATATCGAATAGTTTTGATGGATGGGTGTTAATATTAAGCTCAAAATATGCATACATACCTAATTACATCGATTCAAAAGTACTTAATAAATAAGTTTATTTGAATAAAGCTTATTTGACTTTGACTTTACATACATTATATTTTAGTAATGAACAAGAAGAATGTAATCACATAAAGTATCATCTTCAATGAGATGTCGACAACTTGACACGCCATGTTAGTATGAGGTTTGAATATTTTAATCATAAGGTGGTACCAAATAATGTAATGATACTGCAACATACTTATTGCTAAGACTGAACAACATTCTCCAAGCAACATAGGTCGAAAAACTACTTTTTTTTTCGTTTTACGACCTACGTTCCATGAAGAAAGATGTTTATTTTAAGCAACACTAGTTTCAGTATCATCAGTATCACACCATTTGCATCATCATCTCAGCCGCACGACACCCACTGCTGGGTATAGGCTTTATAGACCTTATTAAAATATTTAATTATAGTTAAATCGTGTCGTAAAGAACTCGGCTCTATGGACATTAACTCGTGTGTATCGGCATAGTATAATAATGAGTTGGTATCGGTGATGTTATTGATTTATCGGCGAAGTGTGATTAAAATTCAAATGTTATGCAAAGAGCCACCGGCACTGGCAACTTCGCGCGACAATATTTGTATCAGCGATCCCTATAAATATATCATTTTATTATTCTGTCTATCGGTCCTTTTCTAACTTATCCTGTGAATTATTAAACTATATTAGTATCGTGAATTCGCAATTAAGCTTCTACTACGACAGTTCAGACAAAGCCAAAAAAAGAGTTATGATTTTAGCTGTTTAGTCAGTATTCAAAATTCAAAATAATTTATTCAGTCTAGGCTGTTACAAGCACTTGTGAATGTAATAGAAGCTACGAAGTCCTTGTAACGAGAAGAACCGGCAAGAAACTCGTCAAGGGCAATTTTTTTTACTTCACTTCACAAATTGATTGTACTTATAGAATGACCTGACAAAATTTGAAAGGGGTCCAAAAATGACCCTGTAAAAAGTAAAATGATTGCAATAAAAAAAATAGAGGAAATATTACTATGTCAATGTATGTTTGTACATAAACCGACATAAGCTAAATTTTCAACCAACTTCAAAAAAGAAGGAACCAACACAGAGATCAATGTGAGGATTTTTGGTCGTTGTCTAAATTCCGGCCAGAGATGACAAATATCAGGATTTTTTTGGATTATTTACTTTATCGTTATACCTAGTAAAACAAAGCTCAAAGATTTAAGCAAGTAGTTAATTAAGTATTTTTATTCTGGATTTGAGGAGCTCGGTGGCGCAGTGGTTTGGCGCCTGGCCCAGCGATTGCGGAAGTTAAGCAACGTTCGCAATGGTCGGTCATGGGATGGGTGACCAAAAATGTATTATCTCGAGCTCCTCCGTACTTCGGAAGGCACGTTAAGCCGTTGGTCCCGGCTGTCGTTAACACCCACCAATCCGCATTGGGCCCGCGTGGTGGGTTACGGCCCGTCCTCCTTACCACTTATAAGGAAGGCCTGTGCCCCAGCAGTGGGGACATCAAAAATGGCTGATGGACATTCTGGATTTTCATTTCTTTCTAAATATCAACTAGGTACATACGTGCATTTGCAGTAAATAATCAACACATAAAACGTACCATAATACTTTTTAGTAAAACTGGCTTTCTGGTAGGATTTTATAGGTATACCATCTGGTAGCCCCCAATTTAAAAAGATTTTAATCTTTAAATTTTTGGGGCATTTCTTGCAGAGAAACATTAAAAATTATAAATTTTTGTTTGTCATAGAAGCTCATTATATGCTACATAATTTAATTTCTATTTCAAAACGTTGTTAAATCGATAAATACTAAAATCTGATTCGCAAAGCTCTCAGGTTTTATGTTGAGGTAAATTTTCAAAGGGGATGAGTTTGTTCGTATATTTTGTGCTTCCCGAATCGTGACCTAACATTTCCCTTGTAATAAAGTTACATTTTGAATAATTTAATTTAGTCGCACATAATTAAGTGATGTTTTTGAATATGTTATTTACTTTATACGGCTTCAAATATATTACAGGCGTGAATAATTTAGATTCACGTGTTTCCTTGAAAGGTTTTTTGGTATATCGATATTTAAATATTCTAGACAAATCAAAACAATTAAATAGGTATTTAGTTTTAAGAGGAGAGACAGAGGAGCTCGGTGGCGCAGTGATTTAGCGCCTGGCCCAGCGATTGCGGAAGTTAAGCGGAGGTCATGGGATGGGTGAAAAATTTATTATCTCGAGCTCCTCCGTGCTTCGGAAGGCACGTTAAGCCGTTGGTCCCGGCTGCATTTGCAGTCGTTAACACCCACCAATCCGCATTGGGCCCGCGTGGTGGGTTATGGCCCATCCTCCTTACCACCCATAAGGAAGGCCTGTGCCCCAGCAGTGGGGACATCAAAAATGGCTGATGGACAAGTTTTAAGAGAGTTTATGCGCTACACTAGCGCCGCCAATGGAAAAAAATCGTAGTGCTTAAATCATGCTTAAATAAAGACGGAATTGTGAATTGTGTTCTTCTAGTGTACTCCGAACAAGCTTTATGGTACTTTTCATCGCTTAAACTTTATTTTCTAGTCTGTCGTTTATTTTAATTAGCGGTGGTTAATATCGCCTTTTTTCAATATCAAATCGAAACTTTATATCGATATTCGATATCGGATTCTGAAACTATATATTTTGATATCGGCGATATTGTGAGTGGCGACCAAATATCAATATCAACCAATATAGGTTTACTTACTTAAATTCTATATACGCTTTACGTTATTATGATTTAATATTGATTAATGATTTTTAAAGCAAGTAAATAATACTTAGACATTACGAAATACCTATTATTATTTATTCTGTGGTAAATAATCAATATTTTTTATGATTTTGGTTAGGTAAGTTCAATTTAATTTTAATGACTAAAGAATTGGGAGTAGAAATTATGTATTTAATTATTTCAAAATACCTCATCGTTATTTTGTAAGGAATAAAGTAAAGTTCAGTACTTAAGCTATCAAAATGATAACAAAACTATGCAAACAACTTTAATACGACCTCAATAAGGTTTAGAGTCGTTTGTTATAAATAACATTGCTATTTCTCTATCTCATTCACTCGTCTCGCTCACACTCAGCGTTTCGCGCGATACTGTATTCCATTGTAATACGGTACAATATCCCTGAATCGGATTACGTAAATATCGTGGTGTCGACGCGAATCGCATTCGTGAAGCAATATAGTGTTTTGCCTAATTTTAATGGAGTTTTATTGCTAAAAGTGGCTTTTAGCAATAAACTAAACGACAACTAAATATATAATATCGTACCTAATTTTTCTTATACCTTTTCCCTACTGAAAATGCGGTACTGAGGTGTTTTCTCTAACGTGCAACTTCACTGTCAGTGATCGTTTCGTCGAGTTTCCCAGATATGTTATATACCCATTACTGAGTCACTAGGCAAAATGCCATAGATTCCAAAGAGTTTAACTAGTAATGAGAATATGACATCTGCCAGACAACGCAGCTGCAGCGGCGAACTGGACGCTGCAAACTTTAGATAATAGTACCTAATAGCTGATCTATTCGTCATTATTTTGTCTGCATTCATCGCTGCGACAAAGGAGTTACTCTATCTGTTGTGATACTGGTTAGTTACAATGTTTAATCTAAATTCTAATGTTTCTATGTCATAGACAGCTGTACTTTGTTTACTTGGTTACCAAAACTCTCACTAGTAAATACTGATTTTACCGGCTCAAGTCTTTTTATTCCTCTTACAACACTATCTATAGGAAAGATGCTACTATAGATATCATCACACTTTACTTGATCTCAAACGCTAGCAATAAACTACCCCTTTTCTTCAAAAGCACCATTCAGCCTGTCGATTCTGTAAGAAACTCGCATCTCACTTCGAACCTCACTTCACTTCGCGGGAATTTTAAATCTTATATGAGATAATGATAGGCTGTTTTCTAATCACAAAAGATTTTAGATAGCTATAGTAGCTACCTAAAACCTTTTGCAATTGGTAAAATAGTTTATATTCGCGTAATTTTAAATAACAAATTCACGCGAAGTGAAGTGAGGTTCGAAGTGAGATGCGAGTTTGGTTACAGAATCGACAGGCTGATCTCCAATATTGTATTTAAAGGTTTCCATATAATGTAATACATTTTCTTCAAAGCTCCAGCAGGGCATAAGTCAGGTACGAGTTATCCTTTATTTTACCTCTTTGAACGGGATAAAGTTCTCTCGGTTGTTGCCCTTCCAATACACTCGGAAGGAAAAAGGAAATTGTTTCAAAGTGACTCCGATCGCCCCTCGCCGTTAAATTCAGGAAGTAATAAATGGAGGTCAGGCCCTGAAGAAGCTTGGCAATATGACTTAACAATATTGCCGAATTTTATATGAGGTATACTTTTACACTTTATTATCAATTGAATAAATATTAAATGTATTTATTATTTAAAGCAAGGTAGTCATAAAACTACTACTTTTATAGTAATTAGTGTAAGGTTATTTTCAGAAACGAGAAATATTAAATTACCACCTACAAAAAAACCTAAAAATATATCAAATTAGATCTAAAAAGATCTATAAAAAAACTGTAGTAGTATCCAATGTGGAGCAGGAGCTTCCCGCCAGAAGACAGCACTTCGGCTAAAATGTTTTTTTTTAATCTCAACTTTACATTAAACGTAAAAAAATACGTAATGCTTTGTTACATTAAAATTAAGATCTCAAATAGTAGTAGCATATTATGTATTAAATTTCATTAAATTCGGCTCAAAACTTTAGACGCTACGATGATGTAATACAGGGGTGTCAAACTCATTTTTATAAAATTTTGGTTGTGTTAGCGGGCCATACTAAAAATTAAAAACTCAAATACGTACTAAATTATTTTGAATAAAGCGCGCGCAATTTTAAACAGTAGCATGGCATCGAATGCCGTCTAAAATCCTCACTGGATAGATTCTGGTCGCGGGCCGTATTGAGATGGCTTGCGGGCCGTACCTTTGACACCCCTGATGTAATAGACAGGGGTGGACGGACTGAATGATCTTAAAATGGTTCCATGTTTTACTACGGAAGCATAAAAAATTATACACCGTTATTTTATAAGTACTTATATCTAAAAATGAAAAGGGGATTTCAGACCCCCTGTTGTATTTTTCTATGGAACAGCTGATTTTTTTTCGAGATTCCGTGGTTGACCCCATAGTAAAAGTTGTTTATTCACGTGGTCTGAAATCCCCGAGCCAGCTTCCACCTGCAACTTCGTCCGCGTGGTTATTCGGATAAAATTCTAGGGTAGGTACCTTTGACCGAGATAAAAAGTTCAGCCTATAAACTATCTGTGTGCCAAATCAAAATCCATTCAGCTGTTCTTGCGTGGTTGTCTTGTCTAGTCGTAACAAACATCCAATCTTTCACATTTACAATATTAGTGGAATAACTTGAATATTATCGAAATACGTAGAGGCTAGCGATTGCCATTGCAAGGTGAGACTCCCTCCTATCCATTAATTTACCGTCACATCTGTTCATGAGGAAAAATGCAACAAGCTTTACCTCTCATAAAAAATAATAAAAAAAAAAAAAAAAAAATATTGGCCAAAACTATTTTTGCACAGCTAAGTAGGGCACTGGTTCCCACACTAGGATTCCCTGTGTCGCAGGAGCCAGTCTCTTTCGTACAGATTAAGTTTACAAGAATTATGATTATGAAGTATGAATATAAACTCAATTATTATTTAATGTTATTATGACAAAAGCAAGCAGGCGAAATGAAAAGAATAAAATAAAAATATAATAATAATATAGAATTAGCAAAAACCATTATGTATGCATATTATGTGTGCGTGTCTGTTAGTGTGTGTGTGTGTGTGTATGCGTGTGTGTTTAAACTAACACAACACATAACATACAAAGATGTAGTAAGGAAAAACAGATTATTAGCAAAACTTTTACAATAATCCTTCATAATAATGTTCCACAAAAATAGCCGAATCGTATTGTTGCCTTACAAGACTGTCGGCGTTGATTATCCTCTCGTACAATAACAACAAAAGCTACCAAAAGTTGCTCGCCCTCCATTACCCCTGATTCACTGGACTTCCTTATACTTACGAACTCTAACAACCACAATAGTATCATTACCAAGCTCATACAAATAATGTTGTACTTTCAAAAATACATTAAAACATGAATAATGGAACATCTTACTATTATGTTGAGACTTTTTATTTATATGTTTTGTAAATGTAATATCATTCTAGCTGATGTACTCATAATATTAATGTACACTATTTTTATAGCTTTAACATTATTTAATAAAAAGCTTTTTGAAGTATTTATATTTAACATACTGATTTGACTAGAACGGAACCAACTCTATAGTGTTATCTTTCTCGTGAAAAATATCCGAATGGACAGAAAACGCTAAAACTATTTTGATTTCATCCAAATCACAAATCCGAAGACAGCAGTTTATTTCCACAAATATCTACTGCCGTACAAATAAACGAAGAATAAAGTTATACCTAGTTTAAGCAAAAATATTCGTCCAAACTTCAATATAAACGGGAATAACTATACCAAGAATACATCTATTCCACGATTTTTTTCTCGAGTAAAGAAATGGTCATTTTTCCATGCAATCCAAAGATAAGTTACTCTTGGGATTCTTATTCCTTCATTAGTGAGTGAATATGTGAATGAACGTATTATCCTGCCAATTGTCATTGTTCTATAAACAAACTATTTAAAAGGCAAAGTCTTGTCAACTCTATTTTGTCGCCTTTTACGTATCTGTAGCGGTCAAAGTCAAATGTCAAACAAATGTCACTGACATATGGCACGCGGACGCCATTAAAATAAAAAAATAATAAATAAATACTCGCGGATTAACTCTGTTATTCCCCGCGAAATGGTGGTATAGCGACTATTCCCGAATAGGCAAAATACTCTGAAAATAGTGTGTGGTAAAACGTTATTTCGATTTACTCTTGAATAACTGGTCATTTTATCTAAGAATAACAGTTATTCTCTCTTGGTCGAATCCGCCAGCAATATTATAAACTTATTTTTCGTTTATTTGTACGGCAGTAAGACAATGAGTTATAGTATCCAACCCTAATACGAAGGAGCTTTAAGCTCTGAATGTATTTTATAATATTGCGGTAAATTTAGTGTCAAACAATGCTAACAAAGCAATTTCACAAGTACACTGACGAGCAACAATAACGACAGACCGGCAATATTTCGCATTATTAAGTTTTAAGTTATAATGTTTCCTATTATAAATATAATAATAGGGGTTTGTAATCTTCTTATTTAATAAGACACTATAATAAGTAGTATTAAGGTAGATAAAAGACGTAACAAGAAAAAATTACTATTTTTTTTTTAAATTTAAAACAAATTTGAATTAGGGATTTTTTTTTTTTGAATTAGGGATGACTCACGTATCCAGCTGAGTCTCCAAAGTCAACTCATATTCCCGTATTATACTTTTACAGGACTCGTCACGCTATAGGAACGGACGATGCAAACGTACGGGATGCTACGGACCCGGTACGGTGTAATGTGACGTGAGTCATCCTAATGTCACTTGTTGAAATGATTATTTCCTAAGCAAATAGTGTAAATAACATTAGTACGTAGGTACTTTAACTTTGACTTTTTCTTTTTTACATTAGTGAAAAAGAAAAAGTTAAAGTACGAAAATTACAGTGGGTGTAGGTACACGGGTAAAATTATTTGTTATTGTGAGTGCTTTTCTTCGCCAACAAACTGCCATGCAGTTTGGCGAATACTTATATATATGCAACCTTCAATTTTGTAAATGTTATTAAATAAATTAAAAAAAAAAAAAAAAAAAAAAATACTGAGGTGTATACCTAATTTTGCTCGGCATTCTAATTATTGTTACTTAACATATTGAAGGCACAACTGTGCTTGGAACTTTGCCAAACCCTTAGACTTGCAAATATTGGTATTTACGTTCCGAGCTGGATGACATTCGCTTTTTTGATAAAGAAATTAATTTAAAACTACAGACGACTCATGAAACATTTATAGCTTTGGTCGCTTCTATTCAAATATTATGTAGTTTGGGAACTTTGAAAGTTTGGAGTAATATTTTTTTGTTATTTATTTATTTATTTTATTGATATTTGGGGGGTTTACAGCTCCAATACAGCGTAGTATAGAAAAATAAAAACTAAAAGCCTATTAAAAACATTCACAGGTATGTAACAAGTTTAGAGTAAAATGATTAACCCAATGCTTTAAAAAGGATAAATTACAATAATAGAAAATAGAACCACAAACTATGGCCAAAGAAAATACAGAATTATGTGCTCATTAGCATTTGAATAAAATTTACTTATTAACAGAGCTTATACAATCAACTGCCAACATTATACCACGTAGCGGCTACTCTTATATTATGTGTCTATTACTTTTTTTTTGAATTTTTTTGTTGATTGCGCATGTGTTTATTTGTTGTAGATTCTTGATTCGATAGTAAAATCTATAAACTTAACTCAGCAATGAGCGGTTTTCAAAAGGCAGTTTAAAACAAAAAGTAGTACCTAAAAGACGGCTAGATGTCGTTGTTCAACTAAGTACGTAACTTTTTAAGAAAAAAAGCAAAGGATGAAAGGAGTCAATGCCAATTTTTGACGTTGTTATGGCAATCTACTCCTCTTCAGGGAGTAATTTTTGCAAGTGTTAAGTGTTGAATAATTAAGTGGTATACTCAGCTGCTAGGAAAAATTAAAAAAAAAATACATAGTTGAATAGCGCCATCTATCAACATAAAAATAAACTAAAATTGTCAGCTGTCAGAAAACCGCTCATTACATTATACGCATTCAGCGTTCTTTATTATTGGCAATATTATAAATACAAAGATTGATTTTAATTTATAGTAGCACTTAGTTCTATAACAACCATTTTTTTTATATTATTGCCTTTATATCAGAATTTATGAAAAGTTAAAGATAAATTACCCTTTAAGAAAAACTACCAAGTGGATAAATGGAAAATTGTATTTACCAATCAAAATGTTATCGCATTTATCAACACCTAGACCACATCGATAATTCATTCAGACGTCTCAAACAAATAAATCATTCTATTGGAAGTGGCTTAACATTTCAGTGGAAGGAGAACCGGCCTCAAACCGTTTCATTATGCAAAAGGACAGCTAAATCGTTCTTGTTTGAATTCGAGCTATCTACCCGGAAACTCGATAAAATCTTTTCTCGACTTCGCATTTACCAACAGGAATTGTAACAGACGAAGTGCCTGTTAAGATTTGTGACAAAGGGCAATTTAAGAAAGTTAGTTAACTTTTTTGTAACATGTTGCTAATAAAAGAAACGATAGACTTCTGTTTGTTCTGTTGTTTACGTAAGTCTAAGCAATAAAAACAACAACATTATATATGCGAAAGCGTGTTTGTTTGTTTGTTACGCCTTCACGTCTTAATTACTTAACCGACCATCATGAAATTTCGCATACACACTGTCAGAAGTACAAAAAAGGCCATAGGGTAACTTTCATCAAGAAAAAATCGTATACTGTACCCGAGGGATACAAAAAATACTTTAAGAACCTTTTCCACCATAATAACGCGGCCTACTGACATGAATAGTAAATAGTAATAATAAATCATCATCATCCACTGCTGGGTATAGGCCTCCCCTAAGGATCTCCACGACGATCGGTCCTGCGCTGCCCGCATCCAGCGGCTTCCCGCGACCTTCACCCTCACGTCAGTCCACCTTGTCGGGGGCCTACCCACGGAGCGCCGTCCGGTACGCGGTCGCCATTCCAGAACCTTTCCGCCCCAACGGCCATCGGTTCTTCTCGCTATGTGTCCCGCACATTACCACTTCAGCTGAGCAATCCTTCGAGCGATGTCGGATCTCTTCGTTTCTGATTCGATCACGCAGGGAAACGCCGAGCATGGCTCTCTCCATTGCACGCTGGGTGACCTTGAGCCTCCTTATGAGACTATAGAATAATAAATATATTATATCAATAATAATCTGGTAGCCTTATTATATAAGTCGTGGGCAAAAGCTAAACTGTCATAAAAAATATTTCCACGCGAACGAAGTCGCAATCAAAAGCTACAAGTTAATGAAACACTGAAGTAGATAAGGTGCTAACGCCTTCAAGCTCTAAAATAAGAATCGAAAAGCAGTTTAACCCCTGTGTGCCCAACTGGCCCTATGAGGCACAGAAATAAACGATTAGGCTATATCATAAGGGTAAACAAGGGGTAAACGAATAATAATGACCCGTTAATGAAAAAGCATATCCTATAAGTAGTAGCATCTATAGAAAATACTTGTCAAACTGTAAATTAGGTATACCAAGTTCAAATCAACTGGAGGGGTATAGAATCAAAGACAGTATCACGCCATCTAGGAAATTTTCGGTTCTAACTATTTACTTCTTTTATTTTAGAAACAAAAATAGCTAAAGCCCTTTAAATTGCGTCTAAAAATTAAGTTGGGTTCAAAGGCAGCTAAGGCCCATACAAAAGTGAGCCACGTTATTACTGAGGTAAACTTAAAAGACGTTTCCTGTCAATTTGACATTTATGCACTTAGCTGTCTTTGATTCTATACCCCTCTGATGGTAGCTCAAACAAATTACAGAATAGTACATTGTTCACCGAGAGGAGAAAGAGACCGACACCCGAGATCGGGAATCGCACTTTCTCTCGAGTGATACATAGTGCTTTATACGACACCTACGAGGAAAATAAAAAACTAAATGAACTAAAAGATGCCGCATTTTTTTCACTTTTCCATTGCAAAAAATCGTCATAAGTTTTATCATATTTTTTAATTTGATTTCTGTGGTAAAAGGTTATCAATCAGTATTTTTGCTGTTTCCTTCAACTGCAAAAATACTGATTGATATAATATTTATTGATCAAAAATCTTCATCATCACTATCACTACTTATCATTTTGATAGTTTTATTTTACTTTCTACGAAAACTGAATCCTCAAACAACACACAAATTGAAAATAGCGCCAAATGGCGTCTGCAATTTTCACATGTTCTTTTTTCAAATTGTTTATCCTGCCGCTGCAGGGTCGCACTGCCAGCCCGACACCATCCGACACACAGCTAGTGGCCAGTGTCATTTTGCGAACTTGGAGATAAAAACTCACTGTAAAAACTTTTTGGCTTTTGATATTTAGGTTACCGGCGCATAGTCTTACCCAAAATTAAAAAAGAAAAACCAAGTAAGAAATGGATTTTCATACACTATTCTCTCCCGCTCAGATGCGTTTTCTCCCCGCATATTTGTTCGATATGCAATGACGTACTTTCTACCGTAAATTTGATAGAGTATCAAGGTACTTTCCGAGCAGGTGTAGTATAAAAATAATTTTCCAACTACTAGTAGGTACAAAGAACCCTCGTCCTAGGCGATATGTAAATAATCTGTCCAATTTCCATGATTTCCGACGGAAAATACAGTTAGGATTATTCCCGCTCGCCGTTGATTGCGGGGTAAAGTAATGGCCGACAGCCCCGTAATAATACCAATTTTGTTTCTTGTCCATTAATCCACGTCAATTTCTTTGTACCCGGTTTTCACCCTTTATAACCTTTCAGTAGAGATTTGGTTGACTGAACTTCTTCGATTTTAATTGAAATTAATATGTCTGAGATTGTTGTAAATCATAGTGACTTCATCTGTATAGAATCACAAAAAGAACATGATTAAAGTTATATAAGAGTACTAGCGACCGCCTGCGACTCCGTCTGCGCGGACAGTCTTTTCAATCCCTCGGGAACTTTGTATGCATAATTTCATGATGATTAGTTAAGTAGTTAAGACGAGGAGGTGTAACAAACAAACAAAACTGACTATGCATTCGATTGATGACGGTGAAAGCTTATTTTAAATAACTCGTAATACTCCGAAAGATTTTGATTTAGAAGGAGATTCGTGTCTTTATCAAAATTAACCAACTAAGTTTACACTTTCTATACCTTCATCACTCTCAAAGCTATTTACAGTTAGTTACAAGGACAATTTACTATACATGAACGAACATGAATCAATTATGTGGTAAATATTAATTGAGTACACATTTGATATTATACGACATTAATAATTTTAATACAGAACAGCTCGGTTGCTCAGAGTAGGGCAAAACTTGGCTAATCGGTGATACTGAACTTATTAATTTCCCTGTTGCCTATAATATAGGTTAGCCTACCATGGGCAACAGTTATAGTCAAGTCACCGATTTCAATATTATGCTTATAAAGGTTATAACTACACTCTAAATAAATTTTGGGAAACTGGAAAAAAACGTTTTAAAATTTAGTTTTAGAAGATTTTTGTTAGTTTTTTCTTTCAAAAGTAGCATAAACTAAAAAATAAAGAAAATAAATAAATAAAGTGTAAAAATCTACACTAGGTAGATTTTTATTTCAAAAGGTAATAAAAAAGAGATATAAAAAATAAGTTGCAAAATGTAACCTTTTGGTCAGTCACTTGGAAAATATAACCTTTTGTTCAAACAGTGCTGCAAATATGTATAAGCTTTTTGATTAAGACACTTTTCTTCTCATCGTGTTACTGTATGAAAAATATAACCCTTTGTTTAAAACAGCATTTACCAGAACCCTGTGTAAGATGTAGATCTAACGTAAATGTAACTTTTTGATTGGGATTACGATGGTCAGACGTTTTTATGGACAACTAAGCATAGCGTTTTAGACAAGATTATTTGTATAATTTGATACATTTTTGTATAAAGAATCATAATAAAAAATAAAATTTCTATAAATATAACCTTTTGAACAGACGCTCCTCAATTGCCTCTTATCGTAAGTAATAAAGTTTGACTTGGCACTTTTCATTTTACTATTATAAACTTTATGAATATCGTTATCATTTACAACTGTAGATTTATAGACTAACTTAGCTATACTTATTAAGCCGTATTTCACTATATTGTTCAAAACAAAACTTACGTACGCAAACACTTTTTAGAATTCCATTTTGTAAAACTAAATATGCAAAGAATAGATTTTTAGTTCGCGCATGCAAAAGTCATAATAACAAATTTAAGGATATTGATATATTTTTTGAAAATACTAGATCCTTTAAGACAAAGTTGCTGATGAGGTCCATTAAATAAATAATGTAATGTTGTGTATTTTCTCAATAATAATTGCTAAAGACTATTGCTTATAACCTTGTAGTGTTTTCATATCCGCTTAGATATAATTATGTAGTTACATCTAAATAAGTATCACTTATTGTATTTTATTTTTTAAGTAACTAAAAATAAGTCGAATAATAGGTAGTTTAATACTGTTGCATGTCTGCTTATGCTAATTGTGGAAACTGTATTAGCTATTGCGTTGTTATTCATACATGTCATCTTGTGTAAAACCAGCTGTTTGTTTCCCTTAATGATAAATAAAAAATATAAAAAAAGAAAGGACTACCCACCGGTTAGAACTGACCCCTTTAAGGTAGAAATTGAGAACGGCGGCGGCGTGTGAATAGACAAAATTTAATTTAACATCTAACACAGACACCCAAAACAATTTCGCACGAAGCTCTTTCGCGCATATTTATTTTAAAAGCGGTTTTAAGTAAGTATAATGTTGCCAGCTCAAAATGCAGCATTGAATAATGTTGCTAGCTTCCGTGATAAATGCACTGGAGACTCGCGGCTGCAATACAAACACTTTTGTTAAAGCAGGCTGCAGGATATTGGAAATAGCGACTTTGAAATAAAAAATAAATTGTGGCTGAATGTATAAATAATGTTGATAAACAAGGTAATAGCCTTATAAAGCCGAATATGGTAGATAAGGACCATCAAACTGAACAACTTTTACTAAGGGACCAACTCTGAAATCGCGAAAAAAAATCAGCTGTTTCATACAAAAATTTATAACGAAAATATCAAAATGTATGAAACAAATCGCGATTTCAGTGTTGGTACCCGAGTAAAAGTTGTTCAATTTGATAATTCCTATCTATAAATATATTTGGCATTAGGGGTTTTTCTGTAACACGTTGAATCTATAATATAATTCCCAAACTTTGTAGGTACCTATTAAAACATGGGGGAGCTCTTATGAATTAAACCAACCATCGAGCGGCGTTAAGTGAGAGCCTACATTTATCACACTTACAAAGGTATTAAATTTCGGATTTCGCATTAATGTCAATCAGTGTGCCTTTTTAAAAATTGTTTTTATGCTTTTAAACTCTTTTCAACACACTTGCTCGTAAAGTGAGCCCTAATACATCGCTTTTGGCCATAAACCGAGCTATATCAAACGCGTGCAATAATATATAAAACACTAGTTCGTAATAGAATTAACCCTACAAAGTTAAATTAGAACCTTACTCCAAGTTCTATGCGAGTAAACAGAGCATTCCCAATTTAGCCGGGTAATACAGTTATTTTTTTTTTGACAACAAAGAGGTTTTATGCTGCTGAAAATTCATATACATTTTTGGAATAAATAAATGTGTAAGTCCTTAATTAAGTCAAATAAATATATATTATTATCAAATTATTCATAATTCACAACATTTTGTTATGAAATATTAAAATATTTGCATTTTGTCACTTAAAATTATAATTTTGAAGTATTAGTAGTAGGCTGTATGCTCCTCACCCCTTTGTTCGCAAAATATTCTTGCGTTGGGCGTGTGAAAAAAAAACAAAAAAAACATGCGCGCCTTTTCCCATAATTATCATATTTAGTTTTTGCCATATTTGTTGCTGTGTGATAAATGACTTTGTTTTTTCCTCGCAAATGTGTTGAAAAACGTTGTATGAAACTCGTGAGCTCTTGCTTATTGCATGCACACTCGGCTGAGTTACGCCCTCAGCCTTGTGTGCAATGAGCAACCTAAGCTAACTTGTCTCATAAAAAACACAATTAACTAAAAATAAAAAATAAAAAAAACAATAAAGTTCAACAAATACAAAAAGAGAAACAAATAATATTAATAATAAAAAAAAAACTTGTCTCATAATGTACTATTACGTCACTTGACAATATTGAAGCTGATGATGAGTAACATTATGTTCCCCTATTGCAAGGGGTTAATTTACTTTTTTAAATACCTACTGAAAAAAGTCAAACTACTACCTTTAAGTTTGTTTAGGCGATACCTATTTGTTTTGACCTAAATTTCCCTTTTCACGCTTCACCAAATATACTTCGATTTTCCGGATTAAGATGTGACCTAGATCCTTCCTGGGACTCTATCGGCTAACTTACATTGCTATCGTAATCGCTTTGATTTGACAAATATTTGATAATTATGTACATTGCTAGTTTTCTATGGTAAGTTTTTAATTGTGCCAAAACGAAGTAGCAATGTATCACATCAAATCAAAGCTTAGACGAACTTCAGTGTTTTAGCCGATAGACCCGCTGGTCGTACTTATCTCCTTATATACCAATGTAGAGCAAAAACAATTCACCGGCTTACTGGTAGAGCGATAAGGCAAACCATCAAAATAGGGTAAGGTATTTTTTTAAGATATTTTGGAGGTAAACTGTGTGATATTAGATCATATTTGGTGTCTCCTTCTCTCCACAAGGAAACCCATACCTACACCAGCTGTGGAAATGGCCAACGGTAATCACGATTATGGTTCGATACCTGAGTGTTACATTTTTCTAAATAGGGTCAATGGCAAGTGTTCAATGATTCAAAGTATTTTATAGAGTACAAATTATCCTACTTCTTCTTTTTTTTCTTCTATTCAAAACTATTAAGAAGTTAAATTATAAACAAAGTTACTTCGCTTCGTCATGAAAACCAACCGAATTAAAGCCAAAACAAAAACTTTCCAAGTTACGGAATAGGTTGTTTTAGTAGCATTCCTACTGTTTTACATCATGAACATTATGCTTTCGCGAATTCTAACTTTTTCGAGACCTTGCGTGATCAGGAAATGCATCGACTAAATAACGAAGAGGAACTTGCCCGAAACACGCTACTGTAATGGTAGTTTATACCGTTTTAAGCTGGCAACACAAACCGCTATCATAGTGCACCATTGCAGATTGGTAGCTTGTCTACGACGCCTACTTGGAATTAACGTTTCAATATAGGTACTTTTCGAATGCAAACTAATTTATAGATTGATAAAAGATCGGCAGTATTCCACTGTGGTTTCAGTAAAAGTGGGTTAAGTACTCATGACAGCTTATAAGAAACAAAAGAAAGAAGGGTACCTATCACGTGTATTCTGACTCAATAAAGTATGTACTGTAAGGATCACAGAACAAAGAAAAATTTTCGAGGCTGTAAGCAGCTAGTAGTAGATGTTTACTCTGTATGTATGTAAGCCTTTTTAGAATAGTTGGTTATTTCAAACAAGTTTCAAATCATTGAAATGAAAGTAAATTAAAAAAACCGGTCAAGAGCGAGTCGGACTCGCGCACCGAGGGTTTCCGTGCCATCATACATAACAGACCATACAACAAGTAACTGTGCATCATAATAAATACACTGCAGAGCTGTAGAATAATAAAATTATTATTGCAGTATGAGGTCAGCACCATCTCTTGGCCGATAGTGTAACTATTTTTTTTCTTAGGCCAGCGCCATCTCTTGACCGATAGTAGAACTAAATAAATTTTTCTTAGGTCAGGGCCATCTGTTGACTGGTAGATGAACTAAATAATTTTTTGTTTGTTTTTTTGGATTTCTAAAAAAGTGTGTTATATTGAGACATCGTTTTATTTTTCCTGTAATCTTTACATAAACTACTATCACATAGAATTATTTCAGATTTTTCTCTTTGCAAACTTCGGAGATAAAGGGGGAGGAACGGTATTTTTTTTACATTTTTCGTCATAAGTCGAAAACTAAGCGGCCTAAAAAAAGAAAAAATGTTTTAAAATGTGCAAACAGCGCTCTTTCATATGATACCCCACATGCCCTAGTCGCTCCACTTAAAATTTTTAAGACCCCTTTTCAGTCCCTGTTGTAAAAAAAATATTAATTTTTTTATTTCTTTTTTATTTGCAAAATAGTTGGGAAAACGTCATCTTAAACTATTCCACATTTCAAGTTGATACCATTAGTAGTTCTCGAGATATCCAGCTGTGACAGACAGACAGACAGACCGACAGCCAAACTTAGTCACACCATAAGGGTTCCTTTTTACCATTTTAGTACGGAACCCCAAAAAGATGGTTTGCGATGTAATGTCTTGACAGAGTCTGTTACCAACCGGCACACTGAGCAAGTAATCACTACGTTATAACCGGCATAGCGCCGAGATCAGTAAAATCCTTAAAAAAATATAAGTTTACATAAATAAAACATATTTAAAGTTGCCCTCTTTAATTTGAGTTAGAGACCTATTAGAGGTCCCTACAGTACCTTGATGTTTGGTTTTCAAAATACCGTTTGGCAACTAGACCCTCAAAGATTTTTGAGTCCAATCTGCATTAGCACATTTTACTACAGCGTGCCACGAACGTTCTCATGGACTAAATAGCCCTTGACACTAATTGTACGGTCAGCAATGAAAGTCATTAATTAGTACTTTGTCATATTAAATTCTTTGACACTTGTTTCACATTTTGAAGCATTTGGTCAAAAAAGTTGCTATGACAAAGTACTAACGTGTAAAGAAACTTTTGTTGCTGACTGTACTATTAGTTATTCTGTGCCTTGACTACTGAAGATCTCCCTCTTATTTGCGGGGCCTAGCCTTGCATGCGTGCTACGACTATTTGTCGACTCATCTCGCGATTCCTGTCTTGCTGGAGTGGACTCGCTAATCGAGAAAAAATACTTGTCGTTGTATGCATGATAAGCCACCTGAAAGTGATAGTTTTTCTAATGTGTCTAGTCATAATAGCAGTAAAATAAAACTATTAATATTATTGAAATGAGATGGTAAAAATTAGAAAGCACTTACCATTAGTACGCTGCGGATCGATCTGCGCCTGCAGGATAGAGAAGCCAGGCGCGATGATGGCGGGCAGCGTGCGCGAGCGCAGCAGGGGCGGCGGGGCGCGCCGGCCCCCGCCGCCCCCCAGCGCCTCCGCCGCCGCCGCCGCTGCCGCCGCCGCACTGCGAACAAGAGAACGATTAATGTATAAGTGCCAGCCAAATACATCTATGGTTATACTACATCAGTGCATTAATTTCATTCATCACCATTGCTGAGGCACCTACAAGGGTGGATAAGTAGGATGGGCTATAAAGTACTTGCTGTATGGTCTGTGGCTATAACCTACCCCAGCCAATAGGCCTAATGCAGATTGGTGAAAACAACTTGGAGGAGCTCGAGATAATTATTGGTCACCCATTCCATCACCGCCCTTTGCGCAATCGCAGTGATTGCAATAGCCCACTGCATCACCGAGCTCCTCTTAAATTATAATATTATGATTATTTACCAAGTAATTACATTCTTAATATGTTAATTAATTCTATTTCTTTGAAAGTCATTGAAATGCGTCCACGGAACGCATAATCAGTTTCATAAGTTTGAAGCGATGCGCGCAATGCGTCCGTTGCCGGTGCGAAAGATGCTGTTACATAATTATAGTCTGTAAGCCCGCGACAATATTGCCTACGTCATATGACTTCACGATGAAATGCATGCCACACGGTCGGAAATGTTGTGCAGAGCAAGGATCAGAAGATTATCGCAAAAAAAATTGCCCGGTAGCTTGAAAAAATCCTTCACTTCCGGTCAAAATTTTAAGGTTATATTTACGTCATGTGACATCAGTACGAGACCCGTGGCGTGGCATCATTTAGCCCTTCAATAGTTAAGTAGAGAGAGTTTACATATGACTGTCAGTTCTGAAATGGCCGGAAGTCTGTCGAGTACTTTCAGGCTATTTCAGGCAGTGACAGACTTATGTTAACTCACTTTACTATTGACGGGCTAAATTATGCCACGGGTCTCGTACTGATGTCACATGACGTAAATATAACCTAAAAAAATTTGACCGGAAGTGAAGGATTTTCTCAAGCTTCCGGACAATTTTATTTGCGATAATCTTCTGATCCTAGCTCTGCACAACATTTCCGACCGTGTGCCATGCATTTCATAGTGATGTCATTATGACGTAGGCAATATTGTCGCGGGCTTACGGACTAATATAGACGCTTGGATTGTGCGGTGTGAAAATCAGCAGTCAGGTGTGAAATTCACTCTGCACCATTGTTAATCATAATCATAATAATTTTATTTGCCATGTATATTTTACTCTGATATCAGCATGGAAATGAAAGGAATATTTGATTAACAATTTATTATTAGTATTTGGCACCGTATTCAAAGCCCGTAGCTATTGGTACAATTAATTAGAAACTTGTGTACCGAAATAGAATAATTAATTGCTCGAAAGACGGTTGTTTGATTGAATTTAACTGAACTGTGATTTATTATATTCGTCTCCCGTAAAATGAACGGTTGAAATACATTATATCAATTAGATATAAATCAGTGCCATGTTGCCACTTTTCCAATACATTTCATCAATTTCAAATAATTGATTGTCCTTGTTGATATTTCATGTCTTCACAGCACAGGATATTTATTTCAAATAAATTTACCACTTCGAAGCAAAAGTGCAAAAGTATTGGTCCTAGGATTCCTAACAGCTATCATAGAACTTTTATTTGTAAAATATAGAAACAGTCTCTACCATGACTTACGAAACAATTTTAAAGATTTGTTCCGGATTCGTCGTGTTCCTAACTGGTCCGTGGTATTATTCCAAGGGGCCTCATCGCGCTAATTTTCAACTATAAAATCAAAGCTAATCCTAACCGTTTCAGTTTCGTTTACAGAAAAATACTCGCTTTAGTTTTGTTAAAATTGTTGAATACTCTGCCTAAAGAGTCTAAGATTACAATCTGGGATAATTTAAGTGAAAATTATGAAGCTAAACCAAAGATTTTTGGTAAATATAACCTAAATGACAACGTAACGTTTTTGGTTTTATCGTTCAGAATTACCGCGATTGGGCTCCAGATTGGTCATATTCCAGAAAGGATCAAGTGATTCTGCATAATAAACTCACGGCTTTCAATATCATTTAAACTATTAGTTTGAGATCCGCTTCCGTAATAAATTAATCTACAAGTTAACATAGTAATAGTCTGATATTCGATTTCCTTTTACCGTCAGCATATCAGATTTTCCTGCATCAGCGACTCGCCGGAGCGCATCTCTTTGTATGCAGATCGTATTGACGTAGTTAAGACTTCTGGTCGCTATTTGCAAGATATTACTTTCTCATAGGAAAATAAATATTTTATCGGAAAACGCTATTCAATGAATTGTATGAATATCTTTCCTTAGTTTTAACCGAGAAGTTTGGTGGCTCTTTTTTCATACAGTCAAATGTATTTCATACATCAATTTCATTCATGAGTTTTTAATATTCTTCATGTTTTCAGTCCTACTTTCAAAATGCAAGTTATTAAGTTAACAACGATCAGAAATATACAAATGTTTCCTATAATTTAGTTTTCGTGAAATAATAAGTCACGTGAAAATTTTCTCGCTGGTAGAGGTGAAAAGTTGTATGTTTTACACGAGACCAAAATTTTGTTCTGCCTCGTGCCTTTAAATCACTCACTGTGCTCAGTAGTCTATATTAGAATCACTCGCTACGCTTGTGATTCAATTCTAGACTACTTCGCTAGTTCGTGATTTAAAGTCGGAACTCGCAGCACAAATTGATTTTGGTCACTTGTGTTATCATTCTCGATTATCAATAAGTTAATTAATTGTAATTGGTTACAATGTTATAATTTTTATTGATTAATTGTTGCAAAGAATATAATTTATAAACATTTTATTGATTATTCTAGTCGTTAAAAGTTCTGAATATGACTATTTCCGACGCACGCTCAACCGACCAGTTTGCTTGTTTGTAAGTAGGGGTAAAATGGAGGGGCGGCGGTCGGTTGAGCGTCGCTCCGGCCTGGACAGGTGCGTCAGTTGCTTTGGAGCCATCGAAGTGAATAGTCGATTATCAGTATACGTTAAGTTGCTGTATAAGTTACGTTCGACGTTATAACTGTGTGGTGAAAAGTGTTACGTACGTATTGGTGTGAAAATAAACTGTGAGTATCATTTGACCGTTGTTTCATTTGATTTTAAGAAAGACCTTTTACTTAGCATGAAACACCCTAGAAATTAAAACCCTAGTCCAACAAATCTCAGAAGTGAGATTGAGGCCCAACATTTTTTTTTTCTTGTTTTTTTCTTTTCTTTTCCTTCTTTTTACTTACCTCAATAACTGATATAACAACTTTTAACTTATGTGAGGAAAAAAATGATGAAAACTGCAACCAAGGGGTAATTGACTGTTTTATTTTGTTTTTTTTTTTATTAAAATAACTTCCTAAGCATTAAAATCACTTTGGTATCTCTTCTATCCAAAAATACTTTTAAGTTTTGAGTTGGATGAGATTGACGCCACTACTTAGTCACACTACTAGCCTATAACAATTCGGCAGAGCGCAGCGTTACAAGCTTCATAGTATTGTTTAAAAGAAAGAAAAAAAAGGAGAGAAATAGCTATACTTAGTTATTTCGCGTCATTTTTTTTTATTTACATCAGTCAACTACTCTGAAACGTTTGCATTTTTGGACTTGGGTTTTGTTTCCTATTTTTCTCTCTTTCTTGTTTAAAACCAAACATCTTTGATATTTTTTTTTTTTTACATCGAGTTTTATAAGTGAGCAATACTCGTATATTGAAGTAAATAATAATAAATAATAAATAAACCGTCAGAGAGTCATACATTACACACACACATTGTATGTATTTTATATAATACTATAGGCCTATTACTTCCTGGCACTATATGTCTATCACTTAGAATAACATAATTTCATTTGATGTACTGCTCTATCTCATGTATGACTGTTTGTTGCCACAAATAAATAAAATATAATATATAATATATAAATTATATATATAATATAAAATATAAATATAATATATAATATAAAATAATATATATATAACGTGTATTTAAAGGAAAGTGGTATTGAAGTATCTCTAGTCTAGTCCATCAGAATCTCACTAAATTTTCTGTTATTGTTAATTCTATACTTACTGTTAATGCACTTGCACATTTTTTCTCCCTTGTCAAAAAAATACTAACTCCTCAGTTTCTAGAAGCCTAAGTAAACTGAGTATCCTTTTAACGTTTGTTTTATGCGAAAGTTTTATGGCATTTACATTCGTAAAAATTATTTTAGTTGGAGAATGGATATACTTCTCATATTATGTATATATACGTTTCAGGATCAGGACAAGGAATGGACGCGAACGGACGAAGTCGGGAAGTGCATACTCCGACAAGCCCAACGCTTCCCATTACTCGTCCGTCGCGGAGCCGACATCGTGCAGGCAGCAGAGACTACCGTTCCCGCAGCAGGTCGAGTCACCGCGGGAGGAGTCGCACGCCTCTGCGTCCGTCGCGGAGCCGACAACGAGCAGACAACAGGGTCAACCGCTCACGCAGCAGGTCCAGTCACTACGGGAGGAGCCGCACGTTTCTACGGTCGCCTGACTCCGTTCATCGCCGTTCACGTGAGAGATCCAGGTACCGTTCTCAAAATCACATAAAGTTTGCTGTAGAGAATAGTCCTAGACAGCGAGGCGCAACATCCATAAATCGGTCCCCTATTCAGAACGACTCCCGGAGTGGCAGCCGTGCCTCTCGCCGCTTCGATTCTACGACTGTGGATCGTCGTTCACGGCAGAGTCACTCTAAGCATGAGTTTAGAGATTGCTCGCCAACTCTAAAACGCGAAATTAGCGACACCTATGATCGCCATGGACCTCGTAGCTCAAAGGTCTCCGAACATCAGGGCGGTCAGACCGTCGGCGGTCACTCCGTTCAACAGAGCTTAGAGCACACTGGCGAGCGACCACTTCCACCTAACTCAACGTTGGCTGAGCTTCTGTCTGCTTTGAGGTCTATAGGAGGCAGTAACAGCTTGGACAGGCTAGGTTCTATGAACAACACTGTTCCAGAATTCGATCCAAGTAAACGAGAACAAACCATGACGATGTGGCTGCATAAAGTTAATGAGTGCGCTACAATATATAGCTGGTCTGAGAAACAAACAATTCATTTCGCTTTGCCAAAATTGAAGGGTGTTGCGCAGCGGTGGTACGAGGGACTCCCCTCTGTCTTGTTTACTTGGACCGAATGGCAACAGAAATTGTTATCTGCATTTCCTTCGGAGGAAAATTATGGGCAGATGCTCAGTGACATGTTGGCTAAACGCGCTCGCTTCTCCGACTCTTTAGAAGAGTACTACTATGATAAGATAGCGTTGATTAATAGGTGTGGTATAGCAGGCAAGCGTGCGGTAGAGTGTTTATTGCACGGCATTGACGACAGGTCGGTTAGGTTAGGCGCTGAAGCAGCGCAGTACGACGATCCTGACAAGTTGCTTTCATACTTACGTAATGCTAGGAGTAGGCCAGTTGTTGACCGTAGAACTGTTAGGACACAGCAGGGAAAGCAGACAGAACAGACAAGACCATCGAGACCTCTTCGTTGTACTAATTGTAAAAAAGATGGGCACGTAACTTCACAATGTACTCTCCCTGTTAAGAAGTGTGGTAGGTGTAGTAGAATAGGTCACGAAACTGAGCAGTGCTATGCCAAGTTGCCAAATACCGATAAAACGGTCATGCAGATTTCTGACAATAGTACAGACCCCGTTCTAGCAGCGAAGCCCATAACGCCTAACGAAAAATATTTTAAAACTGCTCTTGTTAATGGCCACCCCATCAAAGCATTTATCGACTTTGGTAGCGAATGCTCAATGATAAAATTCTCAGAATTTCGTGTTATCTCAACACATTATATCTCAACCGATTTACCTACTCTCCGTGGATTCGGAAATTCAATTGTTAATGCCATTGGTAGACAAACGGTCCGTGTCGTAATTGACAGTGTGGCGGCGGACGTAGACTTGTTAATCGTCCCAGATAGTGTCATGCATGTTCCGTTGATTATAGGCCAAACATATACAGAGCAACCTCATATAGCCATTACAAAAACTAGTAGTCGCCTTGAATTAACTGTTTGTGATCAAAACGACATTGTAATCACTTCCAACAAAGTGAAATTGCTTTGTCAGCATGAAGCTGATATTAATGGTTTGACTGTCATTGATGTTTATACTGAACCCTGTTATCAAGGTGAATTGTATGTTGAGAATGTACTAGGGTTATATAAGGAAGTTCGTTTCTCGGTTCTTGGGGGGTTGTTTTGTTTTGACGAAAAGGGTGTTGGAAAAGCTGTTGTGGTCAATTTGTCTGTCGCAGCTAGGTTGCAATTTCCTAAAAAAATTCTTATTGCTCGAGGTTACATAGCTCATCCAGACTCTGATAAACGAATAGAAACCGTCTTGTCATGCGCCGTAGATAAGAAAACTAGTGAAGTTCCCTTGGATGCTCTTGTCTGTGGTAGGGACCTCAGTGATAAAGAAAAGGGCGATCTTTTATTACTTTTAAATAAATATAGGCACTGTTTTGCTTTTAACTTAAACGAATTAGGAAATACTAATGTGGGTGAGATGACTATCCGGTTGAATGACAATGAACCCGTGGTCTACCGACCATACCGGCTGGCCATTGCAGAAAAGGAGAAAGTAAGGGGCATGGTTTCTGAATTACTAGATAATGGGATAGTACGACCATCAACATCACCGTACGCAAGTCCCATTGTTCTGGTGAGGAAGAAAACGGGGGAACTAAGATTATGTATAGACTATCGAGCTCTAAATAAGAAAACTGTAAGAGATCATTATCCGATGCCTTTGATCGATGATCAACTCGACGTATTAGCCGGCAATGCATTTTATACAACCTTGGATTTGGCCTCGGGGTACTACCAGATACCCATAAGAGAAGAGGATAGGTTTAAGACTGCATTTGTGACGCCGGACGGCCACTACGAATTTAATCGTATGCCGTTCGGCCTTGCAAATGCACCCGCCACCTTCCAGCGAATCATGAACCAGGTCCTTGGGTCGTCTCGGCATAAGGAAGCCCTAGCATACCTTGACGATGTAATTATTCCGTCCAAGGATATTCCAGAGGGTATGAAGAGGTTGGAATCTATTTTGTGTCTGTTTTCAAACGCTGGGCTTACGCTCAAACTTTCAAAATGTTGTTTTTTTAGTCGTCAGGTAGAGTATCTTGGCTTTGAGGTTGGTACTGAAGGGATCCGTCCAGGAACGAGGAAGGTTGACGCAGTCGCAGACTTTCCCGTGCCTGAGAACCAGCATAACGTACGACAGTTCTTAGGGCTCGCAGGTTTCTTTCGCAGATTTGTTCCCGGGTTCTCTATTAAAGCTAGACCACTGACGCAACTTCTCAAAAAAGACACTGCATGGGAGTGGGGAACTAAACAAGAAGCCGCATTCAGAGAACTGCAACAGTGTTTATCGCAAAAACCCTTATTGGCTTTGTATAACCCCCTAGCGGAGACGGAAGTCCACACGGATGCGTGTAAAATTGGTCTTGCAGGAATTTTGCTCCAGAGAGGCGGTGATAATTTATTGAAACCAGTTGCTTATTTCAGTAAGCAGACCACCCCTGAGGAAATGAATTACTCGTCTTATGATTTGGAAACATTGGCGGTCGTCTCTTCTCTTCAAAAGTTTCGTGTTTACTTAGTTGGCATTCACTTCAAAATTGTAACAGACTGCAATTCGTTGCGCGCTACCTTTTCGAAGAGGGACATGGTGCCTCGTGTTGCTAGGTGGTGGGAGCAGATGCAAGACTACGACTTCAATATCGAATATAGGGCTGGTAAGTCGATGGCGCATGTCGATGCGCTTAGCCGTAACCCAATATCCGGTAAACAAGGCGTGGTTTTGGATGTGCTCTCTGTCGAAACGGACTGGCTTGTTACAGTGCAGGGTGCTGACGATGACATACAAAAAATTATTGGTATTCTCAAAGATCCAGAACTCGACAATGTTGTTGAAATAAAATCTAATTACAAAGTAAAAAACGGCAGGCTTTTCAGAATAACTAAAGATGGCGATAGGTGGGTGGTCCCTAAAGGTGTACGGTGGCAAATTGTCAAACAGAATCACGACGATATTGGCCACTTTGCACTCGACAAAACACTAGATAAAATAGGAGCGTCGTACTGGTTCCCAAATATGCGTACTTTTATAACTAAATATGTTAATTCGTGCTTAGAGTGTGCCTACTCGAAGTCTTCCGGTGGCAAAAAGCCAGGTTTTCTTCATCCCATTCCAAAAGTTGACGTCCCCTTTGACACAATACATGTGGATCATGTTGGCCCATTTGTTCGTAGCAGTAAGGGTAACATGTACATTCTGGTATTGGTAGATGCTTTCACGCGATATGTTTTTCTGAAACCAGTAAGAAATACAAAATCTCAAACCACTATTAAAGTATTTCAGGAATATTTTGGCCTGTTTGGAGCACCAAGGAGAGTCATCAGTGATAGAGGTACATCGTTCACCAGTGATTTATTCAAAAAATTCCTTGCAGAACGAAATATTAAGCATGTGTTGAACGCTGTGTCCACTCCCCGAGCCAACGGACAAGTGGAAAGATATAATAGGACGCTAATTGATGCGCTTACTGCTAAAACAGTCAATACACCAGAAAATAAATGGGACGACCACTTGCCCGATGTGCAATGGGGAATGAACAACACGCTCAATAAAGGTATAAACAGAACCCCGGCTGAAGCTCTTTTTGGGATTAGACCTATAGGTATCAGTGAAAGTACTGTAAGGTCCGAACTTGCTGATGAGGTCACTTCCACTCCCGATAGCCAAGGTTTAGGTGAAATCAGAAAAGACATTCAGTCACATATAACTGTTTACCAAGAGGCCCAAAAACGAGCCTACGATAAAAAGAGGTGTTCTCCTATAAAATACAAAATTGGGGATCTTGTTCGGATAGAGAGACAAATCCCGGCAACAGGGTCTAGTAAGAAATTAATTCCAAAGTTTCAGGGACCTTATAGGATATCGAAAGTATACGACTGTGATAGGTATCTTGTAGAAAATACTCCTATAACAAAAAAGGGCAACCGATCTTATACTACAGTTGTATCTGTCGACAAAATTCGTCCCTGGCTTAATTATAAGAGGCCGCAGAGTTTGTCATCTAGTGAAGATGACGAAAACTGATTCAGAGGAAAAGTAGCATGCCTTCGTAATTTTCAAACTATGTCACTAAATTGTGCTACGTGCATAACATAGTTCTATTTTGCTATACTATACCTATTTAAATTTTCCTCCTAGTAACAAATGTGCAAAACACTATAGTCTACAGGCCATGAAACAAAGCCTTGTACTTCTTATATAATTTTTGCATTTCATTTCAGCACATAGACAGGCCATGAAATAATGCCTGGCTATTCTTAAGAGGCCATGAAATAATGCCTGACTATTAATTGTAAGGGCCATGAAATAACGCCTATTTATTTGTTTGTATGGGCCATGAAATAACGCCTATTTATTTGTTTGTATGGGCCATGAAATAACGCCTATTTATTTGTTTGTATGGGCCATGAAATAACGCCTATTTATTTGTTTGTATGGGCCATGAAATAACGCCTATTTATTTGTTTGTATGGGCCATGAAATAACGCCTATTTATTTGTTTGTATGGGCCATGAAATAACGCCTATTGGTTTGATATCAAGGCCATGAAATAATGCCTGTTGTTTTGGATTTTCCAATTTGATTTTTTTGTGTAAACCTATAAGCTTATTTTTATATATTATTAAGAATAAGATTACAGCTGTTAAAAAAAAAAAATGTTGTCTTGTTTGCTAATTATTTGGTTTTAGGTAATTATGATAATTAATAATAATAGTTACATACATACATAAAATTATTAGTTTAGTTATGCATGAAATATACAACGAGGTCGTTTTGTAAATTTTGGATGGCCGACTGTTATCATTCTCGATTATCAATAAGTTAATTAATTGTAATTGGTTACAATGTTATAATTTTTATTGATTAATTGTTGCAAAGAATATAATTTATAAACATTTTATTGATTATTCTAGTCGTTAAAAGTTCTGAATATGACTATTTCCGACGCACGCTCAACCGACCAGTTTGCTTGTTTGTAAGTAGGGGTAAAATGGAGGGGCGGCGGTCGGTTGAGCGTCGCTCCGGCCTGGACAGGTGCGTCAGTTGCTTTGGAGCCATCGAAGTGAATAGTCGATTATCAGTATACGTTAAGTTGCTGTATAAGTTACGTTCGACGTTATAACTGTGTGGTGAAAAGTGTTACGTACGTATTGGTGTGAAAATAAACTGTGAGTATCATTTGACCGTTGTTTCATTTGATTTTAAGAAAGACCTTTTACTTAGCATGAAACACCCTAGAAATTAAAACCCTAGTCCAACACTTGTATAACAAATAACTATTTTTTGAATCTCGAGATTGTCATTTCTAAGCAGTCATTCTGCGAAAAAGCATAATTCAACAAAAAGAGAAAAATACATGTTTAAAAGCAATTTGCACATTAGCGCCGTCCGTCATTGGAACAAGAATCATCGAAATTGTGAATTATCTCTCTGTAACTATAGTGCACTCTGAAGAAGCTTCGTTTAATTTAATGGAGTTTTTTTCAATTTCATCATGTCTGTCTGTCTGTCTGTCTGTCCGTCCGTATGTCAACTCACAGCCATTTTATTCCGAAAGTATTAGGATAGATATTAGGATACACAGTTGAAACATAGTAGGTAGATGTATTCTGTTATCCGCTTAACACAAAAATAAAAAAATAAAGATTAATGGGGGCTCCCCAATACTCCCCCCATACATGGAACTGAAACTGAAAAAAAAATCTTCATACCAATACGTGCGTGGTGTCTATAGATAGGTCTTTAAAAAATTGTTTAAAAAACAAAAAAAACCGACTTCAAAAAACCTGCCTCTAAAAAAAGTAAGAAATAATATACAAATCATTAGATACGCATTATCATTGTTATAATAAAACACGTCTATTAAAGTCGGGTGGGGCTGGAGTACATCTTCCTTTTTTTATTCTAAAAGCCCCACCCGACTTCAATTGACGTGTTTTATTATAACAATGATAATGCGTATCTAATGATTTGTATATTATTTCTTACTTTTTTTAGAGGCAGGTTTTTTGAAGTCGGTTTTTTTTGTTTTTTAAACATTTTTTGCGAAAAGTGGTCACTTTCAGCAAAAAAAACTCCATTAAATAAACGACAGACTATAAAATATTGTTTAAGCGATAAAAAGTACCACAAAGCTTCTTCTGAGTGCACTACAGAGAGATAATGGCGGCCCTAGTGTGCACTGTGCAGACTACGAGAATCTCAAGTAACGTTTTCATATAGGTACCTACTGATTACTTTATTTCATTACAATTTAAATAACTTGGAATAAGGACTGCTCATTTGATTTATTATAAAAAAAACTGACCAAATTACTTCCGCAATTTTTAAGATTAAGGTGATTCGTTGAGCTCAGTAGTGCCACCAAAGGAAATAAATCATTTACGTTGTATCAAGGGTTTAGGTTAAAAGTTCTGATGATTTTGCGCAAATAAAAGTTTCTAAATATTAAATATAGTTTCAAGAACCCAAACTTAAGCAATAAGTCGTGCATGTCACTAATGCCAAAAGAGGCCACATTTAGCAATATCCACATTCATAACTTATTGTTTATATTTGAAACCATGAAAAAATATTTAAAAATTGCACTTTACTCTTTTATTTGCGCAAAATATCCAAAACTTTTATTCTAAGCCCTTGATACAACGTAAATGATTTATTTCCATTGGTGGCGCTTCTGAGCTCACCGTACCACCTTAACAGCATGAATATTGACGTAAAAGGAAACAATTATATCGTTAGGGCCGTTAGTGACCAAAGTGTACCAAGTTTTCCAATCACTCTAATATTGTGATTTTGTTTCCTTACAAAAATTCTTTGCCGCCTTCACATCCGCGCATTACTTAGTTAACAAATTAAACAACATATAATTTCGCATTAGGTATTGAAAGATTAATTCCACAGATGTACTTTAAAAAATAAAACATCAAATTCCTAAACATTTTATTTCTATCACTTGACTTCATTCTTTTTTCATATACTTAATCATGGCTTAACTGTGCTTATCGTAGCTTCAGTAACTTGTGCTACCGTTTCTGTTACAACGGTGATTGTACCATTCACTTGATCATTTCCATTGCTGGTATTGTTATCCACTGGTGTTATATTATCGACAACTGTCGTTTGATTACCTCCTGTTTCAGTAATAAGGCCACCATCTACATTATTAACGTCATTAGAAATAGTTTCATTTACAAGATCCGATCCACTTCTGCGAATATTTGGTATTGAACTATTTTGTTCTTTTTCTGCATCCTTTTGATTAGAGCAGTTGTTTAAGTAAGACTTTCCTGTAAAATTAAAATAGTTTAATTTTAAATATTCCTTATCACAAGCAAAGTGATATTTGGTATTGAACTATTTTGTTCTTTTTCTGCATCCTTTTGATTAGAGCAGTTGTTTAAGTAAGACTTTCCTGTAAAATTAAAATAGTTTAATTTTAAATATTCCTTATCACGAGCAAGTAATAATTGTTTATAAAATAGTGTTATGAGAAAATTGTATTGACTTTGTCACCCTCTCCGGAGTTACCATAATCATCTAGACTTGGTAAATAAAAATTTAAAACCAAAAAAAAAACACTTTTAAGGATTTACCTAAAATCTTATTTTCAAATCCCCTTAAGCATATTTAAAAAAAGTTCCTATAAGATAGAATCAATGTTCAAACTCGTTTTAATTTCTACTTAACTCAGTGTGATACTTTTCTCATTAATGTTACTAATACTTTTATTCTCACCAACAAACAAATTACTAAGCCCCGGTACATAAAGTCCTCCCTCATCGACACCCAGATCCAAACGAGCTTTCCCCACATTTGATATTCCGTTCGCGTCCAAATTCAATGTAGCTTTGCCTAGAAAAATAATACTGCAATTAGTATTCATTCCGTCACCTTTCTGTTAAGTAATTAGCGCTTTTTCAGACCTTAGTCATTTTATGTGCTTGGAAAGAATTTAATTAAATAACTTTATATCTTATCATTTACATGGTAGAGCTTCCTTTTTATTCGTAGTATTTTTTAAAACGCACACAAGTATTTTTCAATCATAGGCCTTTATGATAAGATGAAGGTTTATCTTTTTGGTAAAGAAAAAGTATTGTAGCTGTGTCCAAAGATTTGTTTTCTTTTAATTCAAAATATTTAGTAAGAGAAAAGAAATTAAAGTTATTATTATTTAAGTAACTATCTACTTGTTTCTCAATAGCCCTATTGAAATGTAATAATTTTGGATGCAATGCAAGCTACGCGTCGCATCCAGAAAACTATAATATATTACCAGAGTTTCCGAATTTTAGCGACACTTCGGTATCGCCAACAGCACTAATCCCTTTTGCCTTCAACTTAAGGTCCACATTGCCGGGTTGTGAATCGCATTTAACAATATCGTGATTGGAATCGGTGCGATCAGTTTTCTTCTTCTTTTTATCTCTAACTTCCTTTAATTTCGACTCTAACTGTAAATGTAAAACTATGAGTGTAATATCGCCTTTGATACTTACGTGTTTTAAAATGATTAATTAAAGTTTTGAAGTTTTGAAGTTCTTAAATGAATATTGAATCTAGGCTCTTTAAGTTTCATTATCTGTAATGGATTTTCAATATTTGAATTTATTTTTATTATTTTTACTTGCCATATCAAGTAAAACGTCTTTTTGTTCTTGAAAAGCCACTTCCACCACCTCGTTTCGTCTCTTGACATCATTAGGCTTCACAGTAACCTCTGCATCTCCCAAACCTTGTTCGATGTTTACAATAGTCTGTATAATATATAAAAAAACCTTTGTAACGTTGAGCCTATATTTATCTTCTGTAAATACTTACTCATCTATTTTTGGAAAAGATAAGATTCGTAAAAACACCTTCTTCGAATTTCGCAAAATCATCATTGTATCACATAATTATTTCAACTGTCTGTTTTACAAACATTTGGAGTGGTTGTGTGTTATGATTCTCATCTTTTCATTCCTGATCTAATGCCGTAACATTAAAATCTGCTGGCAATAAAATGGGCAAATTGAGCAAAACGTAAGTAAAACCACAAATACGTTACCAACAGAGAGAGGAGAAATAATCCTGTAAGTGCCATTCGAGTGTATGCCGTCCACAAATCAAAGCAATAAGAAATTTTACGAGCCTTTGCAGAAATCAGACTTTATAAATAAATACAATTTAAATGCATTTTATAGCTGCAGCTTGCAGTGTTGAAATAGCAGTTGGAAATGGGATTAAATTACTGAGCGCCACAAAGCGTCAATAAAACTGAACAAAACAACGTTCGCGATTGATTTGTCTAACGCAGGGATGCACAGACTGCGGCCCGCGGGCCACATGTGGCCCGTCGGCAATATACCAGTGGCCCGCCAGCAATAATATTCCCTCGTACTTACCTATATTTGAAAAAACCTTTTTTGGCTATTTTTATTTTTTTTATTTGTGTTGGTGGCCCGCCATTAATTCATCATTTGCCCAAGTGGCCCATGGTCTCAATAAGTCTGTGCATCCTTGGTCTAACGCATGACTGAATTCTGTCAATACTGCCGAGAGATCCCAGATTTTAGTCGAACAAATGTTTTTCGAGTTGATTTATTGTTTTCTTCTATCTAACAGCTATCACTCAAAATTGGAAATAACCCTTTCTTTGCAGTCGGGTAAAAATTCAAGCCGGCCCTTTCGAGCTTTTAGTTACCATAATAAAACCGTAATTTTTATGTATATTCGTACTAATTTAGTTACCTTAAAAAAACCGTCATTTTTATGTATATTCGTACTAATTTAATTTAAGCAAATATTATCAATTATGTCATACATGATTTTAATGGTTTTAGCAAAAATGGAATAGCCACACAATTGAGTTTGATTATAAAATCTCTGGCAATTTTAAGAGGATTGTCAGGCAAGCGGTCTCCATACAAACGGCGATAACGTTTCCCACTCTCTAAATCTTAACCTACAGCAATGAATTTTTGGTATGTTTTTGAAATGCCTAAAAACTAGGGCTGTACGTTTTGATTTTTTAATTATATATTATATTATTCTATCAATGACTTCTTAAACTATAAAATGGTGTCGAATAAATTTTAATGGAGACTGACATTTTGATAACATAATTATTTGTAAATTGTATATTTTTTAATAATGATGATTGAATAATTTATAATTAATGCTTTTAAAATAATTAATCTGTTTAAAATATTACTAATAATATTTTTTTGTAAACATTTGCACGTTGACATTAACAACAAAATATGCTGGTGACTTATATGTAACAACTAATGTAACCATATTTTTGCAAATAAATTTATTGATTGATTGATTGATCGCCGTTTGTATGGATACCGTTTGCTTGACAATCCCCTTAATGACGTAGTATTCACATATAAAATGCTTTACTTCAATCAAAGTTTAGCCTTGCGGCAAAAATACATGCATCAGCTGCCATATCTATAAAAGAGTGGTTACATAGGTACATAATCTGAATTCGACGATGGCTGGGAATTTGCATTTCGCAAGTTACATCATAAAACTGAAAGCCATTAAAGACGAATCGATGTTTCGAAATAGCCCCAATTTCATTTGCGCTGAATTTCAATAGTACCTTTATTCTTGCTGCCGCCGCGAGCCTAAACTGTAAGTCAATTTCAGTTTTTTAACTTCCAAAACTTTTGCTTTGTTTTAGCAAAGATCTTTACTAATGTACATGGTAAAGTTTCCGACACTCTTGAGACGGAACGAATCACATTTGGGAATAAAAAAGTTGTGTTCCTTTTTAAGTTGTTTCTCATGTCTCTTCTTGTTAGCTATAATATACTAGGGGGTCACAACAAGTTTGGTAACGATCGCGTAAGTGGCTGACTCTGGGTTCACAGGATAGAGAGGCACTCTCTGATGCTAAATATGTCGATCTGTTTGCGTGAAGTGGTTGCGTTCTTTTTATATGCAGGCTGACAAAAAAAAAAGATAAGGTAACCGTTCGATCGTTACCAAATTTGTTATGGCCTCCTAATCTATAATTACAACGAATGTATCTCCATCAAGTTTTACCACATTTAATTTTACTTTTTTCCCTAGAAAATGCTGTATGACGCGATAACAACGGTTTTCATGTATTTCGCCATTTCTACAACTGTAGAATGTCGAGATATGGGAAAGAGTTTCAAAACCATTCCATCGATTTCAAATTCACTAGTCAACCTTGGTAAAATGGACGTTTCGATTTACTTCAATGCTAGAGGTAAGCATAGCAATAATTATACTAACTACTACTAATAAATTCTTACTTTAATTTTTTTTTATCCCCTTCACATTAAATATAATATATCGCTATTATATATATATATTAAACAATTTTTTAGATTCGCCTATGAAATCAGATGGCCATTCGGCTCCAACCAGTACATATTTATACTCCAAATCAGAACCCGTCGAAGAACCGTGCCCTTGCTCAAGCTTGAGAGGGTACAAGGACCCCTTCTCCCAGAACCCCGCTGACTTTATCAACAAAATTTTGATGAGCAACGATTTATTCTCCTACAAAGAGCCGACTTCCTCCACTTTGTGCTGCGACTCCCACGAGCATGATGACTTTGTTACCGCGGATTTAGGTAACAAGCATAATCAAATTAAATCTATTCCAATGCAGCCATATTTTAGAGACATGCCTCTTATCATTGACAGCATTATATCTAAAAAAACACCAGGTTCTTCACTAACAAAAGCAAATGCAGTCGAGATATTTTTGTTCCCGAAAAAGAGGGAATCATTCTTCATACCTGCTAAAAACAATGCCTTTAATAGAAAAGACTCTATCCAAGCAGTTGGAGGCAAGGAATTGAAAAATGACTTCGCTTTCAACATTTTCAAACCTACATCAGTATCTTCTGTGAAAAAAGATCTGACAGCTCAAGAAAGGAACGAAATGAAGAAAGTTGATGATATGGAAGATATCCATGTAGTTACTTCTGCAACCAATAGCAATGCTCTGTAATGATAAACTATTTAAATTATTAAACTTTAATTTTATTATTGAAGCTTTTATATCATACGGTTCATTATATTCCACTGCAGAACAAAGGCCTCTTCAGTAAAGGGATCTTGTCATAATCTCCAAGCTTGGTAGATGGGTTGAAGATAATAATAATAATAAAAGCATTTATTTTCTCTTTTACATTAGTATTAGAAGATCGCAGTATTGCACAGTGTGGAGGGTCGGTGCCGTTTTAGGGGCGCCATAAGGGTTACCACCTGACTGGATTTTAAGAGCCTAGACAGGACCCGGATTTCATTCGAGTCCGGCTTTTTCATTGCACTTGGACAAAATCATTACACTATCATTGATTGTAATGATTTTGTCTAAACCATCATCGCCAAATGGCCTGGAGAGTGCGGCACCCACGGATCACCCACGGCACCCTCTTGCAACCGGATTTCCGAATTAAGGTCCTGGTAACCCTAGCTACACATGCCAGCCTACAGGCTTGGAATGAAGGTCGGAATTTATGCTACACAACACACGTGATGCAACACCCACATGTCTTTCAGACGCATGATCAAGGCATTATGAACAGTTGACAAACGCTTGATTACACTCGTCTCGTCTTTTGTTTTACTTTGGCTGTAGCAGATTGACTCATTAAATAGAGGCGTTCATACACCACTTTAAAGTAACCTAGCTTTGTATGTTGAGCGAATTAAAACGGTCATGTATTGTGATTGGTGTCCTAATACCTGGGTTACGTAAACTCTAAAAGTGACTGGGAAGTGGAAACGACTCATTTACATCCCGTAGGAGTAAATCCATTTTTTGCGCTGGTACAGGTAATAGTTCTACAGTATACTGTGATATTTCTTAATAAATAAAGAGATGGCGTAAGTGTCCTGGTGTCCAAATGTAAGTGGACATTAAAACAAAGATCAACATGCCTAACACAAATTCATCTCGTTTTAAAATGGCTTAATCATATTCTGCTCAATTAACAGGAGACATCAGCGGCGTTTTATTATATTTTTAAATTAAAAATTCTTGCGACCCTGCAAAATATAGGCGGCTACGGCTGGTGCGGCATTCCTTTCATTTCTAGCACCTACGCATTTTTGGTGGAATCTTAAGCCTGCATTATGGTGCCATGAATCATATTCTAAAGACTTTGATGAATGATTACTCACTGTTTCTCTTTCCGCTGCTGCCTCTTCTTCTTGAAAGCCCTTTTGACTCTCAGAAGAAGGAACGCGGCTCGGTCTATAGTTAGCACGGACGGCCGCTTGGCGGCGCTCGGCTCGTCCATCCCCTCCTCTTCGTCCGCCGCCTCATCGCACAACTTCAGGCCAAGCCATCTTTGTTTTGTCGCAGTTCGCGTTGTGCTGCCGCTCGGTGCACACGTGTTGAAATCGTTTAGACACACCTCATAGTAATAACGATTGCAAAGAGATTTAAGAAAGAGGTTGAATACTTAATTACAGTATTGACAATTTTTTTACAAGAGATCACTCACTAACTTCTCACACCTAGTATTTCACCACTCACTAACACGAACCACCTGTAACAAACATAATTCATAATTATTTCCTGTTTATAAATGGGCATAACTGCTTTAAAAGGACCTACCGGGTGTAACAAGACACTCAACGAAGCCGAGGTCTACGTATTTTGCCCACCATCAAGACAATTTCTGTTTAAAATTATTATCGGGAAACGATTTTAATTTTTGGTGTTAAAAAAGCATTGCATACATTACCACGCAATGTAACGCGTACAACAAACCGCGCCTGCGAGTGTATGCCACACAGCTGCGTGCGGCCGAGTTGAAAGGCAACGTTTATGTGCGTGCTCATGAAATACATTGAGTGATGACGTTTTGAACTCATTGTTTGTTACGAATAACATTAAAATGTAATAATGTGTCTGTAGACAAAAATTAGAAAATAACGAATAAAATAAGATTTCATAAAAAACTTGAAAAATTTTTTTGACTTTGACCTTCAATAACTTTGTAGCTATTGGTCTAAAAGACAAAAATGATCTTGATGATGGGCGGAATGCGTGGACTTCGGCTTCGTTGAGTGCCTTGTGTGGGGTATGATTTTATTTTCGATTTTCGACCTATTGTTCCATGGAGAAAGTTTTTCAGTTTAAGCAACACTATCAATCTCCTGTTTCACTATTGTTACATAATTTGGTTTCACCTTATACATAATTATAGTTAAACGCAGTTCACCGACTGTCAACTTCGCGTGCAGTAATACAATTTTCACAAGTAAACAAAAATTAAGACAATCAAATTTTGTTTTAGCTGCCACTACATCTTTACATCAACGACTCAATCTGCAACTTAATAAGAAGAAATGAAATTTGCAACTGAATTATTCATGAATTCAGCAGTTGCCGTCTATTAACAACAAATAGTTGTAAACACAAATTGGTTTAGCTCACAAACAATATCTAAATAGAATAATATCGTCCAGAATTACTCAGACCCGCAAGGTCATTGTGACTTGACGATTTCGCACAATATGCCCGGAGCGAAAATGACTTGCATGTTGCAAGTCCCTTTTCTTAGAAATCACGCTGACTTGCTGTGATAGAATCAAAGCCAAATGTGGTATGTGTGCTTCGAAGTAAATAATAAGTTTCATATAAATGAAGAAGAAAAAACATAGCAAAATTAACTTAACTAATAAAATCATCTTTATTGTGCGTTTATGTGCTTCACCTTAGATTCAATTTATTTTACTATCTTAGTACAAATAAACACAAACACTAATACTGACCGCAATAATCATAGAGTATTCTGAGATGTTAATTCGATAGGTGCCTATTGTATTGCTAATGAGATGATTGTGTATAAACTGTGTTTACATTATAGCTTTGACTACTTAATGTACAATCAAAATTCACAGGGTTATTTGCAACAGAATCTTTATAATCTTTGTAATCTGATTTGTTTGATACCATAATTATTATCCAATGCAGAAGCAAGTTAGTTTAAGTAAAAGAATGTGGAAATTAATGGACATATTGAGCATAAAAACATCAACAAAATACAGCTCTCCCATAATTGAGAAAAATATGTGACTTGTGTTATGATGAACCATATAAATTTGATTGCCACTCGTTTTCCGTTGTTTCTTTAGGAAATGGCCCTTCAGCGTTTGGTAGATTATGATATTTTTACGATGAGTGAGTCGCAGTCGCAAAATTTCTCCGTAATGGCAGACGAATTTAATTTTCAGATACCTTATTCCGTATGCGTAAAGACGATAATGGCAAGGGATTTGATTTATTAGGGCCATTTACGTGTAACGACTGTATGGGTAGTTTCAGACCTTGATTGGCTATTTACATGGGTCGATTTTAGTCACCTGTGACTGTGACGGTCGACTTTAGTCACCTAGCAAGTCACTTCCAAAATTGAATCGCTGGTGATGGCGTCGCTGTCGTCTATGTAGTTGATGACGTAACCTAGGTAGCAATATGTAATAACGTAGGTAGTTCCAGTTTTGGACACCGGATCAGGGGCTTATTGTCAAAATTCAAAATCTATCGCAATCGTTTTCAAGATGATACATTGATGCTTCTTTTTGGCACAAATAAAACCATACCAAAGAATTGCAGCAATGTGTCACATCCATCTGTCAAATGAAAGCGATTTCGATAGATTTTAAAAATTAGACAATAAGTAGGCAGATTATTTTGTTCAGTCACATGCAGCCTAGGCCCAATTGCCATTTACACGGTCGATTTTTGCCGTGCGGCGAAAGTTATGCGGCTTTAGTCGCCCATGTTAATACCCTATAAGGTCTTTATCCCTTACTTAATATGCGATCCTTTAAAGATATGTGCTTGACTTAGCGACTTTACCAACTTGGAGATAGTTTAGTCTTACTTATTAGCTTTTATGAAAGCCCAATGTTCATCCACATGCCCCTCTTGATAAACAAATTAATGAAACGACCTTTACCTTCTAACATCATTATATCTAAACGTTTGAAATCAATTTAAATAAAATACAGTTTTGAATCACATATCGCAGGTGTCGCCGTACTATAATCGAGCCAATCAATACACAATGTTTTTTAAAAAAGCTTTAGATGATCACAATTGATCTTCATATTTAGCAATAAGATATAGACTACGGAAAATATCTGCAAAATTGTATTATTTTGTAAACAAAAGTGATAAGATAATCAATGCAATACAACAACGTAAACAATCTAATTTTGAAATCTGGTATGGACTTCGTTATTTAGGTGCAATGTTAATTACCGTGTGCTGAATCAGCAAACACTTGCCACCATGCAACGTGTGCAGTTTCAAATGAAACGTATACCTAATTTTGACGTTTATGGACAAGCTTTGTATCATTCCAAATTGGCCATACCAAGTTTCTACAAAGCTCGTCAGGCATTGCCCACCCATATCTTATAATTTTACAAACCTAGGAACAATCGGCCAATGAAGTGTTTTACCACTTTGCAGAAAATTTCGTGTGCGTTGTACTTTGCACCGCGTACAAGCATATTATGGAAGTGACCGCGCGGCGTGTAAGATCGTGTTCGATTGTACCAAACAAAGCGTATGAATTCATACTAAGGGCCTCCTCACACCTCCCTAAAGCCTCATTATCTCCGCTCCTAATATCCCCTCTCTATCAGAATGACTTTTTCGCTAAAAGATCATTTACGTTGGATGACATGAAAGCTAGATACTAAGATTGCTGAAAGACAACTCAGCTACATGACATAAAAGATCGACCTCCGGTAATTAATAAAGTAAAGTAACAAACCTCCGGTAATGTCGACGGAGGGCATTAAGAGCTCTCCGCCTTATGATAATAGAATTGTTAATAATTACTTAGTACTTAGTTTCAAATGAAAATTGATAAAACTGACTTTGAGTGTAAATGTGTATCATTATCTATATCTGATTCGATATTTCAAAGGTATTTTTGATAGGTACATGTGGTATTTTAAGGCTTTATAAAAAATGTGTCTTTGAATGTGGTCAATGGTTCACTTACAAAGATATTATTATGAATGAAATAAGCTGAGACAAATTGTTTGTAAAAGATACAGATTAATATTACGAAAAAACGCTGAAGCGCTCATCGCGGAACTTGACAGACTGATCGTACTCGATCACGTTTGTTAAGTAACGCACAGACCGGCCAGGTATCGGATGGGTGACCGTTAAGTGGCATTACAACTGAGCGCTTCCGTGCTTCGGAGGGCACGTTAAACCGTCGGTCCCGGCTGTTGTCATCTGATAATAGTCGTTAAGCCAAGTTAGAGGCCTTACAGGCGGCTTGGTAAACTCTAACACCAGAGGTGGCCACTATTCCTCATTCGATAAGAAGAATGAAACACGCTGGGGGTCCATGTGATTGCATAAGTCATAATATAAGTAACATTATTCGAGTATGCCATTATGCGTAAAAACTTTATGTCGCCGTTCTTGTTATGCCAAACCATGACTAAAAATTTTATGCGAGTGAAATGGCACACCACGCTGGCGTTATTTGTATAACTAAATGTAACTACCAACGTACAGAAGTTTTACTTCCGTTATCGACAATCGTAAAATGTGTGGGATTGACATTAAAGACGCTATCTTTGCTTTATGGTTAGCAATGAAATGCGAAAATGCAAGCGAATTCATTTCTCTGAATCACACAGACTTTACACAAAATAACTCTACCTTGATGATAACTTTATTTTAATGTTCACGTATGTAGGTTAAAAATCTTATGTTCAGAATCCTGTCATTATATTTTACTACTCAAAATAGTTTTTATCTACCTAGTAATAAAAATTACGTCTATCAATCCATCCAATCAGGAAGCATAGTCTAATATCATGTCATAAAAATAGTAATCGCTGAAATACCTTAGGGTTCCTATACAAAAGTGCTACTTTAAGGGCTCTATCAATTTAGGCGGTTGGAGACAAGCTCAGAACAATACGCGTTCGAGCAATGCACACATGAGAGGTCTCACCGACACGGAATCTCAAAACAGCTCATCAAAAGTCCGGCCAACCCTAAACTGAACCTTTTAACAACCGAAAAAGTTAATTTTGCTATTTTGTCCAAAAAGTTTGGTGCAGCAAAAAAGTTTTTATTTTTGTTAGCAAATCAACTTTCTATAAAAATTATACTAGTATTTATTCATAATTTTCTTAATTTGAAGCAACTTGCGATATACTAAAAACCGCGAAACATTTAAACATAATTATTTTGCTTGATAACGGAGCTCTCTCTCAAACTCAAACGATACTCATAAAATTGACGTTATACTTTAATTTTATTGAGTTAAACATTTCACTGAAAGTGTAATAGCTACTGAACCATATACCCTTAAGCCCGGATCAAGCCTGCACACTTTTTAATACCCAGATGTGCCATAAACGGCCAAATGTCCTGCAGAAGCCAATACAGGCTAATACGCCTCAATATGCCGTGAAAGCCTCCGAGGTGAGCTAATAGGTTTATGGGCCTTTTATGAGGGATGCCGTCTCGTTGAAAATTATACTCGTATGTGTAGGATATAAGGATTTTTATTAAATAACGAAAATAATGGGTTAAATGCCGACCCGACTCTTTCCAGAAAAACCTTCAGCCCATGCAAAATTATTTTACAGTACCAAAATATCTTAAAGAAAAATAAGACAATAAGTTGAAAAGTTGAGTGAGTTTGTATTATATAAAAAGTTTTATTAAAATCCTTTTTGTTCTAGCAAACTTTTCTACAAGAACAGTAATCACATTTTATGTATGTTTACGACTTGCTTCATGAATAAAATCAATAAACAAACGAAATAAAATTTATATCTTTTTATTTTAATGTCTGCGCTTTTTCAGATCCCATACTTTTTCCCCTAATGTGCCACAAAAGGTGGATTAATTTATGTCTATAAAACTCATCAAAATTGGTTCAGTGGTTCAGACGTGAAAAGGTAACAGATAGACAGTGTTGTTTTTATTTCATTTGCAATAATAATTTATTTTTCACTCCTCTTGCTCAAAAAGTGCGTCATTGTAACGTACAAGAGTCGAGATAAAATAGCATAATAAGCCAGCTCTAGGGGATAAAGTTTTTTCTTTTTTAATGTTTGTCTATTACCAATGAGTGGATCCGTCATTATTCGTTCAATAGACTATGGACTACGATAGCTACATTGAAAATATTTGTAATAACTATAACCGACGAACTGCGGACGACTATCGTGACCAAGTTTCGTAATAGGCCCCCAGTTTCTCATTCTTATATTTGAAAATGGAACTAAAAGCATCTCTTCGGTGAAATCATAGACTTATTTATACTCTGTGTACAGAGTGAATCGTAGAATGCGTGTTTGTGTTGTTTAGCTGCTACAGCAGAAATTAAAAAAAGGTACCATGGCGCGAAATCTTTAGATTTTTTTTATAATTACAAACTGATTGAATTGTGTGACTGTAATAGGAAAGAAATAATTTTAATCTTCTGCCGTCAAGCACAAATCATTTATTTAAATATTGTACAAAAAGTTTATGAAGTGGAGGATAGAAAAACGAGTGGATTCGTTTACGGAAGTAAGTAGGTATAAACTATTTAATATTGTATTTTATTTTCTCGCAATCGTAGTGAAAAGTATAGTGTAACACACGACGCTAAAACCCATTGTAACTCGGTTTCTATTTATTCCCTCGCTAAAGCTCGGGAATAAAAATACCTTGTATGCAATGGGTAATTTTAGCGTCTTGTATAACAATCTACTATTTTACACCATCTAGCCCCAAACTAAGCAAAGCTTGTAATATGGGTGCTAGATAATTGATATACTACTTATATACTTTTTAAATATATACTTATTATGCATAGTTACACCCGTCACAGAAATTAAAATTCATCATTTTAAATTTCTGCACGACCGGGAGTCGAACCCGGGACCTCTTGCGTGGTAGGCGGCATGTTGACCACTGCACCACTCAGGTCGTCAAATCTTCACACGAGCTAGCAAGCTACATAATAATATTTTGAAAAATGCAAACGCAAACCACGTGTTACGTTTTATTGTATTTTTTTATCTGGCATCTTCAGTTTTTCACAAAAAACCGGCAATGTCCCTTATTAAAAAGATTTTTGGGAGAATACTCGGTTATATTAAATATATAAAATTATTATAATAAATTATAAATAATAAATAATTTTATATAAATAAATAATAAATATATTAGTATAATATTAAATTATTATTTAATTATATATTAAATTATTGTTTGCTGTTTTTATCCCTGAACTTATCGTGGAATTCTTAAGACCCATAGTCTAGTATTTTTAGAAAGTATCATTACAATCCCTCGTAGTCATTCATAGAGAAGAAGATAGCAAAAGTGTCAAAAACCAAAGATATTACAATATCATTGTCAAAAAAATAAAAAAAAAACCAAAAAACCGACTTCAAAAAACCTACCTCTAAAAAGCAAGAAATAATATTCGTAATAATAAAAATACGTCTATTAAAGTAGGGTGGGGCTGGAGTACAGATTCCTTTTTTTTATTCTAAAAGCCCCACCCGACTTCAATAGACGTATTTTTATTATTACGAATATTATTTCTTGCTTTTTAGAGGTAGGTTTTTGAAGTCGGTTTTTTGTTTTTTTAAACAATTTTTTATTTTTAGTGTAGGTACCTTGTAGGTAAAGTATATTATATATGTAGAATAATCGGCTCAGCCAAACTTCAGATAATCGCGGAGAAACATACTTAAATACGGGTCAAACTGAGAACCTCCTTTTTTAAGTCAGTTAAAAAACTACACTTAAGATATCCCTCTTCCAACAAAAAAATAATTATCTTATTCAGTTCATAAACAAAGAAGTAATACGACCAATCATCGAGGTAATTCACACAAAATCATAATATTTTCGTGCTTTTTCCAAAATTACTTGAAAAGTACTGAACCGATTCCCAAATTTTAAAAAATGGGACCAACTTGGGAGTGTACCTAATGTGACGTTTGAATCATTTCAATCGGTCCAGCCGTCTTTGAGTAATCGGTGGACGTACACAAAAAAAAAACAAATATACAGACGAACATAGAACCTCCTCCTTTTTTGGAAGTCGGTTAAAAAATACTAGACTATGGTTATTAAAAATTCAACGTAAAGTTTTATTAAAATCCTTTTCTATTTACGACGTATTCTTTTTTTATATAAAAAATGGGCAAGCGCTTGCCCGCTAGTAAGCGATGAGGATGCGATCTACGATGGAACGCGCTTGCCTAGAAGATAGCTATTAAAAACATATTCAATAAAAACTGAGGCGCCTTTTCGGTGGAGTATCCACCTTTTTACCCGACTGCAAAGAAAGGGTTATGTGTTTCGCGCGTATCTTGTAAGTATGTTTGTATGTTTGTATGTTTGTATGTATGTATGTTAGTATGTAATATTCTTTATTACCTCATATCTTTCAAACGGCTGAACGGATTTCTATGATTAAGATATCGTTAGACTGGTCTTTTCAGCCCAAGTGTTCTTAAGAAGGTGGCGTTATAAAAAAACCAACATGGCGGCTGTACGGTGCTGTTATACGTAGTGAAAAAAAAATTTTTTTTTTAGAATACTGCAATATGGGTGTCAAATTAAAGGGCTTATTATAAGGATTTCAAAAAGGTATATCATGACCATAATATAATTATAAAAAAAACAATAAAATAAAAAAAGTAAATTATATTACGCAAATGCGAGCGGCCGCTATAAACATGTCAATAAGAAATTTATATTTTGTTTGTGTATGTTAGCCACATTCATGATGAAAAAATAGGCTATAATATCATCCCAAAATCCCTCGGGATCGAAGCCTCAGGCTATGCCGCAGGGCACGGCTAAGTTAATCAATAGATGGCGCTGTAGCCGAGTACATCGCGGTATGGTTTTGTATTCATCATCAATAGATTTCTAGTTGCATAGACCATATCAATAGATGGCGTTGTAGCCAAATACATCTCGGTATGGTTTAGCTCTCTGTAGATTATATAAGGTCTTTTGTGTTTATACTGAAAATATAAAGATAACAATAAAAGAATCGAAGAAACGATAACGAGAAATATGAAGAAACGATTCTCGTTTATGGTCTTTATAACAAATTAACAACTTTTTTAATTGATAATTATTTTAAAACGATTCCATCTAGCTAGCTAGAGTACATTCATTATTTATTATACTAGATTCCATCTATCTAATTGGATTGGAACGCGTGTTGCATTACTTTACTTGCATTAATATTGAAAAAAATATTAAAGAAGTAGATTTTGTTAGGTTTTGTAGCAAGCATACCTAGTTTAGTTAGGACTAAGGAATAGGGTGTTTAGGAATATCTTATTACTGAATTAGTGATTAATTACATTCTCTTTGATATCGATAAAATATTATTTAGAAAGTTGGTAGCTTCTTGTATTGGTGTTCGGATTGAACCTTCTGCGTCTGAGTTTGATGGTTTACGCGGTAAAGGCAAGATCGAGCGACGTATGCTACCTCTAATTTTATGCTGGGCGGTGACTGTGCATAAATTGCAAGGTACAACTTTAGACCGGGCAGTTGTCGATTTGAGCAGTCACCTATTTGCTAAAGGTCAAGCTTACGTGGCTTTAAGCAGAGTCCGATCTCTCGCAGGGCTTGCTGTCAGTTGTCTTGACCCTAAAAAATTCTTATTTAAACCACACGATGAAAATTCTTTTAAAGAATTAGACCGTCTACGTAATTTGTAAGGAGAATATAACTAAAAAGACGTAAATAAAAAACAACTAAATTTAAAAAAATTAAAAACCCGCCTGCCTAAAAAAAGACAAGTCAACAGAAAAATAAAATAGAAAAACTAAAAAACCCACATGCATCAAAAAACAAGTCAACTGAAAAGATGGAAACAAGATAATATATAAAGGCAAACTTAAAAAATATTGATGGTAGTGTTTAGATTAAAGGCAAACTTAAAAAATATTGATGGTAGTGTTTAGATTAAAGGCAAACTTAAAACATATTGATGGTAGTGTTTAGAACTTTTGTTCAACATAATAACATGCAGTCGGAGGCATAGAATTGAATGATAAGTAAAATCATTCATAATAATAATGTCACTTTCTTTATGCATGCCTCCGACTGCATGTTATTATGATGAACAAAAGTTCTAAACACTACCATCAATATGTTTTAAGTTTGCCTTTAATCTAAACACTACCATCAATATTTTTTAAGTTTGCCTTTATATATTATCTTGTTTCCATCTTTTCAGTTGACTTGTTTTTTGATGCATGTGGGTTTTTTAGTTTTTCTATTTTATTTTTCTGTTGACTTGTCTTTTTTTAGGCAGGCGGGTTTTTTTTAAATAATTTATACTTAATAGTCAACTCAAATAATGCTCTACAAATTAAGCATACAAGCAATTGCGTAATAGCGTCAAATAATTGTCAAACTTTTAATTACCACAGGGAGTTCAAATTCAAACCAATTAAATCCGGAACTGTAAACATCTTAGCTTTGTTATACAAAAACCTTTCTTATTATTAAGGGAATACAGTCTTTAAGCACACATATTTGTTGAAAGCTGTGAACGGAAAGGTGAAGTACTCGACAATTTCCAAACTTGATTGCTCCATGCATGTCACATTTAATCGTTCTATAAACCGTTTGTCCTAATTAGTCATAAAGATAAATTGTAACACATGTTATTATAATACATGTTACAACAGCTTGCTTCCGAAACAAATCGTACAAAATTACACTTCTAAATAAAAATATCTAAGTATCATTCTTTTCAACACACTTGCTCGTAAAGTGAGCCCTAATACATCGCTTTTAGGGCCATAAACCGAGCTATAACAAACGCGTGCAATAATATATAAAACACTAGTACGTAATAGAATTAACCCTACAAAGTTAAGTTAGTACCTTACTGCAAGTTCTATGCGAGTAAACAGAGCATTCCCAATTTAGCCGGGTAATACAGTTATTTTTTTTAGTAACAACAAAGAAATTCTAAGCTGCTGAAAATTCATTACATTTTTGGAATAAATAAATGTGTAAGTCCTTAATTAAGTCAAACAAATATTTATTATTATCAAATTATTCATAATTAACAATATTTTGTTATAAAATATTAAAATATTTGCATTTTATCACTTAAAATTATAATATGAAGTAGGCCGTATGCTCCTTCACCCCTTTGTTTGCAAAATATTCTTACGTTGGGCATGTGAAAAAAACAAAAAAAAACCTGCGCGCCTTTTCCAATAATTATCATAATTTTGTTTTTGTCGTATTTGTTGCTGTGTGGTAAATTACTTTGTTTTTTCCTCGCAAATGTGTTGAAAAACGTCGTATGAAACTCGTGAGCTCTTGCTTATTGCACACTCGGCTGAGTTACGCCCTCGCCTGTGGCTCGGGCTGCAACCCACAGCCTTGTGTGCAATGAGCAACCTAAGCTAACTTGTCTCATAATGTACTATTACGTGCGTGTTTGGTAAAGTGATTATGTAGTTTTTCTTGTAATAACTTATCTTTTTATCTAATTTTGTGGTCCTGGTCCGGCTTACCTTTGCCATAAATCGACACCTCGCCACTGCTACCTACATAATCCGTACTTAGGTACTTATATATAAACCATACAGTTATAACGTTAGATGAATATTACCATAATAGCCTATAGGATATGGAATTGAATTAAGATAGAATACCAAATATACCTATAATAACATACCTAAAGAAGTTGTTAGAAATTCAGAATTAACAGTGCCTTAATTTGAAAATTAAATTCTAAGCTGATTTATTTCTTTTCTCTGAGCGTAATATTTAAACAAAACTGCATTTAAGAAAAAGATAAACTATCCAGAAAGTGCTTAGAAACAGTAAAATACTATAAAAGAAAATATTTTCCAAACCGCTTTTTATTTGTTTTATTGCAAAGAATATCGCTTTAATCATTAGACTCGGAAGAAATTTAAGTATTTTCAAAGCTGCATTATTTCTTTTAACTGGCTTTTAACTGCTTAGAAACAGTAAATAAAATACGAAGATAGAAAATTTTCAAAACCGCATGAATTATTCCATTTTGTCTTATTGCAAAGAAACATTGCTTTGATCATTAAAACACGGAAGAAATTCAAGTATATACTTATTTTGAATTGGTAACGAGCTCAATGGCAAAGATTGCGGACTCCGAAGTACACTTGAATTTCACTATATTTTTTTAATTTTATTTTTACCGTCTTATTCGTTGACAGTTTTTGCAAAGGAACTCTTCAAACAGTAAAAAAATACTTACATGTGCTTACACAACTAATAAAATCGTAGCAATTGTTGCTACGTCGTAGCTTCGTTGTTGTTATTGTATAAGCTACGTAAGCTTAGATTTGTATAAGTCCAATGGGTTTCCTTCTCTTGACGATGAATTGGATGGGTATATTCTACCCGTCAAAATCATCGACGAGAGAAGGCCTCAGACAGCAGACAGCACCATTTGTTGTACCTCTAGCCTATATAGACAGAGCCAGCCATCGACATTGGTCGGCGCTAACTGTCGACAGCAACTGCCGACGCGCTGACAACTAGTGCCGAGCCGACTACAGCCACAGTTGTCGTCAACAACAAAGTGCTAGTTTGAACAAGCGAGAAATGATTAGATGGTGCGCCGCTGGAGTGTACGGAGGCGACATGGAGTTCCTACAGAGGAAGCGGAAAAAGGTGATGTGTTGCGTTGCGCCTGGAGCGTTAAAGCAACGCACAATAACGTCATCACAGCGCTTCGTTTCATTTCGGTTGTAATGCTTTTATACTTTAACGGCCTTACCACAAAACACTGTTTAACACTGTTTAACTAAAACTCTGTTTAGACGTGATGCTGTCACTTTTTTGACAATATTGTTTGAAAGAGACGGCATCACATTTAAACAGTGTTTTTACTAAACAGTGTTTTAAAATCTTTTGTGGTAAGGCCGTAAGAGTGTAAAGAAAAAAAATAGCCTAAAACACAGTAAAATTAACATTAAACCAACAGGATAAAAACAGTGCTCGCAGTTTGACCGCTGGGGACTGACTAATGGTTTTGGGTCCGCCGCAGATGTTTTAAACAAACGGCTCGCACATAATTATGTTGGTTTAAAATTATATTTTTCATTACAAGTTTCAGTATGTTGATCTCCCCGCGGTAACCACGTTATTTACTTTAAACGTTTGGCGTTATATGCGAAGGTTTTTTTCATTAATTAGAGTCAGACAAACGAGTTAATAACGCGCTAATATTGAAGGATAAAACAAACATTTGTACGCTGTAAGAACAAATTAACACATTTTGAAAACGACGAAGACCATAGTACCCTATTTTAAATTACTCTTGAAAATATGATAAGTATGTAATTATACATTTATATTCCCAATCATTAATATGACGTAGGCACAAATGATTTTAACCCAATTTTCTTAACTTCAAGACGTTATTACTAATTTTGATAAATGACGAACTTAAAATCAATACATGCTTTTTAAATAAGCTTTGTAGATAAGTCATAAATAAATAATTTCAACTAAAACTCGATGCGAACTCCTACAAATACAGTGCCAAAACTCCGTGAAATTGTAATCAAAGTTAGAAACTTAGAACCGACAGCATAATTTCAACTAAAATCTGACTAATCGAATGTTAATATTTAATTGACATTATACTGAAGATATTAACATACTCTTTTTTGTGTTGGATAGGAACATTGTTAACATTACTTTTCAGCCGACTTTAATTCTTTTTAAACCATCAAAAGTTACTAATAGGGCTCTGTCACTCCAGGCGCGAGTCTGAACCGCTCGGCGTCCTCTGAGAGGACGAATTTTATACATCAGAAAAAATAAGACCTACGCGATAGAAAGAGAGGCAACTACTAAGTGAATGTTTTGGAGCGAAGGGAGCGCTGTGCGACCTGAATTGGACTTTATTGTGTCGGAGCAAGAGTCGCAATTTATTTAAACGATTTTGCGGAGTGCAATTTCTGTACGCTAGTACTATTATCTATTCTGTGGTAACTATCTAAAAGGAACTATAACAACAGCCAGACATTTGAACTCACGAAAACATTTCAATAACTCAATGTTCTCTAAAAATAGAGTGAGTTGTATAATAGAAACTCTTAGAAAAGTTTCGCGTCATTCGTAAAGCCTTTTTATTATAATAAAATGTATAATTAGTTCAACATTTAGTATTAAGTATGGCAAACGTTGTGTACATACCTATCTGTAATTGGCAAACATGTTTACAGTGATACCTACTTTCTGAATTTATATTAGAAATCTTGCTTGATTGATTATACCATTAAATGAATAAAACAAAATCGTCAATAAAGAATCCTCTTGATCGCTCCAATGAACGAACCTCTTGAGTCCAAAACTAATTTCACAGATAGATATATCCAAGAAAATGGTGTCCGCCAGATAGGGCGCTTAAGTGAAATGGCCACCGTTAAATCGTGGCGGAGTGTCGAGCTCGATTTATCGCCTCTATAAATTTTTGCTAAACCGCTATTTTTATACTTTTATGCTTTTGCGTTTTTCATACAGTGGTGACAAGAACTTCATACTGTGGTGACAAGAACGATGCTCTCCTGTGATTAGCGACTCACTCAGTTTGATTATTCAGGTACACGATTACAATAGCAATTTAGGTACTGAACGTAAACAAAATTGTTGAAGAAATATTACTGCCAAATGTAAGTAACACGTTCTTTGAAAAAAATTTTTTTTAATCTTAGACTGTATAATGGCAACCCTTGACCGAAATTGTGTTTTATACACATTGTTTTTATACACCGTACCGTATAATATTTTTATTCAAAGTGTGTTCAACCGACATCTATTAAGAGAGCATGTATTAGCTAACTTAAATGTATAATGATCGTGACGACACGAGCAGCTGACTTTGTCAAATACGAACTGTATTTAACATTATGCAAGTAGTTAGTCAAGTCATTCGCAAAAGAAAGATTGAGAAAGATGCCAGTATTTCCTATTTGTCATGAAATAAATAAAACAGTTATTTGACTGTTGAACCAATTCTGTGATACGCGTCAGGGAATAACCTTGAATCAAACTTGAATGATACTTTACCACATCACCTTTTGCTATCCAATGTTAGACATTGAAAGCTTTTAGACTAATCAATTTTAGACTCTATAAGCAGTAACGGCACGCGGCGGGCGTTAAGGTTCATCTTCAGTATCAAATATTAATGAACCCTAACGATTATTGAAGCTAGAATTAGTGAGATAGTGGTTGACTCGTATTTATAAACGAGTTAAATAACATGACTAACTCATTATTTACTTAGTAACTGTCAAACGTTAGAATACTTCGCCAAGGAAAGATACCGTAAGTAAGTTACCGAGCGAGATTTTAAACATGATGTAGAAAAGAACTCAAAAATGATCATTATGATTAGATAAGTGAAAGGTTTAAATTAAATCATATGTTACAATAATAAACTTTTAATCTAATATATGTTTAATATTAAAATTAATAGTTTGACATTCTTTTTTAAAAAATCGGAAACTATAGCAACCAATCTCTACAAGTAATTCTAAATTGCTCGTTTATTTGCGAGTGTAAAAATTATAGCTACCTATAATTTGCTGAAATAAGCACTTTTTGGCAGTAAAGAAGTTACCAACAACAAAATAAAGGATTCTTAATACCTATTTAAGTCCAACTTCGGTTTAATTAAGTGTTAATAGTAAGCTACAATTTCATTTCCGCCAGATTCATTTTCTCACTCGGAGAATTCTCACTACATTTCAGTATTTTACACGAGAAAAAGTAATGTTCAGGATAAGAACCTTATTAAGTCTTCGAAGCCATCCGTGAAGACGACATAAAAAAACTGTAAAGAGCGAGCGAAACTTTTTAAGCGTTAAATTAATTTTAAAAGTTTTTATATGCGTAGATGTTATACGGATTTTAATACAGACACAAAAGTTGTGTCTGAAGATACTTTATTAGAATGACAAACGCAATACTTTCCGTATAAATTGGCCCCTTTGAAGTCAATACATCGTAACATAATTAATCGTATTTTACAAATTGAAAGTTTCAATGCCTTAGTAACAGTAATCGTAAGGCAATTTCTTTTCTTTGATTCTGAAAATAATAAACCTTATACACTGCTCGAATAGAAATAGGGGCCACTATATTGTGTTCAATACAAACGAGCTAATTTCTGAAAAGTTTTCTATATACATTCAATCTGATTTAATTTGAATTTTATATTGTTCGAAAGCTGTAATAGTCAACTTGCGGACTATATACTGTCGAATTTACTGTATATCATTTCTCGTATTCGCCCTGTGAAAAATTTATTCCTATAATTAGATTGAATATATATTTAAAAAATGGTGGCCACTCTTTTCTTTAAGGTGGTACCCTGAGCGAAAGTGGCGCCGCGATGAAATTATATTTAATATTATAATTCTAATACACAATTTTAAAAATGTTTATCGTGGAGATTTTAGGGCCCACAGTCTAGTATTTTTAGACGGTATCGTTACATTCCCTCGTAGTCACTGCTAGAAGTAGATAGCAAAACTGCTAAAAGTGGCCGTTTCTGACACATTTGCTATCTACTTCTACGAATGACTACGAGGGCATGTAGTGATACCTTCTAAAAATACTAGACCATGGGCCCTAAAATCTCCATGATTAACATTATTAAAATCTGTTTCTATTAAATACTTATTAAATAAAAACCTCTGAGGGCGCCACTTTCGGTCATACAACCGCCTTAATAATAGAGTAGTTAAAATATATTACCTATTGATATAATATTTATGGATCTCGCCTGTAAAGCGTGTATTAAGAAGAAAATATGAAATCTGGTAATGTACTACAATTAAATAAAGTAATCTTGTTTGAATGACAGTAATAAAAATAAAATAAAAGAATGTTGAAAAGTATTAAGACCAAAACACAATTGGTTCACGATTTTCATTTAGCGCCAACGCTCACGGGCGCTTAATCGCCGAGCGATTTTTTGTAGCCCAGAATAGAACATATGGAGTTCAATACGTAAACGCCCACGAGCTACAAAAAGTAGCTCACACATAGCTCGGCGACTAATCGCCCACGAAATGACACTGACAAGAGTGACAAGCGGCTTTAACCCTAAAAGACACCACAATTTTTTTCGCAGGCTGACATAATTATTTTTGTAATGGTAGAGCTTGCAATAAAAAGTAAGAGAATTATTATTACATGATATGCTTACCAATTAATATAGTTTTTAATCCTGTTCCAAAAAAGGTAGGATCACACTACGAACCTAAGGTCGGTTAATGCAATTATTGTTCTGGGACTATCATAAGTTTATAATTTACCTATATTATTATGGAAAACTTAACGTAAACGTAACAAAAGAAACATCAAGTTAGCTAAAGAATTTGACTTGTCGCTAATAAAATTGTATTGAAAGCACTGTCGTTTTGTCTAAGAACAAACATCTAGTAAATTTTATTTATTTATAAATAATGAAAATCAAAGAAGTCGCCGTTTAAATATGTTTACCATAACAATGCCTAATGAAGTAGGTAAATCTACTTCTGTTTTGCGTAAAAGAATCGCAAGATTTAGTTTTTTAAGTAAGACGATTTTGGTCAGGGAATAGGGCGTAATGGCGCCACATGCGACTCTCCCAAATTCGTTAAATTTGTTGTTTCAGATGTAAAATGTAATTTCTGACGTATTTTAGCCAATCAAAACCATTTTTGTTTACCTCAGAGTACAATGGCGCCATCTGCGAAAAGTTTTGCGTATTATTTCCTATTGCGAGTTTTTACACAAAAAAAGAAAAACCATAAGCATTATATGGGTTCTTTATAAGGGTTCCGTAGCAAAATGGTAAAAAGGAACCCTTATGGTGTGACTCAGTCTGTCTGTCTGTCTGTCACAGCTGGATATCTCGATAACTACCTATTAATGGTATCAACTTGAAATTTGGAATAGTTTAAGATGACGTTTGCCCAAATATTTTGCAAATAAGGATGTTTTCTTTTTACAACAGGAATTGAAAAGGGGTCTTAAAAATTTGAAGTGAGGCTACTATAGTAGGGCATGTCAAACATTTCTCTTTTTTTAGGCCGCATAGTGTTCGACTTATAATGAAAAATGTAAAAAAATACCGTTAAATTTTGTTGTTATTATAACTACGTGTTTTTCGAGGCATTTAATTATAATTATTCAATAACTGTGACGTTCGAAAAACATGAATAAAATATTCTATTGTACTGTTAGCCAATCGGTAATTATAGGGTTTGAGGTTAGTTTTCGCACAAGTCATCACGAAAATACGAAAATGTGGTATCGATGCATTCAATACGATGCCCTGATCACAAATATATAAGATGAAAAGCGTGAAAATGGCGGGGGTAGAAACTGTGATGTCATAAAGTTTTCAGTACTTACAAAGATTTTTTCATACCATGTGGTATATAAAATGAAAGGGCTTTGTGAGTATATTGCGAATATAAAACACACTATAACATGTCATCAAAATCTGATCATAGTAACATATACAGTAACAGTAAAACACATAAAAAATACCGTTTGTGGAACACGGATAAAAATATTAATTTTTAATATGTCATAAAATGATATAATACAAAAACTAGCTTATCTCTGCAAAATAAATACTTCTAGCGACTCGCAATACTTTTTCCGGGTCAAAACCTTCCAGTAGGTATCGAACAAATTTTTATTAAGTCTTGAATTTGCGCATATAAAGTAAATGCAGAATTTTTGTTCTTCACACTATTTTGACGATAAAAGGATCTGAAGACATTTGAATCGTATACATTGTTTGCTTCATTTGTGAAAAAGTATATAATTACTGACATAAATAAATCATAAACTTTATTTTATAGAGCTTAGCAATAATAAAAGTGATTGTTCTAAATTATTATTACCGGGTGCCTTTTAGGGTTAACCTACGCCAGCGACAAAAAAGCGCCGCGATTGTCGCCGCGATTATCGCCGCGTTTATCGCAGCGATATCGCCGCGATTAACGCCGCGCTTATCGCAGCTACAAAATAGCGCCCGTCAGCGGTAAGCCTTAAGCTCAGTATGCATTATCTCATAAAGCACCCGTGATTCTCCCTTAACCTTTTTTCAATAGTCACATTTCAATAGCTGATCGCTCACCCCAATTTTCGCTTAACAAGCAATTTCTTAAGCATCTTGTGAATATCTTGATACCTTTAGATTTTCATTGTATAATGGACATTTAAAAAATTAATACGCTTTTTCTTTCGCGTAACTAAATTCAACTTAACTATTTTAGATATAGGTACTTATGAATCTCATTAACGAGACTTAATAACATAGTTTATACCCTTAACTACCGAGGTTAAAATGGTGATGTACGTGTGTCTAAGTAATGTCACAAACTAACTCCAATTCGAACTTTAAAGCTTAACCACTCTAACTTATCTAATTACTTAAAGTAGAATTTTAGTGTTGTGATTGTGTCGGTAATTCAGGTACCGAAGTTCGCCGGAAGGGAATGGAAGTAGGGGGGGCCTACTCCGCTAATCGAATCATAATCGGACGATATTCGTTCTGCTTCGCGACGTTATTATTGGCTAAAATTAAGTCAAATAAATGAAGAACGTCGTCCAATTATGGCGATTACTTTACGTATTAGGTCCTCAGAGCAGTAGCCACAAAATAGAGAGACTACAGGAAGTTAAGGCTGGTTTACATTATCTTAGTCTTTAGTAGAGTGCGAGTAGATTCGAATGCGAGTGTTTTAGTAGTTTTGGTGCCTTTCCAGTGAGCGTTTACATGCTTCCAGTACAGTGTCATTTGACTAAAGCACTCTACTAAATACGCTACTAAAATGTCGATTTACATGCTTCCAGTGCGTGCGAGGAAAGTGTCGCGCGGGGGGTGAGCGGGCGGCGCGGGCGCGCAGGGGGTTCTACTGGAAAGCGATGATTCCAGTTGAAAGGCTACTATAACGTTACTCTCTTTAGTCATAAGACGACCGTTAACATGTTTGAACTAAAGCACTCTCCTAAAGTACTATACTAAAGACTAAGATAATGTAAACCAGTCTTTAAGCAGTACTACGCGCGCTCGAGCCGACCGACGACACTGCGTCACGTACTTGAACTCGTTTGAGATTCCGGTTATACAGTGTCGGTGCGAGGCAGCGCGCGAGTGCTACGCTTAACTACTCTACTCTCTCTCTCTATTGTGGCAGAGCTGACATTCGAGGAAGGTCTACCGAGAAAAATCTAGAATAAGGGAAGAGATATTTACTAAATCCTTCTCTACGAAGATCCCACAATACTAACTCGAGAAGGTGTTTATCGTAAGCCCACACTTCAGTTTTTAGTAGAAAGCCTTTTTCTCCCGAAATTATACTATACCGTGTGGTATTATACTATATAGAATTCCTTTAGCCTTCTTCCGGCTCCATCGTCAGACCCTGGATACTATTTCCCTACAAGGTACTCGTCTAGACAAATCAAACGAGCCTAAAATCAATGGGATTGTATGCTTAAGCTAGGGTTTCCTAGAATAACAGTGCCGTCATATTACGGCCGTAATTCAGCGGCGTATAACGTTTTCTATGTAAAGAATACTTCGCGCCATTTTGTTTTCATAGACAACGTTCTACGCCGCTAAATTACGGCCTACGGTATTAATTTACGGCCGTAATATGACGGCACCGTCATCCTAGGAAATCCTAGCTTTAGAGGCGATCCAGCGGTAGTCGTAGGCCCAAGTTTATAGGAGATGCTGCTGCCCACGTAATGGCTAAATGAGGCAGCCCAGGATCATTTGAGCAGGCCAATGCCCAACAGTGGATGTCGTGTGGCTGATATGGCGAAAAGGTTCAGTTGCTGATAACGCATAAGTTATATCCCTAATGGTATACAAAACAATATATCAGGTACAATATCCAAATCACTATCAGGAGCTATCAGGCCGTTCACAAACTTTGTTATACAGGGTGTCATATCTCACTCAAGTTGCCGACCGAAAGGGAGTTGTTCAATGTCGCTGTATTAACAACTATTGCTAAGTAAAATAAAAAAATCGAATACTTAAAAAAAACCGGCCAAGTGCGAGTCGGATTAGCGCACTAAAGTCTCCGTACAAAAAAACGGTAAAAAATCACGTTTGTTGATGGGAGCCCCACTTAAATAATTATTTTATTCTGTTTTCAGGATACAGCCTAGTGAGAGACAGACAGGCAGACAGTAGTCTTAGTAATAGGGTCCCGTTGGGTACGAAACCTTAAAAAGGGGTTAAAATACAAAATGTTTAGTCACTTGACACATTTCGTTTGGGAAACCCAATAGTTTTACTGCGAATTTTTTAGTTTTGCCTAGCAATAGTTGTTCATAATTATCTTGTCACAGAACAACCCCTTTTCGGGTCGGACACTTGAAAAATTACACCCTGTATTAAAAAAATCTACGTGTTGAGATTCAATTATTAATTTCTCATACTTCTTAAACCAAATAAAATAAAGCCATTAAAATGCAAACCCAACCGAGAGCCATTTAAAATAATGAACACAACTTTACTACATTATTCTAAGTAATAAACAGAACTAAATTAATCATGATTTAGTACACGAACAAGTTTATGACCCAAACGGTCCTTGATATTTCTCAATGGGAGTGTCAAAAGGGCAATTATTTTCAATAACTGCCGAGTCTGTAATTCAGAGAGCTTATTTAAATAAATAAATAACAGATGATTATTCATTCAGTAACGAATCACGTTTGTTTAGGATTACCTAGTCCTAAATTTCTGGTTACCTAAATCTCGTTTCTCAGTAATTTGTCCTTTATTTTCATTAGACATAACTTTGACATGCCTTAATTGTAATTCATTAAATATTACACATAGGATAGGCTGAACTTTGTCTGTTTTATGGGAGTTTCTCTACTCGTACAATTAGAATATTTTTCGCTTAAAATAAAACAAATACAAAAGCGCTTCATGTTTTTAAACTAAGTATTTGTTATTGCATGATGTTCCTGATCAGTTAAATGAAGCAACTATCACTATGAAGCAGTTTAGCGAATTAATTGATAAGAAACTCGATAGTATCAGATTAACACTCTCATTGGAAATGCAGGAAAAAATAAAATCGGAAATAAATGCAATTACTCAAAACTTAAAACAAGAGTTTACAGACACGACGGACTTCCTAAGCGGTGAACAGTCTGATATCAAGAAAGACCTTTCCATTGCTAATGGGAAAATAGCAAAGCTAGAAACGGATAATGCTAAGCTCCAGTCTGATCTCGCTAAGCTAGAAGTTCGTATAGCTCAAACTGAAAAGACCTCCAGATGCTTTAACCTGGAGGTTCAATGCATTCCAGAGCGCCGTAACGAAAATGTGGCCGCTTTATTCAAGAAACTTTGTGAGCACATTAAGTTGCCAATTACCGACGCTGAAATTCGCTCTTGTCGTCGTGTGGCAAAGATGAACCCTTCTTCTGATAGACCGCGGAACATATTAATCACTCTTCCCTCAGAACGTCATCGTGATACAATTATATCTGGAGTCAGAAGGTATAACAAAGCTCACCCACAAGACCGCCTTAACTCGAGCCATATTAGCGTGACTGGGGAAAAAAGTTTGATATTCGTTGGTGAACACCTCTCGAAAGAATGCAAGGACCTACATTCGGCTGCCCGAAAATATGCGAAGGACAAGGGACTCAAGTATGTATGGGTTAAATACGGCCGTGTGTACGTTAGAAAAGATGACACCTCGCCAGCAGTGCACGTCAAGGATGTACAAAGCTTGAATAAAATTAATACTTAATTATTTTATAAAATTTATATAAACCTTATTATTTTTACCCGACTGCAAAGAAAGGGTTATGTGTTTCGCGCGTATCTTGTAAGTATGTTTGTATGTTTGTAAGTATGTATGTATGTATGTATGTTTGTATGTAATATTCTTTATTACCTCATATCTCTCAAACGGCTGAACGGATTTCTATGATTAAGATATCGTTAGATTGGTCTTTTCAGCCCAAGTGTTCTTAAGAAGGTGGCGTTATAAAAAAACCAACATGGCGGCTGTACGGTGCTATTATACATAGTGAAAAAAAAATTTTTTTTTTAGAATACTGCAATATGGGTGTCAAATTAAAGGGCTTATTATAAGGATTTCAAAAAGGTATATCATGACATGACCGTAATATATAATAACTAAAAAGAGATAAATAAAAAAATAAATTTAAAACATTAAAAAACCCGCCTGCATAAAAAGACAAGTCGACTGAAAAGATGGAAACAAGATTAAATAAATATTAAAGGCAACATGTCATAATAACATGCAGTCGGAGGCATATAATTCAATCATTCATAATGTCACTTTCTTTATGCATGCCTCCGACTGCATGTTATTATGACATGTTGCCTTTAATATTTATTTAATCTTGTTTCCATCTTTTCAGTCGACTTGTCTTTTTATGCAGGCGGGTTTTTTAATGTTTTTTATACTTATTTTAATCATGTTATTTAGACTATAGATTATAAATATCATCAATGAAAATATTTTATCAAAATGTCAATCGTATTAGAAGTACTATATATTAACATTTTAAATGAGAACTATGATATTATTTGTTTATGTGAAACGAATCTAGATGGCTCTTTTTCTGATAGTGAGTTCGTAGATGACAGGTACACCGTGTTTCGCAGGGACCGCGAAATATCTCATTATAGCTTGCATAATAAAAAATCAGGTGGTGGCGTGTTGTTGGCGCTCAATAAAAAGTTTCACGCAGTTAGGCGTCCTGAATTTGAGAGTGTTCTCGAGGACTTATGGGTGACCGTGCGAGACGGGTCTCATGGAACCCACTTAAATATTTGTTTAGTGTATTTACCCCCTTATCTTAACACCACTGAATACGAACACTTTTTTGAGCACTGCGGCGACATTCTTTTGAATCACAACAGTACTCATTCTAAAACTATCATAGTCGGTGATTTTAATATGCCTGACCTCTCTTGGACCCCAGACGTCTCTTGCCCCCCTCGGCTGCTCTGCGGTGGTGCCGGTGACACTAAGTCGACATTGCTAACTAATTTAATGGAATTAGGCGGGCTTTCTCAATATAACTACGTACGGAACTCTAATGATAGGACCCTTGATCTTTTCCTAACTGATCTCACGCAACTGTCGCTATCAGAATGCCCTCCTCTTTCTACACTTGATCGACATCACCCGGCTATTGAAGTCGACGCGCATATTGAGCTCCACAGTAAAAGTATGGAGTGTAAAAACATTATGATACCTAATTACCGGAAATGTGACCATTCTAAATGTATTGAACAACTTAACAGTACTGACTGGGCACACTACCTTAACCATAACGATGTTAACGCAGACGTGGAATGCTTCTATAATGTTCTAAACGAAATTATTAGAAAAAACACCCCCCTAAAACGAATTGGGCAGTCACAATATCCCATCTGGTTCTCGGAGCCCCTCAAAGCATGCATCGATGAAAAAATTGCAATCCATTCGCGCTTTAAAAGGTTTGGCAACCCTAGGGACTATGACGAATTTCAGTCTGTGCGTGCAAGATCTAAGAAATTGATTAAAGCTTGTTACGATTCTTATGTCTCTAATGTTGAGGAGTCTTTGAAGGAGTCTTCTAAACTATTTTTTTCCTTTGTTAAAAGTAAACGATCCGGCCCTTCTGTCCCTGACACTGTCACGTTCGGCAATAAGTCTGCCACTGGCGGGGAGGCTGCTGCTGAGCTTTTCTCTGAGTTCTTCTCGTCTGTTTTCGAGCCGGACACTGATGGCACTGCACCTAAAGTTAAAGAGTCCTGCATATCTTACTCCCTGTGTGAGGTGATTTTGTCAGAGGAGGAGATTTATAAAAAGTTGTTAGCACTGGACATTAACAAAGGGGCTGACCCTGATGGCATTCCTCCATGCTTTGTCAGGCACTGTGCTGCTGCGTTGACTGTGCCGCTCTGCATAATATTTAATAAGTCTCTGAAATCAGGTTCATTTCCTAGTGTTTGGAAGGAGGCACATGTTGTGCCTATACATAAGGCAGGAGATCCTAGCGATTGCACAAATTACAGGCCAATTAGTATACTGTCGTGTTTTGCCAAAGTCTTTGAATCGTTGGTCTACGCTATACTGTTTCACCACTTGCAACCATACATCTACCAGCAGCAGCACGGTTTTGTCCCTGGAAAGTCTACTGTCAGTAATTTACTAGAGTATACTAACTTTATTAGTAAGACACTCGGGGACCACGGTCAAGTTGACTCTATTTACACGGACTTTCAAAAGGCGTTTGACAAAGTCAGTCACAGAATTCTAATTGCCAAGCTTGACTCAATGGGCGTGCATGGATGTTTGTTGCGCTGGTTGAAATCATATCTTTCAAACCGTAGTCAACTGGTGGCTTTGAAGGCCTACCGCTCGCAGCCAGTCCCCGTAACATCAGGGGTCCCGCAAGGCTCCCATCTAGGACCATTGATGTTTGTTGCTTACATTAATGACCTCATTCCTAAGCTAAAAAATTGTTCTCTGTTATACGCAGATGACCTAAAAATTTATTGCTGCATAAACTCTGTTAGAGACTGCATTCAGTTACAGATAGACATTGATACTGTCAGCGACTGGTGTAGGGCTAACAAAATGAGCCTTAGTACAGGCAAGTGCTCCGTCATATCGTTTACCCTAAAAAAGAATCCTGTTCTCTTTAGCTATGAGATCGACGGGATACCTTTGGAGCGTAAATTCGTGGTGAAAGATCTGGGAGTATTCTTTGATAGCAAATTAAGTTTCAGTAATCACTGCGAGGCAATATCTAAGAAGTGCAGCAAGCTTTCTGGCTTTGTCTTTCGTGTTACAAAGGAGTTTAGATCCCCTAGGAGCCTGCTGCTGCTTTACAAAACACTAATAATGAGCCAGCTCGAGTACCTATGCCTCTGTAGTGTGGTCACCCCAATATAATAAATACATAGATATGCTGGAGTCAATTCAGAGACGTTTTCTCAGGATCCTGACATTAAGGTTTGGTAAAAAAAGAGAGCTCACAACATACGCGGAACGATTACGCTATTTCAACTTAAAGAGTCTCGAGAGCCGACGTAAGGTGCACGACCAAACCTACCTTCACAAAATCTTACACGGATCACTACATACCACTCTGCTACCGGATATTCACCTCAGAATACCGACGAAATCATCTAGACATGATCGTCCCTTCTCTATTCCATTCTGCGGTACCAAAGTCTCATTCCACAACCCCATATTCAGAATGTGTCGCGAACATAACACTCTGCTTAACCAGTTGGACGATGTGCCTGATATCTACGCTTCCTCGCTCAATAAGTTCAGAACTTCACTACGCAGGCTGGTATGATGGACTATATTCAATTTGTATTTTGTTCCTGTCTATATTAATTAGTTAATGGAATTTAATTGTATTCAATCTAATTAATTTTTAATCCAATCTAATTTATTTAATTTTGTAATGTAATTTAATCTTAATCATTTCAATTTAATTATTATTCAACTTAATTTATTTTATGTAATTTAATTTAATTGCTGACTTGTCCGATTAATCATGTTGTTCACACATGTTGTTGGAGTTGCAGCCTACCTGCTTACTTTTTATAATGTTGTGATCTATATTTATGTATTTGCTGTAAATCTGTTTTGTGTGACAAATAAATAAAATAAAAAATAAAATTGCATTGTAAGAATTCAATTTAATTTTCAATATGATGATAACATATTTGGCGATATTTTTTGTTGATTCTTTTCACAACAAACATTTATTTGAAATGTCCATCAGCCATTTTTTGATGTCCCCACTGCTGGGGCACAGGCCTTCCTTATGGGTGGTAAGGAGGACGGGCCATAACCCACCACGCGGGCCCAATTGGTGGGTGTCAACGACTGCAAATGCAGCCGGGACCAACGGCTTAACGTGCCTTCCGAAGCACAGAGGAGCTCGAGATAATACATTTTTGGTCACCCATCCCATGACCGACCCTTGCGAACGTTGCTTAACTTCCGCAATCGCTGGGCCAGGCGCTAAACCACTGCGCCACCGAGCTCCTCCTATTTGAAATAACCCACGTTAATTAATTATCTCGATAATACCTAGACGCTTATTTTTAATGCTGAAGTTTCCTTTCTCTCTCATATTATTATATATTTTTTCTCTTTTAGGTCTTGCCTTAGATACGGGTAGCACCATGGCCTACTTTTCCGCTTAAATAGCTTGTCATCTGCATGTTTCGCGAAAGGTTCGCAACCAATAATGCGTTTTCCGTCTAGAATTCCTGTAGGCAAATGCAACAGACAGCTTCATTACTCTATAAATGAAGGATTTACTGTTTATTGTAGATTGAAAAATCTTTCATATAGGTAAAAAGGTAAAGCTGATTAAGGCGAGGCCAGTTCACGATCTGATGAAAAGTCTGATTTTTGAACTTCCAATGTGAAGAACTGATGTAAAATTCTACTTCACAAAAATTACTGTAGACTGAAAAAGAAACAAAGAAGCAAAGTAACCGAACAGAATATTGAAAAATGGCATGGTACCTCTGTAAAAAAATTCTAAATAACACCATAAAAACTTATAAAAATAAATTTCAAATCGTCAGATTTCGTAATTTTCAACGACAGTGATATGATTTTTTATGCAAAAAGGATAGCTTTTTTATCGATCTAACACAATAACCGAGTACATTTTTAATAAATGATCCAGTATTTCAGAAATCAATAAAAATGTTCTAAAATTCGTCAAATTTGTAGCGAAGCGTCAATTAAAGTTATGCCATATTCAACCTTATTCTAAAGACATAGTGAAAGAGTAAATTTCGTGAACTGGCCTCGCCTTAATTTCATTGGCAATCTAAATCCGTATCGTTAGATATAAAAACTAGACAGACCATTTTTACTATCGGCTGATAGCCATCGAACATTAGAAAATTATATTTGGTAAATAATTATAGGTTTGATTTATTATCTTTGTGCAGCAATTAATACACCATCAAGCACCGTGGTAGTTAATTGAGAGCCAATAAATTATTCAAGCGTACAAACCCTTAAGTGATCAACACGAAATAACAACCGAATCGATTGCGACGGGTCACAGCAGCCCGTGTCAAGCCTCTCATCAAAAAGAACCCAACTCTGCCCATAAATAACAGTTAAGACATTACCCTGTTTTACAAAGTTGGACCCAACTCGTTCAGGGGCACTGAATCCCTTAAGGAATTGGCTAAATTATATTCCTCCAATATCTTACTGACCTTGACACTTTTTGTATGAAAAGCAATATCCATCTTCTCGATTCAGAAGGTAAGTCTTATTTCAAGTATTTCAACATCTTTGACATTATAGTTCTGCACAAAAAGAATTCCATTAGATTAATGTATGCATTATATTACAATGCTGTTGGCTTCTAAAAATTCTTAATTGCATGCAAGCACTAAGTCATATCATAGCTCTAAATCAGTGTCGTGCCTGCCCTTTACGGAACAATCAACTCTGGTTATCGTACTGCTGCGACACAAGCCACTGCAGTTGTACAATCTGCGACAAATATTTACATACAGTCATTTTATTTCAATATTTCGAAATTGAGATTTTTCCTTTCCAAAACAAATTATTATTTTTAACGTTCTGTTAATTAAATTCAAACATATACCTATATTCAAAATTAGCATTGAATTCACTAATATGAACGGTCATTAATGTATATTTTTATACGTTTCATAGTATACCTAAACTAAAACATTTTTCGTCCTTGCTTCAACATATTTAATTGATTTATCGATCGCCTGCTAATGTATTCGTAGGTACTAAGCCGTTTATAATAACTTCTAAATCGATTAAAGTGAAGCGATAACTTCACTTGACACTTATGTAGAAAAAAGCTGTCAATTTTTCTCATTGCTCGCAGACGTCCAATCTAGGGTGTTGGATCTTTTAGATAGATTACGAAAAATATCTTCCTTTTTTATTAAAATAAATCATTAAAATAGACGACTGGCGGCGACTCATCATGTCAAATTCTCATCAAAAGGTAAGTTTCCACCTTTAAAAAAATTTAGTGGTTAATTCAGCCATTGGCTAGAAAATCCTGGGTGAGAGTACTACTCCAGAATATAGAGGTGGTTAAGTCAACCAGTTTATAGGGAAATGTTTTCTTACCTGTTATGACGATATAAAAAAATAAGATTTTGAAGTTTTTTTACAGTCATTTTGGTTTACGAAAAAATTTCAATGATTTTTTATTTATTTTTATTAATTTTGAAGTTTTTTATACAATATTTTTTTTTACGAAAATAATTTTCTAAATATATTCTGCAAAAGTTGTATCACATATTTGTAAATTTTCAGGTTTAGTATAACAGGCATTTCAGTTTTTATTTATTTGTAAAGGATATGGATGTGCCGTTTTACTTTGTACTACAATTTTTTTTTATATCGTCGTAATAGGTAAGAAAACATTTCCATAAAAATAAATAAAAAATAATTGCAACTTTTACGTAAACCAAAATGATTATAAAAAAACTTCAAAATCTTATTTGTTAATATCCTCATAATAGGTAAGATAACATTTCCATATAACCTGGTTGAGCTAACCACCTATATTCTGTAGTAGTAGTACTCTCACCCAGGCTTTTCTAGACAATGGCTGAATTAACCACCAAATTTTTTTAAAGGTGGAAACACACCTTTTGATGAGAATTTGACATGGTGAGTGGCCGCCTAAGTCAATAGTGGCAACCTGTCTCGTAATCTCGACAGGATTGCGTCGTCAGTTTATCAAGACATTGGAAATCTTCTTCTTGATAGACATTCATAAAATACAAATTCATATTATGATTGTACCTACCTATATTATAGGTATAAGGTAGTAGCAAATGATCTGATGATACTTACGTAAGTTACGTAATTACACCAGGGGGTAATTACTTAACTTTGTTGCAATCAACTCTGACAGAAATCGCAGATTCATTGCTGCTTTAGTAAGGGCCAATATGAGAACTATCTTACTTAAAGCAGCAATGTAACTGCGCTTTCAATCTATTTCAATCGAGAATTTTTAGCAACAGAGTTACGTAATCCGCGGGCAGGTGAATGAAATTAGTTAGAGATGTTCTATTGGTCTATTCTTTTTGTACAAAATATAAGGTGGTGCCAAATGATCTGATGATACTTAAACAGGCGATAGTGTTGCTTAAACTTAACAACTTTCTCCAAGGAACATAGGTCGAAAAACGAAAAAAAATTGTCATACTCCCATACAAAATGTATTGGTAAGCTGACCGTCTTACTATGGAAAGGCGAAAACAAGTCGTTTTTCGACCTAAAGCATAAGCTAGGAAGTGCTTACGTAGGTATAATAATAGATATAATACTTACTATAGGTGCTTGTGTAATTTTCACGAAAATTTGAATAAAGGCGTGTGAATGAAATCAGAAATACCTAGTATTCCTACCTATGCTACGCTTGTCTTAAATTAAATTTAGTTTGTTTATGAAGCATTGAAGTAGGTATTCAATCGGAATAATCCTTTAAGACTGCAGCAGCTATCTCATTGTTCCCTCGATGCAGTCGTAGAGACACTACTTATTGTTCTAATTCGTATTATGTTTTGGCGCCTGCATCGCATTGCAGTTGCTTAAAAAGGAGAATGTTACAGGATGTCCCAAAACTTGGCCACACGGAGGGAAAAGTACCTTAAATATTGAAGATAGTTTTTTTTTTTTTAAATAAGACTTAGTTTTGTTTTTATAAATAATTGTACTACATTCAGAGATTTTTTTTGAAATCGCATACGATACGATACAACACGTAATAATGCAAACTTAAATGAGAAATTTCATGGTCTTCCTTTTGTTAACGGTGCTGTGTAATTCATGAAAAAATAATCCATCGGTATGGTAAAAAAATATTTTAAGTTTAGCAGCAGTTCCAATTATTTTTTAAATCAGAATAAAGTCTTATTTCAGTAAAATTTCCTACCTTCAATTATTTAAGGTACTTTCCCTTCGTGTAGCAAAGGGACATCCTGTATAGTGGAGCTTTATTTCGAGGTTTATATGTGAAAACAAACGTAGACAGCTATCATTTCGATGTCTGACAGTTATTTAGGTAACATCTCTATTGTTTTTCTATGGTGAACAAAAATAAACCAAATTTTATTATGAAAATCTTTTTAACATACTAACGACAAATAGTCAATACAAAATCTATGATTCCCATTAGAGAGGTGCTTTCAGTGAAAAAATTCAAGCGATGATCACTAGAAAAATTAATTAAAATTTAGAAATAACTATTAATTATCTGATACGAGTAAAACGCTAATTAGCCCAGTCTTTTTAATAATTGCCTGCCTGAAACATTTTTAATTCGTCCCTAATTTAATGTGTCAGCTCTGACACGGGTCGTTTGTGCCCAGGCACGCGGCACACAAATGTGCCGAAGGACATTGGGCGGTTGAATATTAAAACTGAGATGATGCAAATTTTGATACACAGAATATTAAAAAACGAAATTTAAGCTTGTTTGTTATCTTTTGTTTTTTGGTAATACAATTCACGTAATTATAACTAGGTAGGTAAGTACTTTACTGTGATCTCAATTTTTATTATTTTTTATTTTTATAACCTGTCTCGCTTAATAAGGGTGCATTCACAGATTCGTGTTTGTCAACTGTCAACTTATTTTGATATTCAAAGCAATGCGTCGTAATTTTATTTACCAAAAAGTTCGAATTATGAAAGCGAAAATTATGAAAGCATGTTAAAACGTGTACTTTTCAAGAAAGTTCTTTCTGTTACTGTTAGATATAAAAAGAGTTTCACAACTGTCAATATAGCGACAATTCCAACATTTCTAGTTTCATCCCCTAGCGCTAAGTCCACAAGTCTAGCTCCCTCGGGATCAGCTTGAAATTACGAGCGTGAACTGCAACACTAACTTTTGCAACTTTTCAAAAGCTTTTGTAACACTCCAGAACGCGCCATTAATTTATAGCTGTCGCGAGCACACGCTTTTGACGTGAGAAGTGGGAAGGTGCTACATGGTGTGCAAGTAGGGTTACCATCCGTCCGGATTTGTCCGAACATGTCAGGACTTTTCGACAATTGTCCGGACTTTGTCTGGCTTTTTAGATTGAGCGGAGTAATACTAGTTATAAAACATACATTACATAGCACTTACTATTTTAGTACGCTCTATTCAGTATTTTTGATACCCAAAATGGGAACTTATTGTTACCCGATTTAAGACCCTATGAAAAATGGCTCAATACCTCTTTGGGACGGTTACGTTACGTTAGTGGTACGTATTTGGTAAGACTTGACTAAGTACGTGACTAATATACAGCGTGAAATTGTAATCATTTGGTTCGTGCAGTAGGTTCCACTCATGATTATTTACAAGAAACTTTTACTATGGGGCCAACTTTGATATCGCATCAAAAAAATCAGCTGTTCCATACATTAAGGTTGAGTGGGTATTGCGCTTTTGTATGGAACAGCTGATTTTTTTACGCGATATAAGTTTCCCCCATAAAAAAGCTTGCTTGTAATCATGAGTGGAACCACCCCACGGAAAGAACCAAATGATTAAAATTTCAGCGAGTATTGTGGTACATTGTTAATCGCTTGTAAGACCATAATTCATTGCAGCTTACACTTAACTTGTAACAATAATGCATGACTAAGAATATCTAATAGTGTAGGTATTTGACTACTCCTAGATTTATTGTCCAATACACATAGAACATTTACTAAAAATGTTTGCAAACTCATTATACTTAGCGAGCAAAAGCTCACATGTGTAACATTAATTAAACTTACCAATTAATTTTAAATTATAAGTCTGTCGTGTCGCTCAATTAAACAGCAAAAGTTATTAATTACTTTGTTTTACAACTCTATTGGTTTTAACAAATTTTAATGACAATCACGCGAAATCGAGTACATCACAAACTCTATAGGTAGTAGGTACTTACTTAATAATTTTCAACCAACGCTTTTTATATTTAAACGCTACGTTATATTTGATATAAACCACGAGTAGTTGGAAAATTATTATCTTTTTTTATACTTATAGCAAATAAATTCGATATATTTTTTTTGTGAAGTTTGAAAGTTTTACGGCCTTACCACAAAAGATCTTAAAACACTGTTTAGCTAAAACACTGTTTAAGTGTGATGCTGTCTCTTTCAAATAATATTGTCAAAACAGTGTTTTGTGTTAAAGTCTTAGTTCTAATTCTATTTATTTTTACATGAGTATTTTTATGGTATATTTTAAAATACGGAAGTAAGATCTATTTCTGTAGGGTATTTTATGCCACCCGTGGGGTCACCGACCTTTCTTAGCAATTTGTTGTGATATATCGCCTACTGAAACCACAAGTAAACTAAGCAGATGGTTAAATATAACCGAACGGGAGTAACTCACTATTATATTATATTTAAGGCGATTAGTGCTCTCACAGTGGCGCCCTCGTCTTAATTCAATTTAATGCTCGCTAAGTAGGTACATAATGTATTGAAAATTTTGACGTGCCGATTTAAGCTGAGGTTCTATAGTATAGTTTCTGTAGCCTTAGCAAGAACATTTATCGAGAAAAATTGTTCAAAAACAAAAAAACTGACTTCAAAAACCTGCCTCTAAAAAGCAATAAATAATATTCAAATCATTAGATACGCAATATCATTGTTATAATAACGTCTATTGAAGTCGAGTGGGATATGAGAACTATCTTACTTAAAGCAGCAATGTAACTGCGCTTTCAATCTATTTCAATCGAGAATTTTTAGCAACAGAGTTACGTAATCCGCGGGCAGGTGAATGAAATTAGTTAGAGATGTTCTATTGGTCTATTCTTTTTGTACAAAATATAAGGTGGTGCCAAATGATCTGATGATACTTAAACAGGCGATAGTGTTGCTTAAACTTAACAACTTTCTCCAAGGAACATAGGTCGAAAAACGAAAAAAAATTGTCATACTCCCATACAAAATGTATTGGTGAGCTGACCGTCTTACTATGGAAAGGCGAAAACAAGTCGTTTTTCGACCTAAAGCATAAGCTAGGAAGTGCTTACGTAGGTATAATAATAGATATAATACTTACTATAGGTGCTTGTGTAATTTTCACGAAAATTTGAATAAAGGCGTGTGAATGAAATCAGAAATACCTAGTATTCCTACCTATGCTACGCTTGTCTTAAATTAAATTTAGTTTGTTTATGAAGCATTGAAGTAGGTATTCAATCGGAATAATCCTTTAAGACTGCAGCAGCTATCTCATTGTTCCCTCGATGCAGTCGTAGAGACACTACTTATTGTTCTAATTCGTATTATGTTTTGGCGCCTGCATCGCATTGCAGTTGCTTAAAAAGGAGAATGTTACAGGATGTCCCAAAACTTGGCCACACGGAGGGAAAAGTACCTTAAATATTGAAGATAGTTTTTTTTTTTAAATAAGACTTAGTTTTGTTTTTATAAATAATTGTACTACATTCAGAGATTTTTTTTGAAATCGCATACGATACGATACAACACGTAATAATGCAAACTTAAATGAGAAATTTCATGGTCTTCCTTTTGTTAACGGTGCTGTGTAATTCATGAAAAAATAATCCATCGGTATGGTAAAAAAATATTTTAAGTTTAGCAGCAGTTCCAATTATTTTTTAAATCAGAATAAAGTCTTATTTCAGTAAAATTTCCTACCTTCAATTATTTAAGGTACTTTCCCTTCGTGTAGCAAAGGGACATCCTGTATAGTGGAGCTTTATTTCGAGGTTTATATGTGAAAACAAACGTAGACAGCTATCATTTCGATGTCTGACAGTTATTTAGGTAACATCTCTATTGTTTTTCTATGGTGAACAAAAATAAACCAAATTTTATTATGAAAATCTTTTTAACATACTAACGACAAATAGTCAATACAAAATCTATGATTCCCATTAGAGAGGTGCTTTCAGTGAAAAAATTCAAGCGATGATCACTAGAAAAATTAATTAAAATTTAGAAATAACTATTAATTATCTGATACGAGTAAAACGCTAATTAGCCCAGTCTTTTTAATAATTGCCTGCCTGAAACATTTTTAATTCGTCCCTAATTTAATGTGTCAGCTCTGACACGGGTCGTTTGTGCCCAGGCACGCGGCACACAAATGTGCCGAAGGACATTGGGCGGTTGAATATTAAAACTGAGATGATGCAAATTTTGATACACAGAATATTAAAAAACGAAATTTAAGCTTGTTTGTTATCTTTTGTTTTTTGGTAATACAATTCACGTAATTATAACTAGGTAGGTAAGTACTTTACTGTGATCTCAATTTTTATTATTTTTTATTTTTATAACCTGTCTCGCTTAATAAGGGTGCATTCACAGATTCGTGTTTGTCAACTGTCAACTTATTTTGATATTCAAAGCAATGCGTCGTAATTTTATTTACCAAAAAGTTCGAATTATGAAAGCGAAAATTATGAAAGCATGTTAAAACGTGTACTTTTCAAGAAAGTTCTTTCTGTTACTGTTAGATATAAAAAGAGTTTCACAACTGTCAATATAGCGACAATTCCAACATTTCTAGTTTCATCCCCTAGCGCTAAGTCCACAAGTCTAGCTCCCTCGGGATCAGCTTGAAATTACGAGCGTGAACTGCAACACTAACTTTTGCAACTTTTCAAAAGCTTTTGTAACACTCCAGAACGCGCCATTAATTTATAGCTGTCGCGAGCACACGCTTTTGACGTGAGAAGTGGGAAGGTGCTACATGGTGTGCAAGTAGGTTTACCATCCGTCCGGATTTGTCCGAACATGTCAGGACTTTTAGACAATTGTCCGGACTTTGTCTGGCTTTTTAGATTGGGCGGAGTAATACTAGTTATAAAACATACATTACATAGCACTTACTATTTTAGTACGCTCTATTCAGTATTTTTGATACCCAAAATGGGAACTTATTGTTACCTGATTAAAGACCCTATGAATGGCTCAATACCTCTTTGGGACGGTTACGTTACGTTAGTGGTACGTATTTGGTAAGACTTGACTAAGTACGTGACTAATATACAGCGTGAAATTGTAATCATTTGGTTCGTGCAGTAGGTGGTTCCACTCATGATTATTTACAAGAAACTTTTACTATGGGGCCAACTTTGATATCGCATCAAAAAAATCAGCTGTTCCATACATTAAGGTTGAGTGGGTATTGCGCTTTTGTATGGAACAGCTGATTTTTTTACGCGATTTAAGTGTTTCCCCCATAAAAAAGCTTGCTTGTAATCATGAGTGGAACCACCCCACTGAAGGAACCAAATGATTAAAATTTCAGCGAGTATTGTGGTACATTGTTAATCGCTTGTAAGACCATAATTCATTGCAGCTTACACTTAACTTGTAACAGTAATGCATCACGAATATCTAATAGTGTAGGTATTTGACTACTCCTAGATTTATTGTCCAATACACATAGAACATTTACTAAAAATGTTTGCAAACTCATTATACTTAGCGAGCAAAAGCTCACATGTGTAACATTAATTAAACTTACCAATTAATTTTAAATTATAAGTCTGTCGTGTCGCTCAATTAAACAGCAAAAGTTATTAATTACTTTGTTTTACAACTCTATTGGTTTTAACAAATTTTAATGACAATCACGCGAAATCGAGCACATATCACAAACTCTATAAACTTAATAATTTTCAATCAACGCTTTTCATATAAACGCTACGTTATATTTGATATAAACCACGAGTAGTTGAAAAATTATCTAGTTTTATACTTATAACAAATGAATTCGATATATTTTTTTTAGTAAAGTTTTAAAGTTTTACGGCCTTACCACAAAAGATCTTAAAACACTGTTTAGCTAAAACACTGTTTAAGTGTGATGCTGTCTCTTTCAAATAATATTGTCAAAACAGTGTTTTGTGTTAAAGTCTTAGTTCTAATTCTATTTATTTTTACATGAGTATTTATATGGTATATTTTAAAATACGGAAGTAAGATCTATTTCTGTAGGGTATTTTATGCCACCCGTGGGGTCACCGACCTTTCTTAGCAATTTGTTGTGATATATCGCCTACTGAAACCACAAGTAAACTAAGCAGAAGGTTAAATATAACCGAACGGGAGTAACTCACTATTATATTATATTTAAGGCGATTAGTGCTCTCACAGTGGCGCCCTCGTCTTAATTCAATTTAATGCTCGCTAAGTAGGTACATAATGTATTGAAAATTTTGACGTGCCGATTTAAGCTGAGGTTCTATAGTATAGTTTCTGTAGCCTTAGCAAGAACATGTATCGAGAAAATTGTTTATAAACAAAAAAACCCGACTTCAAAAAACCTGCCTCTAAAAAGCAAGAAATAATATTCAAATCATTAACGCATTATCATTGTTATAATAACGTCTATTGAAGTCGTTCAGGATTGAAAACTACTAAAAATAATAATAATAATCGCTTTTCGTCAGTAGATGGCGCTGTACAGATTTCACATACAAAATTACTCTATCGAACTTGATATATTCGTGCTAGGGGTAGGTATAGGTACTGACTCGACTTTTACGTTACCGTCGTCATTATACGGAAACCATACTTCACCTAATTATTGCCAGCCGACCATAGCTTCGGAATGACTGCTTTTGATGTTTTTAATTATCCTACAACGTGATATATATCATGGCATTAATTCCTTGATATTAGGGGCAATGTCGTAATACTTTATAGACAGATTAAGAAGCTAAAACTGACAAAATAATTAAATTAGTCTGTTGTGAAAGATTAATATCGAGTAATTAATTATGTAAGAATATAATTAACTTTAGTATGATTATTCATATTTAGTAATTGCGCACATATCTTATCCATTTCTTTGATTTAGCACTTTAAAAACATATACAGCGTGAAATTTTAATCATGTGGTTCCCGCCGTGGGGTGGTTCCACTCATGATTACTTGCAATAAGCAACTTTTACTATGGGACCAACTTTGATATCGCATCAAAAAAAACTGCTGTTCCATACAAAAGTGTATACTTAATATATACTTAATGTATACTTAATGTATGGACCAGCTGATTTTTTTTGCGAGGAGGAGCGTTGGCCCATAGTAAAAGTTTCTTGTAATCATGAGTGGAACCACCCCACGGCGGGAACCAAATTTCATTAATTGAAATTAATGAAATTTGGTTTTACGAGGGATTTAAATTTCAGCGTGTATCTACGAGTATTATCCGTTTATACAGAAAACGTTTATTAGTGCAACTCTTTTTTTTAGAATAAATATAAACACGCTTTTCTAGAAATCACTTGAACCCTTAATTTCAAATAAAATATTATTTATATTCCAACCCATAATACCTAAGCAGAATGTTAATTCGTGATCCGCAAAATCAATTTTCAATTTTCGCCATACAAAATTGTTTCGATACAGCTACTGCGATAACGAAATGGAATGAATAAAGAAGAATCCATAATGTGCCATAATTCTATAATCTTTTCCTATATTATTATGTCTCTCATCTCACACTTAACTGTCAAAATCGTTTTTTGACAGTTAAACGTCTTAATTGCTATATCATATCGCGTTTCAATAGTGATGCTAAAGGGCCAAGAATGGTTTTGATTTTCTTTTACATAAACTCCTTTCCATTGAATGATGATTCGATTAAAATTGAAATGGACATTGTCAATTAAGGTGTGTTTTATTCCTCTTGCGCTTTCAACAGAGGCATGCCTCATTGCATTCAATAGTGCATGCCCTATCTTCTCAAAAAACGTCAAATTTGTATGGCAGAAAGTTGTTAGGGATATGGCTCGGTTTGGAGGCAAAATCATGCGTCTCAAGCAAGTTGAATTGAAAGTTAGTAAAAAAGTAGTAAGTACCTATGTGTAATAATAACTTTTTAGTTTTATATTAGGTCTATCTTCATGTACGCACACTTTCTTCAACTACCTTATCGTATTATTTTTCTATTCCTGTCCATCCTAAGGTTGCCTGGAAGAAGTCGCTTTCAAGTAGTAAGGCCGCCTAGTCACCGATTGTATGTCTCCTTTGTATGTACATTTATATTAAAAAAAACGATACTTAAGGTCTCAACTCAAATATTTTCAACCGTCAATTACAGTTGAACTACCTGGAAGCTTTCAGCAAACAATAAGTCCTAATTCCCAGCCCCTCGAAATAAGGGCTACACTCCATAAGCACCATTAAGGAGGGCTTTATTTGAAATGACCCCGACCGATCATTTATTCAGGACCATTTATATTGAGGCGTACCTTTCATCCAAAACAAAAGGTATCAATGGTATCGGTGAAATCACGGTTTAGATTGACAAAGATATACATGCATTGCATGAGCACTTACTATAACATAATAGCGCTTAAAACAAACTGGGCACTCACTACAACATTCTCAAACACGTACAAAAAAATCACAGATCTCGTGCTCTACACGACTTGAAAGGGCATTGAAAATGAATCTGCCTATTATAGATTATTAAAAAAAAGGAAAAATCATGTTTTTAATATATTTTTATTTCCCATCTGTATTGAAATCCGTCGAATTCAATTTTCAGTAAGAACGCCTAATTTTTCGGTCAAAAATTTAAAAAAAAATTCAAAACCAAAATGTTTTTTTTTTTCAAAACCAACTTTTCCAAAATATTTTTACATCATCTTAAAGCCCATCGATTTCCGCGTCTTTTGAGCCCTCATACGTCCTAGTGGCCCTAAACCTCATGGTATCACGGGCGAGTCGCACTTTCAGCGAAAATGGGGGCCTACTAGAGCGCACGAAAAAACATTTTCAAATGTTAAAAGTACAAGTACAACATGGTAATACACAATACAACATTAATAATCGAATCAAATCTATCAAGCGATGGCCGCTTGTGTGTTTTAACCGAATCAAATTGATGGCTTATAAACTTTCCGTGCGTTTTCAAATCAAAAGCACTGAAGTATGAAAACTTTTAATGTTGAATTTAAAAATCTGTGAAACGAGTTAATTGAACGCTCACCAAATCCTTTAATTTAATCCGCACCAACGTGGCAGCCATTTAGGTATAAGCTAGTCAATTTATCACCCAGTCCTCGCTGATTTTATCATTCAGTTATATTTTAATTTTGAGGAGCTCAGTGGCGCAGTGGTTTAGTGCCTGGCCCTGCGATTGCGGATGTTAAGCAATGGTCGGTCATGGGATGGGTGACCAAAAAATTATTATCTCGAGTTCCTCCGTGCTTCGGAAGGCACGCTATGCGGTTGTTCCCAGGTGCATTAGCAGTCGTTCGCACCCACCAATCCGCATTGGGCCAGCGTGGTGGCTTATGGCCTATCCTCCTTATGCACCCATAAGGAAGACCTGTGCCCCAGCAGTGGGACATTCAATTGGCCGATGTAGATGTTGATTAGAATTTTGTCCACTGTATGGCAGTAACTATGTAATAACTATTTTAGTTTTGAATCATGGTTAGAACAAAGGGAGCTTATATTTGAAATAAATATTAGGTAACACTATTTTACATAAACCTTTCACAAAAAATAAAATATATAAACACAACGAACGAACGATGCTGAATTTAAAAAATCTGTGGAACGAGTAGGTAATTTAGGTAACGGCTAACCAATTTATCAGTTAGTCCCAAGTCGCTGATAAAATCAACTTCTATTTGAGTTTCGTCGATTGTAAGGCACCTTTCGTAGGTAGGTATATAGGCACCTTTAATTTTGTCCTAAACAATTAATAGAGACATGAAAGTCAGTTGATTTTGTCATCTTTGGTCAATTGGTGCAGATATTATCTAACTCTAAACAATGAAATACATTTCTTTTCTGGTTAATTAAGAACTTTTTCCCGATGGTATTACGATAGAAGTAAAAGCAACAATATAAATATATTTAGCTGTAGCCTGTCTAAGGAATAAATGTTATAAATAAAAATATACATAATGTAAATACCATCAAATTCAGAAAAATAAAAAAAACATAAATTTGTCTGAAGATCTATTGGCCTGAAAGTCTTTTTTCATTGTTTATATAGAGGATCATTTTCTTCTACATTTCACGCTCTGTAGATGTAAAAGTATTTGTACTTACCTAATAGGTACTTATTGCGCTGAGAATTTATGTTTATTTATGTTTAACTGCTGGACTTAAAATCTGTATTCTTCGAATGCTTTTAAAGTAACGTTCAACTTTATGATTCGCACAAGAGGCACTTTCACAATATTGCATTGAAACGAATACTTTTACAAAGTCGTTCCCTTTTGCTGTTATCGAGGGAAGTTAAAGTTCTTTATGTAAAAATTCTTTCAATGATAAGACAATGCAGTCTTTATGCTAGTGAAATGCTAGCTGATATAAGATTTTAGCCATCTTCTTGTCCTCAATATCTTGGAAAATAAAATATTTGCGCGTTGAAATTTTTGAAAAGATATAAAATGTAACCATAATATGGAAAGTCGATTTTTTTTTGTCTGTTTTCGGAAAAGTCATAAAACTAATATTGTTGTTTATGATGTTAGTAATCTACTCCTGCGAGTTTGTTAGTGTTTTACGAATAACCCTGTAGACAGGTACTGAGATAAAAAAAACGATTGAACTAGCCGGGTGTACTAGTAGGAGTGAAGGGTTTTCCTTTCCTTCCATGCAGCCTGCCTAGCATGACCGATTTATATCGCGTGATATAGTGTTTTATCACGTTTAACTGTCAAAAAGACAAAGAAGTTTGACAGTTGAGTGTCGCTAAAATGCTAAATCACGCGATATAAATCGGTCATGCTAGGCAGGCTGAATAGAATTTATATATCGACGTTTATTACATTCGTGACATAATTTTAGCCGGTTCGGTTCCAAAAGGTTTTTTATTTAATGGAATTTATTAAACTAGAATGAGTGTGACACGAAATTTATGATAAACTCGACAAACTTTAACGTATCGTAAAAATATTTATTATGTTTATTTATGTTCCGCAACATCAGACGACGGCAACCGCTAATAAGGAAGAAGTAATTTGGGGAGCCATATCTTTACACTAATTATGACGTAACTTTATATATTTTTATAGCTTCGTCCCATGTCATATTATATCTAGTGTTGTTCCAGTAACCTGGATTACTTGTTGGCATATAAAATGCGTCTCAAACTATAGCAATTTCAAATAACATCACAATTTTGCGTGGTTAGCTCAAAGGGCAAACTCGTTTCACCGTTTCCCACTTTTTAGACCAAGATCAGTTCAAAAACTATTAAGTAATTTGATGGAAAAAGCATTATCTTAATAAGCAGCCGAAGCCAAATAATGATGCCTTGGCTTGGTCTCCATCCTAAAAGATCGGTGCCAGAATTCAATTCAATTCAACAAACAAAAAAAATTTTTCTCCAAAATTAGTAAATGCTCACCAAATTCTAAACTGCCCAAGAAGATTTAGTGAGCATTAACTAATTCTGGGTTAGGTTATAGGTTAGTATGGTGATCCTTTAAACATAAGCCAAAAAATACAAATGGAACATGGACTTACTTCTACAAATAGGAGAATTGTCAGTTAAGCGACATCAAGATCGAAAATTTAAATTTAAAATAAATTATATCCATTAGAAATAAATAAAAGTTAAGTCATATTGTTTTGAATTAATGTATTTATTAATTTAGCCAGCTTACGTACACTTTCATCAAATATTTTAGGAATAAAATTAAAATTCTTTTTTTAAACTTTACTTAATCGATATTTCAATTATACGAGTATTGTCATGAACAATTTATCAACTCTTTCGTAACCTCTGCGTGGAAAACCATTTGCTGTAAGTATTTTAAAAATGAATATTTCAATAAAGTTGGGTGAAGATTGTTTACCAAATAGGACAAGTAAGGATAAACAGACTATAATAAGATCATACACTTGTTTTCCACACATACGATATAAAAATAGTAGATTGTTATACAAGACGCTAAAATGACCCATTGCATACGAGGTAGTTTTATTCCCGAGCTTTAGCGAGGGAATAAATAGAAACCGAGTTACAATGGGTTTTAGCGTCGTGTGTTACACTATTCTTTTCACTACGATTGCGAGAAAATAAAATACAATATTAAATAGTTTATACCTACTTCCGTAAACGAATCCACTCGTTTTTCTATCCTCCACTTCATAAACTTTTTGTACAATATTTAGATAAATGATTTGTGCTTGACGGCAAAAGATTAAAATTATTTCTTTCCTAATTACAGTCACACAATTCAATCGGTTTGTAATTTTATAGAAAAATTCTAAAGATTTCGCGCCATGGTACCTTTTTTTTAATTTCTGCTGTAGCAGCTAAGCAACACAAACACGCATTCTACGATTCACTCTGTGCACAGAGTATAAATAAGTCTACTATGATTTCACCGAAGAGATGCTTTTAGTTCTATTTTCAAAAATAAGAATGAGAAACTGGGGGCCTATTACGAAAATAAACGCAGTCACTTGGTCACGATAGTCGTCAGCAGTTCGTCGGTTGTATAGTTATTACAAACATATTGTTCAATGTAGCTATCGTAGTCCATAGACTATTGAACAAATAATGACGGATCTGCTAGAGAGAAACTGTCAAATTTACGCAGTCACTTTGCAATATCGCATACGCAAGTGCTTTGTAATAGGAAACAATAAGAACGAAGCACAGACGCAGCTGCGTGTATCGCATAAAACTTTTCGTAATAGACCCCCAGTATTAAGTCGAGCTAGTTTTTATTCGTGAATACGAATAAAGACTTTTTCGATTTAGTAGGCTCATTGGTAATAGACAAACATTAAAAAAGAAACAACTTTATCCCCCCTAGGGGTTATTATGCTATTTTATCTCGGCTCTTGTACGTTACAATGACGGACTTTTTGAGCAAGAGGAGTGAAAAACATATTTCAATAAAGAAGACATCCATATTTTACGAAAACCAATATCACTTACTTACAAATTGACAAGGGACGTTTCTTACATTATTTTTTCTGTCCCAGAAGCCGTTATTTCATCAGTCAATTTGCGACCCCATTTCTCTGAACAGAAGGGTTGTATCTGCATGAGATCTGTTTGACAAAGGCACTGTTGATTGAGCTGATTGGGGTAAGACAAGCTCCAGTATTTACTCTGAGGGCAGGCAAACACAAGGTTACGTAAGCCACGTTTAGCTCTTGGATTAAATTTAAACTTTCCTTGTCCAGCAGCCATTTTAATGTCCCCCCACTGCTGGGGCACAGGCCTTCCTTGTGGGTGGATGGATAAGGAGGACGGGCCATAACCCACCACGCACGCCCAATGCGGTTTGGTGGGTGTTAACGACTGCAAATACAGCCGGGACCAACAGCTTAACGTGCCTTCCGAAGCACGGAGGAGCTCGAGATAATAAATTTTTGGTCACCCATCCCATGACAATCCTTGCGAAAGTTGCTTAACCTCCGCAATCAATTTCAAGATTATAACTCTTTTATTACGACGTGAAATTATAATCATTTCGTCCACGTGGACCCTAGGAAACCTTTGACCAAGACAAAAAGCATTCTATGTTTTAATCCAGGTTATAAACTATCTGTGCTGTGTGCCAAATTTCATCCAAATCCGTCAGCCGTTCTGAAATTATAAATTGTGTAAAAACCCGACTTTGTTCTATTCATATAAAAAAATATTCGCACATAAGTAAGTAAGTAAGTAAAATATGATGTCCCTTCTTCGCAATAAAATTGAGTATTTAAAAAAAATATACGAGGCGGGTTTTACCAGTTTGTGTACCTAATAAAAGAGTGATTTTTTTACAGTTTAAAAGAAGATGCACAGACAGGTATATAATCAAAGGCCAATCACAGACCATACAACATGTAATGATTGAAAATGTTTAGTAAAAGCTCAGGAACTGCGTATATATAAGAAGAGTATATAATTTCAATACATACGAGTACTTATTTCCTTTTCCCCTTTCGCCAACCGAGTTACTAATGAATTTATTTCTCCCCAAAGCGACCTCTGCCCTTGGCCGTCCCTGCAATTATTCTTAATCGCTTTATATACCAACCAACATACATATTTCGGTAAATCTTTTTAGAGATCACAATACTGCATTATTTTCGCAGAAATAGGTACTTCATAAGTAAAGGTTTTCATTATTGTTTTTCATATTCATTCATCCTCTTTTATACGCTACTGTAATGTAATAGAAAAGACTGTTTTTTAAATAAAAAAAATTGTGCAAACTTCTACCACCTCGTTATTTAGATTCGCTAAAATTATGGTAATCTTATAAAAAACAAATTTTCATGCATAACATCAAAGAGAATGTAAAAAAACTATACCATATTTTTTATTCACAGGGGAAAACCACGTTTTAATCTAACCGAAGCTTAAAGTATACGTAAAGTCTAGTAAAAGAAACGCCGCTCTAGCCCAGCGGTTACCGAATGGTGTTCTGCGGAACCCTGGGGTTCCGTAAGAGACTCTCAGGGGTTCCGCGAAAATTAAAGAGTTAAGTAAATATCTTTTTAAATAAATATTTTATCTTAAAATGTCCTTCCTTTAAAGTTAAACTATACTTACAAGATACAAACCCCAAGCCAATAATCCTCAGTATGGTAGTCATAATTGGTAAAAGGGTAAAATATCTATTAATAAAAGAGATATTTTAAGAAAATATTATGTCTTCCCCGCTGAAAGTATTTTCACAACACATATTTGATAGGTAGGTGCGTCAGTTATTTTGCTACCGAGAAACACACCAGCCCAAGAGCAAAAATCTGTAATTTAGCATTTACGTATAAAATTAATATAATTCGATTACCCTGCGGTAGTCCAAACGTGCCGTTGTACATAACTGACAACTAGGATATCCCGCAGACATCCACAGAACGCAAACTCGATTAGCAATATTGTAATCCACACATCGAACAGTTTAATTAGTAAGTATCAGTGCTTATCAAACTAATTAGTAGATAGCATCGAAGTTCCTATGATCCATGAAGGACAGCACGATATAGGTTTAATTACCATGAAGGACTTGATGATAAAAATTGAACCTATAATTTTTGCACGGTCGTAATCGTAAACATATGGCCATAACTCTTGTGATAACTTAATCAACTTGATAGCTTCGGTGCTTGATCTTTGACTTTGAACTTTATCAAGGCTGTGTTAAGTTATTGTCGGAAATGGATGACTTATTATAGTAATAACGGGGTTAGCTAGTGTGATTAACTTGGTTTAATTTTGTAATTATATAATAGGTAACTACCGCATAATAAGCATAATAATTATTATGTATGTAGTAAAGCTAAGTAAGTATATCTATTTTTAGAGTCTTCCGGCGACTGCGCCCACTTTCAACTGGACCCATGGTCACCGGATTGAATTATTTATTACTTTTCTTCCGTCAACTGCACCCACTTTCGGAAATCTATTGTTTACATCAAATTAGTACAGTTGGAAGAAAAAGGCAATTGAAATAAGGGGTTTCACAGTGTGACAGTAAGTTCTAAGTAGCTTACTTGACAGAGAGTCATACTAAAGATTATTATAATAATTATCTGCCTAAACTTATAAATTATATGTCCTACTCACTTCCCTTGTATCTATAGACGAGTTAGTAATGACTTGAGTAAAACTTGCAATTTTCAAATGCTTCTTATATCTTAAACACATGCAATTTATAGTATAATTAATCTCAAATGCACTTTTGGTGCAGTTGGTGCATTTAAGAATAATTTATACCTACTGTAAATTGCATGTGAATATAATATTAGAAGCATTTTAAAATTGCAAGCTTTACACAAGTCATTACTTAAGCTAGGGTTTCCTAGGATGACGGGGCCGTCATATTACGGCCGTAATTTAGCGGCGTAGAACGTTGTCTATGTAAACAATACGGCGCGGTTTCTGACGTTACGATGTCGCCGTATTGTTTACTTAGCCAACATTCAACGTCGCTATATTACGGCCGTAGTATGACACCGCTATCCTAGGAAACCCTAGCTTTACTCTATACCATATAGGTACACTAGGCGGACGGGCTGAAACTTGGCATACAGACATCCGCCAAGTAAAAATATCGGTATTCTCCCCGGAAGTGGATTCCCACGCGGACAAACTCGAGAGCGAAAGCTATATTGCTTAATGTTATAAATATTTACTTACAAGGAAGAGTCTTTTATTTAAGCTTTCACATACTTAAGTCAGAAAGTCCAAACCTCTGTCTCCTGACAACTGTATACAATAGTGAATAGCCTCTCCATCCATTTGTGTTTCAGGTGATAAATAATGGTGTAACTTGGAAACTGGAGGCCTACTTACATCCATTATTGTCTTGAAGCCCGAGTGTGAAAGATCGCTATACATTTTTCATTACGACCCAGATGATACCATTACTTTTTGTATTTCATTGCGTGGAGTGTCTTGTATCATAATCATTTATTTTATATCTTTTTCATGTAAGGAATGATACTTTTCTTAAAATCATTTCGAGGTAAGCTACGTACGACAATAACACCAGTTTGCTTAAGAAGGATGGTTACCCTTCCTTCTTAAGCAAACTGGTGTTATTGTCGTTGTCGTGTTCACCCTGATGCGATCAAGAATTTATAAAGCTTACGTACCTACCTATATAAAAAATAAGCAACGATAGTAATCTAAAAGCGCCGAATTCGAATGTTTTAATTTAAATAAGTAATGGAATTTAGTAATTGGTAACAATATAAACAACTATACTTATACCTGAAAGAAAATGTAGAGGCAACCGTTATTCATTATTATTTATAGGAAAGTACATTTTATTTTTAAATTTATAAGTATTTAACGAGTTATAAACTGTAGAATCTTGAATTTTTTTTCTCAGTTTGACAATAAATTGCATAATTTTGATAGCTTTCGGCAATGATGCTTTCGGTGTTTAGGATACCTATATCCCATTCTTTTGCTAAGTTACTGAGACAATTTTTCAAGTTTCTATACATTACTCGTAACAATGCTAATCCTTTTACGGTGTTACCTTATCTTTTATATTATAAGCCAATAACATCCTTTGTCGGTATCTACTGCCTAAACATGCCTTGACCGAACTATTATCTTGAACAGACTTTTCCTCAAGGATCGTCTAGCCATTATAAAAGATTGGGTCGAGAAAGAGTTCGTTTTTCGTATTTTATCGAAATGGATTGGTGAAGCAATAATCGCGTACTTCAAAATATATATTTTTGTAAAGGAATGTAAATAATGAAAGAACTTCAACATTATAAAGCATCAGCAATGGTTTAACTTTTGTAAGTAATGTCTATTGCACAGATTGTGCTGTGTTTAAAAACGAACTGAATTTTCTTATATTTTAAATAATAACAAGAAAAAGTTTACTTTAAAATTTTGTAGTGAAAATTCAGCATCATAAAATCCACTTTTTAATTTCTTTTAACATAATAGTGTTTTAAACCCGAAATAGTGTTATATACCGAGAACTCACTAAAATAGCTATTGATATGGATAACAATACTTTCAATTCGTTCGTGTGCAGTAAAAATCATAGCCAAATATGAAGATAGAACACAAACTTTTCTCATAAAAATCTAAATTCAAATAGGTAGGTACATCTAATATTAACACCACCGTAACGTAGCAATTTCTTTTAAAGATAAGAAAGATCGTTCACGCCGAAATGGAGCTTAGAATTTTTATTAAGCTGAAATTGGAAAGCCTTACACCAACATCTTGGTGGAGATAAGGTTATCTGTGGAGTACATACTTGAGAAGGCTTCTTGTAATGGATTCTTTTAAATGAACATTATTGCCACAGTATAACGGGTGTAACAAGACACTCAACGAAACCGAAGTCCACGCATTCCGCTCATCATCAGGATCATTTTTGTCTTTTAGACTATACCTGGGAAACCAATAGTAACGAAGTTATTGAAGGTCAAAGTATTTTTTTATTTTTATTTTTATGAAATCTTATTTTATTCGTTATTTCCTGGTTTTTGTCCAAACATACATTATCAAAAATTTAAGTATTTCGTAACAAACAATGGCTTCAAAACGTCATCACTTAATGTATCTCATGAGCACGCACATAGGTAAACGCGCTGCCTTTCAACTCGGCCGCACGCAGCTGTGTAGCATACACTCGCAGGCGCAGTCTGTTGTACGCGTTACATTGCGTGGTAATGTATGCAATGCTTTTTTAGCACCAAAAATTAAAATCGTTTACCAGCAATAATTTTAAACAGAAATGGTCCTGATGATGGGCAGAATACGTAGGCCTCGGCTTCGTTGAGTGTCTGTTACACCCGGTATACAACGTGTTACAAAAACCCCTTATGCCGAATATGGTATATAGGGATCATCAAACTGAACAACTTTTACTATGGGACCAACTCTTCTCTCTGCCACGTTGTAAAGTTATAGAAAATGTATACCAGTATACATGAACATTTTAACTGTGTTATTTTATTACCTTTCTTTGATCGTCAAATTTGACAAAAAGGAAAAGATCTGCTCTAATAAAATAGAAATGCTACTAGTTAATTAGAAATTATAAACTAGGTATAAGATGATATATTATGTACGAGTACCTACTAATAGTTTTCAGTTAGCATTCTTTACTAGAAAAGTAGGTTTCTCTATAAAGTATACCGCACATAAGTACGTGTTACCGCAAACGCCATTTATCTTCATACAAAACCTTTCTGCACAAGTATGTAAGTGTACTTCGGAATGATATTTAGGAATGTTCGAGGTCACATTGATGGATAGATAATTAGACAAAGGTACTTTTTTTAAATGAGTGCAAAGGTCTTTGCTTTACTACTCTAAGACGGTAACATCACAATTTCTTACATGTTGTCATGCTTTAAAAACTAAGTCTAAGCTAAAAACTACTCACCGAATTTTCTTAATCACTACATAGTATAAAACAAAGTCACTTCCCGCTGTCTGTCCCTATGTATGCTTAGATCTTTAAAACTACTTACCGAATTTTGATGCGGTTTTTTTTAATAGATAGAGTGATTCAAGAAGAAGGTTTATATATAATACACGATGTCAAATTCCACACTACACCGCAGCGAAGCGAGGGCGGGTCGCTAGTTCTCACTAAAAAGGTACATACTTACGTAAATCTTCGACGAAAAACTGAATAATCTAATACGATTCCGTTCAATCAGTTGGAAAATCACGAACCAACGCCACGTGACCTATCAGACATGCAAATTATTGTCGCTAGCGAGCGTGAAAAACTCGCACGTACCTACTTGACAGTCCACGCAACCTGAATCCTTAAGTGGACCTAATATTAGCTACACTAACGAGATTTAGCCGCTTATTATACCGTGAAACCCGTGTAACGACGTTTATTTCATACTTATAAAGGTTAACGCACATAATGTCGGGGCGCAGCGGGGCGGGCCGCAGCGCAAAAATCGCTCGCATTTATACGCTCATTCGCTGTAAGGGTGGCATATCTCAAAATTGGCGAGTTTTTAGTTAATAATATAGTTATGTAGAAAAAATGGAGCTCTGTTTACTGTAAAACCGCCATTTCTTTAAACTCTATAGTAAGAGAGAGAGAGCAACTATTCACAGTTGTGCTGCTAAAGCACTGTTCCGGTACTTGAAACTTTAAAATTCTCTCCTGTAAAATGATACTTTTTAAAAATTTCGACTTTGCTGCAAATGAGCGTATATGAACGTATATGCACACTATGCCGCCGGGTCGCAGCGGGCCGCATTTCCATATTTAAAAATACAAAAAACCGACTTCAAAAAACCTACCTCTAAAAAGCAAGAAATAATATACAAATCATTAGATACGCATTATCATTGTTATAATAAAACACGTCTATTAAAGTCGGGTGGGGCTGGAGTACATCTTCCTTTTTTATTCTAAAAGCCCCACCCGACTTCAATTGACGTGTTTTATTATAACAATGATAATGCGTATCTAATGATTTGTATATTATTTCTTGCTTTTTAGAGGTAGGTTTTTTGAAGTCGGTTTTTTGATTTTTTAAACAATTGTTTTATTTTTTTATTTTTAGTGTAAGTACCTTCTGTATTAGGTAGTGTAGGTTCTGTATTTAGGTAGAAAAATCGGCTCAGCCAAACGTGAGATAATCGCGGAGAAACATACATACATACAAAGTGAATACCTCCTTTTTTTGAAGTCGGTTAAAAAGACTACACAAAGGTATCCCTTCCCCAACAAAAAAAATCATCTAATTCGGTTCAAAAATAAGAAAATTGTCAAGTTTGTTGATTTAATATCATAGTATTTTCAGGATTACTTGTAAACTACTGAACCGATTTGAAAAAAAATTAAATGGGACCATCTCGCAAGAAAACTCAATCGAACAAAAAAAGAATTATCTAAATCGGTCCATAAATGTCGAAGATACGCGCGAACAACGATAAAAAAAAAAAAAAAAAAAAAAAAAAAAAAAAAAAAACATACAATCGAATTGAGAACCTCCTCCTTTTGATGAAGTCGGTTAAAAATGCGCTGCGGCCCGCCGCCCGCCCCGCTGCGCCCCGACATAATGTGCGTTAACCTTAAGACCGCAAATATTATTCCAAATAACGCACGTCATCAAACAACATGAAACCGATTTTACGGATAAGAATACCAAGATCTGTTCGATGCGTGCGTGTTTGCGTACGTTGCGTACAATGCGGGTCAGCTGTGGGTGGACGCAGCCTTAACATTAAGGATGTACCTACGTCTAGTTTTCAACTACTCAATCAATTTTCTTATGGAAAAGCTTTAGTTGACATTGTTTGATAGTTGTTAAAAGATCCAATTAACCTTATTCTTTATTTTTTTTTATTTATTTATATAAGTACATTTTACATGAAATTATATACAAGTGGAGGAGCTCGGTGGCGCATTGGTGACCAAAAAATTATTATCTCGAGCTCCTACGTGCTTCGGAAGGACGTTAAGCCGTTGGTCCGCATTTGCAGTCGTTAACACCCACCAATCCGCATTGGCCCAGCGTGGTGGGTTATGGCCCGTCCTCTTTATCCACCCTAAGGAAGGCCTGTGCCCCAGCAGTGGGGACATTAAAAAATGGCTGATGGACAATGGACATAATACAAGTGGGTCTTGACTCTTGAAGTTGTTAAGGATTAGGTCATACATGAAAACCAATTACTGGTATACACAACATTTCCCATTAATAAAATTATTATGTTATCCTATTAAATTAACATCAAGTTGGGAAGCATTGATTGATACTTAACTTCTTTATATATTCGCATTGGAACAGGGCGTCAATATTCTAAACAATTTAAGTAGGTACCTACTTTACCCACATTGATAGAACTTATTGATGTATAGTATCTACTTTCAATAATACAGATAGGTATTAGGTATACACATACGATTTAGGTAACCAAAACCAAAAGTACCTACATTTTTAACATGATATCGTGTGTTAAGCTCTCGGTGGTAACATTAAGTAAATAATGTCACAAAAAGTTATTTTCCCACACGAAAGTTCATGGAAATCAAACAATAGGCCTTTAATCAACATCGAGAAAAATCAAACCTCAGCGTTTACGTTACACTGGGTAATACAAACCTTAATGTAGGGGAATAAAGTTGACAATGCATTAAAGGACTCCTGTCACGAAAATTGAATCAATTTACGCTGAGCGAATTGTCGGAGTGGAGAGATTGGCAGATTCTTTTTTTCCTAATCGAGTTAAATCAGAATTGTACTGTTATTACTTGTCGCTAATGGACGTCGTCCTAATTTTGCTTTTGGAGTAACCTAAGTATTGTTTTAGGAGCTCACCGGGTAATGGAATGTTTTAATTAACTTAAAAGAATTGGAAAATTTTGGTTAGCTCCAAAAATGATTAAGAGCCCGTACACACATTTTGCTTCTGACTGCCGCTCTCTCGCTCGCACATTTCATGTTTTCTCAAGATTTCTTAAATCTCAGATTTGCGTAAATGAAGAAAAATGTGTCTCGGCAACTTTTCGCAATATACACAATATTTACGGACATTTCAAGTATATTTCAGTTTTTGTTGCTAAAGTAAAAAAAGTTGTCGTTTCTAACAGTTATTTGAACTGGCAAAAACGATAACTTTTTGTACATCAGCAACTCGAAACTGAAATATATGTTGAAATGTCCGTAATCTTATATTGCGAAAAGTGGTCGAGACACATTTTTCAATTACGCACTCAAATTTAAGAAATCTTGAGAAAACATGAAATGTGCGAGCTAGAGAGCAGCAGTCAGCGGCAAAATGTGTACGGAATCTTAAACTTAGACTGAGTTTAGTACTTGAATTTGTGAAATCTCGAAACCCTGGGATAAGCGGAATGTTATTGTGGGCAGCAGCTTACATTTTCAATGCTTAAAAAAGTCACAAGCACCTTATAGATCTAATTTTCTCATTGGATCTTACGCATCGCACCAAACGGATATAATTTTACCATTGAAAATGGTTATCAGATGCAAATCGCCTGAGACGTATTTTTAGCCATATCTCCGAGGATTTTAGGAGGATCGAGATGGGAATAGTACCAAAAGTTGAGGAATTTATCGAGACACGTGTGAATGTTTGAATTTTGTAAATCTACTAGTAACTTTTTTGTAAATTTGCAAATTTTTTTTGCCGGTTTTTTGGGGGGTGTTTGTTTACTAACTTGTAAATATTTCGAAAAAAACCGAATTAAGAAAAAATGGGTCCTAGGGTATTAGTTTGGCTACAAAATAAAGACAAAATTTTGAAAATCTGTTAATAATTGTGACCTGTAGGTGGTCCCTTTATATTTGGAATTGTAGAACGGGTGTTTCTGTACATAAAAAGTGATGTAGCTTCTATGATTATTGACCGATCGTCATGGTAATAGTGTTAAAAGATGCAGAAGCAGGCGAGAAGTGCATTCGATGTAATTTCGAAAATCGGTTAATAATATCGTAAATTTTTGGGTTCATTTTCAATGCTCCGATTCTTGCGGGGACTGTAAAATCTGTGAATTTTTTTATGCACAACGGGATAGTCCTTGGCCTTCACCACACTTGATGATGCCGAGGGTGGAAGCGCACTAAATCCGGAATCCTCATCACTGAGGAACTAAATATAGCTATCTTATCTCTAACTGCCGGAACACAACAATTTTTTAATTGTTGTTCTTGTAAGAGGTAGGTAAGATGGTGGTAGCTAGCCAGGCGGACTTGAAATAAGCCCTACCACCAAGCAAATCGAGTACAAATTTTACGCCCCTCCTGGGAATCGAACCCTGGTCGCTTATACTTCTGCGCCTTATACGGGTGGGCGAACCACTAGACCACAGAGGCGGTTATTCTTTGTACAGGAGCGCATCGTACAGAACACAGAATTCATTTATTACCTAAAGGCTAGATGTGATGCGTTTGCTGCGTACGATGATGCCGATCAGCAGGTCTACCGGCTAAAAAAAAGAAGTTAATGTTAACTGTAATTTGACAGATGTAATGTGATACACTGCTAATCCGTTTTGGCACAAATAAAAACTTACCAAAGAAAAGTAGCAACGTATCACATCCATCTGTCAAATTACAGTTAACATTTACTTTATTAATTTTAGCCTAGACCCGTGGTAGACGATTACTTACTTCTTTTTCCATCAACATTTCAGTTAGTGAAACTTTTCCCGATCCACATTTTTCTAGCGATATTACGGTGATGTAGTCATTCTCGGACTAGAGAACCTTTAGTGATTGTTAGATGTGAAATTGGATAATAATATATTATGAAAAATTTCAATAATAATAATCATCAAGCAATATTTTACCTTAATTTATAGTTAGTATAAAAAACCTTTTTCTATATAGAAATCTCATACTTTCACAAAAAATTGTAGGAGCTATTTTTAATGGTGGTTTACTAGGTAGCAGAAGGTTTACAGCTATTATCTAACTTTATGTTAATTTTGCTCCATTTTCGTTATTTATAGCGAGCTGTGGGCAGATTATCAAGATTTTGCATTCTGCATATTACATAATGTGGCAAATATCACGATCGGTGGACGATGCAATTAAATATATAATAACTAGCGATAAGCTATTTTGATTAAGATGGATGAATAATTTTTTAGCACATTTTATAGTTGGAAACTTAGAGCAATACGGGCTTGAAGCCGCGTTGCTATAAAGTTGGAAAGCTAAAATTGCCCATAACAATTTATGTTTTTAGTTTATTAAAATAGTATAAAAGCACCAAAATAATATTGTAATGGTTTTTATTCAAACTTGTATACTGGTTTTAAGAAAAGTAATTTAAAAATACAGGTACTCCATAATATAAACCACACTAATACTACAATATAATGTTTACCTAAACAAATAATTAAATTAAAGCTGCTAGGTAGTCTAGTGAATTTAGTAGTAAGTTAAATTCAAACGCTCTGTTAGTCTAGAGTTAGTTAACCGAATCATGATACACAAAGTTCGTTAGTTGTGTCCCCAGAAAGCTTTTTCCTGTTACGTAAATAAACTTGTTAATATTCGCTCGATGCTCACAGAAGTCACACCAAAAGTTAAAAATAATAATGTTAAGCCACTGTTCCTTTTTTGTGAATTGTGTAATTCTTCCTGTTGTATTTTCTGAAAACTTGACAAATAATAGGCTTTTGTGCTGTTTTTATCAAGCCATGAAACTTGTTGTTAGAAGCATTTTTTCAAGTACACACATCAACTTTGTCTAGGGATACAGGTGTTATTTTCATACAAACGAGGTAACTTTGAAGCCTTGGTTTTCTGCCAGGGATGTACTGTGCTGTGATCTGATGATGGCTATCCAGGGAGTGAATGGAGGAGATTCAGATCGCTATACACACCTAACTGATCTGACCAGCATTCTAAAAGATCAATGGACAATATGGACATGTTTAGAAAAACCGCGAAAATAGCATGAAAATGTATGGAAATCCTGAAACTGAGAACTCTGACCCATCAATCTTTTAGAATGCTGATCAGATCAGTTGGGTGTGTATAGCGATCTGAATCTCCTCCATTCACTTCCTGGATGGCCATCATCAGATCGCAGCACGGTACATCCCTGGCAGAAAACCAAGGCTTCAAAGTTACCTCGTTTGTATGAAAATAACACTGTATCCCTAGACAAAGTTGATGAGTATACTTTCCAACTTTTCGGCTGCATTTCGTCTCCTCACTCCTAATATCGGGAAGCTAGTATAAAATCGTTCGCACACTTTGTGAAGAAACAAACGAACGAACGAACACACAATCTAGAAAGCAACCTAATAAAAACGTGTTAAAAACTATGGCATGGGATGCCATAGTAGATAAAAGTAAGTTAAATTAACTAGTTTCATGAATCAACTGTTAAATACACAGAACCAAAATAGAGTTTAAATTGAAGTAGGCCCGTTGCGTCACTGCTAAACAAAAAATACTTAGTTATTTTTATTTATCACAGAGTAATAAATATCACGGAGAAGTGACGTATATAGTTGTCGTTTATTAGCCGTTTTATGAGAATTTCATGGGGCTGTTGACAAGAAATCAGCCGTATTCCTTTCATCGGGCCTGCGATTGGATTGGCTCATGGACACTTTTATTGCATTTTTATGGACACTTTTACAGGATGACTGGTTTCCTTGCGGTTGTGAAAATGAAAAACAACAACGTACCTTTAGCAGGAAAAACTATCGAGTACGAATCGTATTCGTATTTTTTTTTTCATTGTTAATATTGTGCTTTTTACGTGGGTGGGTGGCGCTGTACAAAGAACAACGAACGACCACTTCTCGTTGACCTGTCAAATAGTTTTCTTTTTTTAAGTTGATGTATAATGATAATAAAATTATATTTTAATGTTCGCTATGACTGTTAAACAATTTGCCAATCAGAAAAATATGTAATAGTAAAATCAATATGTTCTAGTTTATATATTATTAATTATTGCCAATCTTTATTATTAGTTTTCTCTATTTCGGTACTGCTGATTTTTATTTTAGTTAGCAATTAAAATGCATTGATATAATAACAATAAAAATGCATTTTGAGTTATATACACGATAATTGATAAAATGTACATTTTCACAGGTCAGAAATGGGCGCCTTTCATTCTAAACAACACAAACGATACGAACTTACGATAGTTTTTCATGCTGATTGTGTTGATTAACTATTTATTCAGGTACCTGTAGAATTTCCTATACCAGCCCAAGTAGCATAAAGACCTCGAGAATGATTTTATCTTAAAAAAAAGACAAATTGTATGATCATCGAAACATCGCCAATTACTGTAAGTATCCATCATTGTGATTTCCAAAATAACCATCTGTAATACTTGTATTTATTTGATTTATGACATTCTATTAATCTTAAGTGGAAAAGCGAGAAGAATGAAACGCGAGCCTTGCCACTTCCAAATTACGTAGATCTTTCTGGTGGAGTATTTTCAAACAAAATTAAAACGATTATGGCATAATAATTATACGTGAGGGATCTTCGCAAATTGGTGCTTTAGCATCCTTACAACCGTGTAATTCTTAATAGGTACGCCTTGAAATTAATTTTACTTATGTTAACGGTTAACGTTTTAAAAGGCCGATGATTTTCTTTATAATTTTGATACAGTAGTAAAACGCGTATTAATTTTCTGTAGAGCCATAGGTACGTAAGCGAGATTACAAAAGCCTGTTGATTTCGGCCAGGTACTTAGGTACATGGACGAAATAAATAGTAATAAGAGTACGTAATAAATAGTCGTGCTAGTTTAGTTGTAAGTTAAAAATGTATTTTGTTTAAAATAGGATCACATATTAGATATGGCGAAGGTTTTACTTCTACGAATTTGAATGACTTTGTTATTTTTTTTCTTTTCTTCGTAATACTTACTCCTCATGGTTATGAATAAATAAAATTATTTCAAAAAGTTCCTATCTGCGTTTTACAGTAAAGGGCTTCTTTAATTCTTTTGTCTCTCGGTCATTAAAAATCCCAGATATAAAAGTTGGAAATGCTAGGAATATTAGAGCGGAGCGCAGGCAATCGGATCGTGTCAACGAGCGATCGACGCGACGCTGCGCTGCCGATAGCATTCAACGATTATGTCGCCTCGGGCGGAATTTAAAATATAATAAAATGGTGTAAAATGAATTTAAAATAACACTATTGGATAGGTAAAAATGACAATATATTTTTAGTTAAAAGTAGCTCGTTTTGCTAACACTGGTAGGTTAAAAAGTTTGCAAGGTGCTAATGTTGGTGTAATGAATATAAAATTTTTGTAAAATATTTATATACTTAAATATATAAAATCATTTTTTTTAATATTCATTATCAATTATGACTGAATTTTTATTTTCCTTATAGTTTGCGGCTCATTTATTTTGTTCAATACTTATAATATGGACTAATAATGAACATAACCTATCTTTTGCAAATAAACAGATTATCAGATTTTTACGTTATTTATAGTGAAACAACCGTTTTCACCAAAATCCGACAAGAAATATCTATTTAAAAGACAGAATGATATGTTTGTCTTTACCGTTTTAAGGATCCATCATTCTTTCGCTATAAATACACGATTACACGCCCAATGATCTGAAAATACGTGTGTGGAGGATTTTCTCGTGAAATCAGCTCAATTTTATTGTTCAACGCCTCCTGATTGATTTATGGATTTCGTATAAAATTGTTGTTCTATTTATTTCGTCCCGTCTTAACGTCATTTTTAGAGTTACAGTGAATGAACAACTTTTACTATGGGCCAACCACGGAATCGAAAAAAAAATCAGCTGTTCCATACATTATAGTCGAGTCGATGTTGTACTTTTTTATGGAACAGCTGTTTTTTTTTCGAGATTCCGTGGTTGGCCCCATAGTAAAAGTTGTTCATTCACGTGGTCTGAAATCCCCATTTAATTTTTAGATATACTTTAAAAATAACTGCGTTAATAAACAAATATTGTACATCTCATTGTGATTTTATTTATCTAAATTATTTATTACTTGTATCCTAAACGTAAAATATAACACAAAATACGCGAACTATTTTATGCTTGTACCTGGGTATTTTTTGTCATAAAACTCATCTTCTTATCAATATTATACTTTGTTACATACAATCAAAGTTTTTAAAGAAACTAGCAAAGCAGTCCACAAAGGAAACGATATTTAAAAAATGATAATATTAAAAAGATCAAAAAAATACATGTACTTGAATCCATAGATCATTATTTTTATAAAACTAGCAACTTCAAATATTTGTAACTAAATGGCGCACACGCAAAACAAGCTAAACAAATGTGATTGAGACTTAAAATAAGTCCTTGAACTAAATAAAACCACTGGAATGCCAACATACACGAAACAGTGTCTAATAAAGTAGACCAAATAGAAAAGTTAAACTTTATTAAACTTTCGTCTTGATTAATCGTCGAGCTTCCGTTACAGCGGATTGGGGTCACCACACGTTTGTCATTTGTCGGGACTTTCCCAACTGAATAGAATAGTTGCAGTTACCACGCTTTCAGAATATCCATAGTTAGAAAGCTCGAAGCTTTTTCCTCGTTACGTTTGATTATAGTTCTAGAACTATCGTCGCAGTCGAAGTTTGTAATAATTTCGATGTTTTATCATAGCTCGCTCTGTTGTAGTTGTTAAATTGTCTTTCGTATTTAATGGTGAAAAGAAAAGAAGCCGATTTACGTGAAATGTCAAAATAAGTTTTTCATCTATGCAGCTCGCAAAATTGCGCGTTTAGTGCGTCTATATGTCGCAGGAAAATCGTTTTTTGCCGTGAGCTTGAGTTTTGAATCACTCTTTCTCATTCTCGCAGCAAAAAACGAATTTGCTGCAAGTTTTCTTGCTACTAGAAGTGAAAAGTTGTATGTTTCACACGAGAGCAATATTTAAAGGGTTAAGCTCACCATGAAGAGTTGGCAAGTTCTTTGTGTTGGTGAGCTAAATGGACTGTAATTGGAGGATGATGGAAACACTTAGTTAATATAACAATTTAATTAGTAATTAATAAGCAAAGATTTGGCACACACAAGGAAATATGACAACAACCAAAGCAGACAAGACCATAAAGCACATTTTTAGGTAAACGTCATTATAAAAATATAAAACTGAAAGTATCAAAAAGTTGGCATCTCAGCCAGTCGCCAACACTATGCAATCAAATCAAAATCACGAATAATTTGGCAGCACTAACTAATTTCGTACTGAAAAAATTTAGTTCCACTTTATTTCATTTCTGTTCTTGCTGGCCAATCTGAAAGCCGACTACAACGACAATAGGTGTCATCGTTAAGCGACTAGTCATTATTTTCAAAAAGCTGAATTCATAAAATCTTTGGTATTCGCATTATTTGTATAGTGGACAAACCAAACTCATGTCCGATGGTAACCCTCGTTACGCAGGATTTAACGGTGTCATCGAACCGAATGACATCGTTAGCGAAACTTCGACCAAACGAACTAAAAACTTTTTCTAAAAACCGCTTTCTGTAAGCAATACCCTTTAATTACAGCGGTTATGTCAAAAGGTCCAGATAATTATGTTGGTTAAATGGCACTCCAAATAAAAGCAAAATTATAAGATTTTTTGCCAGTTTTTTGATATGAAATAATTATACCTGATAAGTAATTTTAAACTGTAAATAGTTTCTAACCCCCCACATTTCCGTAAAAAAAATAAAAGAGTCGTAATGTGGGTTTCAAAGCTTCTTAATATGTTTCAGACTAAGTAACAGATTAAGTTGGTGCCGTTTTCACCAGATTGCTCAGCTGAAGTGGCAGTGGGCTGGACACATAGCGAGAGGAACCGATGACCGTTGGGGCGGAAAGGTTCTGGAATGGCGACCGCGCACCGGACGGCGCTCCGTGGGTAGGCCCCCGAAAAAGTAGACCGACGATCTGGTGAAGGTCGCAGGAAGCCGCTGGATGCGGGCAGCGCAGGATCGATCGTCGTGGAGATCCTTAGGGGAGGCCTATAGCTATACCTAGCAGTGGGTGTCGTGCGGCTGATATGATGATGAATTTTACCATTAGCAAGCCAGTAGCGTTAAATATACCTTGTTATAGTAGGTAAACAATGCGATTACTCCTCGTAACTGTGTACAACAGAAGTGACCAACTTCAGAGCGATTGCTGTACAAAAGGATGTAGGTATCTGTAAACTTTGCCATACATTCTTAAGTGAAGTTGCCGCAGATACTGTCTATTGTTAATTTAATCGCATTGTACTTATCCCTACAAACGGATAAAACACTGCGGAACTACAGACTACAAAAACGTTACTCGGAAACATGCGAACTCGTATTAGCAAAGTGATGTCCACGTGCAGGTAAATTATTAGTTAAGCAATTAAAATTCACATAGTAACAGGTCAATCAATATTTTCATGTTTTCCGTTTCCGGTTTCCTAATTCCACAATGAATCAATTACTAGACTTTAGGTCATCATTATACACGACTGCCTAATATTCTTGTTAAATTATCCAAATTAATAAATAATGTGTTCATCAGCCATTTTTGATGTCCCCACTGCTGGGGCACAGGCCTTCCTTATGGGTGGTAAGAAGGATGGGCCATAACCCACCACGCGGGCCCAATGCGGATTGATGGGTGTTAACGACTGCAAATGCAGCTGGGACCAACGGCTTAACGTGCCTTCCGAAGCACGGAGGAGCTCGAGATAATAAATTTTTGGTCACCCATCCCATGACCGACTCTTGCGAACGTTGCTTAACTTCCACAATCGCTGGGCCAGGCGCTAAACCACTGCGCCACCGAGCTCTACAATATAATAAATAATAATGATGATAATTTACTATTAGTTTTCACTAACAAAAAATGGCAAACATTATGATATCAATTTTTCTGCGGAACATATTTTTATTTTGAAAGCGTTATGTTATAATTATAACTTTATGTGACAGATCAAAATAGTCTTAACAGCTGCATTTAGCAGCTGGACTGAAAAGAAGATAAATTAAGATATCTACTTTTAAATGTACCTACACAAAAACACAAATATAAATAGTTCAAACTATAGTAAAACAAAGTAAAAGTAAACACTGAATTTCATCAAATTACTCACATTGTCTCCCAAAAAATTTTGCGCAAAGTCAAAATAATCGTCATCGCATCGAATTAAATTTTAGATCTAACATCCTTTGGGGAAAATAAAGTGTCAAGTCTCAATCTTTTAATATTTAAGGTGTAAAAGTGTTTATACACAAACAAAAAAAGTGTTTAAAAAGTCTATATAGCCCTTTGGCGCAGGTAAAAAGAAAAGTTTTCCCTATGGCTGACGCTGGCTACAGTAAAAGTTCCACTCATTTTGCTTTCATGAATGTCCCGACTTAATTTTTTTATTTAATTTATTAGCCTTGTAGCGAGCCATGCTAGGTATTAAGTTATTTTATAATATAATATATCAGTAGTTACTTTATCATTAAATGAAAAACTGAGAATCGGACCTTTTGCGAATTCGACCAAGTGCTAAGCTAATTATTATTCTTAGTCATTATTATTAGGCAGCAATTTTTTTTTTAATTATGTATTTTTTATCGCCTCTTTCTAATTCAAATTAATTAAGTAAGGATTTTTCACTAGCACTCTAGCAAGTGTCAAGAATGAATACCGTAATTACATCATATAACCTAATTCAAGTTTTAGAATTAATTGCCCAGCTGTTGGAGATGGGGCGGGGCGGCTGTAAACACTCGCAAAACGGAAATTATTTTCACGTCAAAGGCATCTTTTTGTATGGCTAAGTATGATGTATTTTTTATAAAAGTTCATTAAATGTGCCTAATTACTGTGCTTTTCAATGTAGACAGCTTTTGATGAAGGATTGTAAGTGATGTAATAGTTTTATTTTACTTAGCTTAGGTTCAAGTGCAATTTAATCACTTCGGAATTTTTAGAATAAGTATTAAACATACTTAAATTTAAATACCTAGCACCTGTTTCCTATGTTTTAAATAGCATTATATTCTGGTTTAATTTTTAAACAATAGATTAATTTTCAATTAAATTTGTTTGTTAGTTAGTTAATTGCTACCTACTTATCCGGGACCTTTAAAACCGACTCATGAGTTGTATCCTTAGAATATTGATTTACTGAATCTACGGTGAGATCTGTACCCTGTACCCCTAGCACGAACATTTATCAATAAAAAAACGCTCGTAAAATTACTCGATAGAGTAGTGGCGCGTATAAAAATCGCTTGTGTAATTTTGTTCGGGAAATTTGTACAGCGCCATCTACCGCCGAAAAGCGAAGTTAAATTTCTCATAGACAATAATTGCTCTATCGTACTTTTACGCGCGCTTTTTTTCGATAATGTCCTAGCTAGCGCCTACTGTACCCTTAGCACGAACAGCTCAACAAATAACGCGAGTAAAAACACAGTAATTTTGTGTGGGAAATTTGTAGAGCACCACCTTCCGTTGAAAAGCAAAATGAAATTTTCCATACGTATTACGATATCGAGGAGTACTTTCACGCGCGTTTTTTTTTCTATTGATGTTCGTGCTAGGGGTACTGAACTTTTCATCAAATAAAAATGTGTTAAAATCACGATATGTTTGTGTCAATTAATTTTAACTAGCCTATAAATAAACTTATCTTAATAATATGACCTCTAGACTCTAGACTAGACAAAGGCAAAGTTTTAACAAAATTAAGAAAACCATTATCAAACTTTGGCTAAGTCTATTTAGCTACATGAACGCCCTAAATATTTGTATTTTCTTTTCGGTTACACTTTTCTTCTGCTTCTATTTGTACCTACTTAAGCTTATTTGCCTTATAATTATGATCTTAGCGGTTTTATTTAAATTCTTTTTTTTGTACTACTGTCTATGTTTTTATTTATGTCTCAAACATAGAATTAATTAGATAATCACAATGATTTGATGTCTTTATTTTTTAAGATGTTTTCATTTACAATGGTTTTTTGGGTTCCGTACCACAAAAGGAAAAAACGGAACCCTTATAAAATCACTTTGTTGTCCGTCTGTCTGTCTTGCAAGACCCTTATCTCGAGAACGCCGACAGACAGACAACAAAGTGATCCTATAAGAGTTCCATATTTTTTACTTTTGAGGTAGGTACGGAACCCTAAAAACACCTCGTCACCAGCTCTCATCCCACCTGAAGAGCTGTGACAAGTCGGTTATTTGTAGCACTTATATTTTATTATTTAATAGTAGCGGCATCTAAAAGAGAATATATCGAATATTTGTTATCAATAGGTACCTATATACCTACATGAATAACAAGTGATTGATCAGCGTCGTTATCGCTGAAATATTAATAGATAATGTAGGTACTTAAACCGGGAATATAAATGTTAACGACACAATAAGTAATAGGGACGTGCTTTCCTTTTTCTTTCCAGCAAAAAAATATTTCAGGTACTATTCCAACTACTTACTTATTTCATTTTATTTCACTATGTATTTTTTTCAGCAAGCTACACAACTTATAATAATATAGGTACGTAAGCATGAATTTGTATTTATTGTACTGTGTTTGTATTTTATTTTATAATATTAAATGTACCGCATTCGTGGCATCTGTTCCCTAAGGGTTGACTGGGAGAGAATTCTCTTAGCATTAAGGCCCTTATAGCCATCCACTAGCGCCGCCAATACATATGTATGTATATTTTATTATACGTATAATCCGCGCGCGATGAGAATGGTATAATACCTTTTGGAACTGAGACGCGCACGGTACCGCTAACGCCGCAGCGCGGCGCTGTACCTGCACTACTTCTTTACAGTCATTTATTTCATTAATATTTAGAAAAAGGAATCAACCATGACATCTTAATTTGTCTCATATTTTTTTAAATAACTTTTCAACAGTTTTCATTCTTTCTGAAAGTTTAAATCCATTTAAATTAAAAGTGGCCACTGTCGGTCGTTTCGATTGCATTTTAAAACTAGTACAAATAATTAAAAATCTACACAGTTATTAAACAGATATTAGAGACAATTTAAGAGGGCATGGATGTTTCCTTTTTTTAATATTTACTTGGTTGACGAGTAATAAAAATTAATGTATTGGCGGCGCTAGTGGATAATGTATGCAATTAATAGGCAGGAAAAGCGAGTGAAAAGCAGTCTGAAGGTTATTTTTTATTCAATATAGGACAGGTTTAGTTTGGTCAGTTTTATTCTGGACGCAGTTCTAGTTTGGAAAGTTTGTAACATTTATATCAAACGAAAGACGAAAACATTGAAAAACCTTCAGACACTTTTTTATAAATGTTCGCGTTATGGTCAGACATAAAAAAAGTTTTGTCTCTAACAAAAGCTATAGAATAGTAGTCACGGATTCCTATAATAAATAATATAGAATAGTGTAAACAAACCTATCACCGGTCAATGAACCTTTGTTTGTGAGTGGAGTTAATTGGACAATGGCTCTCATCAATTGTTTTATTTAGGAAATGACAATCAATTTTCCCAAAGATCGATTTTCGAAGATATAATAAAAATACGCTCTAGAAAAATAAATGTTATAATTACTGTAAAAAACACATGAATTACCTATTACTTTTCTTAGGTGAAAAAATAGTCATCTTTCCATATGCTAAAACGGATCGGATGCTAAATCGGATTTGGATCAAGCAAAATATTATTTATTGTACACCATGAACATTTTATAGAAACAAACAAAAGAAAAATTGGCAGCCTTATCGCTAAAAAGCAATTTCTTCCAGGCAACCATGAATTGAGCTGGATAAAGAAACTAGGTAGAAATGGAATTTACATACTCACACAATTTAAACGCCGAACTGAAGTTTCCTCATAAATCATAGACTCTATGAGCTAAGTCAATATCGATCAGACAATCGATAAAATTCGCAGAATCGATCGGTTACTGCTTGTAGGGTACTTGACCTATTTATTTTGTTTACATTTCCATAGGTAACAATATCATTCAGAGAATGCAAGATTTGGCAGAGGAACAACAAACAAATGAACGAGAATCTTATAGGGTCATCGACCGATAATCGTCTGAACTTGATTGATTTAACACAGGGATAGACAAAGCGGACAGATGCAATAATAATAGAATTATTCGTTATTACTTCACTATCTTTTTATTAATAAATAAAAAAATAATTTCACCTCAGTACCCTTAGCACGAACAGCTATCGAGAAAAAAAACGCACGTAAAATTACTCGATAGACAATTATCTATGGAAAATTTCATTTCGCTTATCGGCGATAGATGGCGTTGTACAAATTTCCAATACAAAATTTATCTATCGAATGATTTTACGCGAGTTATTTTTTTCGATAGCTGTTCGTGCTAAGGGTACAGACGTTGTGAATTTTGGGACTATCAATTTCATATATAAAAGTAGGTAGACAAGATTCAGAGTGAGATTCAATTTTAAAAGCACTTTAAAGTGCTTCACTCAGAGAAAGCGGCATGAATTCTTTCTGATTCAGTTGATTGTAATAAAACAATATGTACCTATGTATACCTAATGGAATGCACCTGCATAATTAAGTTGTATTATTATTAAATCGATTGAGGTGTATGAAGCGCGTTAAATGTTTCGCAAAACGTAGCTGCCATTCACAAAATATTCATATTCATATTTTTTTATTGCACCAATTTTTTTATTTTCGCAAAACATTCCTTTTTCAAAATGCAATTTTCGAAAAAGGTACCTTTTTTAGAGTTAGCTCCTATAAATTGTTCTACAGGTATTGAAAATCAAAAACGGTGTATTTTTTCTTTAAAAAAATAAATAAAAAGTAGTAAGTAGGTAGGTAGGTTCCTTTTGCGTAAGATACGTTTTGCGAAAAGTGCATTTTGCGAAAGGTACGTTTTTGTGAGGGGTACGTTTTGCGACTAAGCCGTTCAAACTCGTTCCTCTTAGGGCCCTAAATCATATTGAATATTGAGATAAAGAGACATCTTTGACATATGACACACTCTGTTCGACCAGCCACTCCCCGTGATTGAACATGATGCGGCTTCCGACGTGATGAAAACGATCTAGTTAACCATCTCATGTTCGGTGCGACCTGGCGCTTCGCCAAATAAGGTATTTTGTAGAAATTGCCCTGATATTACCAGCTTCATAATAATGACTTACGCGTCAAAAGTGATTTGAAGTCTTTTTGGTGATATTTCAGTAGAAAAACATATTCAATCGAATCACACGCAACTAAGTGCTACAGAAAAAATCTCTTCATTATTAAAATTTATGTTTCATAAATTTTCATAAATTAGCCTTTTGTACATCCTTCTACACGTGCAGCCTGTGGTCTAACTACACACAAAGTGCTTATCACGCCCTCCGAGTCCAATACAATAATGCGTTCAGGGTGCTTTTGGGGCTGCGTCGCTCCTGCAGTGCATCCGGGATGTTTGCAGAAGCCAACGTAGATTGTTTCTACGCAACTATGCGCAAAAGATGTGCTTCCCTGGTGCGCAGGGTGCGGGGGAGCCCCAACAGCATCCTGGACATGATTGCGAGCAGACTTGACTGTTCGTATATCAATCGTTGCTGTGCCATATCAAGTGGCATGGCAAAAACACAATAATAATAAAAAAACCTAAACATAAATACTAACATAGTTTATAAGAAATATTGTTACTAACAAAATGAGTTACATTACTTGAATAAATAAATTATATTATTATTATATTATTATTAAATATAAGAATGTTAGATTGATCTTTGCATTTTCAGTAAGTATATTATGTGATTGTTTTATTTACAATCTACTAACGTCTGCTGGTTTCATTCAAAATAAAACAGAAATTCTATGAAATTAACTTACTTGACAGGCAATGTCAAGTAAGTTAATTGGAACTTAATCTTTATTGTGGAATAGATTCTTTGTTGGTTAGACGGGGAAAGTTGAAAAAGCTAGTTTTAATTAAAAACTTTTCAGCACTTTGCCGTACGTAGCATTTCAGTACCCTTAGCACGAACAGCTATCGAAAAAAATAACGCGCGTAAAATCATTCGATTGATACATTTTGTATTGAAAATTTGTACAGCGCCATCTATCGCCGATAAGCGAAATGAAATTGTGTATCGAGTGATTTTTCGCCCTTTTTTTTCTCGATTGCTGTTCAGAATACATTTCAATTTTATTTAGCCATATTTCAGTACTATTGCGAATTTGAAAATGACACTTTTAATATACTTAAACTAAAGCAGTAGGTATTCAACCCTCAACACTCTTTAACAATATTTAAAAGCTCATGAAAAGAAATGTCCTTACTTGGACAGCACCTTAGAAACTTATTCACTTAATATAAATTCACTTATCTGCCCTGAAAAGAGATGAAAACAAGAATGCCGTAAAATATCTATTATGTGAGCCTCAGCTGTCGCCTTGAATATTTCTCCGGAATATTGGAAAAAGCTGAAAATCTGTTATTGTTACTTTGATCCGAGATACTGAATTTACGTTATTAGTAGATAAGCACTTTATTTTACGGGTGCCTCAGCATCAAGCTGTTTTGTACCCGTAGCATGAAAAAGTATCGAGTGCAAATCAAATTCGTATCGAGCACAATAAAATTAAAGTAATTATTTTGTTTACTTATTGCAAATCTTATTTCCCGTTATGGAGTCATAGGTCTCTAAACAAAATACAATTGGACATATTTTGTACTCAAAATGAACTTTATTCTACTTAGATATTCTTTCGTACACTAAAGGTACTGTGATGGTGTTATATAAGTATTATTACAGATATAGTATATTAGTACAGATGTGCTCATGCGATGTTGGTTCTCTGAACTCTGGTTCTGGTTAGTCCTCCCTAGGGTTACCAGGATCAAAATTCAGAAATCCGGTCTCAAAAGATTGAAAATCCTGTTTTTTGGACAAAAGTCCGGTCTGTCTCAATTAAAAAAAATGTAGGTCATTTACATTAGGCACAACTTATATTATTATCTGCTGTAGCTAATTTATCTTTTACTTTTTGTAAATTTTACACAAGTGGGTTATTTCATATAAGAATATTATGGGCATCTTTCAGAAAACTACCCATTATAGAGCCTAGTCGCGTGCGCGGTCCGAGCTGCCTGTCGATTCTGTAACAAACTCGCATCTCACTTCAAACCTCACTTCATTTCACGGAAATTTTAAATAATAAACGAGATAATGATAGGCTATTTTTTTAATCACAAAAGATTTTAGATAGCTACACGGTAGCTACCTAAAACATTTTGCAATCGGTAAAATAGCTTATATTCAGCTAATATCTATCTAATGACAAATTCACGCGAAGTGAAGTAAGGTTCGAAGTGAGATGCGAGTTGGTTACAGAATCGACGGGCTGTGCGGCGATGATGGTTTAAACAAAATCATTTCAATCAATGATGGTGTAATGGTTTTGACCAAGCACTAAGAAAAATCCGGTCTTGTATGAAATCTGGGCGGAGTCTTAAAATCTCTCAAAAAGCTCTTAACATCCGGTCAAGACCGGATTTATCCGGTCAGATGGTAACCCTAGTCCTACCTAGTCTTTATACTCCAAAAAGGTGCTCGTTCAAATGCCGCTAGGGGTAAAATAACTTCTTGTTTTCTAAACTTTAAAATATTACTTGCTGCCGCGAGATTTCAATTAATGTGCTTCATTATATTATTGTGTCACGCGTCGTCTTCACTAATAATATGAAAAAGAAATCACCAACTTAAATTAATTGACGGTTGTCGGTTGTTATACTTATGGTAAAGTAAAATAAATTTGGTACGCAATAAAAGCTGAAACGAACCGAAAAAGGTTATTCATTTTATTTCAGTCGTTTCTGATTACGTACTGAACGCCTGTTTGTTTGCCTAATGTAAACGAAAAAAGTCTATTAATCATATGACCTTGATTGTATCAAGAAGTTTACGTTATTCCCGTATTTTATGAATATTTTGATTAGATATTATTTTTTATTGCATATCGCACAATATTTTGATAGGATTTATTAAAATCTGCGTCTTAATTTTCTCTTGTTGGTATAGGTTCTACCTATAACTCTCGTCTCCTGTGAAGGCTTATATAAATTGCATACCTACCTACTCGTAATTACTTCGGTAAATTAACTAAATTACTTTTAAATAAGTGCCTCGTAAAAGTTAACCAAACCATCACCTCAGAAAAGTAACAAGGAAAATTTTCTACCATTGTCCAAAAAATATTTAAAAAAACTTTCAGAAATAGATACTTACCTTCGTAGAAAGTATTTTAGAAAAAAGTTGAAAGGATAGCTAGCATTCTCAACAGACTTATCACAGACCAGTTAAACAAATAAACAGGGGTAAAAACAATCGAATGTTTTCACTCAGAACCAAACACGGCGAGTAAACGGTTAAATAACAAACGTGTGTCATAATAACTCATAAAGTCAACAAGATTCATTCACTATGTTTATAGTAACCGCACTATGTACTGTTATTGTAATATTTTATAACTATACCTACACTGTCAAGTTCAACCTTTGGTTCACTCAGGTATGTCACATCAAGTCGTGATGTGGCCAAAATTAAAGTTTCATGAAATAGTGGAACACTTCGCGATGTGGGCAATTTTACGAAAGGGCCACGACAAAAAAAGAGGTAGACTAGAATCTCATGAAACGGAAATTAAACGATTTTTACTCAAAACACGTGGTTGTTGCATTACAAAAGTAGTACTAATGACAAAGAAAGTTTATTTACTAAGTAAATAGGTATATACTTAATTTTGCTTTCGTTTCATGAGATTCTGGTCTACCTCTACAATTTTCATTAGATCTGAAAGCAGTTATTATTATTTGTTATTATTAAATGTTGTGCGGGTACGATAATTAACTAAACCAACAAACAACATAAAAAATAAACAGTATGGTCTTGAAAATTAATATAAACCCGTACATAATTTAATGTTTGTTCTATTTTAAAGCGTAAACCCTATTTGTAATACAATATCGAAACCACAGCGCACACGGTACAAGTTTAACGATATGACGGACAACATAAACTAATAATTTACTTCGTCTGTATATATTTCGTTCGTAATTATTTACTATCTATATTAATAAAACTGTAAATTCTAAATGTTTGTGCGCGTATCACGCAAAAACCGCTGAACGGATTTTGATCGGATTTTCAAAGTTTCGTAGCTTGGGGTCCAACTTAAAATCTAGGGGCCGAATACTCAAACAGACTCGACAGTATGATGTTTGAGAGCCTCTCAAAGTTAAGTAGCATTTGAGTATGTTTCATCCAATTCAGACTGGATGAGAACCAGGGGAACAGCTTCTCTCTGTCTGTCTCTCTCAACTGTCCGTAGTACTAGCTTTCATAAACTAAGGAGATCATTTAATCTGGTCACCTTATTGTATGTCGCGGGCAAAACGGATACCTTCTGTCTATTGGGGATCTTTCTACTGTCCACGCGGACGAAGTCACGGGCGAAGGCTATTATAATATAAAGATGAACTCTGTGGTGGTGAAGCTCTGTGGCGCAGTGGTTTAGCGCCTGGACCTGTGATTGCGGAGGTTAAGAAACTTATAGTAGTGATAATATTCACTATATATAGCTGATACTTACTAACACTTGCATGCCTACAGACTTAAGGCAGCATATTGTTGAAACTTTATTAGAAACATTGTCATCAATCTCAATGTAATGTACACAATATTGTGCAAATAAATATTCTGATTTCTGATTTCGTAAGAGTCGGTCATGGTGTGGGTGACAAAAAAAATATTATGTTGAGCTCCTCCGTGCTTCGGAAGGCACGTTGGGGCGTTGGTCCCGGTTGCATTTGCAGTCGTTGACACCCACCAACCCGCATTGGGCCCGCGTGGTGGGTTGCGGCCCATCATCCTTATCCACCCACCCATAAGGAAAGCCCCAGCAGTGGAGACATAAAAAATACGATGTCGATAATAAAAAGACAAATAATTTATCCCAATTATGCACACCATATCATAAAAAAATACAGTAATCTAGAGAGCATTTTGTGAATCCACTGGTTAAGTTATGTAAGTTAAGTATAATGTATACTTACCTACTTTCTTAATAACTTAGCTAATTGTCCATTTAAACTTCGAAGTAGTACTAACATAACATAGTTTCTATGTTTACATCTCGAGGAAAGATCTTGTTGCGCTACGAAACATAGGGCTGAATACTCAAAGGCTTCTTAGCTAAAATCTTTAGTAAGTAAGCTGTCAGTTTCATAGAGTTTCTGTCAAATCTGACAATTTTTTTTAATTGGAATTGGAATTCATTTAATTCATGATTGGAATTTTAATTTATAATAGGAATTATTATTTATACTGGATTTCTATTTGTAATTGGAATTTTTATTTATAATTGAAATTTTAATTTATACTTGGATTTATATTTGTAATTATATTTTTTTATTTATCACTGAATTTTTTATGTATAAGTACTAGGAATTTTTTGTTATTGTAATTTTTATTTATAATCGGAATTTTTATTTATACTTAATTGGAATTTTTATTTGTAATTGTAATATTGATGTTGCTTCTTATATACCTACGCATGAGGTCTTCACCTATAATTGTAATAGCATTATGCTGAATTCTCTTAAGATTTTGTCTTTGTTTATTGCTTGTGTCAATGTTTATTATGTTGGTGATCAATTAATAAAATAAAATAAATAAATAAATTTAAGGTGGCCTTAACTTTAAGATTCGTTTGAGTATTTGGCCGATAATGTTACATACACTATACAAGTATGAAAAAAGTAGTTTCAATATAACCAGGGCTCTGTCACTCCGCGCGCGAGGCTGAAGCCCTCGGCGTCCTCTGAGAGGACAAATTTCATACATCAGAAAAGATAAGACCTACGCGATAGAAAGAGAGGCAACTACTAAGTGAGTCTTTTGGAGCGAAGGGAGCGCTGTGCGACCTGAATTGCACTTTATTGTGTCGGAGCAAGAGTCTCAATTTATTTAAACGATTTTGCGGAGTGCAACTTCTGTACGCTAGTACCTACACTATTATCTATTCTGTGATATAACTTATACCCTTTTCATGTTTCGTTAAAAAATTGCTGAACCCTGCAACTTATCGGCGTGAAATTATAGCCCAGATCGATCATAATAATATGATAATATTGGGATGGGGAGGAAATATTGTATAACACCGGAATACCCTTTCACTTACATAAAGTTATATCATAGAGTAAAAAAATATAATATTCCAAAAAAGTGATAAGTAAGTATCTTAAAAAAACCGGTCAAGAGCGAGTCGGACTCGCGCACCGAAGGTTTCCGTACCATCATAATATTTTTTTTTTTACATTTTTCATCATAAGTCGAAAACTATGCGGCCTAGAAAAAAGGTTTTTTTTTAAATGTGCAAACAGCGCTCTTTCATATGATACCCCACATGCCCTAGTAAAAAAAATATATTTTTTTATTTCTTTTTTATTTGCAAAATAGTTGGGCAAACGTCAGCTTAAACTATTCCAAATTTCAAGTTCTCGAGTAGTTCTCGAGATATCCAGCTGTGACAGACAGACAGACAGACTGAGTCACACCATAAGGGTTCCTTTTTACGATTGGCGTGAAACATAACGCTTAGAGTTGACTGTAGGTATTGATTTTCCAATAGTTGTAGATTAATTCTGTCAGTGCACTGCCTGCACAAACACATTACTTACTGCAAAAATAAAAACCGCTTATATAAATCTAGATTTTTTCCAAAGATTCCTTCAAGTTTCCATCCAGACTTAATCTTATCATTTACAAGATTAAAATTAAGACGGAACTTAAGTGAAACTAATGACTAAATAAAAAGCGTCACCATCGGGAACTAATGAAGACAAATCCAGGGCAGGTGGCGGGCCGGATGGGATAAAAACGGGATAGAGGACGAATGCACAAGAATTCCACAAGAAAAGCTTTTGTTGAGAGATATAACTAATTATCGCATGAATTACTTATAGAGCGACATTTCGAACAAAGAATGCTTAGTAAAATAAATAATTTTTGACAAATTTGAATAGGGATGATGACTAATGAATAAAATAACGAAATACTAATAAAAATCGTAAACATATTTAACTTTTAGAGTAGCTTGTATACCTCTTGGTTGTATTATATTGCATATTATTTGTTTTATGACCCTTCAAAGTTGGGTGGACAAGTCCATTTAAAAAGTATAAAATTTATTCTAATAAATGATACCTTTAATTAATCCGTTAAATGTATAGCAAATTTGTCTAAAAAACCATTTTGATAAACACAATATTTAATATAGCTGCCGAACAAATTTCCTACGCGTTGCATACAAACTACTCAGGCGTGACGTCATAATTGAGTAGCCGTAAGTATGGAGCGTTTTTGGGCGAGTCCATTTGTGTGCATTTCACACTGTGATATCTCGGGCAGTTTTCATACTAGCGCATTAATTCTTTTACCAATGTTTCTTTTTTTGAGAGGTAATTTAAGTAACATAAAATAAAAAAAATAGTCATCATGCCTATTATACAATGTGTTACAAATAAAAACCTCTATTGCCGAATCTGGTAGAAAGGAACCATCAAACTTTAACAACTTTTACAAGCGTTTACTATAATGCTATGGGATCAAAAAAATCAGCTGTTTCATACAATAATTGGGTGAATCAACTTTTTATTGTTTTGTGGCATTTCTTAAAATATCTACGTGAACCATTTTTATATGAAGTTAATCTGTAGTTGCAAATACTCTCAGATAATTATCTTATAAGAAAACTTGAGAGACATGAAAATTTTAACGTGATTTTAATGAAAAACATAGGTGACCCAGGAGACAACTCCTATTTTTCATATAAAAGCTGGAGACAAAATTGTCCCCTGGGTTACCTATGTATTTCTTTACACTATTGTTTATTTTTGTACAAAACTAACTATGTTTTATTGGCTATGAACCTAAATATCGTAAAATAGAGATTTTTTACAAAAGAGTTATCTAGTTTTGTTTTAATTTATGAAAATGTACACATGGGTCGATTTTTTCCGTACATTAAAAAGTTGATTCACCCATTTAACGAATATATATCAGCTGATTTTTTTACGCGATTTCAGAGTTGGTCCTATAATAAAAGTTATTCAGTTTGAAGGTCCCTATATCTCCCATATTCAGCATTAGCCCGGGTTTTTTTGTGACACGTTGTATAAGCGAATTATACGAATTTTGGTTAAAATAAGCAATTATTTAATTTGTTCCTACATTCCGGGAACAAATCCTCATCACACAAATTACAATGCGATTATATTGACAATAAACAGTGGTCTGCTGCAATCTTCACTCAAGAATGTATGGCAAAGAGTAATTTGCACCGCAAGCGCTCGTTGGTTTACTTATTAACTTATTTGTTGTACATTTTTTTAATTTAATCGCATTGTTTATACTTATCTGTATCGATCTGCATTTGAATTTGCCTCGAGGCGGTCTTGGTTTATCCCTTCGTCACTTTTTCCATAAATCCTACTCCAACATAAAAAGTAAAAAGCCTAATATGGAGAACGGCGAACTCGTGAAATTTTGATTGCTCCGCGGCGTGTTTTTAACGCTTCGCAGACGACCCTAAAATACTCGACGTGTTTATTTGTTATTTTAAAATTGCCGTGTTTCATCATCTCACATGATATAAAAAAGACGTAAAATAATACTTAATACAAGTTTTAATGTAAAAAAACAGATAAAAAACCAACGATTTACTATAATTATCTCATCTCACTTTTACTAAACCGTATTTTATTTAAATATCTGTCTGTGTCTGCGGCAATGAGCCAGAAATCTCAATGGGTTTTTTTGCTTTTCCTCTTTCATTTACATTGTTATAATATGAAAAAGTTTTCGTAACTAACCTAAAGTGACATGAAAATACTTCCTAAATGCTACTGTAATGATAGCTTGTCAGTTCTTCGTCTACACGAAAATCAAAATAATATAAAACCAAGATAAAACATTATTGATGTGTAAGTAGATATTTATTTAAACTTCTTTCAGTTGTGTTTGTACAAACTTTTTACTACTTTTTTTTTCAATTAATACTAGGTTTTATTTTACGCATGATAAGTTACAGACTTTTTTAATAATAATCGCAATATTGCAAACTGATATAATATTTCATCCTACTTCCTACTTATAATTGTAAATGTGAAAGTTTGTGGGTTTGGATATTTAGTTTTGAATGTTTGTTCCTCAATCACGCAAAAACGGCTGAACAGATTTGGATGAAATTTGACACACAGATATTTTATAGCCTGGATTAAAACATAGGATACTTTTTATTCCGGTCAAAAGTTCCCTAGGGATTTTCCGAATGCCCACGCGGACGAAGTCACGGGCGGAAGCTAATAGTAAACCATAAGCAAGGCAAATCAGCTTACTACGCGCCTAGTAAGTGGCAGCGTGGCCTAAGCCGCTTGTTAGAACCATAGTGCAGAAATCTATTCTTTTGTAGAATATTTTAAAGAAAACTCTCTGCAAAGTGAATTTTAGTTCCCTTGGCAGACGCTGCTACTCAAGCGCGGTAAATCACTTTATAAAATAAGAAATTTAAAATTACTAGAGCTAGTGGCTCTATAGAGCTGTAGAACTCGCTTTTGTTACATTTTTGAACATTTTAAGATATGGCTGAAACATAGTTTTTCCCCACATCTAAGTATAGAAAATAATTTTCAAAAAATTGTACGGATATAGACGTAAAAAAACAATGTTTCTCTTTTCCGTAATAAAAAAATGAATCGCCGAAATGTATGTTAGCGCATAACTTTACTAAATTAGTTAATAATTTTTTTGTTGTATTTGATATTATCAGGGGGCTAATTGTCTAATTTCATAATCTATCGCAATCGCTTTCAGGATGTGATACATTGATGCAAATAAAAACTAACCAAAGTAATGCAGCAATGTGTCACATCCATCTGTCAAATGAAAGCGATTGCGATAATTTTTTAAATTAGACAATAGTAGCCCAGGACAAGATTTGTACCTATAAAAGAGAATTTGGAAAAAAAAATGGATTGCGTCTCATTCGCGCGTAGCTCTGTCTGGACAGGGTAGGTACATACGTAAATAAGTAGGATTGTTTTACTCCCTAACATTCGATTTATAATTTTTTCTTTGTTTTGTGGTTACGGTACCTACTGCTATAACATTGCCACACCAGCAATTTTTTCACCTTCAAATGTGCATGCGTGTAATAAAAAACGACGAGATAGTAGCAAAACCGATTGACGAATCTTTTACAAGGGCTCGAGCAATCAACGATTCGATCTACCAGAGCAGGGTATAACATCGATACCGTTTATGACCGATTCATTCGATCGAATGGAATTGGATGGAAGAAAAAATCTTTGGTATTTTATCACAATTTTGTAAGAACGTCTTAGAACTATCTATCATTCTATGGTCCTATTCCCCCTTTGTCCACAACTGAGGGATATCGGAAGAGTTTTTTTAACATATAAGTAGGTAGGTACATTTCTTCCCCATATCCCAGAGCAGGGATTGAAATACCGTTAAAATAAATAAAAAATAAATAAATTAAATATTTGACAACATCACATACATTGCTCCGATCCCAAAGTAAGTAGCTAAAGCACTTGTGTTATGGAAATCAGAGACAACGGTACACAAACACCCAGACCTGAGACAATATTGAAAAGTTCATTTTCTACATTGACCCAGCCGAGGATCGAGCCCGGGACCTCAAGAGATGGTGACGCCTTGAAAACCGGCGTGCAAACCACTCGACCACGGAGGTCGTCGAAGTAAAAAAATAACGATACAAAAAATAACGTTTTTACCATCGTCACTCAAAAAAGTGCGTCTTATTCATTGATAACAGTGAATAAAACGCGTTTTTATTCACCGAGTGAATAAAAATATTTTGAATTTGGAACAAGCGCGCATCGTATGAATTAGGTACAAAAAAAATAAAAGGTGCTGAAAGTATGGAGCTATTCCATCATAGATATAGTATATTATATTCCATAGATAAAATAATAGTTCTACAATTAAATGACAAAAATAATCACGCCAATTTTATTTACGTTCTTTTTAGTGTCTTATCTTTGGGTTCTTTTCTAAAAAATATCCCGCTAGGTCCTTTTTAGTGTCTTATATTTGGGTTCTTTTTTATATATTTGAGGGAGATTAGTAAAAAAATAACGATACAAAAAATAACGTTTATAATACCGTTTATCGGTAAATTTACCGGTAAATATAACGTTAAAATTATTGTACCAGTAAAATCACCGTTAAATATAGCGTTAAACTTTACCGGTACAATAGTACCTACCTACCGGTAAAATTATCGGTAAGGGTAGCATAGGATAGGTAGGTACATTTTATTCCGATCAAATGTTCCCTAAGGATTTTCCGAATGTCCACGAGGACGAAGTCGCGGGCGTAAACTACCTAGTACAAAATATAGATTAAGTACGTCACATCTCAGAAACTAAAGACTAAGATTAATTTTATTGGGCCCGAAAAGAGTAAAAAGATAAACGCTTAAGGTAAATATTTACCTACAATTCAAATGGTCTGGCGGCGTAAAGGTTGGCTCATAGATTAACAGCCACAATACGTAGATTTAAAAATAAAAACAATGATCGGAATAACATAACAATTGCTTTTAATTGCAACGTGTTACAAAAAACACCTAAAGCCGAATATGGTAGATCAGGGGGTCAATGGTGTTTGAATGGTAATGATTTTTGACACTGTTCTTGTTTCTAAACAATTCTCACAATGTGCGTCCGTTTTGGGTTGAAGAATCACAATGTGTTTCGGTAGCAACTGTGTCAAAAAGCATTACTTACCATTCAAACACCATTTAACCACGATTTCGACGTTAACATTAGTAGACTTGACCCCCAGGAAGGAACCATCAAACTGAACAACTTTTACGAAGGGCGTAATCGCTCTGAAATCGCGAAGAAAATCAGCTGTTTCATACAAAAAGTAAACGAAAATATCAATGAAACAGTTTTTTTTCACGATTTCAGAGAAGGTCCCGTAGTAAAAGTGGTTCTCTATCTACCTTATTCGGCTTTAGGAGTTTTTTTTGTAACATGTTGTTGTATAGTTTCTTACAACGAATACGTATCTATTCGCTATACATTGTTCAGTTTTGGAATTTGGTTAATAAACAATTTCGGAATTAATTTTTAATCCTTTAGAAACATGACCGGGTAGCTTCTGAGCTAAACATTGATTAATAAATTACCTAATTATCCTGAATTAACTTAATATTATAAATATACTTATCCTGAAAGATCATTGCAATTTCGTCAGTCACTTTCAACTAACCGCATAATTTTTCTCTTCTTTTAAACTTACTTAACTACCTATACTTACATACTTTACTTACATATCTGAATAGAAACTCCTTTGGCATTAAAGATTGTAAGTAATTTAAAAATAAAAGCAATCAGGTCGATAAGGTACCTACTGTTATTAACTTCTAACTAATGGAAATAAATTCCTACGGCGGACGAGCGTGGCACACTTTACTGTGACGGATGGACACTTGGACACCACTTCCATTTTCTTTTTAATTAAACTCTTGCTTGTAGGTATACAAACTGTAAGATTAGTTGACAGTCAATGAGCCAGCCTTATCTATTGAATAAAACTTACCCTAAAGAATAAACACAAATTAAAACTTACCCTAAAGAATAATAACAAATTAAAACTTACCAAAAAGCGTCATACGACCTCCTTCTAAATCAAACCATAAACAAAAATAAAGTTGAAACTACTTTGACACAAAAACTTTCTATATCCAACCTCTTTCGCACAAAAAAATCACGACAACTTACTGGCCAATCGTAACGAATAAATTCAAATTAGTTCGTGAACGCGAAAAGCGCGGGAAAGCGTCCCCAGGCGTACGTTCGAAGAGTTGAGCTAAACTGAAGGGCGGCGCGGCGCGGCTGAATGAACGGAGCGCGGCGCTCATGCGCGCTGTTTCAGTACCTTTTTTATATTTTCCTATTTACAATTTTACACCTTTTGCGGTTTCGTTTAAAAACGGTGTTTATTCCGTCAACAAACCTGGTATTGCTATTGTTCCTAAGTACTTATATTTTCTTTGAATACAAAGTAAGTTTATTAATTGCTTTCCTTAAAAAACCCTATGTTGTTAACGGGATCCAGGCTCCAATTTACGTAGGTAGTGTAAGTACAACTTATATTTTCTTTGATTAAGTATACAAAGCGATTGCGGAAGTTAAGCAACGTTCGCAAGGGTCGGTCGTGGGATGGGTGACCAAAAATTTATTATCTCGAGCTCCTCCGTGCTTCGGAAGGCACGTTAAGCCGCTGGTCCCGGCTGCATTTGCAGTCGTTATCACCCACCAATCCGCATTGGGCCCGCGTGGTGGGTTATGGCCCATCCTCCTTACCACCCATAAGGAAGGCCAGTGCCCCAGCAGTGGGGACATCAAAAATGGCTGATGGACAAGTATACAAAGTTTATTAATTGTTTTCCTTAAAAAACGCTAGGTACCTACCTAACTACAGTTTGTTATATAAAATCACATCAATGTAGGTAGGTACGTCGATTGACTGGATACGCGCACACTGATCGCTGTGAAAATATCTGCATATTTGCCAAAAACAGGATTTTTAGTGCTCCTTCAGGTGCCAGTTTAAAAAGTCTACCTAGACTTTTTAAACTGGCACCTACTTACCGACTGGTTTGAAAAATATTCGCGTTGAAAGTTTGTCATTTGTCACTGTTAGTGCACAGGCGCAGAATTTCATTTAATAATGTAACAATAATACATATTTGTAATACAACTTTACGTAGAATTTTTAACACCCATAGCCTAGTACTTTTAGAAGGTATCATTCATTCCTTCGTTTTTTAGAAGTACTTAGATACCTAGCAAAACTGCTAATAGTGGCCGTTTTTGACACATTTGCTAATCTACTTCTACGAATGACTACGGGTCGGGGGAATGTAAAAATACCTTCTAAAAATACTAGAAAAATTCCACGTAAAGTTTTATTAAAAATGCCTTTCTATTCTCTACTTTCGGTATTGGTATGCCCGTTTTCAAAAATAAGAATCGTCTGCGACTGTATGGCTCGTATTATAGAATCAAACAAAAACATCAGACTCGATCAAACCACAGAAGTAAGTACTACGAGATATACTACTACTAATAGATATTTTTGAAAACGGGCATTATTTAGCTTCGGCCGTCGGTCGCTTGTAGCAAGTGCTACGAGAGCGCTACGAGAATGTTATTATTCTTAATTATTCTCTCTTTTTAACCGACTTCAAAAAAGGAGGAGGTTCTCAGTTCGGCTGATTTTTTTTAATGTTTGTTACTTACCTCATAACTTTGTCAATCACAAACCGATTTTAAATTATTATTTTGTTTGAAAGCATATAGGTACAGATTGGTCCCATTGTCATAATATCACGATCTGATAATGGGATCCTAGAGAAATCAAGGGCACTCTTCAAATATTATAGGCACACCTATAGCAATTTTGGTATTTTCTTAAGTACTTAACTCGTGCATTTGCTTTGGAAAGTACCATTTTGGTGAAGTGGAACTGATGATGAAGACCATAGATGATCACTGGAACTATTCAATAGGTACTAAGTATTTCACTGGTGCTGCGATACGATTACTTTAATTATTGGGAGATCTTGGGGACATCACCTTGCATTTTTGAGACAAAGCAAACCGCTTGGAACAGGTGTTCCTGGGGTGATCTGAGCTGATTTAGCCCGGCCGGTAGCAGAGGTAATTCCGCCGCGCGACATGAAACATTTTTTTTAACACAGTTATTAGTCAAAAATGTTTAACAAGTTTATTATTATGTATAGTGGTATAACTGGGCTATTCACTAGTATTTTTTTCGGGGGCAAATCTTCATAGTTTTAATTCTGTAGAGGATTTTCGAAAAAAAAATAGTAGAAAAAAAAAAAAAAATTGAATTTCGCGCGTTTTTTGTATGGGTGAGTGAAAATTTAGCCCAAAAATGAATTCCTCGTCCTCGAATTATAAGAAGACACCAAACTTGATATAGTTGCTACATGTATGCAGATATGAAGCTTAAGAGTGAGGCCCGCCGGCGCACTGCTCTCCCCTCTCCCCTGCCCACCTGCTGGGGAGAACCGCGTGGCAACCGGGCTAAATCAGCTCAGATCACCCCCAGGAACACCTGTTCCAAACGGTTTGCTTTGTCTCAAAAATGCAAGGTCCCCATACAAATCGATCCCCACGATCTCCCACTAAATTGGTTGCTAGGCTATTTATGTTCGCCATAATGCATATGGTGAAGTGGAGCTGATAGTGAAGTACCAGGAGAACTCCTCAAGAATTAACGCCCCTGCCCTGCGTCGGGAAAACCAGTATTTTGTAAAAGGTAATGAGCCATTGACATAAGACTATTGTGAAGTGGTGAAGTGGAACTGATGATGAAGACCATAGATGATCATCATAACTATTCAATAGGTACCTACTAAGTATTTCACTTGTGCGATACGATTAATTTAATATGGTTGCTAGGCTTTTTATGTTCGTCATATCCTGAACAATTGGGATGATGACAACTTTTTTTATTTTATGTTACATATAAATTACCTCTCAAAAAAAGAAACATTGGTAAAAGAATTATTTCGCTAGCATGAAAAAAACAAAAAAATCGACTTCAATAAACCTGCCTCTAAAAAGCAAGAAATAATATACAAATCATTAGATACGCATTATCATTGTTATAATAAAACACGTCTATTAAAGTCGGGTGGGGCTTGGAGTACCTACATCTTCCTTTTTTTATTCTAAAAGCCCCACCCGACTTCAATTGACGTGTTTTATTATAACAATGATAATGCGTATCTAATGATTTGTATATTATTTCTTCTTATATTAAGCATACTAGGCTTTTGAAGTCGGTTTTTGTTTTTTAAAACATTTTTTTTTCTTTTTAGTCTAAACTATTATGTATTCTGTAGTATAACAGTACCTTCTGTATTAGATATATTATCTCTAGGTAGAAAAATCAGTTTGGCCAAACGTGAAGCCTTTTTTTGAAGTCGGTTAAAAAATCTAGCTCCTAAACTACTACATAAATAAAGAAACCAAAAACAGTGTTTTATTTTTCTTGTTATTTCTCATTACCTACCATAAAAAGTTTAAAACTCCCACATTTACGCTTTTTGAATAATACCCTCATGAAGGTGAGACTGACCAAGTCATGACTTTGACCGTCAGCAGGATAAAAATATCAAGATCCTAGCCCAATGAATAATTTGTGCGGTTAGGTACTGAAATACATGCTCTGCTGTCAGTTTTCCGATTAACCGACCGAATTCAATAGTTTTGCTAATTAATTCCCAAATGAATTTATATCATGCTCAATTTAATTATCCTAAGGAAAATGATAAACATTCAAATCCCCTTTTAGCAATTCATATTTTTATTTCATACCATCATCATTATAACAAAATCCTGTAAATAAATAAATAAAAAAATCACCAGTAAAAATAATACTAAAGACAATTAAAAGCCATAATACGTTTGAAACATATCAATTTAATATGATTTCTATAAACATTACCTATTGTATAATTTATAAACCGAAATCTAACACTGTATAACATAACGGAATCGCTTATAAAAGGTATTTGTGACTAATATGGGATGAAGATACGAAAAAACTGTATGTGTTGCTGTTTGTTTATTAAAAACGTTGATACTCGTTCAGTACGGTGTAAGCCGATTATAGGAGGTCGGTATTATCCGACCTCAAACGTGGGTAGGTATGGCGACTACTCGATGACCGTTTGTTCCTCTTTCACGAAAAATTCAACAACTTCCTCCACCGTATTCACCTGGTCGGTATCTAGACCATCTGTATCCACATCTGTAAAGACAAAAGAAATATGGTCTTATAATTTTATCTACATCGACAGCAAGTAATGTTATAATAAGAGTCTGCGCCACCAGAGTTCCGTCAGCGCTAATATCGTTTAAGTCGGGAACTGCCAAAGTGGTCGGTTTCAGCGGTCGACATACACGAATAATTATTATTATTATTATTATTATTAATTACACTTGATATTTGATAGGATTTTTAAAGTAATTTGCCTATGTGGGTCTGAAGTATCAGTTTATTTCGGAAAAGGTGTCTCTTGTTTTAAAATAGTTTGGGAATCCCTAGACTTGAAAAAAGGCGATTTTTATAGCAATTAAGATATAATCCGTGTTATTACAAAAGATTTTTAAACACTGTTTAACTAAACACATGTTTAAATGTGATGCTGTCACTTATTTGAGAATATTGTTTGAAAGAGACAGCATCACATTTAAACATGACGTGTTTAGTTTGGTTCCATTAAAATGTCTTCTTTCGAGGTGCATTTCCACTGAGACGGAGCCGAGCGGTGAATAGGCTAGTTGACAAAATTTCAATAACTGCTTAATATTTTAGCTTATTAGGCATTTTATCGAAAAAAAAGGTTTATTTATTTTTAATCGAGCGTTTACATTATAAATTTCGCGTTTTAAAAAACCAATTTTAATTTGGTTCCAAAACGCACAAGACTGTCATGGCGTCTTGAATGACGTCACGCCGTGCGAAACAAACCAAAGAGCGATCGTGTCTTCGTACGTTATAGCTAGTTTTTATCGTTTAAAAATGAATTTCTCATATTATAAGTAATGTATAGTGCCCCAGTGTGATAGCACGACTATAAAAACGCCAAACCAGTTATTTATATATGTTCCAAACAATGGAGAAATACGGAAAAAGTGGCTAAAACTTGCGTTCGGTTGTGGTTAGGTTGCACTCGGAGTGTAGGTTTGGAACGCGCCTCCGGTAGTGATACTCGAAACGTCAAAGACAAGATTGGAGTTTCGCACGGCGTGACGTAACGCTTTCTGATTGGTGTTCACTGTCACGTGACTAAAGATTTCATTTTACGAAATTTATTTTTTAAAAATATTATTAATCTTTAACGCTTTTAATAATTAAAATTGTTTTTTATTTTCTCCATAATATAATTAATCATTATAAACCCCTATCCATTATATTTATTCTTAATGGAAACAAGCCTATTGACCAATCACGATGTGAGATTTCAAGCAACACCGCTCCGATCAGAGGCCGTACTCTGAGCTCTTACAGCAACCTCAAAGTAATGTTGTTAAAGGGACAGAGCTATACGTAGCGTATAGCGCCATCTCATTTACAACATCACTTCGATATTACTTTTGACAGTGATGGTAGGGGGGCAGATCCATGCAATATAGACGCAGGACGGAAATCGTGATCGTAGATTGCGCGACTTGCGCATCTCTAGAACATTTATTGGTTTGTAAGTACGATGCACGATGAATCCTCACTCGCCTCTCAAGATGCGTACCGTAGACAAAATAAATAGTAATAATAATAAAATAGATAAATATAATAAAGTGTAGCGGCATCTACCTAACGCCGCACATTACCAACCAACACACGGTTACAACAAGTTTCATCACCGTGTGACTAGATGGCGCTAGTATCGTAAGAACACAAAGATTAGTAACAGGTCGCAGTATGGAGAATATATGGAGAAACCTACATCTCGCTGACGAAGTTATTCAGCGACGCAGCATATATACAACTGCCAACCATCATCGGTTGGACCGCGGTCCCCGGGCTAATACCTCCCAGCCCGGAGGAAGATCTTCCCCTTTGGCCTTCCTATCAGTGGCTACCTTCTCCATACTACCATACTTCATTCCCACACTGGTGACCATCCTACAAAAGTGACTAAATACTGACAGTTCCTGAGCTCGAGCCGGCGCGGCTTCTGCTCGCTCCACTCCAGCACCTTGGCCTCGCGGTACTCCACGTGCTTCTTCATCTGCTCCGTGCGCTTCGCCACCAGTTCCTGGACACACAAACAACAATGTTAGACCCACTTATCTAGTACATAAACTACACGTACTAAAAAAGTTAGTTATCATATCACGTTCTTGAAGAGTCGGATGGAACATGGTCAGCCTGTCGATAAAACGCTATAATATGCTATATATCGAGTTTCGGTGGTCATGCTTGAGGGGCTGGTATAATAATAATAAATAAATGGTTGGACAATTTCACACAGCGCCATCTAGCCCCAAACTAAGCAAAGCTTGTAATATGGGTGCCAGACAACTGATATACTACTTATATACTTTTTAAATATATACTTAATATACATAGTAACACCCAGACCCGTCACAGAAATTGTTGACCACTGCACCACTCAGGTCGTCAAGGTATGTTTAGTCACTAGGGCATGCACCCGGTTCTGTTTATTCCTACAAAGAACCGGGTATACAAACCGGGTATGCATGCCCTATTAGTGACCAATTCGTCAGCGTCAGAATGGCTGGTTACGTGTGGCGAATGGTTCTTAACTTTCAAATAAATACAATATTTTTTGACCAGTCATTCTGGCAGGTTGGCTGGTCTGGTTGCCTCCTTGTTTAGTATGAAGGACGAAGAATTTCTTTAACTTTGTTTTATAAGTTAAGGCGAGGCCAGTTCACGATCTGATGAAAAGTCTGATTTTTGTACATCCAATGTGAAGAACTGATGTAAAATTCTACTTCACAAAAATTACTGTAGACTGAAAAAGAAACAAAGAAGCAAATTAACCGAACAGAATATTGAAAAATGGCATGGTAACTCTGTAAAAAAATCCTGAATAACACCATAAAAACTTATAAAAATAAATTTCAAATCGTCAGATTTCGTAATTTTCAACGACAGTGATATGATTTTTTATGCAAAAAGGATAGCTTTTTTATCGATCTAACACAATAACCGAGTACATTTTTAATAAATGATCCAGTATTTCAGAAATAAATAAAAATGTACTAAAATTCGTCAAATTTCTGGCGAAGCGTCAATTAAAGTTATGCAATATTCAACCTTATTCTAAAGACATAGTGAAAGAGTAAATTTCGTGAACTGGCCTCGCCTTAAGCATAAGTTTCAGCATCCTATATGCATTAGGTAAAAAAATATACAATTTATTTGCACATTATGCATTTTTAAATTTCGTGCCATATGGATTTACGATAGCAACATTTCTTTTTACGCAAACGCCTTCACAGAAGACGTAACCAAAAAAACGACCTATGTTCATTGGAAAAAGTTGTTCAGTTTAAACAACACTATCACCTGTTTCAGTATTGTTACATAATATGGTTCCACCTTATTTCCAAATTTCGAGAATGTGTCCAGTCCATGAAACTAAACTTTCTCTAAGAAACATGTGTCGAATTTCGCCACAAAATTTTGGTCATCCCATACTAAATTGATCACGATTCACGACACGTGATCTCTTTGATTTGTATTGATAGTCGTTTTTTTTACATATTTGGCCATGTGTTCGTTATAGAGAAAGTTGTTCAGTTTCATGGACTGAACACATCCTCAAAATTTGGATGGTGAATATAAAATGACCCTGTATTTACATATTAGACAGTAACAGGAGCTCGGTGGCGCAGTGGTTTAGCGCCTGGCCCAGCGATTGCGGAGGTAAAGCAACGTTCGCAAGGGTCGGTCATGGGATAGGTGACCAAAAATTTATTATCTCGAGCTCCTCCGTGCTTCGGAAGGAACGTTAAGCCGTCGGTCCCGGCTGCATTTGCAGTCGTTAACACCGACCAATCCGCATTGGGCCCGCGCGGTAGGTTACGGCCCATCCTCCTCACCACCCATAAGGAAGCTCTGTGCCACAGCAGTGGGGACATCAAAAATTGCTGGACACACCAGGGATTGAAATACCGTTTAAAAAAATTACGATACAAAAAAAATAACGTTAAAACATTTTATCGGTAAATTTACCGGTAAAAATAACGTTAAAATTATTGTACCGGTAAAATTAACGTTAAATATAGCGTTAAACTACCGTAAAATTATCGGTAAAAAAGTAACGTTATTAATTGGAATAACGTTAATTTTAAAGTAACGGTAGCAAAAAGTAAGAAATAACGTTAAAATTAACGTTATTTACTGAAATAACGTTAATTTCAATGTAACGTTATCTAAAGTAACGTTATTTATTGACATAACGTATGTTAAAAGTAACGGTAAAAAAAGTAAGATATAACGTTATCAATCCCTGGGACACACACAGTAAAAACAGTGTATTGGTAGATTACCTTGCTGGCCTTGTTGCTGCGCATGCGGTCCTTGGACTCGAACTGCGAGTAGTACTTCTTGAGGTTCTTCTTGATCTCCTTCTGCTGCTTCTCGGACAGCAGCGTCGGCGGCCGCGGCCGCCAGTGGAACTGCGCGAACCCTTCCTTCATTACTCTGCAACAAAATAAAATATAATTAGTTAAGGTACTGTCGGCAGGGGATCACTCAGCGTTTTAGGGCGGCCGCATATTGTAAAGGTGGGTCCACACTTGTAACATTTTGGCGTGTCAGTGGTGGAATTGCGTAAGGTAATCGTATTCATTTGACAGTTCATATGACAGTTCATATCGTATTCCATCGGCTGCAATTTGTATGGGATGACATATATTATAATACAATATGAACGGTCAAATGAATACGATTGACTCTACGCAATCACCTAGCTGATCAGAACACCGAGTCTTTATCATACATCGCTAGTTTGATTGGACGTGCGCTATGGAAATACTGTAACAAAGAGACGATGTATGATAAAGACACGGTGTTCTGACACGCTTATGAAATTTATGTCAGAAAAAAATCTGTCGGTCGCTGGAAGGCACTTTGTGCATAAATTTTGTATAAAGACCCTGCACACTGTTAGAAAAATTATTATTCTAACAGTGTGCGAGTTCCAATACAAAACATATACACCGATTCGAGTGCCTTCCGGCGACCGTCAGAATTATTCTGACAGAAATTTCTTCTAATATGCTAACTTTTCATAGGTACTATTTGTCTAACAAACTTGTGGTCAAAATTAAAGTATAAAGAACAAGACGATAATTGTTTTCTCAATAAACTCTCAGTCAAAATAAAGTCTCAGCCAACAACTTGAACCAATTTAAGAATAGATTGGACGAACACCAATTTAAATAAAGTAGAATAGAGCAAAGATTGCAGGATACAGGCACTATCAGTTGCAACAACTGCTCGCCTGTTTAATAATAATAATAATAATAGAAAACACATCATAAAAGACCCAACTGTAACAAATGATAGGTGTCGCAAATGCCACAAACAACCAGAAAACATACAACACATAACTGGAGCATGCCCCAACCTCGCACAAACCGATTACACCCATAGACACAACCAAATAGCTAACATTATACACCATAGATTAGCACTAAAGCACGGACTCATACCAAACACACATACACCGTACTACAAATACAGCCCTAAGCCTGTCTTAGAAAATGAGTCATACAAAATGTATTTCGACCGTGCGATCTTAACAGACAGAACTATCCACAACAACCGCCCAGACATCACCTTACAATATAAAAATAATAAGACTACTTACATCATCGACATTGCCGTGCCAAATACACATAACTTACAGAATACAATAGCTGAAAAAGTACACAAATATACAGACTTAAAAGACGAAATTACGAGAATATGGAAGCAGGATAAAGTATTTCTAATCCCAATAGTTCTTTCAACCACCGGCGTTATTCCTCAACACCTCCATAATAGTCTAAAAATTCTTGACCTGAAACCCAGCACTTATATACAGAATAGTCCGCAAGTTTCTCCAGTTAGATGACATATAAAAATAAACAAATGTTTCATTTACTTGGCCTTGTCCCGTAAATGACACAAAATACCAGCGTAAGCTGAGAAAAAAAAAGAAAAAACTAAATAATAATAATAAACAATAAATGTACATTACCTTCTAATAATCTTGCCCTGGAATGACCAGATGTAGTAACCGCAGTCCATCTTGCACTTGAGCGAGGACACTCCGGTCACCACGTAGCGACCGGTTGGATCCCACTCGATGCCAGACATCTACGACAACGTTACAAACCATTAAACATATCATATGTAAATGAACTAAACTTAGAGCACTTATAGGCAAAAGAAAAATAAAGCTGGATTGCATCATCTCGATTTAACTACAGTACATGACACAAAATTATCTGAGATGGTGGTCAAAACTAGAACTAAGTGTTATTACGTAAGTTACACGATAGACGACTGATACAATCAAAGTTTGTACCCATTAAAGTAAGAGTAAAATCAAAATGATGCAAACCAGCCTTTAAAATTCTAAAATGTTTGAATTCAAAAAGATAAAGCTAGGTATATCCCCACACAGTGCCAAGCTAAGTTGGGTGTTTCTATGTTCTACATAAAAAAACTATATATTTTGAACTCTCGAGCTGTGCATTAACAGAGCACAACGTTTATTTGTTTCACATGTAGAATCTTAACCAACATTAGAGCTTGTTCCGCCATTAATAACGCTGACGCCAATATTGATTTATTTTTCAACAGCATCACCACTGTTATTAAGTTATTGTATAAAATTTAGTTTAATGTTACTATTTTACGCACCTGTCCTTTCTGGGCTACGATTACCTACTTTACGATCAATTTTTTTTTAATTCTACATGTGGTAGCTTGTCAATAGCTTTTAGTTATATATATTTGTTGTTATCTGTATGTTTATAAGCTGTTAGCTATCCATAAACGATAAATAAATAAATAAATAATTTGGCATAAATAAAATAGCTTAAATGGACAAATTTTTGATTACATACCTGATAATGATTAGCTACATTCATAATAGTAAAGTCATTAGCGTCCAAAAACTCCAGAGCACCACCAGTCAGTCCAAGATGAGCCAACACGATGAACTGTCCAGACGGCGACCAGAACAAGTGGTTGAACGGTTTCCTTTCAAACTTCTTCAACAAAGTTGGAGCTTGACCAGTGTTCACTTGATAGAAGCTAATACAAATATTCGCTGGATCACCATGAATAATAGAGAATTTCGAACCTACAGGCTCCCAAGCGAAGGCCTGAATTGGTTCTTTAATTTCTACTGAATCCACAGGAATCTCCTTCTCTCTCATATGGAAAATTTCAAAGTTATAATACATTCCTGAGTATTTAATTTCGTTCTTGTCCTTCTTGACTTTAGAGTAGCGGTCAACTTTGACACAAAGGTAGTCACCGCTTTTCTGCCAGTGGATCTTACAGTCGGCTACAGAGAACAAGTTTTTGGATCGGATTTCGGTACGATTTGGCAACTCGAGAAGTGTCACTCGTGCGGGCACGTCTTTATCTTCAGCTACCCAGTAAGCTAAGGTGTTGTCGGTTGGTGACCAGCTGAAATCTCTGTAATAGAAATAAATCGGTACATTTTAGGGTGTTATTAGTGCATTTATGGGTGACGTGCGGCTGATATGGTGATGATGAGTAGGTACATTTTAATTTAATAATACTACAAATTCTATGAAAATAAACACATATCCAGATCTCAATTCAAATGAATAATATTTAGTTAGTAATTATTAAAAAGTAATTACTTACTTCCATAATCCTACTAACATAATATCCTACTATTTTAAATGAGAAAGTTTGGATATTTGTTACTCTATCACGCTAAAATGGCTGAACGGATTAATCGTTTATAGTCTGGATTTAAACTTAGGATACTTTTTTATCTCAGTCAAAGGTTCCCTAGGGATTTCCCGAATGTCAACGCGTACGAAGTCGCGGGCGGAAGCGAGTATATCATATTTTTATCATACTAGTTGAAACTTGAAATTAATAAAATACATTTTTTTTATTTTTATCGGCAGAATACCAACAATGAATACTAAATGATATTTGCACCAGATCATATTCTCAGGCGGGAATCGAACCTGCGACCTTTGGAAGTCCGGTCCAATGTGAAATCTTCAAACTGCGCTACCAAGTGACTCGGAAGCTCTAAAAATATCACTGAATACTAAAATCTTAAATAACAAAAAAGAATTATTACCTAATGCCAGGAATCTTGATAGATTTCTTGTCTAGGAGCCCAAAACCCGGAGTCTCGTACACCGAGAGCATGTCAGGGCCGAGCCTCGCGAAGAACCTGTCGTCCTTGCTCCAGCGGAAGATCGGCCACGTCACGTACTCGTCTGGTGGCGGGAAACTACGCTTCTCTAGTCCTGTCCTGTTGGCAAACATTAGAAATTAACTTAATTGCCATTGAAAAGATAGAGTACACTGAGTACACTGAAAGTCTTAAATCTAGTTAAGAAGTTTGGCCCATTCCATTTACAATAGCATATTTTCTTTGTATAGGGTACACTAAAGGTCCTCATCTACATTCGCGAGCAAAAGTATGGAATCATAGGCCTATTTTCATACAAACGAGGTAACTTTGAAGCTTTGGTTCTCCGCCCAGGATTAAACGGGGTGTGATCTGATGATGGCCGTCTCTCTATAATCTGATCATAGAATGCTTCACATTATTGTCTATTACCTTACCATTCTGTCTATAACTTTACTTATACTTTACTTAACTTACTTTCTATTACTATTTCAATAAAGGAGGTCACACTGGACCTTTTTTGAAAGTGCCAGCCAATGAAAAAAAATGGTAAGTATTGCTAGATCATCTGAAAGCAATTATTGTCGTAGTAGATTATAATTAATTATATTACAAAGTACACAAATTTTTTGTTACTATGTTAAAGAAAACAAGTATAAAACACGCATACCTAATATCCCAAATAATTAGCTTCTTATCATCCCCTCTATCGCCACTGGGTGAGAACGAAACAAGGTAGTTTTCACACGGTGAGAATGAGATGAACCTAGCTTCGGGATGGAAGAACTTCTGGAACTGAGAGAATTTGGGGCCGGCCCACAAGGCCACACCTCGCCAATGGAAGGTGGCCATGTATGTGCCCAGCGGTGACCACACTGCGTAGGTTTCCGTCCAGTTCTGAAAAGATATTATAGAGTTAAATCTTTAATCTCAAGTTTATTGTCCATTGTAAACACTATTGAGGTATTCCAAATCCTGTCTAGAACTCATTATTATCAGTTAAATCATTATCGGGTTACAAGGACACTTTGTTAAAAATACAATGATCTGAATTTGTTCATCTAACATTTAAAAGACTTTCATGGCTAACTGCACTTGGGAGAGTTGAGTGGTGCTGGTGGTGGAGCACGGCTACGTCGGCTACACACATCAAATAACTTCACAAACCATTTAATTTCGCATCAAACTGTATGTAATTGTGTGAGTAAAGAAAATCATACAAATGCAATAATACATTATTTTAAATGGTTTTAGAAAATTATCTTAATTCATCAATGCCTGCGCGACGACAATAGAAAATCTATTGTCTCATTTTCCGGGTGTTGAAGTGTTACATAGTTATTGTTATTCGTTACTTACTGGTCTTTCTTGCAAAGGAATAGGCTCCGGCAACGCATTCTGCCACACTTGCAAGGCAGTACCAGTGCCTATACCAACCAGGAACTGGTCATATGTTTCAGGGTCCATAAGGTACCATTGAAGGTCTGATTGGACCTTGAACGGTTGAGGCGCAGGGGGCTCCCATTCCTTAGGAATATCTGAATACCTGACAAAATGTAAGTAAGTAACTTAGTAAAACACTAAGGCTCAGTTGCACCATCTTGATTTAACTTTAACAGTACATGAGACAAGCTTATCTGACTAAGGGCTGATTTTTCAATGCCTAGATAGAGCTTTATCCGTTTGATAGTGTATTATACTGCCAAATTGAAAATGCTTCTCATTCATTTGTCTGTCACATTTTTGAATGACTTTTATTAGATTTGGGCCGCGTTCCGAATCACACCGACAGCACTGTTAGCGTATAATCCATTAAATGAAGTAGGTACACTAATACCCTATTTTTGTGTAATATTTTGTGACTATTTAATTTGGACAGATTCCAGGGGTCGAAACTGCCTTTCTAAATTGTCTAATTTCAAAATCTATCACAATCGCTTTCAGGATGTAACACATTGAAGCTTCTTTTTGTCACAAATAAAAACTTACCAGAGAAATGCAGCAATGTGTCACATCTATCTGTCAAACGAAAGCAATTGCGATAGATTTTTAAAATTAGACAAATTAGCCCCAGGTTGCAGTGTCAAAAATACTGATTTTACTGACTGTCAGACCTAAAAATACTGACCTTTTTTTGCCTTTTATTTCTGAGCTACACTTTGGTTGAAAAAAAATAATACTGACCTATTACTGACTTAATTTCTATGTTAAAATTGTATGAGTGAGTATAATAAGAAAGGTTTAAGACAGAGTTTGACAGAGTTAACAATTTTTATTGAGATTTTTAGTATTTACAATGTTATTTCTATATAAAGTAAGTATAAGTAATTCTAAAGTACTAGAAAAAAACGACCTGCCATTAAATGATTCTCTTATACAGGTAATAAATAGCCTTATAAAGCCGAATACCTATGTTAGATGAAATACCATGTAGACACAACCCGGGAAAATTATTATCAACCGAGAAAATCGCCACTTCAAAAAAAAAGGTTTTTTCTCTATGATAAATACACTGAATAGTGGCAACCCTAGACCAAATTTTTTTGTCAGTTTCATCCATTAATCTTGTAATCTTGCCTGTTCTGTTTATAGTAAAAAAACGGTCGCGAAGCGCGATTTTTAGCCAGTTTCAACTTTCATCCACTAATCTTGTACTCTTGCCTGTTTACAGTAAAAACAAATGGTAATGATGATGATGATTTGGAACGCGGTCTTGGTATTGGTTCATATTTAAACTGACTGATATCTGTTGCCACATGCAACCCTTCACGTGTTAGCCTGTGGCCCGCCCCAATTTAAAAAACTGCCTCCTTATTTAACTTTACCATGCAATTCGTTTTCTTTTTCTTTAACTCTTCAACGCCCCGGAAAACAATACAACAATAGATTTCTTTTGTTGTTTGTGCCCGATAGGGCACAGCGGGCGTTGACGAGTTAAAGGTCCACTGATTGTAGAATCAGTGGGCCTGAGATAGAATAGATTATACGCAAACCAACCAAACAGCCAGTCTTTGGTGATCAATAGATAGAATCAGTCTAGATAACCTAAGGTGAAAGCTAAACAGGTTTAGAAGTTCCAGTTTATTAAACTACTTCTTTTAGACTTAAGATCTTATATTAATGAACTATGGCGAAGGTAAGTATGATTTGTAGATAGTAATTATCTACAAATCATACTTACCTTACCTTACTTAATTTGTAGATAATTACCCACAGCTGAAATAATTTGTAATTGAATTTTAAGTAGGTAATAATAATAAAATTGTGTACTCAATTTATAAATACTACCAGTTTGTTTGATGTAGGTATAATGTTTAGTTATTTATTTATTGTCTAAGATAATAAATTTATCGTTGAAAAAGAAATATATGATAAAAACATACTGAATTTAGTAACTTATCATTTAAATAAGAAATGAATACTTACTTTTTAAAATCAGTGAATAAATTCACTAAAAATGTATGCTGCTTATCTAATTTACAATTATTAGTGGCTTTCACTGCCTCTGCCGCGGTCTGAGGATTATTGTATTCCAGGAAAATGTAACCAGTGGTGACTCCATTCTCTTGCGTAGGATAATATTCATTGACAATCTTTCCAAATTTACTAAAGATCTTATTTATGACACTTTGCAGCTTTTCTAGCCGCTCAGGCCCGACCTGCGGGCACCCATCCACCACGATTACATTCTCGTAACCATCGGACTCTTTAGGCTTTTGCTCTAAGAGGTCCGCCAACAATTCTGCAACGTCAAAGTTAGGTTAGGTTGTAAATCAAGAGTCAGGAGTTTGTCACAAGGATAAATTAGCACAAACAAGCTAATGTAGAGTATCAATATCTTTATCATGATATAATGAATAAGTAAAAATAGCAATAAGTTCACAAGAACTGCTGGAAATGCGTGGGTGACGCATATGGCCGGTCCAACCTCTACCACAGAAAAACGTACCTTCGTCAGGAATGTCATCGACAAAACCTTCCGGATCGTCAAAATCTGGCTCCTCATCAAAATTTTGCTCTTCATTATCACTTTGAGGGGTTGGATTCACTTTATCGTCACCTTTTTTCTTTGCCATTTTGACGTTATAACGTGTGTTACCGGAAGACACGCCATTAGTGGACTAAATCCATAGAGCAGAGCGAAGAGGAGCGACGACTTTTGAATCTTTCACTTTGACAGTTGCGTCAAGTTATACGCACTTTTTTATAGAATACTAAAGTTATTAAAGTTCTTTTGTTTAATTTATTTGTGTATACAGTTTTAAAACCCTTTCAAAGTTCTATTTATTAATAAATATCACTAAAAATCTATCTTTAACGCTAAATTAAAAAAACAGAACGTTGACTTACCATAGACAAACAAACCACAGTCATAAAGGCGCGAAATAAAAAAATTCAAAGTTAGGCGAAGTGCTTCTCAACCAAACCAATATTTCTCAACTCAATCAAGAACTAACGAACGAGCGAGGTAGGTAAGAACATAAGAATAAATAAAACAGTTTTATTTATTCTTATGGTAGGTAGGTATGAAGTACAATACGACCTTACCCGCCGAAAACGCTCTATACAAAACGGTGACGTCACAATGTGTGTTTCAGGCGCGTTCCCTGGTTGAAGTATGATCTTGCTTATTATTCCTATCGCATAGTAGAACAGATGCGATTTTTTTCCATCAGTTCTATATTATGGAGTTAGCCATGCCAATAATCTTCAATTATTTCCCTAAATTTTGCGTTTAAGTACCTACATAAGTGTCATACAATATATTATTTCTTATGCGATATTCTATCTGACTGTAAAGTGCATTATATCCGAAAATGAAAAAAAAAATCGTTATTTTCTCCTGATTAATTCATCGTGTGATAAAACTATAACGTAGTGATTACTTGCCCAGTGGATAAAACTAAAATAATGTTATTTTTTTTGTTCTATCATGTTTTTGTAAGTGTCCGCAACTCCGCAGCGATCAAGCTCAAATTCATCAAAATCGACTTATGCATATTCCCTATTGCTGTTTACGTTTAATTTACCTAGTTCGATTTCGTAGTATAAAGGATCATTCACACAGCTGCGGCGCGTCAGCGGCGCGTCAACGGCAAAAATATAGTTACATACAAGTTGTACTACACTGTTCACACACATCAGTCACGTCAACGTCCAGTCACCGGCAAGTCAAACGCATATTGCTACGGCATGCCGGCGCCGCGCCGCTGACGCGCCGTGCGGCACGTCACCGGTGCGGCGCGTCGCCGGCGAGTCACCGGCAAGGAGAACAGGGTTGCTACTTTTTTGTTTAACTAAATTATTGGTTGCTTTAATCGTTATAGAAAAGTACACTGTGGTATGGAAATAAAGTATTATTTATTTATTTCAACTTTGAAAAACATTTATTTTTACAACTTTTGGTAATATCTTGGTAAATTTATTGGACTTAATTTACACCACCAGTCTAGGATGAGAATTTTTCGAGATATTCCTGTTTTAAGATTAACAGATGACAGCTGTCAAACTTAAAACAGCAATATCTCAAAAAGAAATTGTTGAGGTTTGCGTACGTTGCGGATGACGTCATAATTTAATTACAGATCACTAGACTATGTTTTCCTACCATCACTTGTTTTTACGACATTCATTTGTTTACTCTAAATCCACTCACATTGTTGTATTTTTATTAAAATTTGAAAAAAAATACCTTTACTAGAACTTAGTGGAACAGGTGAATTAAGTCTCATAAAGTTACCAAAATATTAACAAAATTAAAAAATAAAACTGTTTTTAAAATTGAAATAAATAAATAATACTTTATTTCCATACCACAATGTACTTTTTTTCTACCTATTATAATACAACCAATAGTTTATTAAAACAAATAAGTGGCAACCCTGTTTGCCTTGCCGGGGAAGTGGGCGGCGGCGCGGCAGCGGCGCGGCAGCGGCGGCGGCGCGGCACCGGCGGCGGCGCGGCGGCGGCGGCGGCGCGGCACCGGCACGGCGCGTCACCGGCAAAACAAACAGGGTTGCTATTTTTTTGTTTTAATAAATTATTAGTTGCTATAATCGGTAGAAAAAAAGTACATTGTGGTATGGAAATAAAGTATTATTTATTTATTTCAACTTTGAAAAACATTTATTTTTATTTTGGTAATACTCTTAATTTACACCACCAGTTTAAGAGGAGTATTTTTCGAGATAAATTGCTGATTTAAGATTGACAGATGATAGCTGTCAAAGTTAAAACAGCAATATCTCAAAACGAAATTGTTGAGGTTTGCGTACGTTGCGGATGACGTCATAATTTAATTACAGATCACTAGACTATGTTTTCCTACCATCAGTTGTTTTTACGACATTCATTTGTTTACTCTAAATCCACTCACATTGTTGTATTTTTATTAAAATTTGAAAAAAATTACCTTTACTAGAACTTAGTGGAACAGGTGAATTAAGTCTCATAAAGTTACCAAAATATTAACAAAATTAAAAAATAAAACTGTTTTTAAAATTGAAATAAATAAATAATACTTTATTTCCATACCACAATGTACTTTTTTTCTACCTATTATAATACAACCAATAGTTTATTAAAACAAATAAGTGGCAACCCTGTTTGCCTTGCCGGGGATGTGGGCGGCGGCGCGGCAGCGGCGGCGGCGCGGCACCGGCGGCGGCGCGGCTGCGGCGCGTCACCGGCAAAACAAACAGGGTTGCTATTTTTTTGTTTTAATAAATTATTAGTTGCTATAATCGGTAGAAAAAAAGTACATTGTGGTATGGAAATAAAGTATTATTTATTTACTTCAACTTTGAAAAACATTTATTTTTATTTTGGTAATACTCTTAATTTTCACTACCAGTTTAAGATGAGTATTTTTCGAGATATATTGCTGATTTAAGATTGACAGATGACAGCTGACAAAGTTAAAACAGCAATATCTCAAAAATAAATTGTTGACCTTCACATTGTTTTTCCGACATTCATTGTTTACCCGAAATCCACACACATTATTGTATTTTTATTAAAATTCGAAAAATTGTTCCCTTGCTAGAACTTAGTGGAACAGGTGAAATTAAGTCTCAAAAAATTACCAAAATATTAACAAAATTAAAAAATAAAACTGTTTTTAAAATTGAAATAAATAAATAATACTTTATTTCCATACCACAATGTACTTTTTTTCTACCTATTATAATACAACCAATAGTTTATTAAAACAAATAAGTGGCAACCCTGTTTGCCTTGCCGGGGAAGTGGGCGGCGGCGCGGCAGCGGCGGCGGCGCGGCACCGGCGGCGGCGCGGCTGCGGCGCGGCGCCGGCACGGCGCGTCACCGGCAAAACAAACAGGGTTGCTATTTTTTGGTTTTAATAAATTATTAGTTGCTATAATCGGTAGAAAAAAAGTACATTGTGGTATGGAAATAAAGTATTATTTATTTATTTCAACTTTGAAAAACATTTATTTTTATTTTGGTAATACTCTTAATTTACACCACCAGTTTAAGAGGAGTATTTTTCGAGATATATTGCTGATTTAAGATTGACAGATGATAGCTGTCAAAGTTAAAACAGCAATATCTCAAAAAGAAATTGTTGACCTTCACATTGTTTTTCCGACATTCATTTGTTTACCCGAAATCCACACACATTATTGTATTTTTATTAAAACTCGAAAAATTGTACCCTTACTAGAACTTAGTGGCACAGGTGAATTAAGTCTCATAAAGTTACCGAAATATTAATAAAAGTAATAAAAAAATGATTTTCAAAGTTAAAATAAATAAATAATACTTTATTTCCATACCACAAATCACAATATACTTTTTCTCTACCGATTATAGCAACCAATAATTTATTAAAACAAAAAAACAGCAACCCTGTTTGTTTTGCCGGTGACTCGCCGGTGACGCGCCGTAATAAAAAATAAAACTGTTTTTAAAATTGAAATAAATAAATAATACTTTATTTCCATACCACAATGTACTTTTTTTCTACCTATTATAATACAACCAATAGTTTATTAAAACAAATAAGTGGCAACCCTGTTTGCCTTGCCGGGGAAGTGGGCGGCGGCGCGGCAGCGGCGGCGGCGCGGCTGCGGCACGGCACCGGCACGGCGCGTCACCGGCAAAACAAACAGGGTTGCTATTTTTTTGTTTTAATAAATTATTAGTTGCTATAATCGGTAGAAAAAAAGTACATTGTGGTATGGAAATAAAGTATTATTTATTTATTTCAACTTTGAAAAACATTTATTTTTATTTTGGTAATACTCTTAATTTTCACCACCAGTTTAAGATGAGTATTTTTCGAGATATATTGCTGATTTAAGATTGACAGATGACAGCTGACAAAGTTAAAACAGCAATATCTCAAAAATAAATTGTTGACCTTCACATTGTTTTTCCGACATTCATTGTTTACCCGAAATCCACACACATTATTGTATTTTTATTAAAATTCGAAAAATTGTTCCCTTGCTAGAACTTAGTGGAACAGGTGAAATTAAGTCTCAAAAAATTACCAAAATATTAACAAAATTAAAAAATAAAACTGTTTTTAAAATTGAAATAAATAAATAATACTTTGTTTCCATACCACAATGTACTTTTTTTCTACCGATTATAGCAACTAATAATTTATTAAAACAAAAAAATAGCAACCCTGTTTGTTTTGCCGGTGCCGCGCCGCCGCCGCCGCTGCCGTGGACTGCTTGTTCACACACATTTTTGACGTTGCCGGACGCGCCGCTGACGCGCCGCAGCTGTGTGAATGATCCTTTATGGTTCGGTTGAATAAGGTGAATGTACGTAATTCCGGTGGTACGTAATGTGCCTATACCCAGCAGTGGGTGTCGTGCGGCTGATAATATGATGATGATGATGACGTAATTCCGGATTATTAAGGATATTCTTGTCTTTCGAAGCAGTTTCCAGTAAAATAGGAAAAAAAATGTTTAGTTGTAAAGATAGGTTTTCAGAGAGGATAATAATATTGATATACTTACACTACTTTATTAAACTACCTTATATGACTATACTCGGTATTTTTCTGGGCCCCGTCAATATCCGTTATTACGGATTTTTTTTAAACTTTTAGTAATTTTATACATTCATGACGTTTTAAGAACTTCTTTAGCCTCGTAGATTAAAATTTCAACTTTCTCAGGCCAACGCCAATGGGGAATGTCTGAAAAAATCATATTTTTTATAGGCACCTATAAGCACTATTACTATTACACAGTGTGGTTATAAAGTACTTATCGAGGAAAGCTCCTATAATAATAGAAAAAAGTTTTTTTATTTTTTTATTAATTTTGCAATACAAATCGAAAGGGTTATTAATAAGAATTATTTTTTCTTAAGTGACACAGCATTTTAAACAAAAGAAATAAGTACCATGAAATGTAACATTAAATTATTACGAATTTTATCAATTGTATCGAATTGTATGCGATTTAAAAAAAATCTTTAAATGCAGTTCGTTTCTTTTTAAAAATAAAATGAAGTCTTCTTTCAAAAAAGAGCGAGAGCTAGAGGAAAAGGGGGGTCAATGCACTTGGTGGGGACCCGCCTTATTACGTAAACACAGCTGATCTGATTTTGATGAAATTAAAACAGAATCCCTACTATTATTTATCCTGATTAAAGGCTCCCAAAGGATTTTCTCAAATATCCACGCGGACAAAGTCGCGGGCAGAAGCAAGTAGAATAATAATTAAGTAGGTATAGGGATAGGGAGACTTCAAGTTCTTTTTTAAAGTGTTTAAATGACGCTCTTTGTTAGCGACGTATAAATAAGGTTGAAAATTGAACGGTACGACGAGCGGCCGCTGCAATGAAAGATAAGGAAAGCAAGCGTAAAAAGAGCGAGACAGCACGAGTGTCGGCCGCCCGCCGCAGTCGGCCCGCGCCGCGAGTCGTCGGGAATGTTCGAGCGTGACGTTGCTGGATTATTCGCGAACATCGAGCGAGATTGTTCCCGCGCTCCCGTCGACTGGTATAAAAGCCGCGCGGTTTCGACGCGTAAGCAGTTACGTTGTGAATAATAGTGAAGTAACAACAAATAGTAAAGAGTTCGAAAAGTAATTGAAGTGTCTAAGTGCTGGAAGTGTTTAACTATAATAAGTGCCGTATTTAAGTGTTGTTAAAGTACTTATTAAGTGTTGAATTATTGACTTTGCATATTTAACTGATTTAGTGTTGGGACAATTTAAGTTATAATTGATTTAGTGTCAAGACTATTATTAAGTGATATTTGAAGAGTATTTTGAAGAGCTAAATAATAAATTATAGAATTACTTCGTAAGCGTGCTATTTTATTTAGACCTCGAAAATAGGCATCCTCATCAATCCAGCCAGCGGCAATTAAGTGTTTTGTTGCGAGTAAGCGCTAAGTCCGCAACATATTTTTGGTCCTTCGAGCCGGATCCTGGAAAACGAAGAAGATGCCAACTACGAGGTCAGTGAAGAAGAAGATTACTGCGAAGCCATCGACATCAACGGATTGGAGCATGAAGACGCCAGCGGAAACCGCTACTGAAAATACTGTGACGTCAAGCCAGTCAACGCTTAAAAGAACAACATCGCCACATCGCGCCCCTACTGGAGGTGTGTCGCCTTTACGTCCTGAGGAGGACCACGCCACATCAACCGCTCGTGCCCTAGAAGGAGTGTCACCCGCGCACTATCCGGGAGACTACGCCATCACGCCGACGGAAAGAAGAGAAGCCAGTGGAAATATTCAAGAAGCTCGCATAAAAGAAGATGCCAGTCTTACGTTGCCCGCTCCTGTCGACAAGCAAGCACCGCATACACTAATGGAAGTGATTCGAAGATCAGACGCGCACTCCGTACAGTCATCAAGGAGTCGCGCCGAAGCTGAAGCGAACATGGAAGTTGCCAGAAGGGAACTGGAAGTTGCCGAAGTGAAGATGCAAGTTGCCAAGAGGGAATACGATGTAGCCAAAGCGAAGTTGAAAGTGGCCCAGGCGGAGCTAGAGTCGCTGCAAGTTCAATCCGATATTGAGGATGAAGAAGAGGTGTATCAGCAGCAACAAGAGCAAAGCTGTCTCCACCAAACGAACCTGCCGCCATTGCTGCATCAGGAAAGAAAAAAGACGGACATAGAAGCATTGGCTCAAGCAATCGCAAGCATCTGCCAGAAGACATTGGAGACTGCATCATCAAGACAGATCATCGAGTTACCTTACTTTAATGGTGCAAGTGAAGAATGGTTGGCATTCCGGCGGTCATATGAAGACACCGCCCACGTTTTCACGCCTACCCAAAACCTGGCCCGCCTGAGAAGAACGCTTCACGGAAGGGCAAGAGATGCAGTGAAGAGTTTATTGTTCACCGCAGAGGATCCTGCCGAAGTAGTGAAAGGGCTGGAAGCAAGATTTGGAAGACCCGGTGCGCTGGCACTTTCGGAGTTAGAAAAGTTGAAGAGCCTGCCGTGCATCACCGAAAACCCCAACGAAGTGTGCGCCTTCGCTAGCCAAGTGAAAAATTCTGTCGCCACTATTAAGGCGCTGGGGAAGTCACGATATTTAAGTTCTCCGGAAACAACGAAGTCATTGATCGAGAAGATGCCCGCCTCGATGAAGTATAGGTGGTACGTCTTCTTCCGAAGTAAGCAAGAAGAAGAGTCGCCAGAATTGACGCTCATCAGTAATTTCCTGGAGGATGAAGCAGCTATGTGTGCAGACTTCGCCCCACTCGAAGAGTACCGGGAAGTTAGGTCCTCACGCCCGCAAAGAGCTCCATATGAAGTGTTTCGGGAGCGTCATAGAGAAAGAGAGGAAAAGTGGACACGCCCGCATTTGGCTCCACTGTCACAAAGGGTCTCAAAAGGACGTGAACACGTGCCCCGAGTGTCAAGGAAACCATTTCTTATACGAGTGCCAAAAATTCAAAAATGCAAACATAAGTGTAAAATGGAATATGGCAAAGAAGAGTCATCTATGTTTTAAGTGCTTGAAGTTTAGGCACTCACGCATCAACTGCCGAGCTGACACTTGCAAGAAGTGTGGAAGGTGGCATCATACTGCACTGCACTCCGACATACCACCAGCCATGGTCGAAAGAACGGAAAGGACAAAGCTAAAAGAAGATCTCCGAAGTGCCCCTACGCTGCACCCGTTGCGTGCATACGCTGGACGTCGCATCCAGGAAGATAGGTGCTATGCACCGCGGGGGAGTATGTTAGCGACGTATAAATAAGGTTGAAAATTGAACGGTACGACGAGCGGCCGCTGCAATGAAAGATAAGGAAAGCAAGCGTAAAAAGAGCGAGACAGCACGAGTGTCGGCCGCCCGCCGCAGTCGGCCCGCGCCGCGAGTCGTCGGGAATGTTCGAGCGTGACGTTGCTGGATTATTCGCGAACATCGAGCGAGATTGTTCCCGCGCTCCCGTCGACTGGTATAAAAGCCGCGCGGTTTCGACGCGTAAGCAGTTACGTTGTGAATAATAGTGAAGTAACAACAAATAGTAAAGAGTTCGAAAAGTAATTGAAGTGTCTAAGTGCTGGAAGTGTTTAACTATAATAAGTGCCGTATTTAAGTGTTGTTAAAGTACTTATTAAGTGTTGAATTATTGACTTTGCATATTTAACTGATTTAGTGTTGGGACAATTTAAGTTATAATTGATTTAGTGTCAAGACTATTATTAAGTGATATTTGAAGAGTATTTTGAAGAGCTAAATAATAAATTATAGAATTACTTCGTAAGCGTGCTATTTTATTTAGACCTCGAAAATAGGCATCCTCATCAATCCAGCCAGCGGCAATTAAGTGTTTTGTTGCGAGTAAGCGCTAAGTCCGCAACACTCTTTGTTTACACATGGATAGGTAATTAGTGATTACATCATTTTTTAAACAATTAATTGTTTTCATTTTTGAGCCTAAACGATCACTTACTTACGTAATTTGGTACATCTACCATAGAGTGAAGTGAACCAAATCAAGTAACTTTAATAGCATGGGTCAATGTTTGTGAAAATCGAGGTCGACCACTGCACTACACTGCCATATGCACACGAGCATACCTTATCAATTAATGTTACTTACCTGACCTAATTTTCGTTTGCAGTATTGTCAGTATTGTATTATATCCTATATTTAAATAAAATGGAGTAGGCATTGATTAAACAAAGTTTGTTTAATCAATGGGAGTAGGTAATATTATGGTTAAATCTTCGGAAAATTATAATGTAATATTTTTGCAGTTCATTTAGTAACTTAGACTCTTTATTTATTTCACTTACAATTACAACAGTTAGTAGGTATACACGGTTTTAACACTATTATGTCTATTATTTATATTCTGTGGTTATAATTTAAACACCTATGTTAGCAAAGGTGAACTTTTATCTTTTCCAAGCCAACCAATTGTTAAAGATTTTCAAGTAGGTGATACAAAGTGGACAAAATATAAAACTCAGAATGAATATTGAAAATATACAGCATTATGCAATTTGATATATCGTTGGCATTACGTAGTAATTTAATTAGTGTAATTAGTGCTGAATACAGAATTTGTGTTAAGATAAACCAAACTATCAGCGCCAGAATAACTACATCAAAAATTCAAAATTAACATTTCCACATCACATCACAATCATCTGCTAAACAGGATTGCGTCAAGAGAGTACCGTAATAATAATGCGTTACTTACTACTACATCTATCATTTCATTCACCATGAGCATGTTTTTTGGGTTGCCTTGCCTGCTTGCTCTTTTCCGGACCGTCTCGTCGCGTCGTCTCGTCTCGGTCGTTGCCGTACCTAACATCTCTGTACGCGACAAGACGATGACATCACACAATACAAACGACGAGCCAAGCCAAGCCAACAACAACCGAGAACCGACACAACCACCCAGTCCACCCACCCACACCAACAAACCAAACTCACTCACTCATTCAGTGCCTTCGCAAACGCGCGCGAGTGACGCCGCCTTTCCCGCGCAATTCGACACCATAAACAAGCGGAAGTTATCCCGGATACTCCCGCGAAAAGGTACATGATTTTGTTAGGGTCGTGATCGTGACGTTGTTTACTAAAATAGATATAGGCAGGTAGATAGATTAATGAAATATGTAAATAAATAGAGAAACCTGTGTGTTATTTGTTATTGTTAGAAATGTGACTGGGGTAGGTACCTAACCTACATTATTCTTTCGTGAAATAATGATATTTTTACAAAGGTTTGTTATGAAATAGGGAGGTTAATATAATCAACTGCCTCCATTATTATCTACAAAGTGATCAAACAAAAAGTGAAATCCATTGATGAATAGGTAACTCGTGAGAATCTTTGATTGTTTATTCCATCCACGTGAAGTGCTTGCGTAGCGTACCTCTAGGTACCTTCTAACTTCTCTCTCTACATAGGTAAAGGTAACCTCCCTATATACCGCCAGTCGTCACTTACGTCCCGTCCCGTGCTTAGTAATCTACTTGTTGGACGAGTTTTTTTAAAGCGATGGGCCAACCACGATTAGAAATGGCTTGCATGACTTTGTAATTTGTATACTTACTCAATTAATAACTACTTAAATATTACTTTAAAATAAAAGTGTGCCAAGTAGCATAGCTTGCTTTAGTAAGTTCATTAAATATAAACACCTGTGTCGTTATTACACTTTTGTTATGTTGAGTTGCCTTGATATTATGTTTTTACTTTCACACTAACTAATATTTTTTTAACTGTAAAATGTTATAGAAAAGTACCTTATTGGTTCCCATCCTGGTATTCATCAAAATTAAAATTATAACTGAAAATCAAAATTACTTACAATAAAGAAAAACTTAAATAAAACTAAGTGCATGCCTATGTCCAGTTATAGTAAATATTGTGCACAAACATTTATAAAAATGTAAATTATTATAAAAATCATGACTGTGTTGAGTCATTAAACTGTAAAGCTGTCAACAGTAATTTCTTGAAAGAAAGGCTACCTACCTACTACAATTAAATAATGTCATAATTGAACAGATGTTATTAAGTATATTATAATTATAGTGTGATGGAAAATAAATACATTTTTATTATTTTTATTTATTATAAGTACAAACACATTATATCCAAAGCTAATTCTTAGATACATTGATATTATAGAGGGTACACAAAATAATTGTGACTTACGCGTAGATCGAGTCGGTACTTTGAATTTTAATGATTACTTATACCATTATAACCGAGTAAAATTAGACATGAAAAAAGGGGGTAATGGTTGCATCAAATCAGGTATTTTTGGTTTTTGGATATATTGTTGGTAATGTGGAGGCAACGTTAAATCCATGTTTTCGACGGGGTCATTCTCAAAAAAAAAAGAAGTTACCTTTATTTAGTTTTTGTCAATTTTGACCCAGAAGGGCTGGTTTGTCATCAAAATTGTGTTAGAAAGTTTTAATGAAGGTTAAATTTGAAACAATTTGAGGGTAAAATGGTTTTGATACGACCGATAGTTTCAGAGACACAGCTTTTCAAAATTTAGCCAATTTTTAAAAATACATTTTTGGTTGGTTGTCTTCTTTAAAACTTTCTTACACAATCTTGATGAAAAACCAGTCCTTCCGGGTCAAAATTGACAAAAACTGAATAAAGGTAACTTTTGCGAATGACCCGGTCGTCTGCCGAGGTCGAAAACTTGGATTTAAATTGCCTCCACATTACCAACAATATATCCAAAAACCAAAAATACCTGATTTGATTGCTATTGACTGGAACCTAATAAAATTTGCAAATTGATTTTGTCTGCATTCTGCATACGAACAGATGCCATTCAATTATCCTACGCTCTAGTAACCAAGGATATTAATTCAGAATCCAACAATAGGTAGGACGTTTTCTGCGATAGCGACTAATGATCTCCGGCAATTTCATGTAGTTTATAGGTAATACTATACTACTAAACAGTTACACTGTAACGTATGTAGAAGACTTATGACAAAATAATATTTAAATAAAAAATACATAGGTATCTTTATGAATATGAAATATTATTTCGTCTTAAGTCTTTTCTTCATGAGTTATGAATGTTATAATGGGAAGATGGGCGCCATTTGTGGTCATCTTTCGTGATACGAACTATACCTATAGTATAGACCCCATGTTTCTATAATTGTGTTGTGACTGTCAGTCACAGGATAAATTATAGGTTTATAATTTATCTATTATTTATATATCCATTATTATAATATTATTATATATCCATTATTACATCAGAATCATTAAGAACATATATACTGGCAGTACAGCAAAAGTAAAATTAGAAAGAGAGGGAGAAACCATTAACATAGAGAAAGGTGTGAGGCAAGGAGATCCTCTCTCACCAAAGCTCTTCACGGCAGTGCTGGAAGATGTCTTCAGACAGTTTGATTGGACAGACCATGGCCTAAAAATCAACGGTGAGTACCCAATGATTTAATATCATTGTGAGTACCTCTCAAACTTAAGATTTGCCGATGACATTATCTTGTTTGCAAAGTCTTCACAAGAACTGCAAGAAATGTTGTCAGATCTCGATACATACAGCAAACAAGTAGGCCTAAATATGAACACCTCCAAAACTAAAGCAATGACCAACAGAGCAAAAGAAACAATTATAGCTAACAACACTGAAATAGAATATTTAGATGAATACACATATCTTGGCCAAATAATTGCTACAAATAATACATCCAGCAAAGAGATTGAGACACGAATAGGGCATGCATGGAATAGGTACTGGTCAGACAAAGAGATAATGAAAGACAGTAAAATCAACATATCAGTTAAGGGTAAGCTCTTCAACACTAGCATCCTACCTATCCTAACATATGGGTGTCAGACATGGGCGTTAACTGAATCTCAGCAAACTAAACTACAAACTTGCCAACGGGCCATGGAACGCAGCATGCTAGGCAAGCGAAAAATAGACAAAATCAGACACACCAAGATAAGGAAAGCCACTAGAGTACAGGATGTTGTGGTAAAACTGAGAACACTTAAATGGAAATGGGCTGGCCACACTCTAAGAGGTGACGAAAGATGGAGTAAGGTGGTAACCAATTGTACCCCAGAGAGGGGAAAAGAGGAAAAGGGAAGCCACTGAAGAGATGGGAAGATGATTTGGTAAAGATAGCAGGGAAAAATTGGATGGGAATGGCTAGAGAAAGGGAGAAGTGGAAAAGTTTGGAGGAGGCCTTTGCCGGAGGGCACACAGAGGAGTAAAACCAAAATATTTAGAAATTATTAAAATGAATTTAATATAATAATGTAATGCAATTAATAATATTTCAAAATGTACTAATAACTCATATTTTTTTTTATAATGAATGTATACTCTGAATAAAGGCTATAAATAAAAAATAATAAAATATATCCATTATTACGCGATAGCCTATAGTCGGTAGGTACAGGGGGCGCTGTTGCAAAGGCTATATAAACAGATTCCTGCCATACGCAGGGGTCTTTCTATACAATACAAATACAAAATACAAAATGCTTTATTTCGGTAACAAACCAAGTGATTACAAAATTGAGATGACATTCCTAGTAAGTATAAAAAATACCTGTATCAGGAAGCCATCGCTCTTCCATTTTCATTATCTGTCAGGTAAGTTTAATTTAAAACAAAGCAATGGAGAAAAGTAAATAAAAAGGTAAGTACATAGCAATATAAAAGAAAAAATAATTATTTAATTTTAATTTTTGCATGCGCGTGTGTGTGTGTGTGTGTGTGTGTGTGGGTGCGTGTGTAGGTGTGTATGTGTGTTTGTTAAATGGTCTGTATCTCATATTTATTCATGCCAATCATTATTAAAGTGAGCTACTAAAATTAACTTACATATTTCTTTCATTTATTAATAATTTTTCAGTATTTATGTAATCGAGTGATTTAAGCCAAGCTGTTATAGTTTTTTTACATTTAAAATAGTTTAGGGAAAAAATATTAAGTTTCTTATTAACGTTGTTATAAAGATAGTTTACCTGTTTATCAAAGTGTCTAGCTGCAAAGGCTGTGTTAACTGATTTTATGGGAATAACTGTGTCTTTTCGTCTTCTATTGTTTATGTTTCGATCAAAATTTATCGATTTATGTAGTCTAAGTATGGAGTTTAGGACATATAGTTTTCTAACTGTCAGGAGTTCGGCAAGAGTGTATAATTGAACTGTTGGAAACTTGTAAGGAAGAGAGTACATCACTTTGAGTAAGGCCCTTTGAGTTCTTTCTATTTCCAGGAATTTCGTCTTACAGGCCCCACCCCAAACTGGAATACAGTAAGTTAGTACGGATTGCGCCAGTGAAACATAGATTCTGTTGAGTAGTTCTCTATTTGCAACGTGTCTAAGTTTTTTAAAAATACCCATAAGTTTTCTGAGCTTAGACATAATACTTTCTAAATGTAAATACCAGGATAGCCGTTGGTCAAGTATGACTCCTAAATATCTAGTTGAGTCAACCTTTTTAATTGTCTGACAAGAACATGAGCAAGATGGATTTTGATGGTTACAACAGTCATGTAATTTTATTTGGAAATCATTTTTCGGTTGAGTTCTTTTGGTGATAGTGAAACAGATGTAGTTAGTTTTGGATACGTTTAAGGTGAGGAGGTTTGTATGCAACCACTCTGCTACCGTACGTAACCCAGTTTCTGCAGTACTTTGCACTTCTGCCCATGTGTCTCCAGAAAATACTATGGCCGTATCATCGGCATATGAAAATATATTTGCGTTATGTAGTTTTAAATTGCAAAGTTCATTTATGTACAGCAGAAATAAAGTCGGGCCCAATACACTCCCCTGAGGTACACCATAGGGTATATTTGCTAAGTCACTAGTGTAGCTCCCCAGTTTAACTTGTTGTTTTCTGTTATGCAAGTAACTTGTTACTAGAGCAAGTGGAGTACCTCGAATACCATATTGTTCGATATTGTTCTATTGAGTCAACGTACCTATAAATACATACAAATAAACTCCCAGTAATATTCGAAAAATATATTTTATTCCTTCGGGGCACACCATCATACAATTTATAACATTATTTTGTCTTCGACCATCGCACCAAATAAAACGGTAAAAACGTAAGCTGTGTAGACTTCGCGTTTGTGACATTTTTAATCATTTTTGCAATGCCTAAAAATACACCATGACATGTTAAAAAATTTCGAAAAACTGAATCGAAAAGAAAACATTTATCTTACTTAATTATCAATAGAAAAGTGCAGGAGCACTTTGGAAGAGAACGTGCAAAGTTTTCATTCCACTGTATTGTGTGAATTGTGTAATAAGATGTGGTCCTTCGAGCCGAATTTTTTTAACATACCTACCACTTACTTTCCACTTGACGGAGTGTTCTAATTGTATATTCTGGTTTGTAAAATTGATTGTACTAAGTAGGTTTTCCTTAATTTAATGTACGTAAGTAAATCAAGCGGTGACAGACCTGCACAGCACAGTTGCTCACGCGATGACAGCATCTTCCCTTGGTTTGAATATAGCATTCAGTTCAGTACCTACACATGAGTTCATGTATTATTTTCGATACGTAATTACAACATTCGACATTTTATGTGTTCTATTTATCGACGGAACTTGCCTTTATGAATTGTAAATGACGCAATGCTGGTTACCTTCATCCTAATCCTAATAGATAAATACTGAGACTAGGCGTTTATATATTTTTAGTGTCAATTATTTTTCATGTGATGCTGTAGGTACACATTTAATTTATTATTTATTGTATTAGTATATATTTTATTTATTTATTTGAAAACTGTAAGTAAGGTGATTAACCACGACTTCCATTTTCAGTTTGCGTAGATTTTTTTACCTACTAAATTTAATCCATTACGTGCATCTATGTACCTAGTACATTGTAGCATCTCGTGTATATGTAGAAACTAGAAAGTTACTAAAATTAAATAAGGTCAATGTGGGGAAGTCCGTCTGGGAGGCAAGCCCATCTAGCGGTAATAACTTCCATTTTTGAACGACTACGCCTTGGTTGGTAAAACAGTATTACGGAACTAGTTCGTTGCCGTATAATTATACCTAACTAAGTTAGAATCTAGAATACCTAGTTCTATTCCAACCAAATACTTAGGTACCTAGGTACTTGCAACTAAACACATTTTGTTCGAGCTCTTTTCAAGAGTAGGTAACCTACTTTACACAGACTCTTTGAAGTACCTAACCTCAGAATTACACATGCTTTATCTTACTTATTATATCTGTAGAAAGAAATATTGATTAAATCTTGATCGAATGATAATAATTGAGCGACATCGGCGACGTTTCTGCCACAAAGTTTTTGTCTCTGTCTACCTAGGCAATTGAATTTATGAAACTAATAATTGTAATTAACTTTTTCTACTTTTAAAAAGAAAAAAAGTAGAAAATTAATAAAATAGAACAAGAATAGATCTATTTTTTTTTTACAAAATTATAGTCTTTGTTGCCAAGGTAGGTATTCGTCCAAACTTCTTGGTTTATCATCATCCATTCATCCATCGATATTACTGTGAATAAAACTTCCACTCTGTTTCAATTCCTTACAGTTCACAATGCGCTGGCTACCAGCTCTGGTAGTGCTAGCCGCGCTGGCTGGTGCCGAAGAAACCTGCCTCTCCGTGGACGAGGAGCCTTACTTCTTGTTCGGCACCAAGACTGCCTACATCTTCGCCAACAGAGGCCTCTCCAACAACTTCAGGGCGCATGATATACCAGGTAAAAAAGTGCGAATATTATTAAAGTTTGAATATAGCCATTTTGAATGACCGATAGAGGCCAAACTACTGTTAATCAACCACATTCAATAATGAATGTTTCATTAGGTATGTACCTACCTACTGCAGGGTTTTATTTCCGTAGCGACGAAGAAAACAAATATTTTAACAGCAACGGATTCCTTTGAACTCTTGATAATTTCATCAGACTAATTTGTAGCATACTTATTGGTGATAGAAAAATTACCATCATAAATTACTTTTTTTTTTCAACACAGGCCGTTGCTTATACAATACCATTTCGCTCCGGAAAATTTGCAGCGGATAGGTGATAGACAAATCACCACCACAAATTACGAAAAAAAAATTTTTTCTCAACACAGGTTGACAGTACAATTTACCATTTCGCTTCGGAAAATTATAAGGTATTATTGTTATAAACGCCGAAACTGGCATTGAACAACCAGGCGAAACATGTAGCAGGTCATTCCACTCGTCTCATGAATGAATTAAGTCCTCCACTTTATCTATTTAGATTAACGAAGTCCGCAATTTAATTTTAACCTACCCTAATTAATCTACTACACGCAGACATTTATGTAGTATGGAAAAAATACATCTAGTAGACTATTAACGTTTTTATATAAATTAAACAACAATGGACTTCATGGAGATCCTTGGGGGAGGCTTTTGCCCAGCAGTTTCTGTGGATGACGAATTGTCGATGTTTGTGAATGGATTTGAAAGTGCTTCAGATGGAGTATTAAAACTTAAAGACATACAAATTGTGAAACATATCGTACATTAAGTACATTTGAGAAATAATTCTTCACTATGTTCCTGGGTAATTTTTAAAATTCGCCTACATTTTTATCTGAGGCTTTCATAAAGAGCTCTATCAATCTACACTTTATTTACTTGATAATCCTAATACACAAAGAATTCGTACAGCTACAACAGCTAAGTATTACCTGATAATCCTGCTTGATGACTATTATGTATTCTGTGCCTGATGCACAAAGAATAATTAATTACAACTATTCTAAAGGCAAAAATTTGAAGACTGATGGTTCTACGAGCGTGGTTGGACCTAGGTATTAAAAAAAACAATTGACCAAATTATTATTGACCTCTTAATTGAAGAAAATATTACAAGTGATGGGTTGTTATAATTCTAGTGCAGCGTGTTGCATTACTTTTTGATAAGGTAGTACCTACCTATAGGGTAGGAGGTACCTACTAGACTAGATATTGATAAGTTTCACCTTTGAAACAGATTGAGATCAGAATTTTTGCCTTGGTAGGCCTATTTTCAGAAAAAAAATAGATCGTGTCAGTTTTGCTAACTCATAACTTTGTTTCGTTTTTCTAGATTATTCTAAATTATAACAACGGCGTTTTTCTTTTATTTTTCAATTAAATTTTATTCTATCCAAGGCCTAGGTGTTCTATTCACTCTCAGTCGTAACGAATCTGGTAACAAACAGTATTTAGCAGGTGCTTGGTGTGTAACAAAAAATGTCTGTTATTTCAGAGTATTGAACTTTATGCGGAAATATTACAAGTACCTAAGTAGGTACACCTAATTAACATTGTATTTACAAGTTTTTCACATCAGTAGCGAAGTGAGAAGTGAGCATAGCAGCTAAGCTTACGCTGGATGACATCACTGTTTAGAGTGGTTCAATAAAACAATAGACTTAAGACTAAAAAGTTAAAAATTTACACAAGCTATATTACGATACGATAGTATTCATTAATTAGGTACACCTACAACGTACTTTTTTGACCATATAGGTAGGTACTACGCTTAGGATCTACCGATGGGATTGTCTTGGGCCGCACTTTGTTTGCTTTGTATAGGTACAAATCATGAGGTTGTGATTCCGCAATAGAATGAGATCACGCCTTCTGCTAATCATTCTTAGCATTGCATTAGTATGGTACTATTAAGTATATTGGTTGGAACCTATTTTACTTTTTATTTTATTCCATTTTGCATATTTAGGGTGTTGTTTGTTAATAAAATTATCTCTTACGACATAATTACCATGCTGATTACATTGCTCTCATACATAGATAGTACAGTATTTAGGTACCTTATTTAATCTAGGTAAGTATCTATTAACTATTACCTGTACTCTTTGGTAAGTACCTAGGTACCTAGGTAGTACCTACCTATGTATCTAGTAATTTCATCTCACATGCGCCACAAAGTATGATTCCAACAATAGCTGACCTAGATTAAGGCTTTCACATGAGATGACACCCCTGTTAGGTGCGTGGGTGGCATACGTATAATACACGCTTCATTCATCTCCATCTATATCCATGAATAGGTTATGTATAGGTAGGTACGGCTAGCTAATGCTTGACAAGGACAAGGTACTAACCCGTGATCCAAGGTAGGTACATACAACAACACCAAGATGATTATCCAGCCTCCGCCCGCGACTTCTTCCGCGTGGACAGTAGAAAAATCCTTAGGGAACCTTTGGCTGTGATAAAAAATAGCCTATGGATATTTTTTTGTTCGATTAAAAATCCCGGTTATAAACTATCTTTGTGCCAAATTTTATTCAAAGCCGTTAAGTCGTTTTTGCGTGATTGAGTTACAAACATCCAAAACTTTTACATTTATAATATTAGTAGGATAGGTATGATAATAGAGATCTATGATTGCAAAGATGTAAAGAGTCAAAGTAAATTGCTATGCAATTAATCGTATACCATTTTTCACACCAATAATCAGGGTGTTGTCAAATTTGACCATCAATTTATCTTTAACGATCTACTTTCAGCGTCATAAAATGCCAAAGGCCAATCAATAGCAGTTCCAATTAGCACTAATAAACGACCGGAGGAGGAGGCCGCTGATTCACCGCCTCATGGCTATTTTTATGGGTTTCTAGGACACAACACAAGGAACGTTTATTTATGGGGCTATCGGTTCCAGGGTTACGATTACGAGATGTTAGGTAGGCTACAGGGTGACTTTTTAGACCGTCAAGACCAACTTAATCAGAGCAAAAAAGTTATCAGCTGTTCTATGAAAACGTCAAGTTGTTCATTTTGACGGTCTAACTAGCCACACCACAAAATATTTTGTCGACCTTTTTTCGATTTTCCTTAGAATACCTAGACAGGATAAGCAATGTAGTTTGCCTAATCCCGCATGAATACCTACCTAGGTAGATACCTATTCCTAACTCTGTGGTTCAGAGTACAAACAGAATATTGTAAAGAAACAGTTACAAAAACATCACACCTCGTTATAAACAACGGAAATCATTAAAACGCGACTGTAATAGGTAATCCAAAATAAACTTTAAAGAAAAACTAAACATTTGTGCTTCTTTTGATTTTATTCGTGTTATGGGAAAATTTATGCTAAATATGTCTGCGCCTTTGACTGAGTGGAAAAAGGAAGAAAGGCAATTTTCGAACCTAAAAACTAAAATTGTGCCGTTAGTTTTCGACTACCTACCTATCTCCTCACATAAACCGAGAACTCGGAAACACTGTAGGTATAAATTATTTCAACGAGCCACATCATCCTCAAATTATTATCACTTCACAGCTGTTTTTCGCTGGAAAATTTAATTAAAACCCTGTTTTTACGAGTAAATATCAGATCTTTTATTTTGTACATTACGATCAACAATATACAATAGATCAACATATACGATTCCTATAGTCTTATAAATAATTGATATTCTGACCTTTATGCATGTTTCAAAAAAGTTCTATTTTAATCAAACGTTATAAGTACGTATGACCTACTTAATGTATTTGTAGTTAAATAATATAATTTTAATACCTACTTTGTGCATTTTTGTAAATGGGTGTCATTTGCCTGAATAAATGAAAATTCTATTCTAGTACTTACTGACTATGTTTGTTGTTTGTCTTCAACAAGTGTAGCGACGGATCAAACAAGAAATTGCGAAAGTTATCACTTTCGCCATAAGTATGCTTTCGTATTACCTACCTACCGCCAGGCGTTCTCTAGTAGGTACTAGTACCTACATAAATATGGATTAAAAAAAACAAATACAACTCCAGGGTATCCACGTGGACAAAATATCCACATGAATCCCCCAGGGGAGTTTAGCAGGGGATCCTAGTAGACGGAGGGACATTGACGCACATCGACTGTCTGCAATCTTAGGCAAAACCAATAATTATTGGCTCTCCTGTGCTGTGCTGTGCCAACGAAACAAATAAAAACAAAAGACAGAAGCTTTCTAAGGGTCTCCCCAGACCTACCGGTTTCTTTTCTTTGCTTTGCTGTTCGGCAATGGACCGCCGGCCAAGAGGCTCATTTTCAATCTATCGCATATTTTCAATCTAAGTACATTTCACATATATGTATGTTCTTGTGAGCTTTGTTCCTTAAACGATCGTTATGAAAACACAAAAAATAGTTCAGGTAGGTAATGATGCCACCTACGACCCTGTTCACAATTTATATAAATATGCGATCGATTTATTTTTAGCAATCGGAGACCAAGTTCAGGGTGGCATATCTCCCATAAGCTTCCTACTTCGCAACCCAGACGATGATACTTGATAACACCAAGCTAATGGCTATCTTGTCAATTTGGTCTGGTCCCAATATGCGATAGATTGAAATGACCCTGGTTGGCCGGCGGTCTAAACAGCAAAGTAGAACAGCAAAGCAAAGAAAAGAAACCGGTAGGTCTGGGGTCTCACCCTTATACGGCCGACAAACACACATTTTGTGCAGGCGTGGTAGGGTTTGATCATAATGTCTCACTCAACTCAAGGCGACTAGGTACCACATCATTAATTCCTTAATTTGATCATTGTTTTTCCTGTAGCATGTGAACCCATCGCGATCTGGCTGCTGAACCGGCACGGCTCCACTAACCCTGAGTCCAGTGAGATGGAAGGACTGCACAGACTCGTCGACCTCAAGGAAAACATCATCAACAATTATAAGAATGGCAACTTTCGGAACACTAACGTAAGTTTATCTTTACCGTCCTTTATACGAGTTAGTACCATTATAAAAATCTGGGGCCCTATTTTTTTTAATTAATCCGCTGGCGTGGCTCTCTTTACAAGCCATGATGGCTGTCGAATGAAAATGCGAGTACCTACCTGAAAAGAGCACTCGAGTTCACTCGACGCCAGGCTGGATGATCGTCGAATGATTTCAAAAATAAACAAGAAAACAACCCAATATAGGGCCCCAGGATTCTAGATCGCTAAAAGAGGGTTACTAGGTAAGTAAGTATATGAAAATCTCGAGTAATAGTATATTGGTGGTATAGCTAAGCATAGACTTTATTCTTAGCTAACTGATGAGATAGCCCATATTATTTTAGACCTTTTAGACATTAGACATCCAATTTAAAACAAAACACGTTCAATGGCAATCGTTACGCATCTGCAACACCGAACACGCAACACTATGCACCAAACCGTTAGGACTTCCATTGTTTAAATTCCACCTAATTGTACTTCTTTAACCTTTCAATAGTCTAGTCCAATGTCCATCAGCCATTTTTGATGCCCCCACTGCTGGGGCACGCACAGGCCTTCCTATGGGTAAGGAGGACGGGCCATAACCCACCACGCGGCCCAATGCGGATTGGTAGGTGTTAACGACTGCAAATGCATGGACCAACGGCTTAACGTGCCTTCCGAAGCACGGAGGAGCTCGAGATAATACATTTTTGGTCACCCATCCCATGACCGACCCTTGCGAACGTTGCTTAACTTCCGCAATCGCTGGGTCAGGTTGTACTATTATGTATTCTTTGGGTCAGGCGCTAAACCACTGCGCCACCGAGCTCCTCTGCGACACCGAGGAGCTAGTCCAATAAAGCTTTTAAAATATATTTTTAAAGTACCTACAGTGCATTTTAAACAAGTAGGTACAGCAGAGACGAGTTTTTTTTCTCTAATATTAAACTGGTGCAGCGTCTAACAAAATGGTCGTTCCAGCGGCGTATGTGCTCAGCGGACGAGAACCTCCTTGCGCAGTGGACGTGGAACCAGCGGCTGAACGTGACGTTCGCGGGAGACCTCACCAGCGACGGGTACATGAGCACGCAGCAGCTGGCCCAGGCCTGGAAGCAGAAGTTCCCGGGGCTGCTCACTGAGAACCGACACAGCTATTTGGTAAACACTTTAATCCTACAACCGTAGCTTACCATGAGTTGATGCTGAACGTGACGTTCGCGGGAGACCTCACCAGCGACGGGTACATGAGCACACAACAGCTAGCTCAAGCCTGGAAGTAGAAGTTTCCGGGGCTGCTCACCGAGAACCGACACATCTATTTAGTAAACACTTTAGAACCAATAAGATCGGTCGACAAACATTGCTCAGGCAATAAGTACAGTGTCTAGGTAACTGATAATGAGGGGACACCCACAGGGGATCCTCAGGGCCAACCGGCGGCACATGAAGGGCAAGTACCTGGTTTTTAGTGGGTATTCCCCCCTCCCGAGGTCCCATCGAACCATAGCTGTGTCCTGCTGCTGTGTGGGACCACGGGAGACGGTAGTGGAGGGAGCCGCAACGTTGAATGTTGCGGTCCTCATGGCGAGCCCCACATACGAACCCCCTGCTCACCTGCTGGGGATGTATAAATGCATTTTTTCTCGGTATAAATAGAGGTAGGTACAATCAGTCTATCTCAAACAACAACATCAAACTCTATCACGTCTTTTCTTCTTTCTCTCGGAGTTTCTCAAATCCAAAGCCTTAGCAAATGTCTTAAAGATAACATCTCTGTGTCCTTTAAACACCTAGCACCTGTCAAAATCTAACATCGAGTTCCGTTTCAGTTTAAGCACGTGAACGATCAGCTGTCCAGCACCACGTTCAAGGCTTTCAGCGAGGGGCTGTTCAAGACGCAAGCTGACGGGCTGGACCTTCCCAAGGAAATTGACGACAAGTTGGTAAGGGTACGGCTATTCAATTAAGTATTTAATTTATAGTTCCTTTCATAACATTGAATTGGGAGTATTGGGTTGGGACCCAATATCCTTGCATAAAACACAGAATCTTTGATTAGGACTTCAGCAAACTTTTAGTAGTTAAGTAGAGTCATCCTTGAAACATCAAGGAATGTCCTTTAGACATTGGATTTAAAAGTCGTGTGGTAAGATCATCAATGAGTAAGATTGGGGAAAACTAATGTAAACTAACTAACTACCTAAAGTAAAACTAAAATACCTATTTAAATGTATACCATGTTGTTTTAGCCGCACGAACACTGTGATGCCTGGAAGAAGAATGTGGATGAGAACAAAGAGACATTGGTGCAGAAGGAGATTTTCGAGTCGAAACAAGAGTATAAAGATGTAAGTACCCAAAACCCATTGCCAACATATAAACAATGAAATCAGGCACCCGGGACCTTAAAGATTTTAAGAGATCTTCACTCTACTTAGGATTTCCAGATCTAATAATGAGATTTTTTTAATTTTTCCTTGATTTCTCAGTAAATTTCCTGATACTTTGTACACCTACATCTACATTCTTAATTTAGTTGACGTTTTTCACTAAGATGACTAACAAATTACTTAGGTAAGTATATGTGTTATCATTAAGTAATTAAACTTTTTGGGATTTCAAAAATCCCTAACTACAGTTTTCCCTGTTTTCCAGACAGATGCCTAATATAACAGTATACCTCGTGTTTAGTGCTTACTTGCTTTTTGATCACACCAATTATGATTTATTTTTCCCAGATGATAACGAACGTATCCCAACGTCTCGGTTTCAACTACGACATGGACGCCGCTACAGTCCGCGCCATGTACCAGATGTGTCGCTACAACAAGGCGTGGGACGTGGCGCAGGTGTCGCCCTGGTGCGCCGTGAGTACTCACATCGTTAGAGCTGAGCGACTGTCGCCATGGTCGGGTATCAGATGGGTGGCCGAGTTTCAACTACGACAGTCCGCGCCATGTACCAGATGTGTCGCTACAACAAGGCGTGGGACGTGGCGCAGGTGTCGCCCTGGTGCGCCGTGAGTACTCACATCGTTAGAGCTGAGCGACTGTCGCCATGGTCGGGTATCAGATGGGTGGCCGAGTTTCAACTACGACAGTCCGCGCCATGTACCAGATGTGTCGCTACAACAAGGCGTGGGACGTGGCGCAGGTGTCGCCCTGGTGCGCCGTGAGTACTCACATCGTTAGAGCTGAGCGACTGTCGCCATGGTCGGGTATCAGATGGGTGGCCGAGTTTCAACTACGACAGTCCGCGCCATGTACCAGATGTGTCGCTACAACAAGGCGTGGGACGTGGCGCAGGTGTCGCCCTGGTGCGCCGTGAGTACTCACATCGTTAGAGCTGAGCGACTGTCGCCATGGTCGGGTATCAGATGGGTGGCCGAGTTTCAACTACGACAGTCCGCGCCATGTACCAGATGTGTCGCTACAACAAGGCGTGGGACGTGGCGCAGGTGTCGCCCTGGTGCGCCGTGAGTACTCACATCGTTAGAGCTGAGCGACTGTCGCCATGGTCGGGTATCAGATGGGTGGCCGAGTTTCAACTACGACAGTCCGCGCCATGTACCAGATGTGTCGCTACAACAAGGCGTGGGACGTGGCGCAGGTGTCGCCCTGGTGCGCCGTGAGTACTCACATTGTTGGAGCTGAGCGACTGTCGCCATGGTCGGGTATCAGATGGGGGGCTGAGTTTCAACTACGACAGTCCGCGCCATGTACCAGATGTGTCGCTACAACAAGGCGTGGGACGTGGCGCAGGTGTCGCCCTGGTGCGCCGTGAGTACTCACATCGTTAGAGCTGAGCGACTGTCGCCATGGTCGGGTATCAGATGGGTGGCCGAGTTTCAACTACGACAGTCCGCGCCATGTACCAGATGTGTCGCTACAACAAGGCGTGGGACGTGGCGCAGGTGTCGCCCTGGTGCGCCGTGAGTACTCACATTGTTGGAGCTGAGCGACTGTCGCCATGGTCGGGTATCAGATGGGGGGCTGAGTTTCAACTACGACAGTCCGCGCCATGTACCAGATGTGTCGCTACAACAAGGCGTGGGACGTGGCGCAGGTGTCGCCCTGGTGCGCCGTGAGTACTCACATTGTTGGAGCTGAGCGACTGTCGCCATGGTCGGGTATCAGATGGGTGGCCGAGTTAACCTTACATTAACCCATCAAAACGGATTTCAAATTCTTTCACTGGGTTTCATAGCTATGAAAATGTGGTCATATTGTATCAATAAAACTATATAGGACTCCACCACTACAGTGACCCTCATTCAGAAGGTAGAAGGTGCCTGCCTATAGTACCTACCTAAGTACTTACCGAATCTTATATTAATAAGTATCGCATAAAATACTTACATTGCCTACTTGATCGCAAAGGCATAGGATCGGAATAGAAGAATAGCAACGCACAGGTTTTTTAAAATAGGTACCTACCAACCGATTTTCCATGATTGGTTTCGAGGATGTTAACGGCTTTAACTTTTTTCCTCATAGGCCTTCACGCGGGAAGAACTCAAGCTCTTGGAGTATGCTGAAGACTTGGAAACGTATTACAAGTACGGCCCCGGCACTGAGCTCAACAAGAAGGTCGGATGCGCCTACGTCAAAGAAATGATCTCGTTCTTCAGGAACCACACACAAAATGGTAAGAATTCCCTTTAAGGCGCCTATCACCCTCAGGTGGCGCCCTCATCTTAATTAAATTTATTGTTAGCTAAGTTAAGTACATAATGGTGTCGATTCGGTTGGTACAACTAAACTAAATTGACAGGACTAAACTTAATTTTAGCATCCTGTTCTTGTCTTTTCGATACCAAAAGAGAAGGATGGAAAATTAAATTTAGTTTAATCCTGCTCGTAAGTCGCAAAATTTAGTGAAAATCTCTTTTAGTTGTTTTTGGTGAGAAAACCTCGTAATACATGTCTACGTCGAAGAAACTCGGATTCGAAAATTTAATGCACATGCGAGGTTTTCGCAGCCCGCCGACGCAATTTAGTTAAGTTGTTGCCAACCGAATCGACACCAATGTATCGAAAATTCACATACGTACAGATTAAAGCTAAAGTAGTTTATTTACAAATCATAACCTCAGTAAAATATACTTCGTTGTACTAAGTAGTATAATAGTTAGCAAAGGTGCCAAAAGTGGCCACTCTCTGCTCTATTTCTAACTGCTACAATACAAGGTCTATATTTTACTGAGGTTATGGTTTGTAAATAAACTTTAGAACCTTAGCTTCAATGTACCTACATGTGAATTTTCGATAGATACATCATTTACTTTGCGAGAAATAGTTTTTATTATAATGAGGTCGCCACTTTGAGGTATAGGGACCTTAAGAAAAATAAAGGCACTATTTTTAACCGACTTCCAAAAAAGGAGGAGGTTCTATGTTCGTCTGTATATTTGTTTTTTTTTGTGTATGTCCACCGATTACTCGAAGACGGCTGGACCGATTGAAATGATTCAACGTTATTACATTAGGTACACTCCCAAGTTGGTCCCATTTTTTAAAATTTGGAAATCGGTTCAGTACATTTCAAGTAATCTTGGAAAAAAGCACAAAAAATAGTATGATTTTGTGTGAATTACCTCGATGATAATGCTCGTATTACTTCTTTGTTTATGAACTGAATAAGATAATTATTTTGATGTAGGAAGAGGGATATCTTAAGTGTAGGTTCTTTAACCGACATAAAAAAGGAGGTTCTCAGTTTGACCCGTATGTATGTATGTTTCTCCGCGATTATCTTTCGTTTGGCTGAGCCGATTTTTCTACATATTATAATATAGGTACCTACCTTACCTACACTAAAAATAAAAAAAATTAAAATTGTTTAAAAAAACAAAAACCCGACTTCAAAAAACCTACCTCTAAGAAGCAAGAAATAATATTCGTAATAATAAAAATACGTCTATTGAAGTCGAAGATTGAAGGAATCTGTACTCCAGCCCCACCCGACTTCAATAGACGTACCTATTTTTATTATTACGAATATTATTTTCAACTTTGTAATGATCAGATGAAGATCTTGATTGATATTTGGCCAAAATAACTATTATTTATTCTGTGGTAAAACTGCACTACTGCATAAAGGAATGCAGGCGCTTTTTTACTGCGCGTTAATAGGCGTTTAATTAATTCCATTAGGTAATTGTCGCAATTGCAATTAATTGATGGTAGCTAGTAGTTTGTTTTATCAAGATCATTGTCAAACAGGCTAGCGCATCTTCTGCAGATAGGTACCTACTTTATGAAGATGTCAAACATATGTTCTTTTACTTTAAGCATGGACAAATAAATGTAAGTAAGTAAATCAAAAATGTATTTCAGGGTTTACTTATAATAATTTTCCGGGGTTGTATGTATTGTACGGTCAACAACGAAGGTTCCTTTAGCACTTTAGTACCTTGTCATACCAACTTTTTTTTAAATGTTCCAAACTGTAAGAAATCTGTCTAAAAAGTTGCTATGACAAAGTACTAAAGTGTTAAGTAACTTTCGTTGCTGAACCGTACGTACCCTATCAACCATATGAAATATTGCATTAAACTAATCAAATTTTTTTTGTACCAGAAATGCCCCAACAACCGCGAGTAATCGTCCAACTGACAGACGCGGCAACGATATTGTTAACCCTAAACGCCATGAACGCACGCGCCGACACCGCGCCACTGACGGGCGACAACTACCATACGGCCGCCGTACAAGCGCGGAAATGGGCCAACTCCGTTATAGCGCCTTACAACGCTAACTTAGCGGCTGTGCTGTACAAGTGAGTAGCTACATTACGATATAGTTGACTATAATACAATGCTATTGAACGCTGTCCGTACACAACTATCATACGGCATCTGTAGGTACAGGCGCGGAAATGGGCCAACTCCGTTATAGCGCCTTACAACGCCAACTTAGCGGCTGTGCTGTACAAGTGAGTAGCTACATTACGATATAGTTGACTATAATACAATGCTATTGAACGCTGTCCGTACACAACTATCATACGGCATCTGTAGGTACAGGCGCGGAAATGGGCCAACTCCGTTATAGCGCCTTACAACGCCAACTTAGCGGCTGTGCTGTACAAGTGAGTAGCTACATTACGATATAGTTGACTATAATACAATGCTATTGAACGCTGTCCGTACACAACTACCATACGGCATCTGTAGGTACAGGCGCGGAAATGGGCCAACTCCGTTATAGCGCCTTACAACGCCAACTTAGCGGCTGTGCTGTACAAGGTATAATAAAGGTGCTATTTCGCAGCGAGCTGCCAACTGCAACTGCCGACAGCACGTGCAGCGGCTGTCGGCAGTTGCAGCACTTGCAGTTGCAGCGTGCAGCCGGAATAATTCGAAGAGTGGCGGCACATGCAGCGACTGCACAACCAACACTAGGATGCGGCCAGTCACTTAGAATATTTTCGCTGCCGAAAGCCGATAGAAGCGCCGTATTAATAAATAAATCTTTTAAAAAAACGCCAGCAGCACGTGCAGTCGCCGTAGGCTGCATATTGTGCAGCTGCAGCGGCGCTTGAAAGCCATTTCATATAAATAGATTCAAACCAGTAGTGCAACTGTGGCCGACTTCATGCAGTCGCTGCACGTGCTGTCGGCAGTTGCAGTTGGCAGCGCGCTGCTAACTAGCACCTTCTATCATCGTCTGGCATCATCATAATTCATAAACATTATGGACAATTATACAGGGTTATTTGTAAAATACCAACTACCTCGCCGGCGTAGATTACCAACATCATAAACAACAACATTTTGTTCTACGACTTTTATCATAACTCAATACATTCACCAACAATGAATTTTCAAGTTTTTATTGTACTGTTCGACACTTTTTACGTCTATGGATGACGGCGGCCAGCGGGGCGGGCGGCGGCGGAGGGCGGGCGGGTCGCGCGCACCAGGCGCTCCGCGCGCTGCGCGTAGAGTTATGAACATACGAACGGTAAATTAAAATGATATATTTTTTGTATGAAAGTAAAATCTAACAAATTATCAAAAGTCGTAGAACAAATGTTGTTGTTTATGATGTTGGTAATATACTCCTGCGAGGTTGTTGGTGTTTTACAAATAACCCTGTATAATTGTCCATAATGTTTATTATCACAATCTCTTATTGATTCCTCGCATCTTCTATCACTAATAAATTTCAAAGTTCCAAACAGAAATAGTAGGCATATCAACAACCTTAGTGTTCCGTATTGTGCTACCAACTACAGAAAAAACTCGTTTTTTATCCGATCAGCTGTTACTTTTAATAGAATGGTTGACATATCTGTGCTTGACATTTTTAACTCTAAACCGGAACAATTTAGAAATGTTTTGAGTAAGAAATGGTTTGATGTGGTTTCTTAAGATTTCCTCTTTTATTTTGTTACCGATTTTTGGTTGTTTTCTAAGTATAATAGCATAATTTTTTTTTAACTACTTTCTTCCGATCCAAAAATGTATTTAAAATCTATACTTTGTGAATACAAATAAGCTACTTGGTGTTTATATGCGAAAACAAATTAAATGAGTATATTTGTATCATATTTAGTTATGCTATTAGTTATAAATACTGTATGTTTTCCAATGAAAATAAAATAAAATAAAATAAAAATAGATAGGATGTAGCAGGTCTCTCCAGGGCCGTAGCCAGGTAGGTACTTTTCCCTCCCCCCTCCTCCCGACTACAGCCCTGTGTCGCTCCCGTGAGAGAATGTCGTTTGCCATTGTCTCCATGCTTGACAGGGAAACCTAGACATAGTCGTTTTCATCGGAACGCTGGCTGCCTATTTCTGACCCAATCTTAAACTTCTCTTAATAGTGCTCTGTGTTCAGTAAGTACACTTGTGGAGGCATACCAGTAAATCACATTTTACAGAGAGTGTTCTTTTGAAAAACATCGTCAAATTCCCCCCTATTCTTAAACATTCTTACAAACTGATGCTACCTATCACTTTTGTTGTGACTCGTCAAAAAGAGTGTCCACGTTTTGGAATAGGGTTAAACGTTTTATTAAGCTTACAAAATCATGTTTGCTTTATTTTCTGTCCATAGATGCACCCTGAACGGCAACTTCCAAATCAACGATCGCTACCAAGTACTCTTCTTGGAGAACGAGAAGCCCATACAATTAGAAGGTTGTCGCGTGGGCCTCTGCGACTGGTCGCAGGTCACGGCGACTTTGGGCGCGGTCGCCGACGCCTGCGACTTACAATCGTGCAATGGTGCGACCAGTCGCAGCTACGTTGTTGCTATGAGCTTAGCACTAGGCGTATTCGTTTTGAAACTGGTTTTATAGACGGTTAAATGTCATGGTGTAGCTACCTAAATGATTAGGACTGGTTTTGAAACTGTTTTTTTTAGGAAAGAATGTCGTTTTGTGTCGTTGGAAAGTGTGTGCTACCATATCCTACCCTACTGTAGCAGTAGATAACAATAACCGATTGGAACTGTGTGCTGGCCGTCAACGATCTGCAATTATTTTGATGATAAAGTCGTATAAACGAAAAGAATATGGCTTAAATTGGCCAAAACAAAGTTAAATATAATTAAATACCTATTTATAATGTCGTAATAAATCTCAACATTCTAGGTTTGCAATTTTTAGTGACCAAAATTTTATTTATCTCGAGCTTCTCCGTGCTTCGGAAGGTACGTTAAAGCTGTTGGTCCCGGCTGCATCTGCAGTCGTTAACGCCTACCAATCCGCATTGGGCCCGCGTGGTGGGTTATGGCCCGTCCTCCTTATCCACCCATAAGGAAGGCCTGTGCCCCAGCAGTGGGGACATTAAAAATGGCTGATGGACAGGTTTGCAATTTATTTCGACATTCTACATTGACATTCGACGACATTCTACATATTATTAACAGCGATGAAAGTAATGATTACAGCTAGGTACCGACATAATTTACTTTTTATAGTTTACAGTAAACACAACAACCAAAGTTAAGTGCTAGCCACTAAGTACTTGTTGAAATGTAAACCACCTCACTATTTATTGTATTACTAATGCATTTTTTAAACTACCTTTTAGTTATTATATTTCACTAACTAATAACAGTTGTATAGCGGGTAAATAGTTAGTGTTTTGTCCCTTTCTTTTTAATGTCAAATTTAAATAGTTTGACAAAGAGTAACCATTGTGTAATTACTATACAATCTTTATTAGTAAGAGCATTATATTTTAAGACGAGGATGAGAGTTATGCAATGAAGTATTAAAATTCAAAATCGAAAAGCTAATGGTTATTGCCAACAGTGTATATTTCCCTGAATACATCACTGGTAACACTGTACCTAAATGTGACCGAGTCAGTTTTAAGTTATGTAGGTAATTGGTAGTTATTTATCTTTTTAATATCTCAGTAGTTAAGTTTAAACTATTCGCGAATTCGGGCAACCACTGTGGCTTAACGTTAGTATCTATTCTTTTTTCTTTTTTTTATTTATTTTGGACAACAGACGGTCATTTACAAAACATGTTACATTGTACAGTAATCTAAAGGAAGACCTTGAACAAATATGAGTGTACAAATCTGTGGTTTCGGTTTGCCACAAACTTCATATCATACCACGAAGCGTTTCAGCTCCCATGACCGACGAAACACGACATACTGTCAAAATTTATTGTCTTTTGACAGTTAAACGTGATAATATATCGCATGCTAGGGGGGCTGATATAGTTGTAGCAATATCTCGCTGCTTCTGTACTTGTACCTACTATTAGTTATTCTGTGACACGAGGTCGGGGCTATAAAAAGTGCGAGCACAGTGTATGAACGAAAAAAAACTCGTTTTTATGACTTTATGACCCGTTTTTCGTGCCCCGCGTGCAGCGAGGTATTGCTACTAAATAATAGGTAGCGCAAAAACGTCCACTGCATGCTGGCCTGCTGGGCATAGGCCTCCCCCAAGGATCTTAGTGACCATCGGCCCTTTTACAAAATCAAGGTAATTGTAATTATTTTAATTCCCGCTCTAAAACCATTTCAGAGGCTTTTAAAAGGTTGCCCCATCCCTGTAAGTACTATGGTTAAGTAATTTTAAAAGTAAGGCTATGGTTACAGTGATCATTTAGCAAAATATAAAAATCATGTTTGTTTTTATTTACACTTAAACGCACTTAAAACATTTTGTCATGAATACATTTTATTAATCATACCAAAAAACATTAAATGAAATCGAGAGAAGAGCGCTTGAGCGCCTCTTGAAAATATTATTTATTTTGTACACTGTACACAGCTGTTTGCAGAATTAATTCCATTTTCATAGATGTCTAGTACAGTCAACAGCACGCTGAGCTTCCACGATAGGGTTACCATATCAGTTTCAATCAATTTTAAACTTAAATGCAAGGACATTAAGGTTCAAAATTAACTGAAGATTTTTCAGTTTTGTACAACCTGACGTGCTGCTGCCTGTACATCTCTACCTACTATTTAATCTCTAACAAAACCACCTAGAAATAAACAAAGTAATATTTTTGTAAATAACATTTTTTGTGTACTTATTTACTTATAATTATGTAAGAATAAGTAATTAATTTTATTATGTTAATATTTATAGTAGGTAAGTAAGTACCTGGTTGGTTACCATGGTTTTAACTTGTTATTTTTTTCTTCAGTAATATAAGATATAATTCTATTTTGGCAAATGAGATAAATCTGTTCAATCTCTGAGCAAGCTTTTTAGCTTTTACAGTAATAAATAAAACTAGCGTGTTTTGTTATATAAAATGTACCAAACTGTTACTATCTAAGTAAATGTTGTTTTTTAATATTCTATTGTTGTTGTGAATCACACTAAATAGACATGTGTAGTACCTAAATAAATATCGATAGTACAATAATGATTTTTTATCAAACATTAACGCACCTTTTTATTTTATTCAACCTCTTCATCGTTTATTCCTTCTGAAGTACCACTAACTAAATCTTATTGAGAGAAATGATACACGGTCCTTATATTCAATGTTTATTTCATTTATACAAAAAATAACAACTTACAAATAAATCACATTGGTGTCATACACGATATTATGTTACACATAAATTATTACACTTATAATACAGGGTCTAGGTACCTAACATTATAAAGTTGCTGCGAAAGCACCAGTTGTGGAAACTACAATGTTGGACCCTTATATAATCTTAAATTGGACAGCACGGTCAACTAATTCATTGGTCGCTTTAGAACCTTATCTCAGTAAATCATTTTGTTTATCTTTAATAAGGCTTATAAAAAAGGCGTAACTAAAAATTTAAGCCGAAAACGTTCTATAGTGGCCTCGGAATTGAATTCAATTACTTCAGCCATCTTACGGAAATAATGTTTGTAAACAAAATCTTTGCGCATTTTTCGTAATTCTTCCACAAATACGTTAAGTTTTAGTTAACACCATAAAAACAACTTGGACAACATAGGTAAGCTATCAATGATATTCATATTTTTATAACACTTGCAATAAAAAGTACTTTTGAGGTTAAGTATGGCCGCTACAGACACGGGTTGTTTGTAAACATTCTTTCCGTAAGTTTGCTGGAGTATAGTTAGCTGCTATTAAGAAGCGAACAAAGGTAATGAACAAAAATTGCATGACCTAATGAGGATATGAACTAGTGGGACTAGATGAACACTCAACTGTCATCAAAATCCATTGTCTTTTGAAAGTTAAGAGGTAAATCGCTATTTCATATCGCGTTTCAGTGGTTTCATGATAGGAGAGCAGAAATAGCTATGTCTGTAATAATTTTTCTATTAGTACCTGCTAAGTCACACCAACTAATGTGCTTGACTCTTCGATCAAGAATATCCTAGATGTCCGGTCAGTCTCAAAAATGGCACCTCAAATAGCGTCCCACTTACAAACTGGGCGCTTATTTTTGCACAAAGTAAGTGATAAAAGATGTGTTTTTTTACAAAATAAGCTTATTTTGTACAAAGTAAGTGATATAAAATGTGAGTTTGTACAAAATAGGAGATGATTATGTACAAAATAAGCGCCAAGTTTGTAAGTGGGACGCTATTTGAGGTGCCATTTTTGCGTACTGTTTTAGCTCGTGAAGTGTTATCTAGGATATTCTTGATCGAAGGCGTGACTGTGTTTTCTACTATACAAAAGTAATCATTAATAGTGTGACATGGTATTGGTACTAGAGTATTTAATTTAACTACTTCGGAGGTCGACTGAATAAATTCTTTTCCATTTAAATTTTAACAACCACCTTTCCCAAATAAAGTAATGCTCGCCACACTGGTGCCATCGTGGTATATACTACTACAGAACATTTTATCGGTTATATATATTTAAAAATACGTACAGACAGCAAAGAGTAAAGATTAGTTTTTTACATTTCTTATGTGAAGGATATATTTTTTTTATATTTACCATATCAAATGGCAATATTATGTGGAAATAAAATCGATTTAAATTCTAATTTGTTAGATGTAAAACTCAAAATAGGTTAAAGCAATTTAAATATTTCGTTACACCAGGGGCCTATTTCACAACTTTACAATTTGTAATTAATTTACTACGGTAATATTTATGAAACAGGGCCCTGATATAATAGGGATGTTGACTAATGAATAAAATAACGAAATACTAATAAAAATCGTAAACATATTAAACTTTTAGAGTAGCTTGTATACCTCTTGGTTTTATATATTGCATATTATTTGTTTTATGATCCTTCAAAGTTGGGTGGACAAGTCCATTTAAAAAGTATAAAATTTATTAAAATAAATGATACCTTTAATTAGTCCGTAAAATGTATAGCAAATTTGTCGAAGAAACCATTTTGATAAACACAATATTTAATATAGCTGCTGAACAAATTTCCTATGCGTTGCATACAAACTTGCAAGGCGTGACGTCATAACGTGCAAGCCATTAGTATGGAGCGTTTTTGATCGAGTCCATTTGTGTGCATTTCACACTGTGATATCTCGGGCAGTTTTCATGCTAGCGAATTAATTCTTTTACCAATGTTTCTTTTTTTGAGAGGTAATTTATGTAACATAAAATAAAAAAAATAGTCAACATCCCTATTCTGTGCACAGCACATGAAGAAACATGACTGTCTGCCCTGAAGTTAATTTGTACATAATATTATTATTATGCTGATTTAGTTACAAAATACCTCATTGTTATATTGTACATTAAATTAACTGTCAGATCTTTAAAAAAAATATTTTAAAACATGATAAGAAACTTTGAATTTCATCAACATTATGATAAAACTTTTATGCAATCAAAGACGTAAGTACAGCTCGCGCAATATAACTTGAACCAAACCATAGACAATGAAGCTTGCGCAGTAGCAATTTTCAGTACAAAAATTGTATTGCGCAGGTCACGTGGTAGGTACTAAAAATTGGGTCAACCTGTAAAAGACTAGTGTAATATGTACAAAGCAGTAGCGAAGACAACTCTGAGAGAGATTGTAATTAAATCAATTTGCATTGAAAACCTGGACAATAATGACAACAATAATAAAATATGATAAAAGCTGTATTATTGATCTTTTTCAGACTTAAGTTTTCTTAAATTTCGATTACATTTTTATATAAATACATTTTTGTTGCAAAGGAATTTTGACATAATTCCTTTGCCTTCCTTCCTTTGCAAAAAAAATGTATGCGCGCGTATCGTCCTTGCACGAACTAAGAGCCAAACCGCACTGTCGACTGGTCGACGAGCGACTCGATACGTGTGGTGTTTCTGGTACAGTCAAGCAGAATCAACTAACTTTGCAATAAATAATAAATTTTCAAAAAATCCACATTTACAATTATAAATAATCAAAAACTAAAACTTAAAAACGAAAAACTTTAGCTTTTCGTCTTACTTGAAATATTAATTTTGTACGTCATTATAACAAGAAAAAATAATAATTTATTAGGTATATCTACAATGTGTTATCGTAAGCCGTGTGGGGGCTTTAGCAAAATGACAGTACTTTTCAGTTGAAAACAGGCTTCTTGACAGCATTTTTAGATATACCAATACGCGACGTGGTATATCGTACAGAGATATGTTTGCTGATTGTTTTATGACTGAACTGAGGTGGGTCAATTGGTCAATTGCCATGGCAGATGGGCAGAGTTCATTAGACAAGTAATAAAATAAATGACATTGTAATAAGTAGGTACCTACCTAAAGTTTTTTCTTCGATTGTTAATCCTTCACCTTGATTGAATGTTAAAAAGTCTGGAACGGGTGGTAGAAAAATATAGACGATTCAAAAGTACTTAATAATTAAGTTTATTTGAATAAAGCTTATTCTGACTTTTGTCTTGACTTTTGACTATCACCTCCAAATAACTCCACTATTTCCTCCCACTGTTGTTTCTTTAAATCCCGATTATTAGAATATTCGTTACTTGATAAATCCCAAATAGCTTTTCGCAATTATATTTCTAAAATAAATATTTCAATATCGAAAGCAATTTTGTGCGCGACGTCCAGTCGCCGCGACAGTCGCTCGCAGTGCGTACGCTTCCATATAAACCCGTGTATCTCTCGGTCGTCGAGCGACTGGGCGTGGCTAGTCGCCCGACGACTCTGAGTCGCCCAGCGACCGGGCGACCAAGTGCGTACGCGTTCATATAAACTAGTAGAAATTACAGTCGCTCGGCGACTAGTCGACAGTGCGGTTTGACTCTAAGACGGCGCGGTGTGCATGCGATTTTAACCGTAGGAGTGGTAAAGCGGAAGTGTTGTCGATAGTACCTAAATGAGCAAGTGAATTCGAGATATAAGCCATTGAGAAATGCTCAAGCATTAATAAACCAAACCCTTAAAAGGTTTTGACGCAGATTGTCACTTTAGCAAAAGGTCATCGCGAAAAATTTGGTCACTTTCGCAAATAGTCACTTTCGTAACCTAATAAAATGCATAACAATAACAGGCAAACAGATTACACATAAAAAGTTTCTTTCCTATAGTATGTCATATGTCAGTTCTGTACTTGTTAGAACCTACGATTTATTACTTTATGAATACAGACAACCGATGTTTGACCCAATCAGAACAGAACCAACGATTTCTTATGGAGGAACTTTGTAAAAAGAAACAATAAAAAACAACTTCGGCATTTTAGATTGTTTAAAACCCTGATTTCATGAGGTTTGAGGGATCGTAAATTCAAATGTAAACATTTTTATTTATTTATTTAAAACAGATTTAGATATTTTTGGAATTTATTGAACATAAAGAAAGATGCATGCCTAATTAAATAACATAACTAAATCAACTCCAACAATACTTACCCTCGTATCTATGACGATTAAGTAATGACTTGAGTTAAAACTTGCAATTTTCAAATGCTTCTAATATTATATTCACTTGCAATTTCCAGTATAATTTATCTTAAATGCTTTTTTTTTAATGCATTAGGTGCATTTGAGATTAATTTATACTAAACATTGCGTATGGATATAATATTAGAAGCATTTAAAAATTTCAAGTTTTTATTATTTGTTTTTTCAAGGGCTCTGTCACTCCGCGCGCGAGTCTGAAGCTCGCGGCGTCCTCTGAGAGGACAGATTTCATATATCAGAAAAGATAAGACCTACGCGATAGAAAGAGAGGCAACTACAAAGTGCATGTTTTGGAGCGGAGGGAGCGCTGTGCGACCTGAATTGCACTTTATTGTGTCGCAGCAAGAGTCGCAATTTATTTAAACGATTTTGCGGAGTGCAACTTCTGTACGCTAGTACTATTCTGTGGTTTTACTCAAGTAATTTTTTACTCGTCTATACGAGGGTTAGTTAGAAATAACAGTGTCACTTCTAGTAGGTAAATTAGAAGTAACACTGTCATAATTCCAATCGTCTCATTTACTCTTACACATTTATTGGATGTATAAGCGAGACCGCACTATCACTCGGCAGTGGCGACTATTATTTTAATAATTTGATAACCTAACAACACGATAATCACGTCGCATCATGAGCACTACTAGAGCTAGCGTTACGAGTTCGTTTGCCAGTGCCCGTGGCAGATTTGTTTTTATGTCTCTTTCTATCACTGTCTTCCTCACTCACACTATTACACCTAGGCTTCGGGCTCATCATCGTATCCGAGCTGATCGATTCTCTTTGGCTCTTCTTCCGTTGACGTTTAGGTACATTTTCGCCTATCAGCATTTCGTTGAACTGTCGTTGTCGCGCCTCCCAGTATAAGTTTTGTCGTTGTATGACGTCGGGGTATTTGGCCTCGAAGGCGACATCTGGCGGCGTGAGTAGCTCCCAGCCAGTGTTTGGATTGTATTTGGCTACGGATCGGATGATTTCTAATACTATTTCGGGGGGTAAACGTACTGCGGCGGCGATTTTCCGTCTGTCTATGTACGGGTGTTGGGTGAACAAGTACAGCTAGAAATAATAAATAATGAATTAATAAAGTAAATGGGTCGTACTACTTCTCTTCAAGCATCACCCATTTTCTTACATTCCTCTTTACCCTGTTTCTGACACAATTTCACAGTAGTTAAATAATTATAATTACTTATCTGCAAAGTGTGATTCGGTAATTGTAAACTCATGACCTTAGTGTTCAAAGTGTTAAGGTGATTAGTACCCTCAAGTGGCGCCCTCATCATAATTAAATGTATTGCTCGCTAAGCACATAATGTATCAAAAATTCAAACATGCGATTGAAGCGAAGGTTCTATAGTTTATTTACAAACTAACTTCTGTAAAATATAGTTTGTTGTAGTTAACTATATTTTACAGAGGTTATTGTTTGTAAATAAACTATAGAACCTTAGCTTTAATCTCAACGTTTGAATTTTTGATAAATTATGTACTTAGCGAGCAATACATTTAATTATGGTGAGGGCGCCACTGTAAGGAAGCTAATCGCCTTAATGTGGCGGTACTTTTAAAAAGAGCTGGAGTGGATGAAGATTCCGCCTCAGAGGAGGGGTAATATCGCATCACGCGTCTGCCCGTGACCACGGCCAATGCAACTTGGCCAAAACGTTTTTACACAAGTTGACACAATTTTGTGTTGTAATTTGTTTCCTAAAGGGCGGCGAATTGCGTTCTGCCCCCCCCCCCCCCTTTTTGAAAACGTAGTTCCGGGGCTGTCACTCACCACGTGATCTCTGGCGGCGCACATAAGCCGCGGCGGCACGGGCGCGGCGCGCGTGTACAGCGAGCTCGACCGCGCCATCCACAGCCCGCGCACGCAGCATGCGCATGCACTTAACGCTGACAGTAAAGACGCCTCGCTGAGAGGCCCATCGTTTGTCCGTATCATGTTCCTCAGTTCGGTGAACGTCATCAGTTTTGCTACAAAGGATACCAATTGGATTTCTTTCAAATTTAAAAAAAAACATATGTGCAGTTTGATAGGGTTAAATGTTCCATGCATTTCCTACATGATTTTTACAAACAAAATCGGTTAATTTTTATAACTTTGATTAATTTATAGACCCTGTTTTCGACTAAGTTTAAAAAGAAATTACTTCAAAGACACATCGTATATTTTCTTAAAAATTTGTAACTATAACACAATTATAAAAGTATACGCACCATTGAGAAGTAACGCCTTGATCTGGTCCTGCGGTGATGGCAGCACTGTCGGCGTGACGTCAGCTTCGTCTACGGGCGGTGGCGGCACCAATGTGCGCACGTAGTCACGAGCGCGCAGGGTCAAAGCGGAACCGTCGGAGGTCGTCATACTGAACAACTTCATGCGCTCCAACTATATAGAGCAATGTTATCTCTTTTATAAAAATGACGTTGGAAGAACAAGAAGAGACAAAGTGCGACGACAGTGTCAATGGCGACGGCACCAATGCCCGCAAGTAGTCGCGAGCTGTATGGACTCTGTATAGACTCTATCTATACAGCTGTAGCTCTATCTATAATAATGTTATCTAATGACACAGAATATATAATTGTACTAACGTACAGAAGTCGGTCCCCGCGAGGACCATCAAATAATAAGCTACTCTCGCTGCTCGGCAATAAAGTACAATTTCAAACTGCACAACGCTGCGTGGATAAAATTATATGCACCTACGAAGAAGAAAGAGAGGCGTCTCTTTCTGTTGCATAGCTCTGTCTCAACCGACACATTTCGTGGTTGCTACTCGCTAGTTACTGATATCATAGAAAACATTCGTTATGCCCATGAATAAACAATGAAATTACTAATAGGTACCTACTTATAAAATAAAATAAATCTACCTAATAGGTGAGCTGAGCATATTTAAAGAGCATAAATAATAAGTATTTCTAAGTAGTTAGAGAAGCTCGATGGCGCAGTGGTATAGCGCCTGGCCCAACGATTGCGGAGGTTAAGCAACTTTTGCAAGGGTCGGTTATGGGATGGGTGAAAAAAAAAGTATTTTTTAGCTTTTTTCTTTACTGGTGCCATATTTCGAACTTCGATACAACTAAGTATGTAAATATGTATACAAAAAATACAATAAACTTTGGTAGGTAGGTAGGTACGTTAGTAAATAGGTATCAAAAACGAAGTGCATGCAGTTTCGCATTCGGCGCTTGACTGACTCGTTTCGTTCGTGACGTTCACGCGCTGCGCTCTCGTCGCTTGCACACGCCGCGCGTTTCGGTCGGCGCGGTGATATCCCTCGACAATGGCCCTCTTGGAGTGGGCCGCGAGCAGTAGGCTAATATAAAAGTTTAAGCGCGGAGTGATACCCCCTTGCTAATGAGATGAGATTCTAATGAGCTATATGAATGTCAATAACATTTACTAGTAATCTCAAACCACAAAACCATTACTATTCACCTCATCATATTGTTGCATGTAAAATCGATTATGTTTTATTACACTTAAATTCATAACAAACACACTCTACCAGTGGTATCAAAAACTTTGAAGCATATATAGTATTTGTATTGTAAGCTACTTACAATAAGCAAATTATCTACACTTCTGATTGGAAATTATGAATGTTTTTTCACTAGTCTTAAATCAAAGTTAACATAAAGTGTCCTAATAATGAAGAAAAATAATAGATCCTAGGTAATAACTTACGTCTGCATGATCCGTGTCCGAATGTTTCCACATGGCATCATACCAGGGCTCTTCACCAATTCTTTGTGAAACAGATTCATATGATTTTTCACGTGCTTTTTTTGCTATATCAGTCTCTTGACGAGCAAATTTTACTGTCACCTACAAACAAATTTTAATGAGTATAAAAGTCAAACAAATCCTATAAAAATACTGTTGTGTATGAAAACTTTTGATCAAAAAAAAATATTGATCATCACCACCTGTTGCAATTCAGGTTCCTTTTCCTCCTCATCAGAATCATCAGCCTTATTTTTATCACTTTTCCGTTTGTCTTGTCTATCATAGTATGAGTACGATGGTCTCATCTGTACGATACCTGTTTGGCACAAAAATATTTCTTTTTAGATTTCATTCTAAACATTTTCAACAATAAAGAAAACAAATCTGCTTTGGGGAAGGACATATAATCTCTAGTATCTAATGGCTTCAACACACAAGCCGGAGAATTGACCAATGTGCTGGTACAACCCAGTCAAGTTAACTCTGCACTTGAAGCGAAATCGACGCCTCGTATTTTCTCCTTGCCTCACACCACCAGTGTTAGCGATAATTTATTGCAAATTTAAAAAAAAATACGACGATGACGTTAAACAAGGAGAAAAGGGCAACTTTTGCTTTCGCTTCAGGTGCAAAATTAACTTGACTGGGTTGTATTGTATGCGCTCGGCAAGAATTTGTACTGTAGAAGCTATAACAAAACAGAGTACGTATAAGACTTTCAGTCTTTCAATTTCTGTACTACAAATACTGATAATTCTCAATTGCTATTGCAATTTATCACCACTCTGTCCCCCTATGACCACCAAAATGCAATATTATATAGTGATTTATTGCTTTCAACCATCTGTAAATATATTTTGCTACAAACCTTGAACAGGAGTGCAATGTAACTCTTTATCTTGCAAAATGGCAACTGCAAAGTGTCGAGCCTCAGTGCAAGGAGTACTGCTCTCATACACTATCTTATCCATCATTCCGCTCCTGAAATACTGGGACTTGTCCTTTTCTTTGATATGCCATGATGATTCCTACAAAAGCATAAATTATAACATTAATTATTTATCTATGACTACTATGACAAAATCAATCCTTTATCAAAAAAAACATATTTCTTTAGAAACTGGAATTTAGACGTTCAACTCAAAATAGGACTTACCTGACTAATTTAGTTAACAATTTTCACCAATCTTTATTCAAAAAATCAAATAAAAAAACAACAAATCCACACATAGATTACGAAAAAAATTGCTAAAACATTATTGATAATTTGATTTAATATATGACAACATTACAATTAAGTCGGCCACATACAGATGGAATTGATAATGTATGAAAATTCCCTACGGAAAAATCCCACATGTGTGTGGTAGGTCCATAGATTTGTATGAATTAGCTGCGTTCGGAATTGAGTCTGTATATGGTGTATGATAACTGTCAAAAGCTGTTTACTATAGGCCAAGTAAGGATAAACAGACTATATTATGTGTTTAAACTGTCAAAAGCTGTTTACTAAATAGGACAAGCAAGAGGATAAACAGACTAAATTATTAATGCTTAGAAGTTACTAACTAAATGTTATTATTCTGTTAACGAATATTTTAATGATAGGAATATTTGAATGTCTGCCCCTCTCTTCCACATTGCTATGCCTGTCAAGGTGCATGCGATAATTAGTTACTTTAGGATCTAGTAGTAAGTCGCATGTAGTGCAAATGTATAAATAAAGAAAGAAATAAAGTTGCTTACCTGATGACCATCAGTGTTCAGAGCTATCTGCTCGCCCTTGGAAGAGCAGTACTTATCGCTATACGTATCCAGACCTACTTCTAATCTAACGAGCTGGTTCCTTGGTTTGATAGACGCATTCGTCACTTTAACTTCCTTCCAATCCCTATTGGCTGGTCTTACAGGATATTGATAAATGTATAAATTTTTGGCAAGCGCCTGTGACAGAAAAACTGGTATCTGAAATTTTGATAAAGCAATTTTTAGTTAAAAATATACATTCGTGTTCAACAACATAACCTAACACCACGTTTTATATTCTAAAATACACAATTATTACCTCTTGAACAACAGGATCTTCTTCCTCCATTATACTTAGATATTTTTATTTTGTTCTATTATAAAATATCCAATATCCAGCAACATAAAATAAAAAAAACTCAACCAAATAACCAGCCACTTGAAGAAATGCAAGTCCGTGACATAAAGATATTTTATTTTCTTTTTAATTTTTGATTTTGTTGACAGATCGACTTTCGTTCGATCAAGAATTATGTATTCTGTGATCAAGCGCCACCGAGCGCTGAGTTGCGTTCCAAACCAAGGTTGCGTTCAGAGCGGTAGAGCGCGGTTGTTTGGTGGTTTTTTAACTCACTCTAAGGTTCAGAACGACCAAGAACTTTAAATGTCAATGACAAAGTCTTCATTTTCCAATATGGCAAGTTTCGTCATTTCGCCATTTCGTCGAGTTCAGTTCGGTGGCTATTTTAATTATTTGCAAATTGTTTATAGTGGATGTACAAGTGTCTACGCAACTGAACAATATGTGGGATAATTAAAATAGGCGCGATCTTGGTTGTGTGAAGCTGAGACTTTTATTGTAGTGGTGGCTACCTCGACAGAACTTACCGAGTAAACTGTATCGATATATTTGATGCCAAATGCTCCAAGCAGTATTGGAAGGCGATGCACCTGCATTCTAATGTAAACTGTAACAATACCACTGAATTATTTAACACTTGACACTGGCAAAAATTACTCCCTGAAGAGGAGTAGATTGCCATAATAAAAATAAGAAGAAGAACTGCAGAAAATAAACTGGCACGCAAAGAGGATATAATTACTAACTGGCACGCTGAAAATGACTTAGAAAAAGAACAATAATGTCATGCCAGCAAAATATTCAGAAATGTCAGAGCGACCAAAACTGGCCAATTTCAATATTTTCATAAACATTTTTTTTCTATACTTATTTAAATAATGCTTTCTTTTCCACAAAATAACTTTGTGAAGTGACCTATCTTAAATTAGGTCCTATAATTTTTATTTAAAGGAAGAATAAATTAGTTTACACGCAAGATGTCTGATATGATAATAAATGGTAAGTAAAGTACCTACTTAGGTAGGTACTCAGATTATTATCATAGGTATAACCCGCGCGCGATGAGAATAGGAAGTGACCTTGTCAAAGTGAATTGAAAATGACAGTTAAGCAGTCAAGTAGCGTTAGCAAAAAAGTTTTGCATCTATAAAAATAAAAATAAATCGCCATGGGGCAGCTACATTTTGTTAACCTCTAGAGGTTAAAAAAATGTAGCCAACTTTAAAGTACCTAACCAAAGTTCTGAGGCCGTGCAACTTGCTTTTCCGATAAATCCCGCATCTCAAAACTTGAATAAATTCACTAGATGCTTTTGATTGTACCTACAATTCATATTTTTGTTTTCTCATCCTCCTTAAATAACTTGCCCCCCCTGGGCCATGGGCTGGCGACGCTCTAGATACAGCCTACTTCAAAATAATAATGTTAAGTGATAAAATGCAAATATTTTAATATTTTATGACAAATTATAATGAATTATTAATAATTTGATAATAATAAATGTTTGTTTGACTTAATTAAGGACGTACACATTTATTTATTTCAATGTATATTATCATCGCGCGCGGTTTTATAACGCACTGTATATTAACCTTGGACGAATTAACCACTTTGGTTGGTTTCGTTAATTCGTCCAAGATTTTCACCCACCTCACCTATGTTATTATAGGCGAGAAGAATTTGTGTACACACACTTGGCTTTATTTAGACACAATTAATTATACTCGAAAATAAGGACAAAATGTTAATCCGGTACTTAATAATTGTGGAATAAAAGCACAATACAATAGTTTCGAAACAAATTGTTCAAAACACTTAATTTGAAAAACTTTTTTTATGATTTCAGATTCGGTGCCAGTAGACAAAAAATGGAATGAATTAATCAAATATAACATATTTATCATGAAATTAGTTGAATTTGTAAGTAAATTTTTTTTTTTCTCTCAATACAACTTTAAACGTTAAGGTCACTGTTAAGGTGCGACCACATTTTTGTGATGTGGTGTGTCGTGTTGCATTATGACGTCGTCAGTCATCATAGTAAATTACAACGATAGTTTGGTGCTCATTGCGTCGCCAATTTGAAACTAGAAAATAATCTACTCACAGACACTGCAATGTACGCGAATCACCAAAGTAAATTACAAAACTGTAATGTTTATGAAATAGGCCCCTGATGCGTATCCGAACAGTCCGAATGCATTCTATACGGCTCGAGACACAATTCTCTCGTGTAGTCGTGTTCTATATTTACTTTATAATCTGTGGTGGGTATGTGTGTGTGTGTGTGTGTTATGGAGCCCCTAGACGATCAAGCATTTCTTGTCAATCATTTACATTGCATTTACCATTTGGGGGCGTGGCCTACTTTTGATTGGCCACGTTAATCTTTCTATTCTGTGGTGCTTGTCAAGCATCGCTCCTATACGATCAAAATGTAATTGACAAGCAATGCAATGTAAATGATTGACAAGCAATTTTAATCGTTTAGGGGGTCCATTACAAACTCACACTACACCTTAGAATGCTCTAAGCACTACACAATACAAACAATGACGAGTCACGACCACGACACACCACAAAAATGTGGTTCCGCCTTTATAATGTACACTTAGCATCACGCTGGGTTATTCATGTCTTATTTCTTTTAATCTACCATGAACTTGACTAACACAAAACTTGACTTAAATTATTATGAAAAAATATGTGTTGTCTAACCTGACTTGCTGCTGGCTGGACAGTCTGTACCATAATGAATTCATGAGTTAAACTGTGTAACAGACAGGTCCTGGTTAGTCTACTAGCTCTACTGTGTGTGACCAATAGCACAGAATCCAATAGTGACCTTCTGACCATACTTACATAGAGTTCAGGCTTCAGGTTCAGGGTCTACTCTCTATAGGTCAGAAGATAGGAGAGAGTCGTGTCGTGCGTGCATGTCATCTGAACATCTATATTATTTTATGTTACTGAAAAACAAAATAATATAGATGTTAACAGTCGAATGGATTATGCAGGAAGAAAGCGACTAAAACAATATTTTCCTCCAGTACACGTTTGTTATAGGTACAGTACAGATAATACAGTATGTATCTGACATAGCTAGAGAGAGCGTGACGAAAAACTGTAAGAGCTTTGTTAATGCTGTCGAGAGAGTGTAAAAAAGTCAGCACCCACACAACACGCGAGGTCAGCGGGTCTACCGCCTAACTCTATCACTTTGACTCTGGCTTTGGTTTATGACGACAAGGACGGACAGAGCATTGCTATCGCTCTGGCTAAAGCTTTGAGTTAGGCGGTAGGGCCCCAGGTAGTGGAACACATCGCAGCGCACGCTTTGACGTAAGTACCTACCTAAGTAAGATTTCAAAATGATTGGCGTATAGTTTGCAGACACACCATGGAATTAGAAGGTTTTGATTATGTCAAAAAATTGTTAGTAAATAGTGAGAAATAGTGAACCATAGCATATAAATAGTGATACTATGGTTTCGAAGATATTTGAGTATCTTGGTGAGGCTGCTATCTTGACGTCAAGCTAGCAGACACATTAAGAAATACAGTTCGTATCAATATGATTTATATGCCGAAAAATTGTTAGGAAAATAGTGATAGTATACGCAAAATTTCAATAATATTGCTTCAATACAAGCCGAGATATTACGGTCTCAAAGTGGGCTGCTAACTTGACGTTTCTGTCGATGGCGATTCCAGAGAAACGGGTACAAGTTTTAAACAAATAAATATATCAATAAATTGTTAGTGAAATAGTGATTCTTACGATATAAACAAAAAAAGAATTCTTTATTGCTATTTTCCAAAAATCGAATGTGAACTTCTACATAATACTCTGAATATAGGCTGTTGATCAATATTGAACTTTGCTCCACAGTAATAAGGTTTAAACTTGATTGCAATCATGAGGTGAGTACTGTCAAGCAAAAAAGTGAAATTTATATTTTATGACTGTGTCAATAACTAGTCATGTCCTCGGTTGATATTGATTTGGTATAAAATATACTTTTCTACCTACTTTTTTTTCATTAAATCTCATTAAAAAAAATTTCATTGTGTCAATACTCTAGGTCTAGGTAGGTACACTCTCAGTTAATTTTTTGATTGTGTCCAATACTCTACTCGCAGTTCAATATTATTTATTCGGGAGAAACTATTAATATTTTCTACTTACATTACTTCCTACCTACCTACTGATACTAATCTAAATCACTATTCACACAGTTTATAATTATTACACTTGTTCTAATAATTTAATGTTGTCATCAAACAATAACGATATTCATTCACGTTAAACGCCACCATACAAACATATTTTTTACAATTCATGAATGAAACACTAAAAATAAATTAACAAAAATAAAAACGATTGTAGATTTCATACACAAGGTAGGTAACCGGTGGTTGACCTACGCGGCAACAAACAATAAGAAGCGCCATCTCTCAGAAAAGAATGTCAATTTCTCAGTTATAAATTTAACGTAGTAGATAGGTACCTATTTACTGAGATATAAAATTAAATTAGTAATCAGTAGGTAGGAAGTAGATAATATAAGTAGAAAATATTAATAGTTTTTCCCGAATAAATAACTAAATAAATAAACTAAGAGTAGAATATTGACACAATCATTTTTTTCTTGATGAGATTTAATAAAAAAAACGAAAAAAAAGTAGGTAGAAAAGTATTTTTTATATCAAATCAATATCAACCGAGGATATGACTAGTTATTGACACAGTCATAAAATATAAATTTCACTTTTTTGCTTGACAGTACTCACCTCATGATTGCAATCAAGTTTAAACCTTATTACTGTGGAGCAAAGTTCAATATTGATCAACAGCCTATATTCAGAGTATTATGTAGAAGTTCACATTCGATTTTTGGAAAATAGCAATAAAGAATTCTTTTTTTGTTTATATCGTAAGAATCACTATTTCACTAACAATTTATTGATATATTTATTTGTTTAAAACTTGTACCCGTTTCTCTGGAATCGCCATCGACAGAAACGTCAAGTTAGCAGCCCACTTTGAGACCGTAATATCTCGGCTTGTATTGAAGCAATATTATTGAAATTTTGCGTATACTATCACTATTTTCCTAACAATTTTTCGGCATATAAATCATATTGATACAAACTGTATTTCTTAATGTGTCTGCTAGCTTGACGTCAAGATAGCAGCCTCACCAAGATACTCAAATATCTTCCAAACCATAGTATCACTATTTATATGCTATGGTTCACTATTTCTCACTATTTACTAACAATTTTTTGACATAATCAAAACCTTTTAATTCCATGGTGAGTCTGCAAACTATACGCCAATTCAAAATGCTCTACAATACAAGTGTTTTATCAAAATTGAGAATTGTCAGACCGCTTTGTTGTGGAACACTGTGTGTGATTGAGTTAGCACGCCACATGATCATAAGTAAGTGTCGCCATAACGCCTATAATATACGCCTATAGTATTCGCATCTTCAATCGAATAGAAGACTTTGCTAACTTTTGCAGCATATGTGGCGTGCTGACTCGCCGCGTTCCACAACCACAGAATAACTAATTGCCACAACTATGCGGTTTAAGGCGAGGCCAGTTCACGGAATTTACTCTTTCACTATGTCTTTAGAATAAGGTTGAATATTGCATAACTTTAATTGACGCTTCGTCAGAAATTTGACGAATTTTAGTACATTTATATATATTTCTGAAATACTGGATCATTTATTAAAAATGTACTCGGTTATTGTGTTAGATCGATAAAAAAGCTATCCTTTTTGCATAAAAAATCATATCAATGTCGTTGAAAATTACGAAATCTGACGATTTGAGTTTTATAAGTTTTTATGGTGTTATTCAGGATTTTATTAAAGAGTTACCATGCCATTTTTCAATATTCTGTTCGGTTAATTTGCTTCTTTGTTTCTTTTTCAGTCTACAGTAATTTTTGTGAAGTAGAATTTTACATCAGTTCTTCACATTGGAAGTTCAAAAATCAGACTTTTCATCAGATCGTGAACTGGCCTCGCCTTAACCACTTTCTTATTAGGTTATTTTGTACTATTAGTACAAGTACTTTACTTACTTTTACTTACTAGTTTACTGCCAATACTTTTTGTACTACTAGTTTACTGCCAATTTTCATTTTTGACAAAACACTTTTAGTTAGAGTATGTTGTAATCTTACATACTTCAAAGCATGCCGCTCCGAGGTGTTCCACTACCTGACCTCGCGAGTAGGTGCTTGTGCTGTCTCATGAGATGATAATTATAATTTAGTTTAGAAAACCGTCTGTACTAAAATCATATTTAATTACCCATAATTAAAAAAAAACTACAAGAGCTATCTCAAGTCCCAACTTGAGATAGCTCTTGTAGTTTTTCGTCACGAGCTCTCTAGCTACTTATGCTTTCATTTGATTATGTCTCGGATTAAATTAAACCACGATACTACAAGCTACCAAGCCAGCGATAGTGCAACTGTGCATGGAGAGTAGACCCAAAAACAGAGGATAAGCATCTATCGCATGTTCACTTTGGGCCTTTCGTTTCGATAACATCACGTCAAGTAGCGACTGTCTCTCGCGTCCGGTCATAGTTATAAGTTATGACCACATAACTAACAATTTTAATCTTATTGTTCGTAGGGTATTGCATTAGTAATCACGATATTACCCCTTATAATACCAAAACCACAGGGACACATGTACTGCATAGCGACTGGGCCTACACTTATAATATCTTTAATATTTATAATTCTCTATTTGCGACGAAGAGTACCTTTATTCATGGAGAAAATGTATCTCTTTTTTCAAATATTGTTTGTTTTCGGCGCTTTTATGCAATGTTTTTTATTAAATTTAGTTAGAGTGTGGCTATGGCTCATTTATGGAATATTTTACTTTACCCTGTTAACTGCATTGTCACTCGATTTATTTTTGATAGCAAACGAAAGAGGATGTACATTTAGCTGTGCATGATTTTATCGAGTTTAATTTGTATTAATTATATCCTTTTTTTACATATTGTTGTTTATTTCAATTATTTTTTCGGTACATTATTTCCAAATATAAATAAATAGACAAAAATGATCGAAATAGCTCCTGCAGAGAGTTTGATGGAAATATCATTTAAGCATGTTTAAACAATTGACTTGGCAACAAGCACGCAACAAGCATTTCTGCAGAGATGACTTTGCGAAAAGTCGCTACTGACGGTTCAGTTTCATAATTTTCATACTCGATTTGTTGATTAAAATTAGAGTTGACCATGGTAAAATAAATATACTGCTAGCCCCCCTAGCATGACCACCGAAACATGATATGATATAGCGATTTATCACGTTTAACCACAGAATAGATAATAGTACTAGCGTACAGAAGTTGCACTCCGCGAAATAGTTAAAATAAATTGCGACTCTTGCTACGACACAATAAAGTACAATTCAGGTCGCACAGCGCTCCCTTCGCTCCAAAACATGCACTTAGTAGTTGCCTCTCTTTCTGTCGCATAGGTCTTATCTTTTCTGATGTATGGAATTTGTCCTCTCAGAGGACGCCGAGCGCTTCGTACTCGCGCGCGGAGTGACACAGCCCTGGTTTAACTGTCAAAAGACAATGGATTTTGACAGTTGGGTGTCCATAAAACGCTATATCACGAGACGAGATATAATATATTGTGTTTCGGTGGTCATGCTAGGGGGCTGGTATAGCATTCCGAGACAGAGGCAGTCACGTGAGCGACATTTGCTTGAGTCATCTCCGCTACCGCTATCGGAATTGAAAATTACGTTTATTCGACTTTGACTTAACTAGAGTCTGGTCAACGAAAGATGAGTAAGTTAGTGGAAACTGAACCCATTGAAATGTATTACTACGTATAGAATCGACCTCGCGGCCCCGATTTTTGCTCCACGCGTTGAGGTCAATTGACCTCAACTCATTTAGTCACTCGCCAAGGCTCACCGCAAACGCACGGTGTAATTGTGCCGATAAAAATGCCGACCTGTGTGTTGAAGACGTGCAAAAATCGCTCCACTACGAAGCAAAAAAATAGTGGAGTGACTTATCATCGGTAAGTAAACAAAACATCAACATAAACCAACCAAAACTAATTTGTATACATTAATTCTACTGACCCGACATTTTGAACGAAAATCATAGATTATGAAAAGTGTGAACCATACAGATTGTATACTAAATTAGGACAGGTGAAGTAATAACACAGTTTTACAATATAAGTATATTGTTCTATAGCAGTGGTTCTTAACCTGGGGGTAATTACCCCCGCAGGGGTAAATCAGCTATTTCACGGGGGTAACAACGAGCCTAATTATAAGGATAAAACTAGCACTTTGTGAGTTTCCCGCGGTTTCCGGACAAGGATCTGGGTTAGTAAATATTTTTCCAAGTTGCCATAGTAATATTTACCTACCTAATAAAAAAATCTATTCAACGACACCAAATGATTAGGTACTATTAGTGCGGGTACTAAATGTCCATCCTCCTTTTTTATTTTTTGAATAAGTATCAGAATACACCTAATTATCTAATTAAATTACGTTTTTACTATAATTTTATGCAATAATTACTAAGTAGGTATATCATAATCATATGAAGAATGTGTCACATCTGTGTGCATGTTACTTTTTCTTTGACAACTCTGCGCATGCGTAGCCGCCATCTTTGCGATCGCTGCGACAATAACAGCTGCGACAACCGTAGACTGTCCTTTCTATACGTAGTAATATATTTCAATGACTGAACCTTAAAATAAGGCGCAGAATTAGTTCCATTTCCAACAGTCTCATCTTTCGTTGACCAATCTCTATCTCGTCGTCGACAGAAAATATTTTTTTTATTTTATTTGATAAATTGACTATTGTCAATAATTCACATTACAATGCGATTAAATTGACAAATAGAGATCCGCATTGATCCGCTGCAACATTCTGGACACCCTAAACGATCAAAATTGCTTGTCAATTTACATTGCATTGCTTGTCAATCACATTTTGATCGTCTAGGAGCGATGCTTGACAAGCACCACAGAATAGATAGATTACCGTGGCCAATCAAAAGTAGCCCACGCCCCCAAATGGTAAATGCAATGTAAATGATTGACAAGAAATGCTTGATCGTCTAGGGGCTCCATTCCACTCGAGAATGTGTGGCATAGAAAAAAATAGAGATTAAAATTCATCCCTTTGTACCGCAAGCACCGCGAGACCGCCTTTATGCCGTACGTAATAAGAGCTGTTTTCGTAGTTTAACTGTTTAACCTAGCGTGCTGTCGTGCGTACGTAGTAACTTTTTCTCATGTTGTCCTGCTGACTGGCCCATGCCAGCGGGTCTACCGCCTAACTCGATTGCTTTGACTATTGCTTTGGTTTATGACGTCAGTGCACTGTCCGTCTTTGTTACCGTGTTATGATATGACAAGGACGGATAGAGTATTGCTATCGCTTTGAGATAGGCGGTAGGGCCCCAGTCTAGTGTGGACGGGCCATCCCGTCCATCGTGTTATGCGGCCTTAATGGGTGCATTCAGATTCAGACAATTCAATTTCAGATATCGCGCTAATGACAGTTGGCACTATTTTTTTTTTAAATTATATGTGTTCATAAAAAATGTATAATATCTTCGACTATTACTTCCATGGTATGCGGAAATAATTTTCAATAAAGTTTTAATCGAGGTAAACAAAACAAACAAGTGTCACTTTTAACAGAACGCTCACAGTGATTATGCTTCGGAGCATGGGCGGCGTAAGCGCAAGATGGCGGATGTTATGACGCAATCAGTGACGTCACGATATCGCGCTGATTCGGTACGCAAATCGGCGATGACATCGCTGTCAGCGCGTGTCAGCGCGACTCGGAATGCACCCAATGACAGACTGCTTGCTTGACAGAAACGTCAATGTCAGATCAGCTCAAATCAGCTGTTTCTGTTTCTCAATTTTCATTTGTTTTTGTTATTTTTACAAATAATTAGGAAAATCTTTTTTTAATCAAAATGTCCTTATTTAACAACTTACATAAATTATAAGAATCTAAATTAATTAGACTTCAGCGTCTCTATTGTTAATAGGTAAGGTGAAGTTTTCCTTTTATTACCGAATCAAAATGCCAATACGTTTACTTTTAGGTAGTAGCAATGCTACTCATGATACTCCCGTTTATAATCCCCGGGGCCAACGTCTTATACTGCCTCGCAGTGTCGCCAACACTTGCTTTGTCGGTGATGTTCGTCGTGCTGTATTTAGTGGATCAAGTGCATGACCTAGCTGAACAGTTGTACCTCATGACACAGATTATTATCAATGTATTAGCACTCCTAATAAATTTACTAGGTAACTCAGCGGCTGGTGCCGTATTCGCGTTGTTTTTAGCACATTTATTAATAGCTTTATGTATAGACCTATTTTACGTTATACGAGAGAGAGGTTTCTCTTTACTAAAGTAGAACTTACTGTTACTTAAATAAAATGCATGTGAGCATCATCTTTTGTATTATTCTAGTTATTATCCTCGTCTGCCCATCCATATAGTTATTGTTAAATATCTTTAATATAGAACATACCTCAATGAGGATCAAATACTTAAGCAATCTGTGATAAAACCTAAACAATTTATAAAACAGTTCTGATGAGATCAGGAACAGATTTTGAAATACATCAGTAAATTTAGTTAATAAATTACATTATTAATGTATGCTAAACTCAGTGCCCCAACTCGGTTTGGGGGCCACTAAAACTACTGAGGCTTTTAATTTTTTAAACTTTCAATTACTTGCCTAAATAATTTATCAAATCGCTTCTTCCAATTAATATTGGAGTTAACAGACAGCTATCAACAAGTGCATCATATCTTACTTTTAGGTAGTGGCACTACTCATCTGTATTCTGCCTCACGTTGTGGACCCTGTGGACGTATGGCAATGTCTGGTGGCCGCCCCGACTCTCATGCTGTCTTTACTTATTATGGTGCTATATGTTGTCGACCAGGTACAATATGAGGCCGAAATGTATTATGTAACTATCGAACTGATACTCACAGTAATCGCCTTTATAAACTTGATCACCGTTGGGAGACTGATAGGAGCGATATATGGTCTCTTTTACTTAGATTTGATTATTGCTTTTGCAATGGACATTTATTATATGCAGAAGGAAAGAGGATGGAGATTTTAACAATTTAAACTGGCAATTAAATTTGTTGTGGTTTCCTTATCAATTTTAGCTTCCAATACAGAATTATTGTGAACTTCCTCAATTGAGAGATAACTCAGTCAATTGTTAACATGTGTGCCAAAGCTTGTGTAATAAAATGTAAAACTGTGCTAAAATGTGCTATGTGGAATATATTGAAAATGTTTACGAAATTGTTGAAGATACTCATAAAATTAAGTCAGACGAGAGTGTTATGGATTGTCTTGTTTTTATTTGTATTAATTATGAACTGGAACAGGAAATGTGAAGATAAAAAATTTAATAGTAATAGCGTCAAGAAGGACTCTTCTCACCCAGTGATAGTGTGGTGGACATCCAATTTCCCGGGCAGATCAGAAGTAAGATATTGCCCATGGAATATCAAATGTGATGTTTACAGTTATAAAAACGCAAGTCAAGAGTACAATGTCGGAGCATATTTATTCTATGCCAGCAGTATTGAAATTGAAAATTTACCCCCGAAACTACCTAAAGATTTATGGGGTCTGTACCATGAGGAGTCACCAAGGAATTTAGAAGTTCTTTTGCATGAATCCATGTTGAATCTTTTTAATTTTTCAGCAACTTTCAGTAGATATAGCCATGTCCCATTTCCCTTGCAATATATGGGACCTCTAAATGACATAACTGATACAAAATATTTCGTACCAACTTCTGTAAAGAATGATTTATTAAGAAAAATTGCTCCTGTGATGTACTTGCAGAGCGATTGTGAAACCGCAACAGAAAGAGATGCGTATGTAAAAGAACTAATGAATTTCATAAAGGTAGATTCATATGGCGCATGCCTTAATAACAAAAAATTACCAAAACAATTTGGAGGGGACTACTTAAACAATTTGGATGAAGAAAACTTTCTCAAATTTGTTGCAAGGTATAAATTCGTTGTGGCTATTGAGAATGGCGTCTGTGAAGACTATGTCACTGAAAAATTTTGGAGAGCCATAAAAGTTGGTAGTGTTCCAGTATATTTTGGATCACCTTCGGTAAGAGATTGGTTTCCAAATAACAAGTCTGCTATTCTTCTTGATGACTTTCCCACACCAGAAGTATTAAGTAGGCATATTAAAAAGTTATTGGATGATGATAATTTATATGAGGAATACTTAGAACACAAGATAAAAAAGATTATTACTAATACACGACTGAGTGAAGAGATAGAAGCGAGACCATATCAAGTAGATGGGATAGAAACAATGGAAAAATTTGAATGTTTTGTTTGTGAGAAATTGCACAATAAGTCTGAATTAGGAGTAAATATAGTCGACAAAAGGCATTACAATTGCCCTAAACCTATATCGGCTTTAACATTAGCAGTGAATCCTAATAATCCATGGGTTTACTCATGGAAGTATGCAAAACATAAAGCTGATGAACTATCAGAAAAACTGGCATATGGTTAAAGATATTTTATTTTGTAAAATTTTATACAATTATATTTTTTTATGCATTGTGGCATTAGTTTTCATTGCGCTCCGTTTACTGGCATACTGCGCCTAGCGGCGACACAGGGTAGACATCTTGGCGGATGCCTCGTTTGATAATGTGTGGTATTTTCTTTGGAACCATTCTGGAAAGGCAAATAATCAAATACTAATGCATTCATTCCATTACCTCAATCGGCCGTTTATTTTTTATTTACGCATAAGTATACTAAAATGCATATATTTTACACCAAAAACACAAAAGAGGAATAAAATGGCTTAACACCAGTCATTTTGCTCTAATGAACCTTAAACTCAAGTGTCTAAAGTCCAATATAGCAAAAATTATTGGCGTTAACCATTGTGTGGCCTCAGCATTAGGAATAGGTATAATACACAAGTGTAAACTTACGTAATACAATCGATGATCGGGCATACAGACAGACACAAGGTGCATCCAGTGCAGTCGTCGTTCACGTGTGGAATGTGAGTCTCAGGATCAAACCTGATGGTATAATTAACTTTAACATGTCATCTGGGGTGGAATTGCGTAAGGTAATCGTATTCATTTGACAGTTCATATCGTATTCCATCGGCTGCAATTTGTATGGGTTTTTTTTTTTTTTTTTTTTTGAGGAAAACTTACAGCTACTACAGGTTTTAATATATTATTGTAATTACAGTAAAGCCAATTACAAGTTTTCACATATAGGAAAAACAATAACTATATTTAAACGCAAGTCGATATCGTGTAATATAAGTGTTACAAAAGTGTGATGCTCCGGGGCGGGACCACCTTAAGCTAGGTAAATTTAATAAGCAAGAAAAAAATGTATATTAAATGTATATAATTGTATACTGAATAAAAAAAAATGTATATCTATAGTTTCGTTGTAAACATTATATCAATGTGGGTCCGCTGAAGAGCATACTCCCCAGCGGGACCACCACGATAATTCCGTTACTGGAGGCTTTTCAAATTCGTTTATGACACCAAAAAAATGTATATTAAATGTATACAAATCTATTCACTTCTCAAGCTTACGCGCTCACTAGACATGAAATAAAACACTTTTAACGGATACTAGCGCGGTTTTATTGAAAGTACTTTGGTAATTAGTTGGTATTTGGTTTGATTTTTGATTTTCCCGACGTTTCGGCACCTTTGCAGCTGCCGGGAAATCAAATTGCTGCCAACGTCGGGAAAATCAAAAATCAAACCAAATACCAACTAATTACCAAAGTACTTTCAATAAAACCGCGCTAGTATCCGTTAAAAGTGTTTTATTTCATGTATACAAATCTACTATAGTCAATTTGTTATTTAGTTAAGTCTATACCAATTTACGAGCACTTTTAAATTTCCTTCCGGAACATTAGAGAAGCGCCTCCGCAAAGGATATAGCAAAGGATAGAAGTAATGATGATTGGCGTGATGATGATTGTTACAATACTTACAATTAAATAAGATAATGAGACTGGTCTGTTTATTTTCATTATTATACAACACACTTGCTCGTAAAGTGAGCTTTCTAACATCGCTTTTAGATTTAGCTCAGGTGAAAAGTCTACGACGGGGCTCTTAGGGCCATAAACCGAGCTTATTTTAGCCCAATTTTATGAACATGTCATCAATCAACTTCATAATAATAATGACGCTCATAATAATATCCAAAAAATAATACTTTGCCATAACCTTTTAGTAGACGGTTCTCTAATGATCCGGAAGGTAATTTAAATGTGCTCGTAAATTGGTATAGACTTAACTAAATAACAAATTGACTATAGTAGATTTGTATACATTTAATATAAATTTTTTTGGTGTCATAAACGCATTTGAAAAGCCTCCAGTAGCGGAATTATCGTGGTGGTCCCGCTGGGGAGTATGCTCTTCAGCGGACCCACATTGATATAATGTTTACAACGAAACTATAGATATACATTTTTTTTATTGAGTTTACAATTATATACATTTTATATACATTTTTTTCTTGCTTATTAAATTTACCTAGCTTAAGGTGGTCCCGCCCCAGAGCATCACACTTACAAAAAACTATCAGCTACTAAAGATTATTAAAAAAATCCATTGTTATACAACTTTTTGAATCCGGGTATGCTTGTGTTAAATATGTCAAAGTCTATGTTATCATTAGCAGAATTGAAAGACCTAGGCGCCCTGTTAACAAATGTGTTCTTTAAATAGTTAGTTTTTAAGGGGGGTACATAAAGTAACTTAGTGTGCCGCGTTAATTTTTTCGGTGTATTTATATAAAATTTACCTAACAATTCGGGAGAATCTATATCACCTTGAAATATTTTTAAGAGAAATGCTATATCAGACATTTCCCTTCTTTTCTCTAGTGGTAAAAAATGAAATTTCTTGCATCGCTCTATATAATTTTCACAATAAGTGTGGCATTTGTACTGCAAGTAACGAAGAAATCTTTTTTGCACTGCTTCCAACCGCGAAATATAAATATCGTATTGTGGGTTCCAAACCTGTGACGCGTATTCAAGGTGACTGCGTACGAAAGCACAATACAACATTTTTATGACTTTTATGTCCTTAAACTCTGATGACATTCTCATAATAAACCCAAGTGCTTTTCTGGCCTTTGTTATAATTGTATCTATGTGTTGATCGAAGAGTAATTTAGAGTCAAATATTACACCAAGATCCCTAATACTAGTGACCCTTGTTATAGGTTGATTATTGATAGAATAAGTGAATGAATGAGTATGAGGTTTTCTAGTAAATGAACAAATAAAACACTTAGATATATTTCGGTCTAGCTTATTGTTGACACAGTAGGCATGAAAATTAGTAACATCTTCCTGTAAATCATTTATAAAAATTATGAATAGCAAGGGCCCCAGCAGTGAGCCCTAAGGCACTCCTGAAGGTATAAATAACTTCTTAGAAGTATAGCCATATAGTGCAACGGTTTGACTCCATTTTTCAACGTATGAGCTGAACCATCTAAAGAGGTTTCCACGTATACCCATCATTTGAATCTTAAGTAAGAGAAGTTTGTGATCGATTCTGTCAAAACACTTTGTGTAATCGGTGTAGATGATATCTACCTGGGCTTGTGCATGTGACATATGTTTTGCGATAAGGTCTTGACATAAAAGTAAGTTGGTGGTAGTTGATCTCCCCTTTAGAAAGCCGTGTTGAGATTCATTTAGGACAATGTGTAAGGAGTCATAGACTTGCTCGTACACAATTTTTTCTAGTATTTTAGCAAAAACACATAGCTTGGAAATAGGCCTATAGTTTTCAACTATATTTTTGTTGCCTTTCTTGTGTATCGGAGTTACTAGGGCCGACTTCCAGATAGCAGGGACAAGTCCAGAGTTTAATGAGAGACGATATAGGTATGCGAGCGGGGTCACGAGACTAGCTGCACAGCGAACAATGAAGGCAGGAGCAATGTTGTCGGGGCCCGCGGTTTTATTGACATCGATTCTTTCTAGAAAGGATAGCAACCTATTTTTATCAATTTCGATGGAACTTATGTCAATTGATAAATCAACCTCAAGATATATTATGATACAATATGAACTGTCAAATGAATACGATTGACTTTACGCAATCGCCTGTCTGATTTAACTATGGATGGTAACTTTTAGATTTTTTAACTCAAAAAGCTTGCGACGATATGACATATGAAAAGTAATGAAAATAGCAGTAAAGGTTGTTTTCTAAAATAGCATATTTAACTTTTTATACCTAGAGCGTTATCTCTCTTGGTATTACAATCTGTCTTATCTTATTACAATGAATCACTTACTCAATTGCCTGGTAGCCGGAATCTGCGCAAGCCATGTAGCATTTTCCGCAGTTTATGCACATATCCTAAAAACAAACACATACTTACTTAAAGGATCCATTTGCTTGGGGTTTCTGCAGACATCGTATTTTGTACGCGTAAAAACGCAAACTATGCGAATTCAATATGGTTCAGTTACGTTTCTCTTTGTTACGTTAGTTGAGGAGCTCGGTGGCGCAGTGGTTTGGCGCCTGGCCCTGCGATTGCGGAGATTAAGCAATTTTCGCAGGGGTCGCTCATGGGATGGGTGACCAAAAATTTATTATCTCGAGTTCTTCGGAAGGTACGTTAAGCCGTTGGTCCCGGCTGCATTTGCAATCGTTAACACCCACCAATCCGCATTGGGCTCGCGTGGTGGCTTATGGCCCGTCCTCCTTATCCCCCCATAAGAAGGCCTGTGCCCCCTGTGGCGACATTAAAAATAGCTGATGTCGACGTTTCTCTTTCTTTATTCGTAGAAAATACCTCATTCGTGTGTGTTTCAAATTATATCTTCTATGTGTATGTACAGTCAACGGCACGCTGTTCTACCATAACATGGTTCAAAACAAATAGTTAGACGACCTCCGTGGTCGAGTGGTTTGCACGCCGGTTTTCAAGGTGTCGCCATCTCTGAGGTCCCGGGTTCGATCCCCGGCTGGGTCAATGTAGAAAAATGAACTTTTCTATATTGACTCAGGTCTGGGTGTTTGTGATACCACCGTTGTCTCTGATTTCCATAACACAAGTGCTTTAGCTACTTACTTTGGAATCGGAGCAATGTATGTGATAGTTTTTTTTACAGTTTTGAATCCTGAAGTGCTGACTGCACCATAATAAAATGAAACAATTAGTCTATCTAACCGAAATTCATCAAACTTGGCCCAGTTCAGTTAAAACTGAGGTTTGTTCTTTCTTAACCGATTCTCGTGAAATTTTGTGGACAGCTTATAGAAGCTACTCACAAAATTCATAGATGTTTTTTTTGTTGAGTCAGTTTTTCCGAGATTTTTCAAATTAGTCGGAGATATGGGGAATACGGGTTATTTGTAAAACACTAACAACCTCGCAGGTGTAGATTACTAAGTAACATCATAAACAACAACATATTTTGTTCTACGACTTTTCCGAAAACCGACAAAACAAATTAGACTTTCCAATCTTTCCATACAAAATGTTCGAACAGCTGATCGAGTTTTGTATGAAAAGTCGTTTTTTTTTTGCTGTTTTCGGAAAAGTCGTAGAACAAATGTTGTTGTTTATCTAGTAACTCCTACGAGGTTGTTGGTGTTTCACAAATAACCCCGTATATTTCAGCCATTTCTAAAAATGTTACAAAAAATTTTAAAATTAGGAATGAGTACCCAGAGGAAGTCTGAAAGTAGCACCAGTAACAGATAAGTTGAAAGGGAATCGTCTGGCTTGGTTTGGGCATGTTATGAGAAGAGGTGAAAGGCATGTTACTAGAAGAGTAATGGATATGTATGTTGAGGGCTGGAAAGTAAGAGGAAGACCGCAGAAATGATGGATGGATTGTGTGCGGAATGATATGAATGTGAAGGGAGGAGATGACGAGTGACAGGAAGGAATGGAAGAGAAGGACGCACTGCACCGACCCCAAATAAATTGGGATAAGGGTAGGGAGATGATGTTCAAAAATGTTACAAACGCGAGATGTACAGCTCTACATCTACAGAGCCACTTGTTTAAACTTACGTCATCAATAAGCGCGACCACTTGCTTCGTGTTGTCCAACTTCTTGTAGGGGCCGATCCTCGTCAGCGCTTCCCCTAGAACGTCCTTTATTCTCGGAACCTCGCCGTTGTCTACGCCGTTCTCTTCGAAGCGGCTATCGGCATTGTTGTCGCCGAGAATGTCGGACTTGAGACGTTTCTCGTGAAGGATTGCTTCGCGTTTCTTTATGTATGGCCCGAAATGCGCCAGGACCTAAAAAGAGGTTAACAGGTTAATTGTATAAATTTAATGGTTATAATTCTAAAGTTCTGATGCTAAAGCACTTTATTGAAGTCGGAAACAACGGGGTATTACCACACAGATCAGGAAGCCGATACTAACACACATTCAGTGACAAAAATGACACTAAAATCTCTATTGCAGCCAAAAACTTATTCTCAGCGATTTAACAATACGAATGACTGCAATCTCTACAAATTCTTGATTTTTTCGAGATATGAAACTAACTAACGTATCTATAGACGAGTAAGTCCCGACCACCCGTTTAAGCCACTAGAATAACAATTCAACTATTATGCAAATAGAGTTCAAAATACCTTGCCATCAGCATCGTATATCGTCTCCACGGGCTTGCCCCTCTGGTGTTTGAATGTGGGTGGCGATTGTTCCGTATAGACAGTGTTTAATAGAATAACAATTCAACTATTATGCATTTAGAGTTCAAAATACCTTGCCATCAGCATCGTATATCGTCTCCACGGGCTTGCCCCTCTGGTGTTTGATTGTGGGCGGCGATTGTCCCGTCCAGCCGTTAAGGCCAATAGACCGTAGGTACAGGAGCGCTTTCAGACCGGTGATGTAATCTTCTACCACGGTGAAGTCTTGGTTCTGGACTGCACTGCATATCTGGGGTAAGAAGGAAGAAATAGAATGCTGACTTTTTTGCTGACGATAAGAACATTCTTCCTCACATTGCAGGGCCTACTCCCGTTGTCCACCACTGGTGGATATCGGGAAATATAATATGGACGTTTAATACCCATTGTCCACCACTGGGACAAAATATCAGAACAATAGTTATTTAAGTGACCATAGTTATTTAAGTGACCAAAATCAATTTGTGCTGCGAGTGCCGACTTTAAATCACGAACTAGCGAAGTAGTCTAGAATTGAATCATGAGCGTAGCGAGTGATTCTAATATAGACTACTGAGGCACGTTAAAGGCACGAGGCAGAGCAAAATTTTGGTCTCGTGTTAAACATACAACTTTTCACCTCTACCACTCACTTACTACTACTACTCACTACTCACTTTTTTGGATTTCGACCTGTTTCGATATGTTCCTTGGAGAAAGTTGTTCAGTTTAAGCAAAATTATCTTATGTATTGTTACATAATTTGGTAGTCAATAAAAGCTCAGTTAAATTGGACTTTAAGATGTCTATCATAAAGATGAAAACTGATAATCTGTTGAACAAATTAGTTTGACTATCCAAATGAACACGTGGAAGAACAGAATATTAAAATGGTAGAGACTGTAGAGAGAACAGTCCAATACCTGTACAACAGGAGCTCCACACAGTATGAACTGCATGGCCGAGTCTGCGGAGTCGATGCCGCCGATGCCGAGGACCGGGAACCCGGGCAGCCGGTTGCCGACCGCCGACACGGCGCGCAGCCCCATCGGACGGGTCGCGTTGCCCGATACGCCGCCGTATGTCGTGCGCTTCTCTACGCCTAGACAAAGTTGTTCCGATTTATTCCACTTTGCCCCACCAAGTCACCCCACTGGTGCCCTTATTCGCTTTAGGACAGATTAGCTTTACGGGAGAATTGTACAGTCGATGGAGAATGTCGACTTATATTATATTTTCACTTTTTGATACTTGTTCTATTCTATATAATCACCAGTGGGGCGGCTTGGTGGGGAACAGTGGAATAATTCGTAGTTCCCGTCCGTTACCGTGCGTTCACACAGCAGATCCGTATTCACAGGACCATTTTTAACGGATCCGTCGCTACTGGAGGTGATGTTCACACCGCATTTGCTGCGTTGCTATGGATACAGCACAACGGATCCGATATACTGTGTTATGTGTGGACACGCTCGTAGTTATATGAGCCATACCCCATCGCCAAATAATAACGTATCCGATAAAACGGACCTGTAAAACGGTCCGTTTTATCGCTACTGTGTGAACGGGCACTTATTGTAAGTATTAAACGCTTTGGCTGGGTGACGTTTCTTAGGTGTTGATTCAATTTCAATACAAATGCAGGGGTGGAAACTGGTCAGTAAATCAATAAAAGTCAGTTTTTTCAAAAAATGGTCAGTAAAGTCAGTTTTTTAGCTACCCAAGTTCATTTTTATACACTTTTTTATCATTATCATTTGTTTTTACTGTAAACAGGCAAGAGTAGGTACAAGATTAGTGGACGAAACTGACTAAAAATCGCGCTGCGCGACCGTTTTTTATCCGACACGCACACCATATCATCAGCATAACTGATATTGTTGAGACAAACGTCAACAATATAACATCCGACGAGAGTGCTGCTGAGCTCCTCCAAAAGGGCGTTCACATAAAGGTTGAAGTGCTTAGGTGAGGTCAGCCCGCCCTGTCTCACCCCGCACTCCATCCTGTATGAATCCGAATATGCAGTCGTTCAGCGAACAACGTTGACCTGGTTTTTATACCAGCACTTAAACAGGTTTACGAGTTACACTGCAACCAGTTTCGACCCCTGCAAATGCTAAACTGGCTTATGGAACATTCACACAGGCTCATAATGAATGAGTGGCTAAGGCCTTGGTCTCCTATTTTACGCTATACGCGACGTCTAACGTCAACGTAAACTTTCCATGCATTTCATACGCCGACGTCAGCTTTTGAAAGAGATCACAACAGTACATTTCTTTTTCTAACGCTGTAAGCGGCTGACAACATAAATAGGAGACAAAAGCCTTAACTATTTTTTTATGGTTAATGAGGCCAATATGAAACACAAACTTAATACTAAAAGCACATCATATGTCTTACCAACTGCAGGCCATGGTGTAGCGTCCGTTTTGATCGACATTAGACCAGAGACTGTGTTTATAGCTGATACTCCACTTGCGCCACCTAAAAAATACAGATACCGATCGATCAGTAAGTATATCGTCAAGAACTTCTGGGAAACAATTGCTGCCTTTTACCAAGCTTTTACCCCTTTAGGACACGTTACTGAGTGTTAAAAGTATAAAATTGTAATCATTAAAATTTAAAACGACCAGCTTTAACGACAAGTACTTAAAATCTAACGGTAGGGTCCTTTTGGGAAGTGGACATTGTGGTCCTAAAGGGGTGTAGCGTGTATGGTGTAAACTGTAAATGGTAGATTGAATTCTTACCTTCATAAGCAGCCACCGCTATGGACACGATGTCGGTAATGTTAGGAGTGAGTTTCACAAAGAAAGGAATCTTGATCGCCTTTCTCACCCATTGCGATATGCCTTTCACTAGGACGGGATCCTAAAATTGAATTGAAACAATTATGTTCCACTTCTTAACTTGCAAAATCTATAACAAAACTATTAGCCTATTTTAGCGCTAACTAAGTACTTTATTTTTCGATAAAATATACAAGAAAGTTTCAACTCGATGCTATTAAATATGTGCTTGAGTGCGTACGCCCTTGCCCGTTTCTGTCTTATACCTATTGCACTCTACTACTACATTGGAAGAAATATATCGTAGCCAAAACTACTATACCGGGTGTAACAAGACCCTCAACAAAGCCGAGGTCTACGTATACTGCCCATCATCAGGACCATTTCTGTTCAAAATTATTGCTGGGAAACGACTTTGATTTTTGGTGTTAAAAAAGCATTGCATACATTACCACGCAATGTAACGCGTACAAAAGACCGCGCCTGCGAGTGAATACTACACAGCTGCGTGCGGCCGAGTTGAAAGGCAACGTTTATGTGCGTGCTCATGAAATACATTGAGTGATGACGTTTTGAAGCCATTGTTTGTTACGAAATAAATAACATTTTGATAATGTTTCTGTAGACAAAAATTAGGAAATAACGATTAAAATAAGATTTCATAAAAAAATGTTTTTTTTTTACTTTTACCTTCAATAACTTCGTAACTATTGGTTTCCCATAGTATAGTCTAGAAAACAAAAATGATCCTGATGATGGGCGGAATGCGTGGACTTCGGTTTCGTTGAGTGTTTTGTTACACCCGTTATTTGCCGTAACATAAGCTATCAACTAACCTGCCCACAAGCCAGCCCCATGCCCGACTCGCCCATGCCGTGCGGGCAAGAGAGGTTCAGCTCGAGTGCGTCCGCGCCCGCGGCTTCTGCCTTCTGCGCCAACTCCGTCCAATCCGCCTCGTTGTATGAACACATTATTGAGGCGATCACCACCTGCGAGGTAGATTGAACTATCATTATTTTGAAGCTTATACAGGCGACAGATTTCCATCATCATGCATGAGTCATACAGTTAGTTTGATTGGAATAAATCCCTTCATAGTTCCATTCTGCACAACCCGTTGGTTAATTCAGTAAGTTGGTCGGAGTGAAAAGACAGATTTTAATGTCTTCCTTATCCTTATGGATGAATAAGAGAGCTAGGCCACAATGCGGGCCCAATGCGGATAAGTGGGTGTTAGTTGGGTTTCTAACAGTTATTTGAACTGGCAAAAACGATAACTTTTGTACTTCAGCAACTCGAAACTGAAATATATGTTGAAATGTACATAATCATATATTGCAAAAAGTGGCCGAGACACATTTTTCAATTACGCACTCAGATTTACCAAATCTTGAGAAAACATGAAATGTGCGAGCGAGAGAGCGGAAGTCAGCGGTGTGTACGGACTCTTTAAGTCATGAGACTCATGTCATGAGTCACACAAACGGATTTAAACGAATGATTAAAAAAATAGGGCCTGCTGTGTAGTGTAAGTATTGTGTTCACATCAATTTATTATACTCGTATCACTTCACTGCGACTTTTAAAAGCTCACCTTCTCCGGAAAGTCTTGTTTGAGCTCCCGAATGCTGCGGCACCAGTACGCCTCGCACTTCTCGGATATGAGCTCGATGTTGAGGAACGACCCCTGGCCGGGCCCGAACGTCTCGCCCGAGGTCACGCCGCGGACGATGCGCGGGGACACGTTCGTTACTAAATCCTGAAAACGGGGCATGTTTGATGGAAAACAGATCGCCGATTGACCTAGTTTCATGGGAAATGGTCCTTCGAGCAGGACGTCTTTTCGTGAATCGTTAATGAAATTTTAGTTTCAATAGAGATAGATTGGACCATAAAGAAGGTAATAGGCAACTATTATCACAAAATATATAATAGTACTAAACGTACAGAAGCCCATCCGCGCGAGGACTATCAAATAATAAGCTACTCTCGATGCACGGCAATAAAGTACAATTTCAAATTGTACAGCGCTGCCTGCCTATTATTATAAGCGCCTCCGAAGCGCTTCTCTTTCTGTTGCGTAGCTCTGTCTCAACCGACTCGACTGAGTCAGCCGCGAGCATTAGGCTAATATAAAACCTAAATTGTAGGCATTAAATCGTAGGTAATTATTACATTAGGAGATAAATGTTGCGGAAAATGTTAAAAACTCTTAAATTAATTTTGAACTTTAAGAGGATTGTCAACCACGTGGTCTCCATACAAACGGCGATAACGTTTCCCACCCTTTAAACCTTAACCTACAGCAATGAATTTTTGGTATGTTTTTGAAATGCCTAAAAACTAGGTCCGTACGTTTTGATTTTTTAAATATTCATTGTAGATTTGAAAATATTGGCACTTCTGTGTTTTGTATGAAATCACTAAAATGCAAATATTTCAAAATCTATTATAGATATTTAAAAAATCAAAACGTACGGACCTAGTTTTTAGGCATTTCAAAAACATACCAAAAACTCATTGCTGTAGGTTAAGGTTTAGAGGGTGGGAAACGTTTTCGCCGTTTGTATGAAGACCGTTTGCTTGACAATCCTCTTAATTAAATCGGAGGTAAATGTTGCGGAAAATGTTAAAAACTCTTTAATTAATTTTGAACTTTAATGTCTTTGCATTTAAGTTTATGGAGTGTCCGGGGTGTGGCTTGGGGACTGTTATGATGATGATGATAAAAATGTTGTATCACAATAAATAATCACCTTATCCAACCCGAAAGTTTTGGTGACAACGAACCCCCAACCTTGCTGGAATCCGCGCCGGATCATGGCGGCGCTAGTAGTGGGCGGGGCGCTGGCTAAACCGAAGGGGTTCTCAAACTTTATGCCGCAAACCTCCACTGATAGGTCCACGTCGTCTATGGGGCAGTGGAACTTGGGAAGTTCGACGGGGGAGTCGAATGAGAGGCCCTGGGATATATAAAAAAATGTCAGAGCTGACACATTACTGATACTTATGAAAGACAGGTAAAAAAATCTAACAGGGACTAGAATTTATATACAGGCGATGCCTAGGTATAAAAAATAGAATCGGTGTCCTAGCTTTAGGAGGTATATTAAACATTTTATTACAGCACTTTATCATAGTTACCGTACGAAATAGTAGCATTAAAATATAGTTTAAATATTAATGTTTGAATGCCGAAGACCCGAAGACGAAGGACACTAAGACTTAGAGCATGACAAAAGCAAAATATAAGGTTTAATAATATATACAGGGTTATTTGTAAAACACCAACAAACTCGCAGGAGTAGATTAACAACATCATAAACAACAACATTTGTTCTACGACTTTTATCATAACTCTATACATTCACCAAAAAGAATTTTCAAGATTTTATTGTACTGTTCGACACTTTTTACGTCTATGGATGGCGGCGGCCAGCGGGGCGGGCGGCGGTGCGGCGGGACGGGCGGCGGCGGGGCGGGCGGCTCGCGCGCACCAGGCGCTCTGCGCGCCGCGCGTGAAGTTATGAACATACGGAAGGTAAACTAAAATGATATTTTTTTTTGTATGAAACTAAAATCTAACGAATTATCAAAAGTCGTAGAACAAATGTTGTTGTTTATGATGTTGGTAATATACTCCTGCGAGGTTGTTGGTGTTTTACAAATAACCCTGTATATTTTTTAATAATCTTTTGTATTACTGGAGGAAGTTTAACCATTTCTTCTGACTTGTCAATAGCAGTGCATATACCACGCCGCGGTCTTGCCATCGTTGACAGATTCCACGGTAGTTTCAGCGGCTTAGTTACCAACTAACACTTTAGGGTTGCTTGCACTTTGTATATAACTGGATTTATAGTGAACCTGGTTTTCTAACTTGTTTGTAAATAGTAAAAATCTCTCACCTGCAAATAGCAGTGCATATACCACGCCGCAGTCTTGCCGTCGTTGACAGATTCCACGGTGGTTTCAGCGACTCCAGCCAAATCTCCACCGATGAACACTTTAGGGTTGCTTGCACTTTGCATCGTGGTGCTGTTGACCTCTGGCAGGTTCCAGCGGTTTAGCTTCACCCCTGACATTGCTTCTTTCACTAAAATGATTAGTTTACTGTAGTATCCGGCTCGAAGGACCACATTTTTTAAAGCTTTTCAGTTTATTTGAACTAATCTACAGGGTGAAGTCGAAAACAGTGGACAAATTTTGTGGTGTCGCTTAGACCGTCAAACTGAACAACTTTGTCTATGGGACGACTTAATTAGAGCAAAAAATAATCAGCTGTTCCATACATTTTGGTCGAATATAGGTATTGACGTTTTCTATGAAACAGCTGATAATTTTTGACTCTGATTAAGTTGGTCCCATAGACAAAGTTGTTCAGTTTGACAGTCTAAGCCACACCACAAAATATGTCGAAAATTCAAAAAATCACCCTGTAGAAGTAAGCACTTAAATCTTCACCTGCATTTTTGTTTATAGTGCCTATGTAATCACTGCAAATGTTAAATTAACTAAGAGTTACATTAAGTTACACAAAGTTACATTTTTTTGTCATCACAACTAGAAATGTAACTGTACTGTTTGTAACCCTTATTTTAATTCAAAGTTTCAGTAGAAATTTCCTTGTTTTTTCTCGTTTAAAACTTACCATCTGTGTCGTAAAGGCCGGACCCAAAAGCTGATATTATAAAGTTAGCTTTCAATTGCATCGTTTGTTCTGTGTCTTCTATCCACTCGCCGTTTTCAAGCTGTTCAGTGCGGCACATTTTTAACGCTACGATCTGCAATTAAAATGTTTGTTAACATATTATGCGTAATTTGTAATTTTTCTAGTAAAAAAAATATCTTTTTTCTAGTATTTTTCTACTATGTTGTTTATTACCTTCCCGTCCTTGACTATTACTTCTTGAGGCGACATAAATGGAACAAATTCGCATTTCTCCTCTTTTGCTAAATCGACCTAAAACAAACAAGTTGAATAAAATTAAATAGTAAATCTTCTTCTAAATACGACAGACTTTCCTAGCGCCACAACGCCGCGCTGACGACCTGACGTGGCGCAGTTAAAGGTACTATTTCCCACGCCGAGAACTTTTACTAATCCTTGAGACAATATTATGCCAATCCACCATAATGTAAATAGAGACATCCAATAAAAAAATGTATTGTAGGCGACCGACGCCGGCGCCATGTAAATGATCCAAAAGAGTTTAGCGTGCTAGTTACTAAGTAGCATTCTTCAGGCACCGCTGCTGATGTGGCGCAGTTGAAAGCCGATATCTCCTGTTGGCTAAAGCTGCACGTACAAGGCCGACTAACTAGCCACTCCCATAGGATGAATAGCATTAAAATTAAGTCAAAACACTTCTTACCTCTTCAGGCACCGCTCTGATGTTAGTAAATCCCTTTCTGAACACGACAAATACTCTCCTAGCGCCACAACGCAGCGCAGAAGTGGCGCAGTCGAAGGCCGTGTCTCCCGCGCCGAGAACTATCACGTTTCCGTACACCTCGGGCAGCGTTGTTTTGCAAGCGCACATACCTGGAATATACCTTACGGTTAACGTTTGGATCTACGAATTTTTTGAATCCGAGCAAAAACTTTTAAGATTCGCGCTATTAAGAGCTTCTCGTATGCTGCTCTGCACACTAGCGCCATTGCAAAATTGAAAATTATCTCTCTGTAGTGCACAGCACACCGAAGACTATCTAACCGGCGTTTTTTTTTTTTGCGAAAGTGGCCATTTTTGCATAATAAAGATCTCACATTTAATATTATAATTATATATTTTTTTTTATTATTTATTCTTTCCAAGCTTTTATCTATTATTCTATAATTAATAACTATGCATGTAAATATTGTAATAAATCGTATCCTACTGATATTATAGATGCGAAAGTTTATGTATGTGTGTGTGTGTTTGTTACTTCTTTAAGCCTAAACTGCTGGACGGATTTGGATGAAATTAGGTTGGTAGACAGATTAGGACCTGGATTAACATATAGGCTACTTTTTTCCTGGTCCACGAGGGCAAAGTTGCGGGCTAGTAAATAATAAAATAATAATAAAATTTGAGTCAAATACGATTCATTCTTGAGTTAAGTGGTTGCCAAGGTAGGAATTGGAATCTTATCTGTACCTCAGTTCCTCGCAGAAATTGGATCTGTTATCTGATTAACTAGATCTGTTTACGACTTAATATTTCAATCTTTCATTTGTGGCTTCATGCGTAGATTTCGTATTAACTTCGTAACACAATGGCCCATCACTGGCAATCTCAAGTGCAAGTTCAATGGATACATCAAACATTCAAGGTTACTTATTGGGATATCAAGTACAATAAATATACAATAACAATACAGCCATTTGACAGGTACAACACAGCAGAACATTTTTTCTCAATCAAAATTGAACTTAACATCCGATATGTTAAGGTTTAGAATTAATAACAGTTTCTCAGTTTTGGATATAAGTGATTAAAGCCCGATTGAGACTGATTATAATTGGTGGTCAGTTACAGGGACACCAGCCCATTTTCCATACAAACGAGGTAACTTTGAAGCCTTGGTTCTCCGCCATGGATTGACCTAGCTTTATTATTATTATTATCGAATGAGGAATAGTGGCCACCTCTAGTGTTAGAGTTTACCAAGCCGCCTGTAAGGCCTCTAGCTTGGCTAGCGACTGTTATCAGATGACAACAGCCGGGACCGACGGTTTAACGTGCCCTCCGAAGCACGGAAGCGCTCAGTTGTAATGCCACTTAACGGTCACCCATCCGACACCTGGCCGGACCGAGCGTTGCTTAACAAACGTGATCGAGTACGATCTGTCTGTCAAGTTCCGCCATGAGCGCTGATTGACCTAGCTGTGATCTGATGATGGCCATCCAGGGAGTGAATAGGATCCAGATCGCTATACACACCCAACTGATCTGATCAGCAATGTCAGAGGACCAGTGTTTTCAGTTTCAGGATTTCCATACATTTTTATGCTAATTTCGCGGTTTTTTTAACATATCCTTATATCAGAATGTTGATAAGAACAGTTGGGTGTGTATGTATAGAGATCTGAATCTCCTTTAGTCACTCTCTGGATGGCCTTCATCAGGTCACAGCTAAGTCAATCCTTGGCGGAGAATAAAGGCTTCAAAGTTACCTCGTTTGTATGAAAAGCAGCTATTAGCCAGAAAAATAATGTTTTGAATTTTAAGGAAGCTGTAAATATTGAGGCTGAGAAGCTCGGTGGCGCAGTGGTTTAATGAATGAATGAATGAATAAATACTTTATTGTTCACCATAATAAATACATACAAGGACAGTACAAAGTGGAACAATTGCGATTGCCCAGCGATTGCGGAGATTAAACAACTTTCTCATGGGATGGGTGACCAAAAATGTATTATCTCGAACTCCTCCGTGCTTCGGAAGGCACGTTAAGCCGTTGGTCCCGGCTGCATTTGCAGTTGTTAACACCCACAAATGCGCATCGGGCACGCGTGGTGGGTTATGGCTCAACCTCCTTATCCTCCCATAAGGTAGGCCTGTGCCCCAGCAGTAAGGACATTTAAAATGGGTGATGATGATGATGATGTAAATATTAGAAATACAATGAATGTTTGTTACCCTTTTTGCTACCCCTCGACACGAGAGGCAGAAAGTCCTTGCTGGTATAGAATCCCATTGGCTGCGTAAGTCCCTTGAATATGGGCACGCTTTTAGGTTCAGGTAGACCGATTCCCAGGAACACCGCTGCATGTCCGTCGTTGAGCAGACCCTGGGAAAAGATTAAGAAGTATTTTTTAACGATAATCTTTACATTTTTTTTTTTGGAAATGGATAAATCATCATACGCAGTACCTGGAAAACTTAGGCGCCAAACATTCGGTTCATTCGGTTGCATTGCAGTGAAACTTAAATTATTGGTGTATGTATCTACATTACTTTACACATCAGAATAGGCAGGTAAAAAAATTTATGACATTGCATACAAATTTAAGGTGGTTAAATGAACATTGCCTTACTTGGACAGTCAAATCTTTCGTGGACAATTTCCTCCCAGTGAGGAACTTGACGCCGAGGTTCTTGACCAGGTCAACCTCGTATTGGACCACGTCGAATGGAAGGCGGTACTGCGGTATTTCTGCAGAACTGACCACATAAATAAACAATAAACACCCATTACGTAAGGTGGTCTTGTTTTGGGACCGACCTCATAAATAATAATAATATTGCATCGATTTTAACATATTAAAATACATTAATGGGGTATTACAACCTCTTAAAACTTGCCAAGTTCATGAATTGCTATAGTTACTCCCTTTCTCTCTGTAAGTACCTATAGCAAATAAAACAGACACATTGATAGCTATTCACAAAACAGGCAAGTTTTAAGAGGTTGTAATTCGGGGCGGGTATCTGCAGAAATCAGTGCCGTGGTGATAGTCACGTTTCTACGGCTTTACTTTATACAATACTGAGCAGAGGTGCCTACCTAGGTTATTTTTAAAATTTCATTTTAATTTATTAATAAAGAACTTTCAAGTACAAAGTATCATCCGTTTCTTTTAAGTATCATCCGATAATAAATCGATTTTGTAAACTAATTTATGGTTTAAAAATATGTGGTCTGCACGGACTCCATCTAACTGTCCTCAAAAGAGTTCATACCTATTTATCAAGAGTTTTGCAATGTCCTTACCTCAACCCTCCAAGGTATTTCTCCTTCTCGTAGACGGTGATGTCCTTATAGCCGAGCCTGGCAAGGAAGCAGGCGCAGCTGATGCTGGCCGGCCCGCCGCCGATCAACGCGATCTTATGGTGGCCGCCTTCAGGCAACGGCTTCGTTTTCGGATCCAGAGTTTGTGGGATACCCATTTTCATGAAGACCTAAAACAAGAAAATTAATAGTTCTGATGCCGATAATGATTTCTCGAGTCGTGTTTTACGGAAATTTGTCGATCATGACTTTCTTAAGGATAAGTGTAATGTACAGTCAACTGCAAACTGGGCTACCGCAACAGGGTAGTCAGATTCAACCAATTTTAAAATTATTATTATTATTTATTTTCCAACTTACAACTATCATTACAGGCTCTTTACCTAAATGCTGAAACCTAAATGATAAATTAAATGCGAAGATATTAAAGTTGAAAATGGATGACAGTTTTTTTGTGACGTGCTGCTGACTTTACCTACAGATCTTTGTCTAAGCAGCTGCCCAACCTTATGTGAGCTCCACCCACGAGTGGGTAGGCCAGGGCTAGGACTCGTTGAGGACAAGGTGGACCGACGATTTGGTGAAGGTCGTAGGAAGCTGCTAGAAGCAGGCAGCGCACAACCGATCATCGTGGAAATCCTTGGGGGAGGCCAATGTACAGCAGTTGGCATGTTATAACTTAAACGATGATGATGGAAACTCACTTCGACGGCGAAATGCTGCAGCCCCCCGATGTTGATGGCGCCCTCCTCGCTGGCGTGCAGGTTGCAGCCGCCCACGCACAGGTCGCTGGTGGGGCACACCATGCCGCAGGTCAAGCCCAGCGGGTTGTCTGACAGGATCGCTTTCGCTGCCCCATAGTAATTCTGCAATCAAAAGGGTCGTCTATTAATCACGTGAGACTCGGAAGGGGGGGGGCGGGGGGGGGGGGGGGGGGTTCGAAAAAAATCACGAAACACAAGAGGGAGGGGGGGTAGTGACGTATCATGTATTTATTTTTTCACTGAATGCGCGATTTTTAAACCGAAATAATCTGCATCTAATGTCTGCCTAGATTTTTTTAGATAAGTAGATACTTCGAAAAAATACACGTGATTTTTAGTCTAAAATCTCACCACTGAGTCTGACTGACACAGAATACCTACATAATCCACTGATCACCAGATGGAAGGGGGGTGTTTAAATAAACATTGCTAAAAACATCACGTGATTAATGGACGACCCCAAACATGCCATGGCCAACAAAAAAAATCTTTTCACTTCTCATGCTCGTAAAGTTCGTCATTATGTTGGGTATAGGCTGCATAAAATCGCTTTTCATGCTCTAGAGCATAAAGTAAAATCTTAGACAAAGGTCGTCAGGTAAACAGCCACACATGCAATTAAACTTCGTTAAATAAACTTGTTATTTTCCATATTGTAATACATTTTTATTTTTGTTTTTGAAAAATATTATCAATTGAAAAAAAAACATTTTTCTAATTTGGGTATCAAATTAAAGGCTTTAATGAGCACATTTCAAAATTATGTATGCACTAAAATTTAAAAAAAAAAAATTGAATATGGGTATCAAAATGAGCACATTCCAAAATATATATATATAATTTGTCAGTAAAATTTAAGAAAAAAAACTTTTTTTTCCAAATTTTTGAATATGGGTATCAAATGAAAGGCCTTGATGAGCACATTCCAAAATTATATAATTTGTCACTAAAATTTGAGATTTTTTTTTATATAATTTTTAAACTTTATTTTTTTTAACATTTGTTGTTTAATTTCCTCACAATCGAAGTGAAAAGCAGAGTGTATAACTCGTACATAAAACCATTTTATGCACTTGTTGTACAATCTACTATTTTATATGAGATATTCTCAGTTTTACCACTCTACAAGGTAAATCTCTTATAATCTGATAAGAGACTTTACAAATGATATCAACGTTTTTTTATAGTGTTTGTAAGTAGGTGTGGCGCAATAAAAGATAGAATTAACAATACATATTTGATAACTTGTTTCTATGCCGTACGAGTTATCATACAAGATTGTTATTATTAAATAGTAGGTAGACTGAAATAACAAACAGATAATATCTTATAGTAGGTAGGTTTAGTAAGATATTTATAGCGATAGTATCCATAGCAGCCAGATATTATTAATAAGCTAAGGTAAGGTAGGCATATAGACACCGAAAATCCGTAGTATTTTGAAGCCTTTCATTTAATCGAGCCAATGAAGGTAGGTTCTACGGCGAATTTGTTTTAAAACTATGTTTACCACAGAACACATTAGGTTTTTGTCCTTGTCCATTGTATTTCGACTGTTCGACATAAGTTTCATAGATAAATCGTTATTAATCCTACACGTCATGCTTTTAACCGCCTCTGTGGTCTAGTGGTTCGCCGGATTTCAAGGTGTCGCCATCTCCGAGACCCCGGGTTCGATCCCCGGCTGGATCAATGTAGAAAACGAACTTTTCTATATTGTCTTTGCCCCTAGCCAAAGTAACATTTGCAAATTTACCAATTTGCTTCGAAACATGTATGGATTTGACGTTTTAAAATTCGATTGTTAACAAAACCTTATGTCAATCCCATACATGTTTCGAAAGCGAAGCGATAACAAAGATTTGCCAATGTTACTTTAGCTAGGCCCAGGTCTGGGTGTTCATGATACCACCGTTGTCTCTGATTTCCATAACACAAGTGCTTCAGCTACTCTAGAATCTGTGGCCCCAAGTCTGTTATTTTTACGTCATAATCGTGTTTCAATGAGGATCAGTAACGATTTTTGTTTAGTGGCTTATCAGAAAGCTTATGCCACCACATGATTAACTGTGAAGAAATTTTTACAATATCTCTTTAACCTGAGAAGCTATACGAGCTAAAACACTGTTATTTTGGGGGGTCATTATGACGTCGTCGAGACGTACGCGAACCTTATGTCGTACGTGATAAAGCACATTGCATTGGGTTTGGCATTTCCTTCAAAACTCTTATAACTCAACCATTTCTTAAACGGATTTCAAAAAATCTTTCACTAAGTTTCATAGCTATGAATATGTTTTTATATTATACCAATAAAAGTATGTGAAAGTGAAAGTGAAAGTGAAATAAGCTTTATTCAAATAAACTTAATTATTAAGTACTTTTGAATCGTCTATATTTTCCTACCACCCGTTCTAGACTTTTTTAGCTGACAAGAAGAACGGGCGCAAGAAACTTATCAGCTGTAACAGCCATAAGTAACGATATTTATAAACTTGAATATATCGTTACCAGGGTAACATAACATAATTACAACAGGGTGACAGAATTATTGGCAACAACATAGACTTATTATATTACTTCAATAAAGTACTTATATTAGCAAGTTATGTGTTACCTACATCATTTCCACGCATTTTGATCTTTAAGATAATCGTCAACTTTATAATAACCTTTACCCATGAGCGTTTTTTTAACATGGTTTTTAAATTCATGCAAAGGAAGATCAATCACTTGTTGTGGAACTTTATTAATAAAGGCTATGCCCATAAATGAACCTCTCGTTTTTGCAAGCCTAAATCTTGGAACGGCAAGTTTATCTTTATTTCTTGTATTAAACTGGTGAATGTTGCTGTTCTTATCAAATGAATCATAGTGTTTCCTTACATAAACTAAATTTTCATAAATATATTGGCCTGCCAAAGTTAAAATATTTACTTTCAATTCAAACAAAACAATTCTCTCAAGGTATCTCTCCGCCGTAGATTGTATATGGCGCGAACAGCTCTTTTTTGGAGTACAAAAATATTTTCAATACTGGCTGCTGAGCCCCACAAGGATTCAAACCTGTTACTGATCCTCATTGTGTTTCGGTTTTGGATTTAAGAAAGGGTTAGGTTAACTGTCAAATGAATACGATTACCTTACGCAATTCCACTCCAGTGTCAAAAACACTAATTCAAACACAATTGAAACACTATTATGACGTTAACAATAGGACTTAGGCCCAAGATCAATGAATGTGATGTTGTCAAATATTTATTTATTATTTATTTACCTTATTAGCTATACTGGTGATGAAACTTTTGACATCGATCTGCGTTGGACATGATTTCTGGCAGGGTGCGTCGGCGCACTTCAGGCATCTGGCAGCTTCCCGCAGGGCGCCGCGCTCTGACAAAGTGGTGTGCTTGATGTCGTCGAAGTTCTTCTCCAACGTTGGGCATGTCTGTAATTATTGATAAACTTAGGCATTTTATTAACGCACCCTTATTTAACCCTTCAAAGTTGGGTGGACAAGTCCATTTAAAAAGTATAAAATTTATTAAAATAAATGATACTTTTAATAAGTCCGTAAAATGTATAGCAAATTTGTCGAAGAAACCATTTTGATAAACACAATATTTAATATAGCTGCGGAACAAATTTCCTATGCGTTGCATACAAACTAGCACGGCGTGACGTCATAACGTGCAAGCCATTAGTATGGAGCGTTTTTGATCGAGTCCATTTGTGCACATTTCACACTGTGATATCTCGGGCAGTTTTCATGCTAGCGAATTAATTATTTTACCAATGTTTCTTTTTTTGAGAGGTAATTTATGTAACATAAAATTAAAAAAATAGTCAACATCCCTATTGTATAGTGTATGCAGGCTGAGTAGGCTAATGGGTAATATCTAAAAAAGGCTGAATATTTTTTATAGGTAGGAATAAGTTCCCTTATTAATAGAAATAAGTTTCAGAATTTTTGGTTGCGTGAAAAAATATATATAAAAAATAAAATCACTTCGGAAGTAACAGCAGAATGAAGATAATACTTAAGCCATCACCTGCCACAATCTCAAGATTGTATTAAAAAAATGTTTAGTTAAATATAGTGTTGTAGTTGTGACAGGTGGTGGGTAAGGAACCATCAACCAAAAATTCTGAAACGTTTTCCTATTAATAAGGAAGCTTATCCATAAAAAATCAGCCCATTTGATATTTACCGACATTCCCCATTGTATATTGGATAGTATGGAACTCAACACCGCTAAGTTTGAGAGTCTTAATTCTCTAGATCTTGGGCTACAGAAGCTGAACCTCACTTTATGTAGCAGGTAAGCTGTATAGATAAAAAATGGCTTATGTTTAAATGATCACCATACTAACCGAACCTAACCACCAGAATTAGTAAATGATCACCAAATCACTGGGCGGTTTAGGATTTGGTTAATCATTTACTAATTTTGGAAAACAATTTTTTTTGTAGGTATGTTAAAGTATTAATTCCCATTAAAAATTACGTTGGTGTGGATAACTAAGAAATAACTTGAAATTGAACCGGCAATAGTTTGAAAACAAAAAGTAATTTAACACTTACTGTGCATTTCCTGTCAGTATTCCTCTTCCAGTGTTGTTTGTTCTTCTTCGTCTGAGCTGAAGGCACCAGATTCGAATACGGTTTCACAGTTGGGTTTAATTTCAACAGATTCTGTGAACCATGAATATAGATTATACAGGGTGTGATGGAAAGAGCTGTTATCCATACTAATATTATAAATGCGAAAGTAACTCTGTCTGTCTGTCTGTTACGTTTTCAGTTCACGCCTAGACCGCTGGACCGATTTTGACGAAATTTGGTACGAATATAGATGGGACCTTGGGGAAGGATATAGGCTACTTTGTATCCCACTGCTGGGCATGGGTTTCCGCCCGCACGATATAACCTATAGTTCACGCGGGCGAAGCTGCGGGCGGAAAGCTAGTAAATCATAAATACGAAGGACCAAATCTTGAAACCTTTCCGCCAGAACCTTTCCGCCCGGCGGAAAGGTTCTGGAATGGCGACCGCGCACCGGACGGCGCTCCGTGGGTAGGCCCCCGACAAGGTGGACCGACGATCTGGTGAAGGTCGCGGGAAGCCGCTGGATGCGGGCAGCGCAGGACCGATCGTCGTGGAGATCCTTAGGGGAGGCCTATACCCAGCAGTGGGTGTCGTGCGGCTGATATGATGATGATGATGATGAAATCTTGAAAACACAATCGTTATAAAAAAACTAGTGTGTAAGTACTGTACTGCTGATTTTGTCAGTCATTAACATTATGTACATTAAACTGGTGAAACTGGCTATACGTACCTATTTGGAATAAAATTAAGGTCTAATGTTACGTAATGTATTCATTAATAAATTATTTACTACTAGTTTCATACCCTTTACCTCTTCCGGAATGTCCACCTTGTCATATTAAGACTGTGACCTTGTCAACACTTTGTTTTAAGTACCTAAGAAATTGTACAGATACATTGTTGCATACATACCTGATAAACTAATACCTATTTTAAAGGTTTTTAAACAACAATGTTGTCCTTGACAATCGTAAATTACGAGACTTTTCGGAATAAGATAAAGATGACAGAACTACGCGATAGATAGTATCTGATACGAAAATAATCACTGGTTTAGGTCACCAGGCCACTATTGTTGGTATGTTCGTCCGATTGCGTTATAAATTAAACTGATAATGGTACTTACTTAATTCGCTTACGTAAAAACAAAAACCATTTCACACAATTATTGTATAGATAGTATTAGATAGGTACTTACAACTGTAGTTAGCGAAACAAAGGTAAAAATAAATTAAGAACTTAGAATTAAACCTTCACATTCAATCACGTCTTTGCAAACATTGTTGTTGACACAAGACATAACTCACAAATAACTCCACAAAACTGGTTTATTTACGTGTCTAACACAAATCATAAGTTTTTAAAATAATCTACAAACGCACAAGGACTATAGGTTTCTCGCACTATTTTAATGCAATGCAACTGACCTCAATATCTGGCAAATCTTTACTCAGAAGCACTTTTGCCATGATGGAATTGTACTTTCGCACGTGTGTGATACGAGTCAAATTTGTTTGTTCGCGATAACTAGACGTAGTGGACTGCTCACTGGCAGCGCCTCTGACGACTGAATGAAAATAGTGTTTGCTTCAAGTTCCTTTCCATATCATCACACGCCACCGGTTCAGATACTGACCTTACTATCGCTATTATTCACTAAAACAAGATTACTTCTTCCTTATGAGTACCTACTACTGTAACAATAAATAACGAAGTCCGAAATAATGGCGTAGGAGGTTTGAGTCTAAATAAAACAAATTAGAACCACAATAGAACTCATTTTCTTCTATTGTTACTTACCTATTCTTAATGCTTTTGTTTGTGGGGAACAGAGGATTTTCTTGTATTTGTAATATATTTGGATGAAACTGATTACCATAAAATATTGGCACAGACAGAACAGTTATTGTTCAAGGCCGAACGAAGTTAGCGTAGAAATAGAACGCATTCAGGCTATTCCTTTACTATAGCAGCATATTATCCGTAAATAATAAATTATGACATAACCAATAGCAAAATATAACAATCTTTCCCAAGACATTACACCGTGCGATAAATCGTAATCTGCAACTTTATCATCGTAATGTTAAGGCACTTAAGGCAATAAAACAAACACTTGAACAGTTAATATAAATATATTTTGAATTATTCAGAGGCTTTACAATATTTGGAAGAATTATCGGTAGCGTTACAAACTATCAAACGAATTATGACACACAGCGCATACCTATCCACAAGTCCTTTGTATAAAAATAACATTATATAAGCTGTTATCTGAATAAAAGCATGACACCTATACATTTTCGTTACTGATAAATGGACAGCGGAATATACAATTCATAATAACAATGTTTAGCTAACATCAATAGAAATTAATTACATAGAAATACAAGTGTGAGTATAGATGAAATATTTGTTTCTATCTCGTGCGTTGATCAGGGCCCTATACAGGGTGCTTGGTAGTAGCCTTATAAAGCCGAATATTGTAGATAGAGACCATCAAACTGAACAACTTTTACTATGGGACCAACTCTGAAATCGCGAAAACAAATCAGCTGCTTCATACAAAAATTAATAAACGAAATATTTAAATGTATGAAACAGCAGTTTTTTTTTTTCGAGATTTCAAAGTTGGTCCCATAGTAAAAGTTGTTCAATTTGATGGTCCCTATCTACCATATTCGGCTTTATAAGGCTATTACCAAACTCCCTGTATAACATACGTGACAATTTGTCACCTGTCATGTCATTTTATATCCATTGCGTCAACCAAATTGAAAATAGAACAAACTACTTATAGCTACACCGCAATGTAAACCAAATTGTCATGACAATTGTCAAATTGTCACGTAAAAAAATAGGGCCCAAGTGTTTTCCTATTATGACATGAGTGTACATTATTTCCGTAGCATTCTGCAATGCATTATCTTGTGTCTTTTCATTATCTTTTATCCGAACAAACGAATGTCATAAAAAATGCACTTCACTTTAGATTGTATTGCATCGTGGTAATAATTGACATTCAACCTTGAGTGTAGTTGCTAGAACGTTTTAGAACGAATAAAGATTTGCGATTTGTATGACCAACTTGACCAAAACATTGACTGACATCAGAAATCGATCAACGCACGAGGAAAAGATACAATAATGGAACAAAATTAAAATTTATAGTTTGCCACACAGGTACTTAAAATACATTTTTTTTTCATACAAACGAATATACAATTTTATATAAACCTGCGGCAGCTCCCATTTCGAGTGTATAAATGCGTTCAGAGCCCTCTCAATGATACTATAATAATGGTATATAAAAAATGCGACACCAGGATATCGGTGCGTTAGCTTACATATTTTTTAACACTAAATTACCGTTATTTACATGCTTGATTCTTCTAAATATTTGCATCTGAACAATACATATACATTAAAATCTTACGGCTATGTTGTATGTTTAGTGCAATTGTTGGTGCTTTTCATGGAAGCGGGAATTTGCACTTGTGACCATAAAGGAATATTCTATGGTATGGGATGAACGCTTTTTTGATCGAGTCGCAAATTGGTGTTTTATGTGTTTTTTTACTATATAAGTGTTACTCGGACAAATAATTAAGATGACTTCAGTAATATATATCAAAAGAAACACCCGAAGCGTAGGTAATTATGAGTTTACACTTACTAAAGACTGTATGTACTTGACATTTGTATGACAACTATAGTTTAGTCACAGAATAACTAATAGGTTTAGTGTAGTTACCGCCAGAGGCGCTGCCTGTGCCAAATTGTATACAAAATTGCTTATTATAGTGGAAACGTACGTAACTCATACATAACACAGGCACCTAATAAGAAATTTGATCAAATCTTTGATCAAATATTGGTCAAAGAAATTAGATGAGTGGAATACCACCGTTACAGAATATGACATTGCATTTGGGTCCTTATTAGTAAATAGTATAAGAGTTAATATATCATGCAACGTGGAGTTTTCATTAATTAAAAAAACAATTAAATTTACCAAGTGATTATTAGTAAGAAAGATAGTAATTTTCCGTTGTTTAATCAAAAATAAAGTCAACAACCAATATTCGCAAAGTAACTAAAGTTAAACAATCTTATATGCGATCAAAATTAGAGATTTAAATTTGCCAATAAATGCATTGAATTGATTGAAATAACCATAAAAAAATATGTACATTAATTAATTAGTGTTACAGTACGAGGCAAACATCTTGAAATCGGGTGGGGATTACGCATAGGGTTGCCAACCGTACTATAATATATAGTATTGTACTATATTTCGGGTCTGCGTACTATATACTGTTGAAGAAATATATAGTACGCAAAAATACTATATTTTTAACATCGAACGCTAAGAAACAAATCTTTATTTTTTTTAAATTTGTGATCGTGCATTTTGACTGATTCGATAGCGTGTAGTGTATATCGTATCTGAATTCTGAAAGTATGTCTTATTGCATCAATGTCAAATTCAAAAGCTTCAAACGATAGTTTGGTCATTGGTTGGTCTGCTCTATTTTTGTTTTAAAGATTTTGTTGGTAATCATCTGCAAGATATAACATTGTTCTTTCTTTGAGAAATATAACTCAAGTCTTAGATAAATTAGTTATGGAAAGTAGTACGATAGCGATAACGAAAGTGCGTCAAGTTCAATTCAAGTGCGCCGCTAACGTCGATTAAAAAGCGAAAGATACAAAAAGACTCCAAAAATATCCCAAACTTGTTGAAAAATGCAAAAACTGAAAAAATATAGTTTTTATAAAAATAAATAAGTAAAAAAAATATATTTGCCTATTAAATACTATATTTTTTTTAAGTGTACTATATTTTTTATAGCTTAATTTGAAAAATACTATATTTCGCCAAAGACATGTTGGCAACCCTAATTACGCAGGACGCGTATTTTGTGTATGGTACAGTCAGCAATGAAAGTCACTTAACACTTTAGTACTTTGTCATTAGCAACTTTTTATTAATGTTTTAAATTGTGAGACATGCTGTCAAAAAAGTTGCTATGACAAAGTACTAAAGTATCAAGCTACGAGTACTTTTGTTGTTGACCGTACGCGGGCGGCGGGAGAGGGGCGCGCACTATCGGTCGCTCGCAAGTGCACATGCGTGAACTTAACCCCACTCGGTCAAAAAATTGTCAAGATGTTTGCCGGCTACTGTAGTTGTTTGTGTAAAATTGCATTGCTGGCATTAAATAAACGTTTCCATTTGACAAAGCTCATGGTTTGTAGTAAAAATATATCAAAGTTAAATTGCGACTATATCAAAACTGCGTTCGTAAAATCTGCAGTAAGCAGGAACAATTGCACCCCCTAATCGCAAACTTACGTGTACTCTTACCTTAACATTTATATTTTAGGAGTGGATTTAGACAGTAATTAACTTAGTGCCATATATTTTAATAAAAAAACATACCGGTTTAGTTCAATAAGATCGTCGTAGAAAGAGAGATGCAAGGCCATGTTAATAGTCAATTAAAGCCTAAACCCGGGCTACTATTGTCTAATTTTCAAAATCTATCGCAATCGCATTCATTTGACAGATGGATGTTACACATTGCTGCATTACTTTGGTAAGTTTTTATTTGTGCCAAAAAGAAGCATCAATGTATCACATCCTGAAAGCGATTGCGATAGATTTTGAAATTAGACAATTAGCCCCCCGGTATCACATTTTCAGCGAAAATTACCTCCCATAAAATCATGCGCTGAGAGATAGAGAAACCATAGATTTAAATCTTTCATGAGCTTTTAACGTCATGTAAATGCGGTCGTTGGAGTGAGACACGGCTATACGCAGCATACACCATCCAATCCTCACGCTTTTGAATAACGTTAACAGCTCATGGCATTAAAATTTAAAATCTAGCTATCCGTAAACTTTGACTGCACTGTTTGTACAAACTTTTCTAGTCGATAATAGAGTTAAATTATCTATAATCCATACCTTATCTAGTTGCTATCTTGCTATGCTTCTTTTAAAACTATTATTTCTCCGAATAACTCTCAGCCCACGACTAAGTTTACACGACCGAATTGCAAAGGTCTTAATAAATGTAATAAAGACTATAATTAACAGGCCTTCACGATTCGGTCGGTTAATAACGCTATAATTGTGCGGTTCACAGTACCCATTGAAGACAGAAGTATTAAACACCTTTCGCATTCGTAACCATTCGCTTTGGATCGCTGGTGGTATTTCAGTAACTCAATTATTGGTTAAACGACGTATAGATACTTGTTTTTGTCACTTTGCCCTAGGTTGCATCAGCATCACATATTGAGGCAACACCGTGCGTCACTTGTGACTGCATTTTTTAAAGTTGAATGTAAAGAGTAATGTTTGTATATGTCGTAGGATATTCGTAAAATCCTAGTGCGATTGCAAAAAACCGGATAATTAAAATCTGACCAGGGACCGGATACCGATATATTCTGAATATCGATATTTTAACGAAAATATCGATAACGGTATCGATAACTGAGATAAATACCGATATTTGTATCGGTAATATAAAGTACCGGTATTTTGTATCGATAATTTTATCGATACCCAGTACTGATATGCTAGGCTGCGAAGCTACGTTGCATGTTTGCGCGCTGCGGGGCGGGCGGGTTGCGGAGAGGTACGGTACGGCAACAGCGCTCAAGCAGCTAGCATGCAACTAATTAATTCATTCAATTTCGTCGAACCGGTTCAAAAAATTATTACCGGTTTCCAAGCCCTGATCCGAAGTGCGAAAACTAAAAAAAATTAAAGGAAATAAAAAAAATTGAAAGCGCAAAAAGCATTTTATCGGTATTATATCGGTATCAATACTGATATTTTTCTAAAAAGTATCGATATTCGTGTACTGAAATCAGTATCGATAAATCGATACCAAAATATCAGTTCCGATATCGATATTTCGATATCGATACTAAAAAAATATCGGTATTCCGGTGCCTGAATCTGACACAGATTTTTGCCATTGTCCGAGTAATGTTTAGGATTTTTACAAAAATCCAGCTTATCTTGGGTAAATCGCGAATGACTATCACTTGATTGGCTGACGTCAACGTTTTGGACTGACGAATGCTCTGTTTGGCAAACGGCTACCTATAGGTTGTATACGGTAACCAATCAGACTGAAGATGTCATAAATCGAGTCTTACATATCCAATCAGCATTCAAATTTCCAATTGTCCGAATCATACTGGGTGTTCGCGCCAACACCGCGACGACTGTCTCATTCTCACTCATTCATGCATCTCACTCACTCGCTCGGACTCGCAAACGAAAGCCGGCCCGCGCGCAGTTGCAGTAGTAGTTGCAGTTGGAAAGTTGTTGATTTTACTGCGAGGCGAAAGGAAGAGGTTCCGCTGCGTCGCGCTCGAACCTGCTAGATTCTTCTCATTTGATAGTTAACCGGCCGGTACTTAAACAGTTTTTAAGTGTATTCAGCTCAGACATTAAGATCAGTGGGTGAAAAGTGAAATTGTGTCGGCTCATATAAACCTAACGAGACCTTGGTCAAAAGAAACCAGGGATTTCCATCAGCTCAACTCCATCCACGATCTGTATCGTGGCTTCGTCACGATGCCAGCTCGAGTTCCATCACCAAGTAAGTCCCTTCTCATCTCATCCCACCTCATTCCGCTCATAGCCGAATGTGATTTGCACCCAGCACTCACACTGGGATTTTTAGTTTCACACAAATCCTATAAATTGCTCGTACGATTGCGAAAACCTACCTTAGATTCCAATTATCCGGTCCTTTAGAATCGACCTAGGATTTTTGCAAAGATCCGGTTTATACGATATCCTACGACATAATACAAAACACGATTACCACACACGAACACGCACGCCGCGTGAGTCACTTTTATTTGACAGAACGCCATTTTTCTACTAAACACTTTCGTGGGCGTAAAACCACGTGGCGAGTTTGTAAAATGACATTAAATAATTCTATACTTACCTACATTTTCCAAATAACACACAACGTCATAGACACCCGTTTGCACTAAACTTAAGGTCTTTTCCCAACTACGACCACGACCAAAATAATTAGGCGTATGACACCTGGGGGTCAAGTCTGCTAATGTTAACGTCAAAATCGTGGTTTAATGGTGTTTCAATGATAATAAATAAATAAATAAATGCTTGGACAATTTCACACAGCGCCATCTAGCCCCAAACTAAGCAAAGCTTGTAATATGGGTGCTAGACAACTGATATAATACTTATATACTTTTTAAATATATACTTATTATACATAATAACACCCAGACCCGTCACAGAAATTAAAATTCATCATTTCAATTTCTGCCCGGCCGGGAATCGAACCCGGGACCTCTTGCGTGGTAGGCGGCATGTTGACCACTGCTCCACATAGGTCGTCGTCGTCGTCGTCTTTTTGACACAGTTCTTGTTTCTTAAACCCAAAACGGAAACACATTGTGTCTCGATTTTGAGTTTGAGAAACAAGAACTGTGTCAAAGAGCAATACCATTGAAACACCATTGAACCACGATTTTGACGATAACATTAGCAGACTTGACCTCCTGCATGACAGCTAAGTTCATGACACCTTTTGTTTTGTTTGGTGGTAGTGTCACTTGTCAAACCATTTGACACCCCGCCTATTGCCGTAATGTCCACGAAGGTGTTAAAATATGCACATTTTACTGCATCGTATGTGGCAGACTGACAGTGTGTGATGCGCATTAGTATCATTGTTATTTTAGAATTACTTACATCTATAGTAATTAATTAGAAGGGTAGCTAATAATTTATCTTTTATATTTGCGAATGTAACCGTTCCTGAATTACCACCAAACAACACAACTCCCTCACTAAGCTTAGTTTCACCGATATGTATGTAACGCATTGGGCATCCATTCGCACGGGGGCGTCTACTTAGCGATTTTGGCTTCTATCAAAGCGGCATAGAGTTCAAATTTGTTTGCCATCTAAATTTTTGTCGCTTCACTCTAAAAAGTTAATACATTGTGGTAATATTTTGCTCTTTTTTAAAAAAAAAAACGTTGATAATCGTTTTTATTAGAAGGCATGATTCCCTAAAATTATAAAATGGCAGCTTGTGTATTTCGTTTAAAAAAAAATGCTTTGACAGAAGCTCTGCTGTATTTGTGTTAAAAATCTTTAAAAAAACCCAAATTCCTATTACACGGTCGCGTTATAGTTATAACCACATTCTTAACAAATAATGTACTTATCGACGTCAACTTTGAAATACAACAATCGGGAACAAAAATAAGCAATAATTAAATCGAAAAATATAATCTCTGCCTAACACAAATTTCAACAATTCCATTTTTAATCACTGACACCTACATCAATGAAGATAATAATCCATTATAAGGCGATAAAAAACTCGTATCAAACGTAAGAAATGGGTTTTGAAACAATGTAGGAATGTAACTTATTGTTTTTATAACAGAAGGTATACGGGAGAGCACCCAAACTGAGTTAAACTCCATTTCACGTCACTGACATTTGTTTGGATTTAATACGATCATTATATAAAAAGGCATTAACGTTAATTTCATTAGCAAAAACTCCCTAACTTTATTCGATTAAAAACTAACACCCGGTATTCTATATGGAAATGTAAACAATCAAAAACTCCAACATTCATTTCAATTTAAATATAGAACGCTGGAACGCGATTGGTCGTTTAGACTTCCATAGACAATACAGCCATTAAAAAAGGTTATGACAACTGCCAGTGACAGGTTAACTTACAAAGCGATTACATACGGACTCACTCACACCGACCCACGTAAATATGCGTTAACAGTAAAAATTAACATCGTATGTAGTATGCTTATTGCAGTCCTCGCACGCGCGCCTACTGCGGTAGAGACGGACCGAGGTGCGATCTATATTAGAAAGCTACGCTGTTACCACCGCCAACCACGTACGGGTTTACTACCTGGAAAGATGAACACGTATCAATGTTTGTCATACAGGCATAAGCTAGCCACTAACGAGACGCCTTTGGCAGACATCCAAATGGAAGTACATATAGATTTAAGCTATGGAAGTGACGGCGTTGGTGCTTAAAAATGGAAGTATAGTCAATGGTACCCCCATAGCTTAAATCTGGCCGTACTTCCAGTTGGGCGCATCGTCAGAAGCTAGCTTTAGAGTCAACTCAGACAGAGCAGCAAAACGTACGAGAATTTATTAAAAGACATTCAAATATGAACCTTATTTAATTTAAATAAAGCTGAAATTAGTACGCAGTAAATCCAGAAGGCAGCAGCGCATTTCCTTGCATTCCTATTTAGCTTTAGTCCAATGAGATACGATTGGTATAAAATGCTCGAGCATTTTGCTGCTCTATCTGAGCTGACCCTTAAGCTTCGTGTGGATGGTCCCGGAGTTCGATCGGAGATCAACTGAAACTCGACCGGAGTTCGACTGCAGCACCGCACTATTGTAGGGTGGCCCCACGTTGCCATAGTAATAACACCGTTTCCATAGAAATATGTGTGAAATAGGAGTCGTGGACTCGTGGATCCAGTTGAGCTCCGGCTTCAGTCGAGTCTCGGTTGATCTTCGGTGGAGATTCGGTTGATCTCCGGTCGAGTTTCGGTTAATCTCCGGTCGAGTTTCGGTTGAACTCCAGAGCCATCTACTCGAACGTTTAGAGCTTACGCAGACGAATTTTTTGTCCGATCTAGTCGGCGACATGACCTACTTATTATTGCCAAGAGCGTTAAGTTGAACTTGACTGCACATAAAAATAAAGCAAAATACATTCAATCTTACTCTCTAAGTAATAAAGGTCATGTTGCAGACTAGAGCGTAAAAAAATCCGTCATCTGTGTTTGCTTTCAGTTAAATATACGGTAAATATTAGTAAGTATATGAGAAATCACAGGCTACAATAATGACTAAATGAAACTGGTAGAAATACTTAACGACATCTACGACCTTCGTGGTCCGGTTAGATTTCAGAAAGATCAATGTAGAAAAATGATTTTTTCACAGATTTTCATTGCGTTTCTTCGCTAGCCTGCCTGTTACTTTTGTGCATTTCCCAAAATATATAAAAACCTCTATAGCGTTAAATAGTTTTAAAATTAAAGCTTTTTCATTTCATGTCTTTCACTTGATTTCACTATCGATTTGTGCGTGCAGCTAATCACATCTTGGCAGTCAACCAGTTTACAAAGTTACATTAATTATAGCAGCTTAAGGCGAGGCCAGTTCACGAAATTTACTCTTTCACTATATCTATAGAATAAGGTTGAATATTGCATAACTTTAATTGACGCTTTGTCAGAAATTTGACGAATTTTAGTACATTTTTATTGATTTCTGAAATACTGGATCATTTATTAAAAATGTACTCGGTTATTGTGTTAGATCGATAAAAAAGCTATCCTTTTTGCATAAAAAATCATATCACTGTCGTTGAAAATTACGAAATCTGACGATTTGAAATTTACTTTTATAAGTTTTTATGGTGTTATTCAGTATTTTTTACAGAGTTACCATGCCATTTTTCAATATTCTGTTCGGTTAATTTGCTTTTTTGTTTCATTTTCAGTCTACAGTAATTTTTGTGAAGTAGAATTTTACATCAGTTCTTCACATTGGAAGTTCAAAAATCAGACTTTTCATCAGATCGTGAACTGGCCTCGCCTTAACTTGTTTTATCTGCTAGAATTATTGGCCCATCAGTGTCTGTTTATGGCCAGTATATTTCAAAAACTCTGTCTCTGTCTTTTTCTTTACTGAAGAGTAATGAAAATAAACACACTTTTTCATTTTTTCAATGTTTTTGTTGTTATTTTGAGCATAAAGACACTTTTTGAAAAAGTAACATTCATTAAGTATAATATTCTTCTATACTTATGCCATTACCAATTTTTCTATATATTTGTCGTGAATGATATTAGTTTTAGTGAATTTATTATATTATCCAAAAAATATAAAATTAATGAAAAAACACGACAGGTATCATAACTGTTAATTGTTTTACTACAGATAGATCCAATGATGTTCGAGACCCTTTTTTAGATTCTGATATTTTACTAACAATGAATTTGCTTAAATAGAACAAATTAAAGTGTAAAGCTGGGTACAGACAGATTATTTGCGACGCAACATGCAATGCAACACGAGTATAATGTGGAAGGCCTCGGCGCACGCTGCATACTTCAACTGCGAACGTCTGTTCCAGACTGTCTTTCGCCATGGAGTAGGTGCTTGCACGCAGCGCGCTGGGAGGGACTATCTGACCTTAGAGCAGCGTGCACTTCCGCTTGGCGCGGATGGGCTGCACGGGGCACAGCACGGCGCGGATGGCCTCGTCGAACACCGTCTTCAGCCCCTTCTGCGTTAGCGCCGAGCACTCCAGGTACTTCACCGCGTTTATCTCTTTCGCCATGCCCAGGCCCTAAGGAGTAACGTCCAATAAACTTTGATTAATTTATTGTAATAGTTGTTATGTCGTAGGTCAATCGTTAAACTGGGCCGATCTAGATCTGCCTGGGCCATAGACTATACATAGACCGACCGGTAAATGAGTCCTCGCCGGCGGAGGACAAGGGCGCGGGGGGAGGGGAAACGAAACGCCCCCGAAGAGGCCGTGAGAGGTCTCGTCTTCTCACTAGAACTCATTTAAAACCGGTCTACCTAATAGTCCATAGACGCATCCTAAAGTAGTTCCGTTTCGCGATGTTGATGTCGCCGCCGAAGAACTAGACCAGGGGTCTCCAAAATACGGCCCGCGAGCCATCTCCGGCCCGCGAGCACCAACAATCCGGCCCGCGAATGCGGACTGGATCGTACCAACATACTGTACTTTACAGTATGTTGGTATCGAGCTAGCTAGTTCCTGGCCATTGAGACTTCATGGAGGAGTTAGTCTGGCCCTTATGCTAAAAAGTTTGGGAGTCCCATGAACTAGACGGAGGGCTTTCGGAGGACGGAGGGGACGTCCTCCGAAAACCCTCCGTCTAGTTCTTTTATTACGCTCGATACCGGTACCACTGTCTGCAAACTCCTACTACAAACTACTACTAAAACTACAGTGGTACCGGTATCGAACGTAATAAAAGAACTAGACGGAGGGTAGACCGATTCGTCTGCCCATAACATCTACCCGCACGCAACAATCGACAGTTCTTCCGTGATCATGGCTCATGTCATGGCGCATGCAACTGCGCCGAAATATCGGCGTCTCAAAAATAAACAGGTACATGGTGTAAATCCCGATATAGTTTATTCTAATAAAGTCAATAACCATGGAAATTTAAAACAATATATAATTAGCTTGTCTGTTATTTCAAAGTAGTCACCTGTGGGTAGGTAATGGGCGCTAGTTTCTTGTCCTTCAGCTTCTCGATGGTGTCCTTGTCTTCGCGCAGGTCGAGCTTGGTGCCCACCAGGATGATGGGCGTCGACGGACAGTGATGCCGCACTTCGGGGTACCACTGGAACGAAACGTCACTTCTTAATACGGGATTTAATCAATTCAATGTACCATGGGGCACCCGTGCACGTAAGTATGTGCACGGGTGCAAGATGTTTAGTACGTGCAGGGGCGATACGCGCGCACACTAATTTTGTTGCTTACTGGTTAAGCGAGGCTGTTGCCGATAGTACACACGACGGCACCTCAGGCTATACATGTTGTCCTTAAGACCGCCTTTATGCTCTAAGCAATAAAAGCTGTTTTAGCAGTTTAACTGTATAACCTGACGTGCTGTCGTGTGTACAGTCAGCGTCAAATATTGTGAAGACAACCTATACGTCAGTGTTACCCAAAGAGTGAGAAACTTCTATTGATCAAAACTACAGGAACAACCGTGTTCAAATAGATAACCATTTCAGGAACAAGTCTTCAAACAGATTACATCTTTCGGCATTGAATACTTTAGTTGTAACAATAAGTTACAACTAAAATATTCAGACATAATACACCCACACACAACACACCTACACACACACACACGCACTCACACACACATAACACAGTCCCCTTAATTAGTCTTTTTCTTTAAATTCTTTTTTTTTTTCAAAAACAATGTTAGTTATTACTGTTTTATAGATTGCTTCTAATGTTCAATATCACCTACAACATCCAACAAATTATTAATAACTGAAAAATAACCTCCTACCTGATTCCACCCTGGTCCGGTTGTGGAGAGACTGGTTATCCGTCACACAGGTTCTCCTAGCACAGAGGCCAGTCTCTCACATAGACTACCATCATTATGGTTCATAGAATAAGCTTTATACTTAGTTGAATGTTTGAGTAATTATCATGTATATGTGAGAGAAGAAATAAAGATTTATTTATTAAAAAAAAAAAAAAAAAACAATTAGAACTATGAATGTTTATAAACATAATTGATTACATATACCTCTGACTTTATAATGCACTTTAATAATATAAACTGTGGCACAAGACAGGTCGCGTACGCGCTGTGCAGTATAACATTTATCGTCTCTATTAACTTTGCTTTGGAAAATAATATGCACAAACGTCAACAAACTATGTTCATTGGTTACTTTGCTTGTATTGTATGGAATAACTTTATTATCGATTAAAAATAAAAAAATAAATTATTCCCAATGGCAGCATCCGTTCACGAGCATGACGCGTAAACCAATATTAATCATGTTTCCATACATTTGATGGAGACTTTCAATTCGATAGAGCAACATTTTTTTCTTTTTCTATCCGCTCAGTAGACCGGTAGAAGATCGTAATGGGCTTTCCACATGCACAGGCGGCCAAAGACACCGAGAGAGACGGAGCAATACGAAGAAAAGGGATTGTCGTCAGTGTGTCCCTTTTATTTTATTTTTAACCGACTTCATCAAAAGGAGGAGGTTCTCAATTCGATTGTATGTTTTTTTTTATTTTTTTTATCGTTGTTCGCGCGTATCTTCGACATTTATGGACCGATTTAGATAATTCTTTTTTTGTTCGATTGAGTTTTCTTGCGAGATGGTCCCATTTATTTTTTTTTCAAATCGGTTCAGTAGTTTACAAGTAATCCTGAAAATACTATGATATTAAATCAATTAACTTGACAATTTTGTGTTACTTATGTTACTTATGAACCGAATTAGATGATTTTTTTTGTTGGGGAAGGGATACCTTTGTGTAGTCTTTTTAACCGACTTCAAAAAAAGGAAGTATTCAGTTTGTATGTATGTATGTTTCTCCGCGATTATCTCACGTTTGGCTGAGCCGATTTTTCTACCTAAATAATATACCTACACTACCTAATACAGAAGGTACTTACACTAAAAATAAAAAAATTGTTTAAAAAACAAAAAACCGACTTCAAAAAACCTGCCTCTAAAAAAAGCAAGAAATAATATACAAATCATTAGATACGCATTATCAATATAATTTTTTTAGAGGCAAGTTTTTTGAAGTCGGTTTTTTGTTTTTTACACAATTTTTTATTTTATAGTTTTACAGGAAACTTACAGCTATATTACTAACAAATTTATATATAGATACAGAAGGCCATTTACAAGCTTCCACTTATAGTTACTGATAAATCTTAAGTAGACGGAAAAATGAGATAATATTAATTTAGGTCCAAAATTCAATTAATTTAGTTTGACTCGAAAAAACATTTAGCAAGTTCTCGCTTTAGACGTAAGGCCGATGCACAGAATATATGGCCGATGTACAAAATAGGTCAAGGTCATGCTGCTTAGCACACTTTCATTGAAACACTTACTCGCTCTAATCACGAACGAATTCTGCCTGTAGTTAGTTTTCCCACGCGGGACATGTAAAGTGCACTGTCTCCTGCTACTACTGCCTCCGTATGAAACATGCAGACCAATAAACTCTAACAGCTCAGGGCAATCAATCGAGCCATTTGCTATGTTCAATAAATAAGTAAGATCAGCAATGCATCTTCTTACGCTTAAAGGAAGAATATGAAATTTCTAACAGCGTTCAATGTAATTTTGTAAATAAATATTTGCTCTGAATTGTAAGTAACGTAAGAAGCGCTTTTGAATATTTTCGATACGCGTGATATAAACATTATAGGCTGGGTTCCAAACCTGCCTGTCCCTTTTCTTTGTATTACCACACCACAGAATAACTAATAGTACAAGTGTATTACTCCGTTCCGTACCTCTCGGCCTCTTCGGCCGCCTGTGCATGTAGAGGGCTCATAATAATCCCGTAATATCCGTGTTTCGAAGGACCAACCAACACGAGCTTTCGATTGTTTTCTTACCTTGGCTCGCACGTTTTCAAAGGAGGCTGGGTTGACGAGTGAAAAGCATATGAGGAACACATCGGTCTGTGGGTAGGACAGCGGCCGCAGCCGGTCGTAGTCCTCCTGCCCCGCCGTGTCCCATAAGCCCAGGTTGATCGGCTTGCCATCCACCATCACATTCGCCGAGTAGTTGTCGAATCTGGAAAATGATTTAAACAGTATTATAGCACAGAAAAAATACTGCGTATAAGTTTCATATAAATGTTGAAATTTAAAGTCCCTATTTTTATGGGTTGTTTGTCGATTTGTTTGTTTTTTGCAACGAGACGCTTGATTTGTTAATACAATCGCTAACTTGTAAATTGACATTAACTTCATATCAATATAGTTAGATACGCGGTACAGCCTCTTTGGTTCCCTTTAGTCTTTTGAAGTTTCATTATGTTTCAACGTTTCCTATGGGTGGATTTAAATTTGAAGGCTCCGTGAAGATGACACCGACGACCGAACCGATGCCGCTGCTGCAGTTTCACTGTGTCTAGTCCATTGCTGGCTGCTAATGTATACGAAAGCATGCATGCTTACCAATTTTAAATAATGTATGCTGATATTTTTTTTGTGGTGTGGTGGTGTGTGGTTTGTGTGATTTCTCCCTTATGAACTAGTTCTAAAATGTACATAGCTTCAGTGCCAAGCCAATGCCGAATAAATAAACTAGGTAAAAAGTTATTTTATCATTTATCAAAGCATGTGATTTGCTGACAGAGGAATATCGACCGATGGAAATCGCAGGTCGCAGCGGATATTGGAGCGATCTTAATTTCCCGAAGCTGATTATTGATAACAAGAAAACGAAAATAAATGACGATGTCATAGTAGTTACCTGTCTAATAATTACTCTGAAAGGTCTTATTTTATTATTTGAGGATTCTTAATATATTTCACCATATCTAAGATTAGTTCATTTGATTGATAAATTAATTAATAGTCACTGTTGAATACAGACTAAGGGCAGATTTAGCTGTCATAGGATAAATAATGGAACAACAACGCACCCAGTGGATTTTAAAATTAGCCATTTAAAACATAAAAATGGTACTTACACTGTAGGTATGTATTCCCCTGGGAAGGCGTTTGTGGTGTAACTGATGAGCAGACATGTTTTACCGACGGCTCTGTGGACAAATAAGAAAAGCATTAAAAGTTGAAAACAAAACAACTTTATATTTAAACTGATGCCTCATACTTAAGGCAAAAGAACACTTGAACACGCCTCGCTGAGGATGAAGGATATGATGCCTCGAGGCATAATTTTGAAGCGTTGGATGTAAAAGTTATTGAGATAATCGCATCCATCAATCTTTTGTTTTATTGGAGTACAAAAATTTTAACGTGTTGATAGACATGTAGGTAGGTACTAAATAATTAATCATACTACATAATCTACTTATAATTAAAGTACACCCACTAGTATATTGACACTAACACAAGCACTGCATAAGCATATTATACATCCCAACGGCAATTATTTGGTCCCAAATGAACTTATACTTGTATGCATAGTATATGAATTTCACGAAACTTCTAAAGCATATTATTATGTATTATGTAATAAGATTTTCGGCCTTCGCATAGTCATATTGTATTTTATGGCGCTGACCACAAGTTTAGTAGCAATTGTCAACTAACTGAAATTCTGAAGTACTTTTACTGTATTTGTTATACTCACTCAAAACAACATCTTTTCGCGGATTTAATTGACTTCGTTACGTCTAGTAGCCTTCAATTTAGCATTATTAAATTACCTAAGCACGCACTAATTGTATTATCTACAAGTAAATCTGTGACTAGCGAATAAAACTTTATTCAACCAGAACTAGTCTATCGAAATTAGTAGTCGTTAATGCGATAAAAAGAGAACTGTAAAAAAGGATAATATCAAATAGATTTATTATTCTTTAGAGTCAAACCAACATGGGATAAAGTGAAGCTACAGAATATAAAAGAGCGTGAAGCTACCAAAGAACCATGAAATGAAACCGGTAGAAAATATTGCAGCATATTTTTACAATGTAACATCGTCGCCTCGGTTTGGTGTGGAATTTTAAAACCCGACAATAATAGAAGTGTTGATATTTTAGCCACGTCTGGAGGTCAGAGAGCATTTTAAATTGGCCGAGTTATTGCGACGGCATTCAACCCTCGTGTGGGCGCGTTCAATGCGACATCCGTCAATATTCCATTAGGTTTACTGATTCCACCATTCCACAGAAATGTCAAATGTGAATTGTGGAAGTTAAATTATTCCAGCATTGTCAGGAGTTCAGGACAAAGTGCTTCGAGTCACGTAATCTTTTGTTTCTTAGTAACTACGTCAACTTTTAAAATTGTTAATAATGATGATGGTCATTTATCGTTATGAAGTTTATTTAACCTACTTCTAATCTCGTCAACTCTGATCAGCTAACGATTAGCCGTCGGACGCGACGACAAATTCCCTCCATAAAATGTGCGGAGACGGCTGCGCTGCGCATACGCATCTTGTGCCGACCGAAACCAATCAATGGATTTGTATTGTTGTATCCCGATAATTAGGTACTTACATTATTTCTGGCGTTAGATTAGATCCCAGTGAGATCATCAACCCTAGTGAGAGATTGACAGATGCTGGGTTGCTAGGCTTCAAGTCCTAACAGCTATCAAGATAAAAATTGGCACCTTTTATACTTTGGATAATAGAAACATTAGATGCTGTAGTATGCACGTATATCGTGTAACTAGGTGCGGCTATGACAATATTAACAATACGAATGACGTATTTTTTCTAACCAATAGGTAGGTACCACCCCATTTGTACTTTCTGTCACCGATAATGGCTGTTGAAGAGCGCATTGATTCTCCTTAATTGGCTGAAGGATCGACGACTTCCCGTCTGCACGACCTGGGTTATGTGATTTGTTGCTTCGAAGTTAATCTGGGCTGTCAGCTGGATGTATAATACCCCGTCCTTTATATTATAAACAATTGAAATAATAAGCAGTGTATTGAAAAAACAATGAAACATTTTGGTACCTAACAATCGATTTCCGTGCAATGGCGTTTATTATTGAAAAGTTTATGATAAAAAGATAGTTCCAATTTAACATCTGAACTAATATTAATATGCTTATATGACAATTGGTTACTAGGCAAATCAGTAGTTTATAAATCAGGAGGTTAGGTTAGTACAATGCATATAATTTTAGCGATAACATTTATACGTCACAGCCAATGATATTAAAAAGTATAGATACGTTACCAGCACTCTAAAATGGCAAGACGAAAGTCAGGTAATTGCCCGACTTTCAATTAGTCAGGCACAGACTCGCGACACGGAAACACACGCGGCTCTCGTCAGTCAGACGCGATAAAATGTGAAATTCCATTAAAAAAATGTCTACTTGCATCTTTAGACGATGTACAAATTATACAGCAAGCTAACGCGCTGTTAATTCACGGCCAATGCGCATGAAGCGGTCAATGTGTGTATCTATAGTACTTTTGCGCTGTTTTAAATAGCAATGATGTTGGCGTATAACTCATCTTTACTTATAATATCATTGGTCACAGCGGTTTTGCTGCAGTCAGTATCAGTAGCGTTCCCATTTCGGTTTCTCTTTGCAGTAAACAACTGTTATAGGTACTATTTGGCACAACAACATGAACCGTTATCTAAGCATTTCACTGAAATACAGGTAAATATATCAAGTATAGAGTAGGTAAACGTCACGATCGATCATTCCACAATGATCATGAGTCACAGTCGCGTCAGCGTACGGTGGTCGGTGATATCTTGTTCGTATAACCGTGACTCAGTCAGACACAGGTCAAGGGGGAAGTAAATATTGTGCTTTAATTAAGAAGGCGATGCGACTTACTACTAAGCGGAAACGAATCAGTGTTTGCTAAACGAATTGTAACATAACCTTAAGACCTGGATATAATGAGTACTTATTGTAAATGCTTAACAAACTTCCAACTTCCTCACATTAGTATCATTTTATCTTAAATAGTTTCTAAACGTATTCTCTTAGATTAAAACAAAATTAATGTAAGCGTATTCCTTGTTGATGTCATACAATCCCGATTTAGGAAAAAGATTATCACAAAAGATGAATTCCAAACAATTAGGTACAAGTCCGCCATCCATCACCAAAACAGCTATTATTATGAATTAAATTCACTCCACTTCATGTTATTCGTCACGAATAACCATAACGTCATCAATCATTAACTACACACATGTTCTGGTTAAATTTAATTACGGCCTCGACTGAACACATGGATCCCCTATTGAAATTTGAAATTTCAGCATAATGTATTCACTAAGAATATTTCCGTTCGTGGAATTGTGTTTTTATAGTATAACATACATCTTTATAATAAAAGACATGCTGTTATTATCACTCGAATCGAAATCCTGCACGAACTAGAGTCAATTTCTTTCTACGAAGTGGAAATAAAATTAATTAAAATGGATCAAGTGCCTCTCTTCTACTACTATGTTATAAATATGAATTCTCTTACAAAACGTGGGTTGCATATTAGCAACAGTTAGGTACTTTACTACAACAAGTAGGATAGGTATGTATGATTACTGAAGATTAAAATTTTCATGGTCCTAATCAAAATTCATAATGAAGGACTAGGTACCAGCAAATGACTTAGTTAATATTGACATTTGCCGTTTGCATGACTCATATCTCTTACTCCGATGATCCAAAGATGGAATAGGCGCAAAGTCAGAAGCAATATCGTCGCCCGACTGAAAGAAAACAAACATCGGGAGCTGTCGCGAAATCAAAACACAGCGGGAGAGGTATGTTCGCGTTCGCGGTATAAATAGGTACCACAAAACACATCGATGTTATAATATAACCATAGTAACGTTACGAAAGTTGGACGTAACGTTCGAAGAAAAGCGACGGATATACATCGTAAATCTTGTACACTAAAACAAACGGTAAGGTCAGCGAAATATTATTTTCTAGACTGCTAAATCTTTCAGGTCAATTTAAAAGATACTCTCACAGATCTTTAAGAGTGTAATCTAGTTTGGCATTTAAATAATACACGGTGTTTGAAAATACACACTCCTAAAGAAACCTCGCAAATTCCAAACAAATCATATTATGAAATCAAAAGACCCCAATAAAGGTTAATACATGGACCGTTAAAAATATGCAACAAAGATGATCGTTATCCTTGATGTGTTGAATGAACGAACGGAAAAGCAGAATAATGTGTTGATTTAATGAATAACACTACTTTTTGTTATAACAGTAATTATCTTTCCGGCTCACCAAGCATTGCAGACATTTCCTTTATATGAAGTTACCACGATATCTTGGCTGCAATTAATCACCTCACAGCCAGGTGTGGAATTAAGCTTTGTTTCTTTATTCGTATGGTATAGAGTTGATGTAAACGAAATAAGTGTGAGATCTGAATAGACTTATATTTTACATACGTATATGTAATGTAATGAATGATAGTATCGTTTACTCTGCTTATCTCGACGCTTGAAGTGAAAATTGTATAGTGTAGTGAGTGATACAGCAATTTGCTTTTGATATAGTCCGTAGAAATTATACATGCTTTTCATAAAAGACAAAAAAAAGATCAAATCAAGGCAGTCAAAGCTTAGCAAATTACCACAGACGTTACCAGAACTAAACATTATTATAAACTTAAAACTATTTCACGTATACTTCCTCCTAGTTTGCTTCGAGGTAACCTCTATCGTAAAAACGGAAATGTTTATACAATAAGAATAAAATGTAAGCAATGACGCATATTCTCCCGAGCCGTGATTCTGAGCAGCTGATTCAACGAGTGGCCTGCTTAGTTTTCTCATCTAGTGACTATTTACCACGTGCAGTGCAGCAATTAAATTCATGTCATCTTTAATTTACGATATCGCCTGCGGAAGCAGATTACGGGTAACACCCGCTCAGCTTGGTTTTAGTTTATGCACTTTTCAAATTAGGAGTTAAAATAATTATTGTTGTGGAAGTTCTCTAAAAGGGGAGTAATTTTAGGAACTACTCGCGTGTTTTGGCTGATTATGAAAAAGGGATAAATTAAATGCAAGATAGTGAATTGAATCCATTCTGATTCCGGAAAACTTCCAGTGTCCTTACAGTTAACATGTTTGCATTATGGTTGTAGTAACTAACAGAATGACTAATGTAACAGATAGCCGTGAGTCATGCAGATTCCCATGAACTTGTCGAGTGTCCCTCACTTAATGAAGTAGAGCAAGCCATGTTAAGTGCCCTCGAATGAGCTTCATTTGGTGCATGCAACTGGTAATAAGCTACCTAACAAGTAGTGCTTAGTATTTTATTATTATGGAGTTATATCATCTATCTATACAGACGCAATCTCTGTTTAGTAATTAATCTGAGTTAATTGAGGTACATAAAGCCGAAAGTTATATGATATAAGTATTGAATCAAAATACCAGATGTGTTCGTTCATGCTGGCGTATGGTAGGATTGGTACCTAGGCAACTGAAGGGAGTTAATAATTTTGACAGTCTCAAACTTCTCTAATCATATATTTACTAACGATGGTGATAAAGGGATGGATGATCAGTATGCTGGAATTATAATCGCGTTTTGCAGTTAAACTAATACTATTGAGATAAATCTAAATTTCTTAATATTCTTGATTCTTGCAAAGCCTCTTTTATTATGCCTTTACTTTTTTTGATAAGACAAGACAGCTAATTATGAAATCATCGTCTGCAGCGTTTTCAGAGATTCGTTGAACCAAATTAGTACGGCGACTGGCGACGCAGGCGGCTGATTCAATTTGAACCTCGGCTAAGTATGTTAATTCTATTAAAATTTCAATTAAAACTCAATTCCCTTGATGCTTCACTGAGGGAAGGCGAGTGTGTGGTGCGAACTGATCACATGGCTTCGAAAATCAACGCTGCCTGTAGATAGTGGAAATGAAAAAAGGTTCTTTCTGTTTATAAAGAACAACAGGAAGAAGGTATTTACACATTTAATATTCTAGCCTACTAAGTACTCAACTCACAGGTTTGTGGTAAAATTAGTAGAATGATAAATAGTAAATATATAGGACAAGGGAAGAGCCCCACTTTTCAAACGGGGGGATGCGTAAATGCATTTTTATCGGCATACAAAAATTATCTGATTTACTTAACCGTCGTTAAGTTAATCAGATATTGTTTGGAAGAACATCTCAATCACAAAATAAATGTTAAGGTGATTAGTACTTCAAGTGGCGCCCTCATCTTAATTAAATTGATTGCTCGCTAAGTACATAATGTATCAAAAATTCAAACGTTGAGAATAAAGTCAAGGTTCTATATTTTATTTACAAACTATAACCTTTATAATATATATATATAGTTCGTTGTAGTAGTAGTAGGCAAAAGAGCAAAAAGCGGCCACTTTTGGCACTTTTGCCTAATACTACTACAACAAACTATATTTGACAGAGGTTATTGTTTGTAAATAAACTATGGAACCTTAGCTTCGATCTCAATGTTTGAATTTTCGATACATTATGTACTTAGCGAGCATAAAATTTATTTAAGGTGAGGGCGCCACTGTGAGGTAGCTAATCGCCTTAAGAAAGAAGTATCTCCTTGAATAAATTGACGTGGGTCTGTTTCAACAAATTCCGTACATAAATTGGCTGTTATTGAGCACCCTGTACAGAGATGTGACACCGAATATAGAAACAACACGCGTGAGGCCCGATTGGAATTGGCTCCATAAATGTCACACGTATTATTTGAATGCATACTTTCCATTCAATAACAACGTTATTGATATTGAGGGAGCGAGAAGCAATTTTGAATTTATCAGGACATGTCTGGGAACAGGGAAAGTAAAGTACATATTATTATTTATACGTGTTCCGTTTAATAATAAGGTTATTGATCTCGAGATCAGGGAAATATTAAATACTTAGGCAGCCATTATAATACAGTCAATCCAGATCGTGATCAAGATCCATTGAACGTGGTCAGTGGTTTTGATCCAGATTGACGTGTAATTGAACGTGGTCAGTGGTTTTGATCCAGATTGATACCACTGCTCCGCGAACCCGCCTTTTTATTGTCTAATTTCAAAATCTATCGCAAACGCTTTCAGGATCGCTTTCAATGTGTTACACATTGAAGCTTATTTATGGCACAAATAAAAACTTACCACAGAAATGCAGCAATGTGTCACATACATCTGTTAAACGAAAGCGATTGCGATAGATTTTTAAAATTAGACAATTAGCCCACTGGAACAATGCACCATAGCAAAAATTTTTTTACACTTTGTCCATAGTGTACGTGTGGAACCAGATAAGCATGACGGCATGACGCGACGTGTTCGCACTGACGTGTATCAGACTGATCAAGATCAACGGATCTTGAGGGATCACGATCTGGATTGACTGTTAAGGCTGCCATCTGGTCGTAGGCTGCCATAGAATTGGGACAGAGTTTGGTGATTGGATTGATTCAATTGGATAGCATATAAATTTATTTTTAAGTCTTAAATCTGTTTCTGGCTATTTTTATAATATTAACTTAAGGCACCAAATTACAGAATCGTAATTATGTAATTGGAGGAATAGGAAGTGAAATGAGTTTTCAATCGTCCTATTGATACACGTAATGGCTGAACACAATAGCCGTCAAGCTCAAGCATAACTAAATTTGACAAGGTTGTTGCCTAATAGTATTAGAAAATAGTGCTAACCTCGTTTTGTTTTGTTCGCAATCGATACAAAGAACAATAGTGCTGCTGGTACGAGGGTGGGTCAAAAAGTTCGCGGAATGGAGGGGAAAAATTAAGAAATTAAACACAAAATTATTTTTCCTTTTCAATATATTCTCCCTTAACTCTAATACATTTATCAGATCGGTGAATTAATTTATTAATACCCTCGAAAAAAAATGTTTTATCTTTGTCGTCAAAATAGGCCTGCCTGCCCTGCCTGCCCCTGTCCCTGCCTTGCTTGAAGAGGTTGTGCCACTTGTAAATCATGGTTTTACCAGGACAAGCATCCCCATAAACAGAAAACATCTCATTCCAAATGGTTTGAGGAGGTTTTCCTTGCTTGGTAAGGAACTTTATGACTGCACGAAATTCAATTTTTTCCATGTTTTAAATTTTCTTCCGGATTGACTTGTTGATTGACGTGTATCTCAGTGAATAATGACCTGTTTTTAATAAAAAATTATATTTATACCCTTAATGAGTGGCACAACTAGTGCAGGTAAAAAAAAGGTGAATTAATTTATTAATACCCTCGAAAAAAAATGTTTTATCTTTGTCGTCAAAATAGGCCTGCCTGCCCTGCCTGCCCCTGTCCCTGCCTTGCTTGAAGAGGTTGTGCCACTTGTAAATCATGGTTTTACCACGACAAGCATCCCCATAAACAGAAAACATCTCATTCCAAATGGTTTGAGGAGGTTTTCCTTGCTTGGTAAGGAACTTTATGACTGCACGAAATTCAATTTTTTCCATGTTTTAAATTTTCTTCCGGATTGACTTGTTGATTGACGTGTATCTCAGTGAATAATGACCTGTTTTTAATAAAAAATTATATTTATACCCTTAATGAGTGGCACAACTAGTGCAGGTAAAAAAAAGTGACCTTTTCCCCCTCCATACTCCCCATTCCGCGAACTTTTTGACCCACCCTCGTACTTTCGTATCGCTAAAATTCCATTCCAACCGGTGCGGTAAAGCTTGCGTTTTTATGACCCTAATTTTAACCTTCTGTTTTCAATATGGCACGTGTTCTTTTAGACAAAGAATTTTTCGCTTATATTGGACATCTAACAATATGAAGATATAACTTATCAATGCATTAATTCAATAACTCAAACTGCCATTTTTATACTCGTGACTGTGACGATATAAAAGACAGGAAAACATAAAGAGTTGACTGGTAATGTTTTGGTTTTGTTTTGTTATATTTTTAGCACTAACGAAAAACCAAAGGTTACATAATTTAACCTTATTGAACGGAACTTCCAACTAAGTAGATAAGTAGTTTATGAGAGGCTCAATAAAATTCTGATGTAAGAGGATATTTTCATTATTTTGACCCAGTTCGTAGGGGCGTCCCTTTTCACGGCAGGAACAAAAGCAGACTCATGGGAGCACTAGCATTCGGAGCTCGGGAAAAGCGAAATGGTGTGAACAATGCTTGCAAAGCACGCCATTGTGTCAGCCTACAACAACCCTAATGATGAATGCAATAAGAAACAAGAGAACTGCAAAACGCGGAAGTTGTTGGACCAAAATGCGAATTCTTTTGAACAAAATTTTGTAACCCAAAAATTCGTCATTAAAAAGGGTTTCACTTTGTTTACGAGTATTTTTTGATGATGCCATAACATAACACGAAAATATATTCTAAATGAGATAATTAGAACAATGTGAATGAAAAGCTCTTCTATCTCTGTAATGTAAGTACTTACCTAAGTAATGTCTTTACTTATCTCTTTTTACTTCGGTGTTTTTCGATTCCTCTTACTTTTACGCTTTTAGAGGTAAAATAAAACAAAGCTATTATCCAATAAGAAAGTTTTGATGGAAAGACTTGTAAATAACATTTTAAGGTGTTTGTTAAGAGTAACAAGAAAACTCGTAGTCTTTTACGAAGGAAATCGTAATATTCCATTAATTACGTAAAAGCTATAAAGAAAAATATACTCATCAACTTTGTATAGGGATCAATGTGTTTTTTTATACAAACGAGGTAGATAACTTTGAAGCCTTGGTTTTTTGCAAGGGATGTACCGTGCTGTGATCGGTGATGGCTATCCAGGGAGTGAATGGAGGAGATTCAGATCGCTATGCGCACCCATCTGATCTGATCAGCATTCTAAAATATAGAAGGATCAGAATGAATGAATGAATGAATTTATTTATTTGCTTTTGAATAGGGTAGAATAGGATTATAAATGGTAGAGTTCTCAGTTTCAGGATTTCCATACATTTTAATACTATTTTCGTGGTTTTTTTAAACATGTCCTTCTATCTTTTAGAATGCTGATCAGATCAGTTGGGTATGTATAGCGATCTGAATCTCCTCCATTCACTCCCTGGATATCTATCATCAGATCACAGCACGGTACATCCCTGGCAGGAAACCAAGGCTTCAAAGTTACCTCGTTTGTATGAAAAAAAATACCTTGATCCCTAGATCAAGTTAATGTGTGTACTATGCCTTATCATCTTTTACAGTCAAATCTTCAATAATTATCTATCTGTAAATTGAGGTCTACGCCTAAAAACATTGCTGAAGAATAAACAAACCAAGTATACTCTGCACTGTGGCACTATTACAGAAAGACAGAGCTACAAATATAAATAACTCAAAGTATGTAGACAGATTATGTAGATTGCCTTTCCTTCCGAAAATATATTTAAAAGACCGAACAAAAGACTTAGTCATAAATAGGTATACGACTGAAAACTAATTCCAGTGGCTCAAACATAAAGGAAACCTCACAAAGAGACTCTGTTTAAGTGTACCGTAAATGTTCATTACTTATTAGCACCTAGCGGTTTGCATAGGTTCGAAATCACTTTAGGTTTACTAGTTAGGTACCTAAATAGGAGTATGAATAGCGATTCATTATCACGGGGAAATTCAATAATCTTTCTACATACATAATAAATAACTCATTTGGTGTTCTTGATAGGTACAAACAAAATTCGATCAACGTCGGTAATAGTAAAATTATTTTTTCGTTCACAGAAATTTTTGTAGGATAAAATTGGGAAAGTTCTGTGGCTAACTCAATTTGAACACAGCCTGTGAATTCTATCTACGTGATTTATTTTCTAATCTGGGGGCACGGCAGTGCCCCCGCCAAAGTCGAGCGCGAAGCACACACTGCCGTACCATCCTTTACTGGAACCATTTCGCCGCATTTTCAGGCCCCTATTTGAGAACCTCTGGATAAGACCAGAACGCAGAAATTTTCGTCATCCAGTAAGCTATAATCACATACTTAAAATCCAAAATTTCAAGTCTGTATGTCATTTAGTTCCGAAGTAAAGCGAAAGCAAAGTTTCGCATTTATGACACTCACTCGTTTACTCACTCATGATCATCAAAATAGAACTAGTACTTCCTATAAACTTAGAGAGCTGAAATTTGGTACAGAGTTAGGGTTTAATGGCCGGCCACATAAAGGGAAAACTATAAAAACTAGGATAATCGAAGATCTGGAGTACCTGGTGACCCTGATAAAAAAACACAAGAGCCCAACCAAACTATTAGAGATCGACATACCGCCTTTACAAAAAATATTCAACTACTTGGTGCGCCGCATCATTTGATGTCAAAAATCGAAGGTCTGGTCTGATACTACAAAAAGAAATGAAATCCCACCAAAAACATTCTGTAAAAAACTAGCCAAGTCTGGATGGAGCTGCTTGTTTATCTCTAAAAAGTAATGAAATCTAGACAAAGTTGTGCCAAGTCTAAGGTTCCTTACTGCGATTTATTATTATTATAGTTAATGTTGTGTGACTTGGCCGTTGAAGGGTACAAAACCAGGTACGGTCAAGTCACACAACATTAACTAAAGAAATCGCAGTAAGGAACATTAGACTTGGCACGACTTTGTCTAGATTTCATTACTTTTTAGAGATAAACAAGCAGCTCCATCGAGACTTGGCTAGTTTTTTACAAAATGTTTTTGGTGAGATAAGAATTACTAACTTACAGTTACAGAAATAAAACCTATAAGATTCTCTTCTCTATAAGTAGATAAATGATCGCATCAATATTCAATAATATTTAAAATGCACTTTTAATTATTATAATATCGAGCCTTGAATCACTCGCTTTCTGAAAACACGTACCGACCTACGTCAATCAAACCAATGAGTAAGTTATAATAAAATTGGCTACAATGCATTGTTTTGAAGAATTTATACAAATATAATTTTAAATAAATTACGTTAGTAGGTATTTGATATTTACAGTAGGTAAGTACCTAAATATAGTTTGATTGTATAAATATTGATCGATTGATACGCAGAATATCAAATCCAGCTGGACTGTAATAGTAACTCGCCTAGTAAAACTAGGTAACGGTCTACGTGGTTTGATAAGTCTGCATCTCGAATGCAAGCGGTCTGTTCGGTGCAACAAAAGGAGATCAGCTCAAAGGGATCCTCGCCATCAGGAATTGGGGCAGAATAGTAATTACTTTCACGCTCGAGGGTCGAGCCCGGCCGAGCTGAAGGGGCTTTGTGCGGAAACTGCCGTGTTACGGTTTGTTACACAACCTCCGTAGTTCATCGTTCGGGACGATAACGGACACGGTTTTATATTAGAATATAAGACGTCACCATGTCACCAACTCTTTGTTGTTTCGTCTCGCTTGTGAAAGGAAATACATATTTAAATGAAGGTGTTACAGTCCTGAAGTTTGTTAAAATCGTGCGATCACATCTTAATTGAGATTTGCTAAAACAAATATATGGCTTACATTAAAATATAATGTTGTAACAGGAATTAGAAAGTGTTAAGATGAAAGTAAAAGGAACGTGGGAGATCGTGTACCGATGTACAGTATTCGGTCAAGCGCAGTCATGATGGCCATGACACCTAATTACTTTAATAAGCCTTTGCCGATTACTTTCACTGTGCTGTGATAGCATGTACATTAGTTAGTATGTCATGTCATATTCCTTTATTTGGTATAGATTTCGGTATCGATTGAACTCTGAAAGTTTCACAATTCAAAACTCTCAACAGCAAAGTTAAATTCTATTCTTCATGGTTTATTCATAGCTTTATTTTTGCATATTTAACCTTGGCAGAACCCACGCAAATGCTTTCTAAAAAAAAGAATGCGGACTACGCAGACTTCACAAACAACAAATCTGATCATAGTACATTTCGTAATGCAAATTCGTAATAAGTAGTTAGCGTCGACTTTCCATGTTCTAAAACATCGCTGGATTCCCTGAATATCTGAATGCATCGGCCGGCAGAGCTTTTAACGTTCTACACGCGATATACCTACCTAGCTGCCATACTCTCATAACGTAGATTGTAACCAGATCTGCTGACCCAGGACCATTGTTTGTTATCCCCGTTCCCCTGCGGCATTGTACGAGGTTGGAGGGTCACGGTGGAGTGGTTGTCTCCAAGCAAAATTCCGGTACTCGCCGGATCGACCGGTTCCTGCAGGACGAGGGGAGAGCAACGTTGCGAGTTTTAGCACGCACGTGCGATGTCCGCTCCATGCTACGATGAATATTCGTTTGGTGTTTCTATTTCAAAACGCATCGTAATAGCCCCTTGAGATGGTATGATCGGTACTTGAAGTATGATTCACGTTTTAAGCAGTAGGTACCCTGAGCGATTTGTAAACAAGTCTTAATTCCCACGTTTGTCTTGATCGCTGACTGTGACTGATGTGCCTCTTGAAGCTCATAAGTCTCATAACTCTGTAAACATTGATCTCACAGTCTGTGAGTGAATGTGGACCATTATGTATTTTGACAAAGCATTGTGATGGGGGATTTCATTCAATATAGATGACATTTTATTATCGGGGTACACCATTTGATTTCACACCAAGCGAAACTGGTTTAATCTAAAAATGTTAATACGAGTAACATCACATTTTTAACTCTACATGAGTGTTGAGCGGCAATTACCAGTCTGTCTGGCAGTGTCGGATATAAAAAAAAAGATGTTGCTCGTGAAATATGATTGGCGGGATTTGAACGAAACTCAATATAGACGGTGCACCACGGCAGCTTCAAACGTATCCGATATTACAAAAAACAGACATGAAAACAAAGTGCTTGTTGTGCGCGATAAAACTGGGAATGTAAATTAACTCGGCGTGAAGAAAAATTGTAACATCACATCAGCTATGAACTGGGTATCATAATTCATAAGTACAATGTGATTAAATTGTCAATGGAATACCTAGACTTGTAATCTGCGGAAACTTTAGAGCGCTTGCTGTAGAAACTACGTATTTTAATCTGTAAAATTTTCACTTTGCCATATTCTCGAGTGAAGTTGCAGCGTATCACTGTCTATTGTCAATTTAATCGCATAACCTATGTCATTAGTTAGTTATCTATCACCAATGGTTATCTATCACTAATACTCTTATCAGTGTTATCTTTTGCCTTTGTAAAAGTACCGATATGTGGTCCAATAATTAAAAGTGAAATTCGAGTACTTATTTCCTTCTGGCCAATAGTGCTAGGCAGATTGGAATATGACATGACAGTGCCAAGTTGCCAACTGTGACACTATGCGCTCCGCCTGGTGTACAGCCTACAGTACAGCATTTTTTGCAGAAATCTAGGTCATGCATTTTACTCATGCATGTTACTTGAGAAAAACGGCTAGTAGGATACTTCGTAATTATAATGATTGGTACATATTAAGAAGTTACAGAATTTTAACTAACACCAGAGATAAACTTACAAGCTAGGTATCTGGAACAACACAATACGGTGGAATTAGATACGTGGGTAGTTTAGTTATGAGCTTTCAACACAAGGTAGGTAGGTAGGTACCTTAACAGGTCTAATTAAACCTTGTTTAGGGCAAATGAGGCCAAATACCGTTTCTTATGGAAACAGAGTGTTGTAATCGGTTAAAAAAACCCAATTCATTCGTGCGCCTTAATTGGAGCTTTTGAACTAACTTTCTGATGTAGGAGCAATTGAGATCAAAGGAATGAGTAAGTACAAACTTGCAATAGTCAAAACTTTTTTGGTAGCTACGTGTCTAAGTAATTTAAAAATCCACCTAACACAGCTGGGCATAGGCATCGTCCATTGCATAAGTCTTCCTCAAGGATCTTCAATGACCAGACATACTGTTATTTTATTATCTATAGGTAAGCTAAGTTTGCATCTTTTGATACTATAATCACGGTAAGTGCTATAATGCTAATCTGTCATTTCACAATACTAACGTTCATCTGTCGGCCACTTAATGAATTCAATCCGTTCTTCGTTCACATGTGTAAGTAATGTGATGTTATCAATAAATTCGATTATAGTTCTGGGCCTCTTGTATGCGGGTATGCATGCATACGGTACATTATCACAGAATATATAATAGGACTAAACATTATGGTCACTTTTAGACAAAATTGCTGCTGAAGCTTTGCAGTCGCAAGCCGAATGCAGGTATGTATTATATATGCCACAGATTATGGATACCAAGTTGATGGAAAAATTACCATGATCATAATAGGTGGATGGATTATCGTCGTACTGATAAGCCACCCATGACCTCTTGATGGACCCAACCCTACGGCAATTGGAGCCACTGACCACAACCCGCGAATATTTCCTATAAATATTTTAATTTCATGTCCTCCCACTCAATGTCCTGTGGATTCACAGTTCAAATGCATACAGAAGGCCTATCTATAATTAACTAGATACAAAACACGAATTGAATAAATATTAATTTAGCAACCTGTTTATTCAAAAGTCAGCATGGCGATGGCGACGACCGAAATTTGTTTAATAAAATCAGCCTTTTCACTTTTCAACTTTCACTTTGCGTCAACAGAATGTTGAAAAGCCGATTTGCGGATAAATCACGTTTTATTTGGAATGGATGCGATGCGACATTGGCGACACAAAAGATAAGGAAATTATTTACACTAATTTGTAATCAAATAATAAACCTAATTCGTTTAAGGATTCAGTTATCCTTTTGCGCGTGCAATAAATATTTGGGTAAATAATAACAAAAATTCAACCATAACTATCTATAAATCATTTACTTGTTTATGCTTTATCGATTTTTACTAGAGATTTTTCGACGCGATCGAAAGGGATTTGTTTGATAGACCATACCTGACTACCTAATCAAAATTAATTATATCTAGAGCAATTAGCGTATAAGGTCCTACCCAATGATATTAAATGTGTCCTACCTAAGCAATCGTAATTTATTGTACAATCATTGCTATAAACTTGTGGTTAACTTTCTTTATTAACAACAAAATGTGTTCTATGCAGTAAACAGGATACATTTTAAAGGAGTATGCAACTTTCTAAGTGTTAGTAGATCGACGTGGTTGATTCTTTGGTATGACATAGCGTTGCATAGCATTGGACTACCGACACTAGCGTTTCAATTCAATTTTATGTTCTATTAAAGAAACTAGATGCTTTGGTAATTAACCAAAGTGGGGTCTTGGAAGTTGGATGCAAATGACTTGTAGATTGAGTGGGAAATCCTACTTTTTTCGTCTGCATTCGGCCTTATTTAAATTCCAGTTTTGTTTGTTTTCGTATCCGGTTCGTAGGACCAATTTTATAGCAACTCGCATACAATTCAAATGATAACCAGCAAAATAGATAATTCCAATTCCAATGCAATCCCAATTCCAGAAGGGATAACAATTCGCCATCCAAACTAACCACTGAGCGATACACACCAACCTTGACTGAGTCGCGTTTGTTTGTATACTATAAATAACCTTTATTGGTATTTACAACTCTATTTGCCTAGCCCTAGGCTCTCAATTGCTAAGCCACGTGCTAAATCAATTTATTTTATATTTAATAGCCGATCTAATTTTACTATTTTCAACTGAATATGTGGGCGGGCGTCTCTGAGGAATTCAAGGTGAAAGTGAAATTAGGCTACTTCACATTATAAGTAATCTTTGAAGAGGTACGAGACGAGAATTAATTAATTTTGAGTAACTACAAACCTACATAATTGGATAGGATGTGGTAGGATTAACCTTCCAAAGTAACAGAGGCGATACACGCTCTTAAAACAGAATAACGATATTCGAACATAGCCTTTCTGGCCCGTGGAACACCAAAGTAGTTCACCTAGGTGTTCTACGGTTAACTTTCTGTACCCCTGGTTCACCTAGGTGTTCCATGATTAACTTTCTGTACCCCTGGTTCACCTAGGTGTTCCACGATTAACTTTCTGTACCCCTGCACTGCCCATTTTTGAGAATAGGTACTTACAATGAAAATTAAATTTCATAAACACCACTGTTTACATTTTCCCTTGTCCGATTATTGATAATTCTTTTTTTTTACTAGTACCTTGGCCCCCCAGATTAAGGTTTAATTTTAAGGATAATGATTAGCAGAAAGTACAGGTTGCAAAATGCTTAACCCTAAAATCATTTATTCATTTATTTCATTTGCAAATACTTTATTTCAGAATAATCTAACTTACATTTAGCCTTTAGTTAAGACTAAATGTAAGTAAGTATTATGCAAAAATATCAGGAAGTAATTTAATGCCTCTTTTAGGCAAACAAACCACAAGGCGAAACTCGAAATACCTCTAATTAATTAACTCTAACAACAACGTACCTAGGTAGGTAGGTGCCTAGTTTCATTCTGAAAACGTAAATGAGGTTTTCAGAAACAGGTCATAAGTAGGTATGCCGAACGTAAGTACATATTTCCAGGAACTTTTGGAACAATATGATACTATAAGAATAAATTATTTGTTTAACTTTCATTACAGACTGTTCCTACGACATTTGCGATGATTTCAACTGTAACTTAGTTTGTACGAACTACACCCTCGTAATGCCAGCGTTTTGTCAATAGTAGTAGCAGTAATTAATACCTAGGCTGTGTCCTCTGGTGTAGGTAGTCTGCTTTGTGAAATTTAAAGCTACCTATTATAAAAGGCACGGAAAGTTTAAACAATTTTGCGAGCACATAGGTAGGTACTAACAACGATATATCAAAACAAACTTTTGATTTGATATATCGTTGGGTACTAAGAGGAAACACTACTAAAAGCCTTCTTGACCTAGAAGCATGAAACTTTTTTACAAACTCCGATCACCAAGGAAAACGTTAACGATGTTAATACTGATTTCTATGCAAACAGTGAGGGACTGAATTACCACTTGACTGCTAACATACTTAGCAAGGAAGGAACCGAGATGATCAGTGAGGTCATTGACCCGACGGACGGACGCAAGCATGCGAGAATGCGCCTTCAACAACAGGAGCCCTCACGATACACCATAGTGGCTATGATTTATCTCTATTACAGCAACCAGCAACTGAAGTAGGACGACTAGGTATTTGTTTCCATTTCTATGTAGGATTATCAAGCAAAATAATAAATGTTAGCTTCTTTATTAAGCAGTAATCTGCAATGCTCTTATCGCAACAGCATTAAGCTGAGGCAGGGTCCTGGTTGGCTCGTCACACTGGTCACACACCCTATTTTTATTGTTTAAATTAGTTCTGTTTAAGTAGGTACCTACCTACTTAGTTTATACATTTCTTTATTCTATTTTTCCTGTATGTGATTTCTTTTTTGTGTGTGTGATATTGGCCAATAAACTATTCATTTATTCATTCAATGCTCGTACTGTACAAGCAACTTTGTCTCCTCGCTTCGGCTCCGGGTATTGGTTGTCGCTCGTACGCACTTAACAATTTTATTATCTTTCATCCGGTATCGAGATGCGGTAATACCACAGTATACATAATAGTACAGTAACACTGATAGATAGCCTTTGGTATGCCGTGCGTAGCATTTAGTTAACAAAGGCAAGTGACTCGTACTTACATAAAATATAGAAAGGAGTTTAATGTTAATAGAATATACCTTTTTTAGGGTTCCGTCCGTACCCAAAGGGTAAAAACGGGACCCTATTACTAAGACTCCACTGTCCGTCTGTATGCCTGTCAGCTGTCTGTCTGTTACCAGGCTGTATTTAATGAACCGTGATAGCTAGACAGTTAAAATTTTCACAGATGTTGTAGGTATTTCTGTTATCGCCATAACAACAAATACTAAAAACAGAATAAAATAAATATACCTAGGTACCTACGTGATTTCTTTGCCTTTTATTTGTATTGAACCTTTGCCGACTCGCACTTGGCCGGTTTTTCTAAGCTCTAATCTACTCTCGGATAAACAAAGAAAAAAAATAACCTTTAATACCTACATCTAGCTTTATTAAGGGATCGTATTTCACTTAACAAGGGCCAACCCACATCAAGAGAGACAAATATACGGTAAGCCCCTTCACTATCCCAGAAATAATTGCCTTAAAGTTGGCAACGCAGGTAAAGGCCGCACCGCACCGGTCCGCAGCTTCAATTACGATAAATCACGATACCAATTACCAATCAACCTGTAGGTAATACAATACAAGAAAATATAACACAGCTAATGATCTCAATGCTTTGTAATACGAGATGCCAGGGCCTATAGGTTACCTTAATCAGGCTATGCAATTTGAGAAATCGCTAGTACCTTTCTATTTATTTGGTATTTTTGTTAAGTTAAACTCCGATCTGACAAGAAATCTAGTCAAATTCCTAACCAATATCGTGTTTCGGCCTATTGACTAACGAATTTATGTCCAATCCTAGGAGAGACCAACTTGGACAGTCAGGCGCCAATACTCAATACGATAAAATCGGGCTTTGACAGACATAAAAGAAATTGATGCAGGTGTCCCGCAAGGATCTGTCTTGTCTGCGACACTGTTTCTTCTGCATATTAACGATGTAAATAAAATAAAATATCTTTCAACTGCATACCAGTGATGAAATCCAGTCTTGTCGAGAGTCCCTTGTTGAGAAAATGAATCTGTCACTTCAGGCTGTCTTTGATTGGGGCAACGCCAATCTTGTCAGTTTTAATGCTACCCTGTTTATTCACCGCAAAAAGAAGTCCCTTCCAACTGACTCCGACTTTCCAGGGCGTATCCGTATCCTTGCCGATAGCCGAATATCTCCAAATTCTTGGCCTGAATCTGTCATCAAATCTGAATTTTGGCGAGTACATCGACTCCATTGCACAGTGTGCTGCTAAGAAACAGGGCGTCCTCTCACGGGCTAAGCGGTACTTCTCACTGAACCAGCTGCTTCTGTTATACAAAGCGCAGATTCATCCGGACATGGAGTACTGTTGTCACCTGTGGGATGGTTCTACTAAGTATCAGCTTGAACTTCTGGAATCGATTGAAAACCGTGCCAGAAGGCTCCTCGGAAATTTAACATTTGCCACGCCGGAACTTCAGCCTCAGTCACCGTCGCAAAGTTGCATGTTTATCGGTGTTTTATAGAAACTGCAAGACGAGCCCCTCGAGCCCCTTTCCACCATCGGGGTACCAGACGCAGGTTAGGATATTACCCTTACATTGTAGATACTTCAAAGGTCCGTACGTACCAAGTGCTTTGCCAATACGTTTCTTAGGTGAACTGCTGAAGAATTGAATGTCTCTTTAAGGCAAACATTCATGAAAGTCCACAGATTAGTTAAACTTACAGCTTTCTTAAAGCTATTGCTTTCTCTGTGAGCGACCCAAGATTTTAGTATGTTAGTACTATTATTAATTCTGTGATTTTAGCTTTGAGTATTCGGCCGTAACTAAAGCATTTATTAGCAGCAAAGTGGTTCTTTGTAAAAATACTTAATTGAGTATATTGAAAGAAAAAAAAAGAAGAAGGAAAGACAACCAATATTTACAGGCATAATATAGGACAACAAATAAGTAAAAGTGTTTGATGAACATTGAAAAAATGTAATCAAATCCTAATAGATGCCTAAAAATTAGTTCTTTATTTTATATCTAGAATTAGATAAGATAGAATATAGATAATGGTATCATAGAGTGTGAGACTATGTGAGTGTGGTACAGTCAACAATGAAAATCGCTTAACGCTTTGGTACTTTGTCGTACCACCTTTTTAACAGGTGTCTCACGGTTTGAAAAATTAGACTAAAAAGTTACTAAGACAAAGTACTAAAGTGTTAAACAACTTTCGTTGCTGACCGTACAAGTGCTCATAGAAACAATAGGAATTTAAGAAATAATTTGAAAACATCATGGTAAAACCATTAATTGGTCTGCTGGAATGCACTATTGTATTCTTTGACCTCCTGTCACGCGGCGTGACAATACCACCATATTACGGAAATATTTAGAGCCTTTTATTTCCTTTTTTATTATTTTTAGAAGTAAACTACAACAATATTTAAAAGAATCTGATAAATTAATAATAATCATAAATATTGATAATTTAAAAAAAGTTATTGGCGCGATTATCAAAAAGATAAATATTTCTGATTAGCACCATGCCAGATTTAGACCTTCAGACAATATTATAGACTCATGGCCAAAATTACTTTTTATTTTAATAACTTGTTTGGTAAATCAAATAATGAGTTCAAATGTTTAAAGTAATTTATACAGAAATCTAACAATTTGTTTTGTTATATCTCAAAAGGATAATAATGTAGCGTTTTCAATGAATTTTTCTGACACTTCCAACAAATATCGTTATATTTCAACCAATTTACACAAAACCTTGACAAATTTATATTCACAAACCATCCTCATGAATCACTCTAAATATTGGAGAAAACCGCATGAAAATCCGTGCAGTAGTTTTTAAGTTGCTTTTGATCTAGCATTAGTGAGCGTCAAAATGACGGGTTCAAGTCCCCAATTTGAAATGTATCACATTAAAGAGTTTGTGCTACATATGTACTATTTGTACCCTGAACTAGACATTTGTACCTCTAAAGGTAAAGGCAGTATGTAAGGACCTCCCTGATCCCGCCACTTTGACGTCAAAGTGGCACGACCTTCTGAAAGTGCTATTCGGAGGAAGGTAATTCACACCCGAAGACTTAGTACTACATTTGTACATGTATATGCTCAATTTTCAACACAATTGTAAGTGCCGAATTAAATTTATGTGATTAAAACTTTGGTCCCGTCAATTTGATGATTCATGTTATCGCTGAATTCGTATGAAAATCGTTACAAATCGTGCAAAATCAAATGTGAAAACTTAGTACGTCCTAAGTACATGAACTTGTGTAATTTTCATATTCATAATGTAAGTAAATCAAAAGTTATCCATCATTCATCGTTATCAAAATGGAAACATTTATGCAGAAATGAAACAACCCAAAATGGTTTTGATAATTATATAATACTAGCTTCTGCCCGCGACTTCGTCTGCGTGGATAATCGTGAAAATCGTTCAGTTGCTTGAATATTGTTTATTAAATAGGACAAGTGAGAAAAAACCAAGGAAATTATATGTGCTTCGTACAGCAGGAAGGTGCACGCCGTATTTCTGTATATACGAAAATAGACTTTATCCTTATCTATGCAATAAACTCCCCATCAGAATCACATTCCGTCCCCGTACATATACAACATAAAAGCCAAAAGAGATCAAGCAAACAAAAAACTAAAAGAAATGAATTGGCTTGTTGGAAGACAATCAGCTCTCAGCTTGGAAAATAAGGTTCTTATCTATAAAGCCATAATCAAACCCATATGGACATACGGAATGCAACTCTGGGGTTCTGCAAGTCACTCCAACATAGAAATACTTCAACGATTTCAAAATGCAGCCCTTAAAATTCTATGCAATGCACCTTGGTTCACAAAAAATGTAGAAGTGCACGAATACCTAGAGATACCATTCATCAAAGACGAAATAAGCAAATCATGTGAAAACTACGTCCAACGACTTGGGAGTCATAAAAACCAACTAGCTACAGCCCTACTTGACACCAGTCAAACCATAAAGCGACTGAAGAGAACACCACTGGCCACCATTTGACTGGGGTCATTTTTATGTGGGGGACATCATGTCGTTGGACGTGAAGTCCTAAAATCCCTGATTGCAACCAATTTGATTATAGCCTAAAGGCTGATCGCAGATGGAGAAAGGAGAAAAAAAAAAAAAAAAAAAACATATACAGCAACCTTTAGTTTAACCAATAATAACAAATTGCATAAAAAAGAACAAGTCTATTTGTTTTCAAACTTATGGTTACCCTAATAGAGCGAGACAAACTGACCATGAATTTATTTAAATTGAGTCACATGTGACTTTATGTCACAAATGACACTCAAATTGTATACTACACTGACTAACTACTGGCCAACCAGCATTTCAACAAAAATACAGATTTTGGCCATGTGCATAATGAATAAAATGAGGATCAGTAACGGTTTTTGTTTAGTGGCTTATCAGAAAGCTGATGATTAACTGTGAAGAAATTTTTACGATATCTCTTGAACCTGAGAAGTTATACGAGCTAAAACGTTCTGATAGTTTTATGAATCGATATGCTAAAACACTGTTATTTTTGGGGGTCATTATGACGTCATAGAGACGTACACGAACCTTATGTCGTACGTGATAAAGCACATTTGCATTGAGCTTGGCATTTCCTTCAAAACCCCTTTAACTCAACCATTTCTAAACGGCTTTCAAAAAATCTTTCACTTAGTTTCATAGCTATAAATATAATTTTATATTATACTAATAAAACTATAGGATTCAAACTGATCCTCATTGAGTAGTAAAGAGAGCCCAACGCCAGCCGAAGAATTTGTAAAATAGGGCTTATGTCTTTGATGTTCTCCAAATGATATTTATTGATGTCTGTTTAAAAGATCAGTCAGAATTTTTACTATATTACGAGGGCAGATCAATAAGTCCGTGACTTTTTATATTTCCTGTCACTGTACTGAAAGGACAACACTGCTGGCATCTTTCAGTTGGCTCCTACCAAAATTTGAACAAGCTGCGTCATTTAGTTTGTATTCGATAGTCAATAATAGCAGACTAAGTCGTGATTTGAGGAGAAAATGGAAAAAAGTGAATTTCATGTGCCGACTTTGCGGTTTTTTTGGCGTTGTTCAACTGCAATATGGACGAGATATTGCACTGTTTCGTAATAGTGGACGAAACGTGAATCCACCACAACCCACCAGAGACCAAACAGCACTCAAAGCAGTGAGTTTCTCGGGGTAAATCGGATTTGTCAGCCATTAAAGTCATGGCGACCGTTTTTTCAGATTCACGCGGTAAAATCCTCATCGATTACTTTCAAAAGGGTAAAACAATTGATCAATCGATTCAATGAGAATTTGAAAAAAAAATCTACTGCATTTGGCCAAGAAAAAAGTTCATTTCAAGTTCAAGTCACCAGGACAATGCAAGGGTGCAAACATGTGCAGTTTCCATGCCAATAATCCATGAATTATTTTTTTGGAAGGGATAAAAAAATCGCAGAAACGTTAGACAAAGTGTATAGAGCTCATAGGGAGACTATGTTGAAAAAAAATATTTCTTTACCCAAAAACCTGTGTTTCATTCAAAAATTCACGGACTTATTGACCTGCCCTCATATCATATAGGTACATTATGGCCATGTAGTAGAATTCTTCAACCTCAACCCTCAAACAAAATCTATGAATCTGCACTATTATTACCTGCACCATCATAACTTTTTGGGTTCCATGTAATTTCCAGGATGGTAAGTAACTGTCCAGTAATTACAGCTGAGGTTTAAAATAAAATTAATTTCATATTTAGAACACTATCTAACCTAACCTCTATACAAAACAAAAGAAGCCGATAATTTTATGAATCATACAAACTTATAACGAAACCGAGTTTGCAGTAACTGACCCTAAAATGAAAATGAAACAATACATAACCCTGTTATTTTTGTCATAACAGTAAAGTCTGCCTTTTATGCGGTAGGTAGGTAGAGAGTAGAAACGAATGTTGACTTTTTAGTAAATAAAATAGGTAGTATATCGCTGTTCAACAGATACTGATAGCATAGTAGGTCCATAGTACGTTAATGCAGCTAACTCTATCAAGACGTTTCAATTTAAAATATGACGTCAGTCGACAGTTTAACATTTTATCGTAAATTGGGGGTTGGAAACATAACACCAAACTATTACTGATATGTTGCGAGTGCTAAGAACTTACCCGTCTCCGACTACAACACATTTAATCGCCTGCATTTCTTGGTTTTACTGAATCGTTCCCACAAATAAAGCACAGCAAGGGAGCACGAACTTATCTTGAGCACTTCACAAACAGATTATCACGTATAAATGTAATTTAAACACTGTTACATCACATTCAACACATATAAAAGGTAACTGCACAGTTTTTAGATAACAATATTATTCTCATATCTCCACAATAGCGATAAGAACAAAATTGATCACAAACGTTCGTTCACTTCGTAGACATTTCTTCGCCGACCGATTCACACATCACAGACCAATTCACTGCTGCGGGTCCACCCAGCAGCGTGCGGGGCGTGCGCGGGGCGGGCGACTCGACGACGTGCACAGAATAAAAAATAATATTACCAGTAGGTGATCATTTTCTCCCCAAAGAGCTACACATTCATTTTATCAAAAACAACTTTATTCAAGAATTCACAGATCACGTGCCTTTCATGACCTTCTGGTAGGTACATTAAAAAATAATTTAATGAATTAAAGAAAACAAATAAACAATATTTAGTTAAGATAATATTTTTTTTAAGATAAAAAAAATAAATAAAGGCGAATCACGAAAGAAATATATTGTGCGAATGTGGAAGGAACGATTGCGCAAGGGCGTCCCAGAAAAACCTACGCGGCGGACCAAATAGAGGTTTTAATAAAAAAAGGCTGGTGTACGTTGTGACAAAAACCGCAGGGCATGTATGAAAAGATTGATGGATGTTAATGAAGCGAAAGACGTGTGTAAGGATCGTAGCAGGTGGCGATCCATAGTCTCTGCCTACCCCCATGGGAAACAGGCGTGAGTATATGTATGTATGTAAGATAATTTGTATAATTAAAACAAACACTAAAAAAAATTCACCCACCCGAAGCAGCTCAGGGACCCTATTTTTGAATCACTCGTCTGGGGTCGAGCGCTCGTTTCTACTGATTTTCGTTCGACATTTGACTCAATCTCCATACATTTGAGGCCCCTGGGGGCTTACCATCAGCCATTGACCTCTATATTATTACACTGGACTGGCTGCTATCAAACTGTTATCGTGCCTATTTGATTTCCACCATTTTGGCGCTGTAGGACGTAGCGTGCGTACAGGGTACTAAATCTAATGATGTGCTTATGTCTAGGGAATGCAATCTCGTCTCGCCGAGATCCCGGCCATGTTTTACGAGATTGTATCTCGTCAAATTTCGTACGAGATCTCGCGAGATAACGAGATCGACAAATGCAGCGTGACGACGTGTATTTCATAGCGCGGCTGCGCGCGAACTGAATCCTGGCCGGCCATGCAGATTTTGAAAATTAAAGACCATTCTACAAAAGGCTTACATACACACTTGAAGTCTATACATCAGATAGATAGTAAAAAAAGTGTTTTTATTTACCATAAGTAATGTTCCTATTACTCTTAATTATTGAAACTAAAGTAATAATTTACAAAAGACTAAATATAGATAATTATTGTTTTGTTACCAATATTGTAAGAATTTGAACTGATTAACTACATACCAGTAGGTATAATAATTTTAGCCATAAACAAATGTTATTAGAGTTAGAGACAAAATAATAAGTACTCTATTGATTTTTAAAATAAAACTTACATTATTTTTATAACTAAGCAACGCAGTTTCTATTTAATTACATATCATCTCGATTACTAGTTCTTAAAACAAGCATTTGCATATGTTTTAATTGCGATTCTCCCAATCTCGCGAGATCCCGTAATTTGCGAGATCTCGCGAGACTGGGTTTTGAGTCTCGCGAGATCTCGCTAGGCGGAAATCTCGTACGAGATTGCATTCCCTACTTATGTCGATGCAAATACCGATAGCCCTTTATACAACTTAAAACTTTCATTCAAACTTGTCAAAAATGACAAAATTAGTTCTTTAGACGCACGTTAGTGGCATTTCAAATAGTCACAAAAACTTTGCTGTCAAACCATACAGACAACCAGTGGCCTTACTATGAGCTCTTATAGCAGGGCTTATATTGAACTGCCTTACCCATTCTTACTATGACCTCAACGGTTAGTATGAAAGCAAGCCTTAAGCAGTCCTGTTTAAGGCCTGCTTTTGAACTGCACGGCATCATATTTGCTGATGGTAAGCCCCCAGTCCAGTTAAATAGAAAAAAAATCAGGTCAATGCCATCAGCAAATAAGAAACCATTCTTAAGCCGTTCAGTTCAAAAGCAGGCCTTAAACAGGACTGCTTAAGGCCTGCTTTTATACTAACCGTTGAGGTCATAGTATGAAAAAGTAAGGGAGTTCAATATAAGCCCTGCTATAAGAGCTCATAGTAAGGCCCCAGAACGTCGGGACGGAACGTCCCTCCCGTCCTGTCTGAGCTGCTGCGGGTGTTTTTTCTATCTTAATATAAAAATAGCATTGTGAATGCCTAAAATCTAAAAGTTCAATAATAACATTTGTTATATACTAACCTTTTTCATACCATAAACTTTTGGTGTCGTTGTGGATTTGTCATCGGACTGTCACTCGATTAAATGACTATGTTTTCAATAAGTTGTGTATTTAAAAACATTTTTAGTCCATTGGTATAGACATCATTAATATTTTATTGAAAGGTAACATAAGTACCTACATTAACTAAAACATCTAAATTTCAACATTAATAAAAAAATCTAATCAAAATCAAATGCAGCTTGCGAGACTCTCGGCGATCACTCGAACGTGCGATAATATTTTATTTTAACCCGCTACATCTCATTGCAATGAGGGCTTTACAAAGTTAAGTGACATTAAAAAAATATAGTAACTATTTGACTCACTAGATGGCGTTGATGGCCAAGTGAAGTGTCAAAATTGGCTTTGAAAAATAAACCGCCTGTTTTCCTACGTTTTTTACAGATGACACTTACCTTATTTATCAACGCCATCTATCGAGCCTACAGTTTTTTGTCAAAATCTGTAAAGGATTTTTTTTGAGAGATTCCTTTTTATTAGCAGAATAAGCGACCCGTTGCGGGTTACGGAACCCGCAACGGGTTCCGCAAAACACCATTCGGGAACCGCTGCTCTAAACTATTTGTTAACTTAAGTACATTACTTTTTCTAAAATTGACTAAGTTTTCTTGGTATTTAATCTAAGGAGCGCGCTTCCTAAATTTACGCCAAATATGTAGCGTTACATATTGTAGCCATAAGATTTAATACCTAGGGCAATATTCTTTTGCAAATGTACAATTATTTTGAGACGTATGGTGAATACCTTAAACGATTATCATACATAAATATATTATTACGATTTACGATCAAAAGTATGCTCGTTGTTTAATTTCCCGAATAACCAGAAGATTTTGGATGCTGGCAATTTTATTAGACCATAAACAAACTTTTTTTTTCTAAAGAAACACATAAAGCCGCAATTACATACGCTGATTTAGCATCCTTACTGGGGATCCAATAATTTCAGATTGAAAACGATGCCCCGAATTGGATCCTAATTGGGGACTTGCAGGGCTGCCTCCCTCCCTATCTGTAGTGTAGGAAGGAATGGCAATTATGAAATTAAGACTAAAAAGTGATTGCAGATTTTTTTTTGCTGATTTATTAAGAAAAAGAAACAAACTTTGCAAACATAAAGGAGCTGGTTCTCATAGTTTCTGTTGCTGATAATGGCAAAGTTATTCACCATCTAATGGGGTTGGTAAACTTTTCCAAAACTGTTGTGAATTATATATTTTCTGGTAGCTTTTGGCTTTGGAGTCAGGAATAACAAATTGCGGAATTTTTATAATGCTTCATTTTAATTTAAATAAAAATTTTAATTTTTAATTTACAGCATAGTACAATAAATCACTATTACGGCTGTATGCGTAGGTTATGCCTTTGCTCCAAAGACTTTCTATGTTGTTGCTCAAAACAAAAAAAACAAAGGTATGATTACTCTTTGTCACTGTCTGTCAAATCTGTCAATCAGTTTTTTAAATCAGTAAATGCAAAGGAACTTCGTGTTCGATATTGATATTTTATATGTTTGATATTTTATCGCGATAATAATATAAAAAAATATATTTAGTTAACAAGGTAAAATAAAAAAATCATAATATTATTTTCTTTATTCTTCAAAATTGTGCTATCAAAAAATAAAATAAAACAATTCTCTTCGAAAAAGTTTACCAACCCCATTCGGCTATCACATTCACAAGTCGACAAACTTTGAAAATGAAATTGCTGCAAAAATAGGCAACACTGTCAAAAGAATATCAATGTCAATTAACATTATTTTTGAGTCTAATTCTTAAAATAATCATGGTAGATCCTCAAAAAACGGATTTTATTTAGAATAAAGAAAAGTAAAAATTATTCGTATTCCAAATGGAAAAAGAAGATTGACATTTAAAGTTCTTTGTCGTTCCAAACCTTAGAGTGAGATAAAAAACAACCAAACAACCGCCGACCGCGCTCGAACGTTCTGAACGCAACCCAGTGCTGTTGGCGTGATTCGGAACGCGGCTTTTATTGCGCGTTTGCGCCGTTTGGGTTTGGATTGTCTATGGAGTTATGGCCACTTTGATAAATTGTGTTGCGCGGTATTGCGTGATCCGGTTGTCGAATTTCAAGATATTATGGCGAAAGGTGATAAAGAATTAGAAAAACCGATAGTGAATAATGAGTTACCAAATCCCGAATGTCGTGCAATCGATCATGATGACGCGGAATCGCCACAGGAGCAGCCCTTGGATATCGGTGAGCATTATTTAGTGCGGCGTTCGGATGAGTCATGGCACCCGGCTGAGATAATACAGATGCGATTCAATGCTACCGAAGCCTCCTACGAATACTATGTCCACTATGTGGGCTACGACAGGAGGTTGGACGAATGGGTTTCCCGCCACCGGGTCATGTCCGATAGGTTTGACATGTGTGAGCAATCAAATAACAACATAAACTCTGATCACCTACTCACCGATAAGTCAGGCCGCAAAATAACGCGGAATCAAAAACGTAAACACGATGAAATCAATCATGTTCAAAAGACCTATGCGGAGATGGATCCTACGACGGCAGCACTGGAGAAAGAACATGAAGCAATAACTAAAGTCAAGTATATTGACCGAATCCAAATCGGTAAATACGAAATCGACACATGGTACTTCAGCCCTTATCCCGATGAATATGGAAAACAGTCAAAGTTATGGATCTGTGAATATTGTTTGAAATATATGAGAATGGAAAAGACTTACCGATACCATTTGAGTGAGTGTACGGCGAGACAACCGCAAGGGAGTGAAATTTATAGGAAAGGTACAATAGCTATATTTGAAGCCGATGGTAAAGACCATAAAATCTATTGTCAGAACCTATGTCTGTTGGCCAAGTTGTTTTTAGATCATAAAACTTTATATTTTGATATAGAGCAATTTTTATTCTATATTTTGTGTGAAGTTGATAAGCAAGGAGCTCATCTCGTAGGGTACTTCTCTAAGGAGAAAGACTCTCCAGAGGGAAATAATGTTGCATGCATATTGACACTACCTCCTTATCAAAGGCAGGGCTATGGCAAGTTGCTTATTGCTTTCAGTTATGAGTTATCAAGGTTAGAGCAAGTAGTCGGCAGTCCAGAGAAGCCACTTTCAGACCTTGGCAAATTAAGTTACAGATCATATTGGTCTTATGTTTTGTTAGAAGTTTTGAGTGCCAGTAGGGGTACCTTAAGCATTAAAGACCTCAGTCAAATGACTGGCATTTCTCAAACAGACATAATATCAACACTCCAGTCTATGAATATGGTAAAGTATTGGAAGGGTCAACATGTGATTTGTGTAACACCTAAGATTGTTGCAGAGCAATTGGCTAGTTCTCATTTCAAGAAGCCTCGATTGTCTATAGATCCATCTGCTTTGCGTTGGACCCCTCCCAGCAAACAAGGAAACTCTGCTAAAGCTAAAAAGTAGTACAGGCTCACAGGCAGGGCTTAGAAGAAGCTAATTTAGTCACATCCGAAGACTTCTCTAGGTACAGGCCTGTTATAAAAACTAAAAGTGTATGTTTCTTTTGAATACAGTGAATAGATCAGTGCTAGAAGTATTATAATTTGTATTGTAAGTTTAAAAATAATTTAATTAAGTTATTAATAAGTTGATTGTAATTTAATACTGCATTTGTTGGTTTGACATTATTAGTAAAAAGTATTCAAACAAGGGAATTATGTAAGCATTTCATTCAGAAATATAAATAACTAACTCATACTCTTTAAAATGCTATAAATATTTTTTTTTTATTGGTTCAGAGATAAACTTAATGTATAAAGCTTAGAAACCGGCAAGTTTGTGATTTAGTCATCATTTTTCCTAAAGGAAAAAATTAGGAAGAAATAGAAGCTTTTGAGCTACTTGTTTGAAGATGCATTATGAGAGGTAAAACCTTCATTTCAGTTGTTTGTTAGGTATTTTGATTGCCAGTTGGTGTACTTTAACATTATCTATCATTTATAGTGTTCTGGTTTCAATTCCATAATAATAATAATTTCATTAATTATCCCAAAAGTTCACCATGCTTAATAAATTATTTCAAAACAATTGTGTTTACGAAATCAGAAATAGGAGGCTGTGTAGTATTTTTTTTTGTATCAAATCAGCTAGTTAAATATATTATTATTCTGTAAATATTCAAATGCAGTTAATTTTTTAGTACTAAATCCACCTTACATACTAGATCTGCTTTAAATTTCATTCAGTTCCTTTTTGTACTGGTAATAGTGATATTAATTTTAAGTTATTTGTAAATTTAATTTACTTTTAGTTCTACTTTTTAAGAGATTGATTTGATTGGATACTATCATCAATTTCTTAAATTTTTGATGTATGAGATCTATACTTGGTAATTCATGTTAGTACTTTTTGGCTACTGATACGAAATCTCTGAATATTCTCTATCACTTAGGGTTTGGTAAAAAACTTAGTACCCTATTTATTGTAGGTATTGTAACTATATCTTTGAAAAAAATAGCTTCATCTGTGAGATGATGCATTAGTGAGATGAGATAGCATTGTTATTTCGATAGTTACAATTGCTGTTACAACTTGAACAATGTTAAATGATGTTTAATTTTAGTTTAAAATCTTAGTATGGTTAAGATCATTACTTATAACAGATTTGGTTTTTGCAATGTTTAACTTTGCATGTTTAACAATTTGCCACTAGAACATGTCGAATTGTGTTAAAATGAATAAATCTTCCCATTACCCAATTATTAGATTCTGTGAATCATTAGTTTTCACTGTTTATTTGTGATAATTCTATAATGTAAGTGAAAATGTCGATAATAAAAAGATTTAAATGTGAATTTGTATTTTAATTTTAGTTAAGTGATTATCTGTCCATTATTTAACACAGGCGAAAATTTAAAAGTACCTAGAGAAATAAATGAAAAACAATTCACGATATCTATCATTTCAATTTATTTTCATATACACTCACATAATAGGGAATACCATTCCATTTATGTATTGATGGATAAATCATTTGATCCACATATTGAATATCTTGTCTGCGTCGCTATTTTTGTTGTGCGCGTTCGTAATAAATAGACCATAGATAAGTCACAATCTGAATTTGATAAAGGTAGGTAGGCTTTAAGTCTAAATTACGCTAGCGTGTAAGGTACCTACTGTCTCATCTTGAAGTAGCCCTAATTACAACTTTTCTGAGAGACTTACAAGAGTAGGTATTGTCTCATCTTGAAGTAGCCTTACAACTTTTCTGAAACTTACAAGAGTAGGTATTGTCTCATCTTGAAGTAGCCCTAATTACAACTTCTCTGAGAGACTTACAAGAGTAGGTATTGTCTCATCTTGAAGTAGCCTTACAACTTTTCTGAAACTTACAAGAGTAGGTATTGTCTCATCTTGAAGTAGCCCTAATTACAACTTTTCTAAGAGAGACTTGCAAGAACATTACGGCGTTATCAGTTTTTTTTACAAACAATAATAAAGTCACGAGACATGATAAACACATTATTTTCAATTGGTGTCATTCGAGATTTGGATATAGATACCTACCTACCTACCTACCTTTTTATACAGTTGGTCAATTCATTAAAGATATTCAATATGTGTAACAATAGGGTAACAAACCCTAGAAATAATGATAATCCTTTGGTCTATTTTTTTCAAAAGTCCACCAGAACAGCAAGTATCTACACGAATTTGCTCATTTAATATTAACTGTCAAAATGGACTTTCAAGAAGATTATTTTGGTATCTTGAACCTTTGGTATCGACAAACAAAAATACTGACAGAGCTATACTAAACAAACTTTTATAAATTACATCTTAACATTAATTCACCAAACACTGAACTTAAGCGTATATTATTCAACACTTATTACATTTTTTTTATAGTTTATTGGTTTTATTATCATCAGAACATATTTCTAACCAACATACGTGTTACATATCTACAGTCTAGATAATATGTAATGCTACTACGTTACAATTAGTGTACATAAGATTTGGTTTACAATTAAGTATTAATTAATATTCATTCAAACTTTACAACAAACATCAGTAATGTAGAATAAAGGCATTTTATGGTTGTTAAAAACATAGATGCCATTCTCAGCAGATCGTCTAAGAAATTAAAAAAATGGCTACCTACCTTTTTCGGTTTCTAATTCCTGCTGTAGGTACTGTACCCAATGAATTCCTTTGTGATAACACGTGGTGGGTGGTACAAAATAGAAATAGCCTGATTAAGTGCTGCTGTACGTACCGTTTAAAATCAGGGATAATGTTGTTGAAATAAGAAAGTAAAGTATATAATACTCGTTAAGATAACTTAAATAAATGCCCTTATTATACATAACGACTGATAAGACCGCACATTCGCACTAAGCGATCAATTGTACTAGTTTCTTACACTTATTGAAATGGAGCGAAGGAGTAAAACTTTACCTGCCGTACAAATAAACGAAGAAAAAGTTTATACTTGGAATAACCAAAAAGTTGGTTTAGGAATATGACGCTTTGAAAGTATTATTGCTAAGCAATATTTTTGGTTAAACTAGGTAGGAATACACTTTTCTTCGTTTATTTCTAGGGCAGTACATGTTCATCGAATATAGCAGGTAAATAGGTAGGTACCTACCTACTTATCTGACTGAGTATTTTCGTTAACAAAACCCAGTCAGGCCATGATGATACGTCATAACATAAGTACCAACCTTACTTACCTACAGGCTGTTCTTGATTCGATTCAATTTCGTATACGTATCGGCCAAGAATTCATCAGTTTGATATTTAATTTAACTTGTATTTTTTTTTATTAAAATATAGCATTAGGTGATTAGTCACATCGAATAAGATATGAGTTCTTTCGCCTAACTGAAAGCTTATCATCGCGAATTCTCCAGTATTATTAGTATAGGAAACAGTACATTCGAACAATAGTATAACGTCAACATTATTGCTAAAGACTTTACAAAGGATAGTTAGTGCAAGCTATGGAAGTGATAAAGACACTACATACTTGCTGATCTTTCAATACTCAAGATTGTTTTGATTTGTTTAATCAAATAATAGTAACCTACTTAATTTTTAATTCTTTGTTGGATAGTAGGTTGGTACAGTTTGATCATAAAGAGTTGCCAAAAATTAAAGGACTTTTGCAAACAAGTCAAAATCACGAATAACATGGCAGCACTGACCATATTATTAAGTACTGAAAGATTTTAGTTCAATTTTTTTATGAATTTGATATTATTTAATTTCATTTTTTTGGCCAAGCTGTAGCCTAGTAATGATTGTAGCATAATTTAAGTATGAGTCTTCTGGACAGTTAAAGTCACAGGTTTGATATAGTTAACTTTAAAACCCAGAGAGTATTGTAAACCTCAGCAAGTAAAAGGCTGATAAGACAAACACTAACGACATTCCCATTTCAATTATTACACTGATTTGCCTTTGTACTTAATTTTAAGCCTTTTGTTTAGCGCACAGAGTTCAGTTAAGCAAATCAATTTCACAATCATTTAAACAGGAGTAATAATTTTAAAAATATCATTGAGCACCTAGATTTTACATTATATTATAAGTAACGAAATCAGTGTAATAATAAAAATGCCACCCAAAAACTTTGAACAATTATTTCTATTAGAAATTGGAATATTCCTAAAATATCATCTTTTAAAAAAATACTATGATTTTGGATTAAGCGCTTACATAATAGTTTATGAATAAGTAGTTAGGTAATTATAATACTGAATGCATCAGATCGTGAGGAAAACATATTTTAACTTAAAATAAAATTCCAAACATAATTCTATAATAGTGATGTATAATGAATGACCCAATGCTGTTTGTATAATGGCCCTATTAGGTCCCTTTCATGTACTTTCGTGTACGAATTTCCACGAAAATAAACGGAATTATAATGCTGTCTTATACATAGACCAACATAGCATTAATGATCAATTTCGGATGTGAAATGCCTTGTGAAATGCAAATGCTATGTATGCTATGCGTCAAGTGAAACGAATTTTATAGTACAAAGTATAATGAGTCTTATGTCCACTGTCTAAAGTGCAAACTAGATACGAAGCCAAAAAAAGAGGACGCGTTTTTTCCAGAGAATTAGGGCGCATTCTCGAGCACTCCCGCGCAGCATCTGATCATTCGTACTAGTTTGCACTTTACACTTCGCTTCGCTTCCAATCCAGACGCTTCCATTCCACCGAGCAGCAGTCGAGTACATAATGTTGGCACTTTTGACAGGATGTTGACTTTTATTACAAAGGCATAAAGGTTGATGAACCGTCAAAGGTGCGTACCGTCAACATATTATTGAACTCCACTGTACTTACCTAAATTGAGATTTTGACTCGCAATGTACTGTATTGTACAAACAGAATTGAGTCTTCGAATATAAAATAAGCTAGTGTTGTTAAAAAGCAAATTTGACGCGAGAAGGCATTTTAAAATCCGTCTAAGATAAAATTTTCTTGAAATGATGAGAAAAAACTCAAAATATACGATATGCCGTTTTGGAATTATGTACCTAGTTTACTATATAAATTTTCCTAATCTAAAAGAATGTAATTCTAAGCATTCAAGCTTGATTATGTTAAAATAGTGTGATTATCATAATTTTTCAATGTCAGTTTATAAAATCAAATTCGATTAACATTTTAATTTAAGGGGCCATAATAGGAAAACATGGTTTGCGCGGGCCATATTTTTATATAGTAAACGTAAAGTTGTAGCCACAAAAAAAAACATACGACAAGCTAAAGAGATTATCTAGTACCTACAAGTATTAAATTACGTATAAACCTCTCAGATGATTGTAAAAAAAAATCAGAATATCTTCAAAAGCGCTTGTCGCGGGCCATATTTTTGGCGTAAATAATAGCGGAAACGTATTGAATTCTACATCAAAATACACTTTAACATACTGAGCAGTTGCTCCAATAACTTTTTTTTAAGAAAGATGATTGTGCTAAAGATTATGATGAAAAAACAACGAAAAACATCGAAAAAGTGCAGAAGTAAGGTTATTTTCCATACTCTTTACACGTAAAGAAAAAGACAGAGACAAGTGATTTCGCGTAACGGAGCCTTAATGAATAATATAAAATCAATTTCCATCAATTTTCAAATAAGACGAATAAACCAATGGGGAATGTCTGAAAAAAAAACAAATTGGCTAAATATTTTATATAAGTAGGAATAAGCTCCCTTATTTCAGTTTCAGACTTTTAGATTGCGTGGATTTAAAAAAAAAACCTAATCACCTAATGACCATATTATTTAAAAAAAGTTGTCATTTCTGCATAGAAACAGTGCGGTTATTTATTATGTGATAATAGCAAGAGGACTTCTGTAAGTGATGCGAAATTGAAATAATTTTAATTTTTACAAATTTACAACGCAACTAAAATTTCAGAAACTTTTTTTATATCATTAAGGGAGTTTATTATTGCCAATAAAAAAGCCAATTTTATTCTTTTCAGACATTTCCCAGTAAAAGTACCTATGCCCTGTGAATTTCTGCATAACTCCTTGAAACTGTACTTTGAACTGTAAACAGCGAGACTAGAGCTCGCTGATTATTATTACTTAGATGACAAAACACAAATAAGTAATCACACTATATTATTTTAAAAAGCTATTATGCACCTATTCGATGTTACTGTATTTTGCATGAGTAATGTAATGAGGTATATTTATGATATTTATATACTATGAATAAGGTGTGTTAAGTATATTTCATTAAAGCGTAGAATGGCACGATAGAAACAATATCAATAACTTTGGATTTACAAAAATAATAATTATTTATACTTACTTTGGAATAAAACATTATTACGGACACACGCAGATATTTTTATTTATTTTTTGTTATTGTTTGATTTTTGGGTTTTGGCACCTCTAGTTCTAGTGACTACGTTAGTTTCAAAGGCGCTGAATGCTTAGGTAATTTTAAATTAAAGAAAAACCCAAGTATATCATCAAAACGGGTTAACCGTAAAAGTGTTCTATTTCAATATAAATTACGCGCGTAAATATTATAATTGATAAGTGAATAAACAATAATTTTAATCGAAACACAAAAATAATTAAAAATCGAAATAAATATCACATTTAAAAATCACGAGCTGGAGTGTGTACAATAGGTTTTTTTTATCTTTTTTTTGTATTTACATATAATAAATGATTTTTTACAATACATAGTTGGAAATATTGTCATTAACATACATACATACCTACCTACATGCAGGTACTGTGAAGCGGTACATGGATTTTTTATCATGTTTGTCATAAATAAGTTATTCTTTACACACATCTACGTGCACAGGTGCACAGTTGCACTGCACCCATAAACAAGTCAAAATAATGAAAAAAAAACAAATTAGTGTTTACTTAACAAGTTATGCTATGAGATGAGAAGTGCATTGTTAATATTTTAGTAGAATACCTAGATGAAATTTTGATTTTCCATTTTCTTATACAATGCACCATCTTTAAGAGGATTGTCAACCACGTGGTCTCCATACAAACGGCGATAACGTTTCCCACCCTCTAAACCTTAACCTACAGCAATGAATTTTTGGTATGTTTTTGAAATGCCTAAAAACTAGGGCTGTAAGTTTTGATTTTTAAAATATTCATTGTAGATTTGAAAATATTGGCACTTTTGTGTTTTGTATGAAATCACTAAAATGCAAATATTTCGAAATCTATTATAGATATTTAAAAAATCAAAACGTACAGCCCTAGTATTTAGGCATTTAAAAAAAATACCAAAAATTAATTACTGTAGGTTAAGGTTTAGAGGGTGGGAAACGTTATCGCCGTTTGTATGGAGACCACGTGGTTGAAAATCCTCTTAACGAGAAAATCTAAAGTTGGTTATTTTAATAAAAAAAATAGGTTTTGCAAAACAATATCACCAAAAATATTAGCAAAAAAATATTCGAATACTTAACACTTAAAATTAAGAGCGGTCAACTTAAATTATATATTACGGCTTAAACAATAATGAGATTAGTGATGTGATATTTAAGTGTTAAGTAATAATTAAGTACATTACTAGTCATAAATAAAAATACAGCTAAGTATTTAATGGTAACTAGCGACAGTCCGCGACTTTGTCTGCGTGGTTAGCTATTTATCTTTCCCTCCACCCTAAAGCGCGCTCTACATTCGCGCCGTGAACACCCGTGAACCGCGAGTGTGGATGGTTTTCGCGCCCGTTCACGGGCTTCGCGCCGGTTCCCCGTTCCGTGTCGGTATTTGCGCCCGCGTCATTTCGCGCGGGTTTTCGGTGCGCGAACCTCCCGTGAACGCGAACGCATCCACACTCGCGCGTGAAACCGTGCCGTGCCGTGAGGTTTTTTATTTTCGGAGTACGGTGCGTCAAAATGAGCGTCACTTGGACGAATGAACAGGAACTTGTGTTGATTGAGTGTTGTCATGCCGAACCCATTTTATGGGATGCTAAACACAAAGATAGCAGTGCATAATTCGGCGTCCATTCTCAACGAGCGCGCGAACTAAACTGTGAACGATAGCGAGTGTGGAGGGTCATGCTTTTCACGCCGACTTCACGGCAAAATTACGGCGTGAATCACGCAGGAGTCTGGAGCCCGCATAAGACCTTCTCTGTGCCCCGACAATGTGTATGCTTTCATTATGACCCGATTGAGTAGTTAAAACGTGAAGGTGTAACAAACAAACAGACAAACTTACTTTCGGATTTATAATAGGTACCTATTAGTAAGGATCTGTGGTCAAGTTGCACTTAATACATTTTTGCATCGAGCCTTTCGCCTCTATTTAACACGTTTTTTTATTTATGCTAACATTGCTTTAACAGTTTTTAAAACTAAGGGCTCATCCACATAACGATTATCTGTGTTCACAAAATCAAACAATCCAACTTACATTGATCTACTTATTTGATTAAAAAACTTATATTAGATGAAAATAACAGTATAATGGTTAAATATAATGGTATGTATTAATTATTACTTACTCGGTGCAGCAAAGCGTTACTATAACATAAACGAAACACCAACTTGTGTTACAGCTTAGTAGGTGGGTGCTGTGTAGTCGATGTTTCCTGAAAAAAATAAACAAAAGTTGGCAAAGGTAAAGTTTAATTTAGGTTGTGTTACAAAATATACACCGTTATTTTTTTAAATAGGATATCTAAAAATGAAATGGGGAGTTCAGACCACGAGAATGAACAACTTTTGGGGCCAACCACGAAATCGCGAAAAAAATTCAGCTGTTCCATAGAGTACAACATCGACTCGACTATAATGTACATAGAGTTATATACTAAACGAAAAGATGTCCAGTCTACTTATTCATTACGGCATAAAAATAAGCTAAAAGTTCCAACCGCTCGCCTACATTTGTGCTCATCCAGTGCATATAATATGTCTATCAGAATCTACAACAAATTGCCTGAAAAATTAATAAATGAAGAAAATAACAAATTGTTTAACAGAAGTCTAAAAGATATGTTATTAAATGAATGCTACTAAGCTACTATAGTGTAAAAGAGTATTTGAATGATAAAATAAATGCCTAATAAGATATAGGTACTTACATACTTAATATAAACGTAAAATAATAGAAAAATATTATACTAATACACTTAAACAATATCTACTTATATTATATTGTGACTTATATGTGATACACAGTTCAAAACTATGTATTTTTTGATATAGTAATAATTGTAATTTGTTTTTAATAAGGCGTCCTCTCCTACTTCAATTGCTATACCCTACCAGGGTCCATAATGTTCTCTTTCTATAAACTACCACCTATGTATTCACTTTATGGTATGCAATAAAATATTGAATTGAATTGAATTGAACAGCTGATTTTTTTTTCGCGATTTCGTGGTTGGCCCCATAGTAAAAGTTGTTCATTCACGTGGTCTGAACTCCCCATTTCATTTTTAGATATACTTTAAAAATAAAGGCCTTATTTGCTGCAAATAAGGCGCGCCCGGGTACGCGGGGAGGGCGCCCGGGCTGCCTCCTACCGCCTCTTCCATTTGTAGCGGGCGCTAGAATTGGGGCTCAATCCAAAACCAAATATAAAACCAAAACCGTTGTTGTCATTTACTTTAGACTAATTTATTTACCTTAAAATCGTTAGTTTAGCTATAGAATTCTCAATTAAATAGTTCAAAATTGGCCTAGTTTTCAACAATTTTCACAAAACTAATGAAAGTATTTTTCTGTTAACGAAACTGAAATGGTAATGATTGCGTATTATTGGTTTTATCGTTCAAAATTGGCGCGATTGCAAGGATCGGAACCCTATCGATTTTGATCTACGAGATCTCGTATTCTCATGATATAGTATTATGTCATGATGTTATGTTTATTATATTTGCATATCGAAAAGGGTTTCTCTATCAAAGAATCTATTTAGGTATCATATTTTTTATTTTATTTTCATTTTGTAAATACTAAATAAACATACAGTCGATTTGATAACCTCCTCCTTTTCTTGAAGTCGGTTAAAACCCATAACGCACGAAAGGGTTTTTACCCTTAAAAACTCTCTTGGGCCCCTGATGTGTGCTGTGTCAGTACTGACCGGTGTGCGGCTGAGAGAAGGGCGGGTCGCTGTAGGCGGGCTGCGGGTCGGGCGCCCGGGTACGCGGGGAAGGCGCCCGGGCTGCCCACCGCCCCTTCCACTTGTAGCGGGCGCTACGCTAGAGCGGGCGTGTACTGTGGCAGTACTGACCGGTGTGCGGGTGAGAGAAGGGCGGGTCGCTGTAGGCGGGCTGCGGGTCGGGCGCGCCCGGGTACGCGGGGAAGGCACTCGGGCTGCCCACCGTCCCTTCCACTTGTAGCGGGCGTGTACTGTGGCAGTACTGACCGGTGTGCGGCTGAGAGAAGGGCGGGTCGCTGTAGGCGGGCTGCGGGTCGGGCGCCCGGGTACGCGGGGAAGGCGCCCGGGCTGCCCACCGCCCCTTCCACTTGTAGCGGGCGCTACGCTAGAGCGGGCGTGTACTGTGGCAGTACTGACCGGTGTGCGGGTGAGAGAAGAGCGGGTCGCTGTAGGCGGGCTGCGGGTCGGGCGCGCCCGGATACGCGGGGAAGGCACTCGGGCTGCCCACCGTCCCTTCCACTTGTAGCGGGCGTGTACTGTGGCAGTACTGACCGGTGTGCGGCTGAGAGAAGGGCGGGTCGGGCGCGCCCGGGTACGCGGGGAAGGCGCTCGGGCTGCCCACCGCCCCTTCCACTTGTAGCGGGCGCTAGAGCGGGCGTGTACTATGGCAGTACTGACCGGTGTGCGGCTGGGAGAAGGGCGGGTCGCTGTAAGCGGGCTGCGGGTCGGGCGCGCCCGGGTACGCGGGGAAGGCGCTCGGGCTAACCACCGCCCCTTCCACTTGTAGCGGGCGCTAGAGCGGGCGTGTACTGTTGCAGTACTGACCGGTGTGCGGCTGAGAGAAGGGCGGGTCGCTGTAGGCGGGCTGCGGGTCGGGCGCGCCCGGGTACGCGGGGAAGGCCCCCGGGCTGCCCACCGCTCCTTCCACTTCGTACGCGGGCGCGAACGCTGCGTCTGCGCCCATGCGGAAGCGCTGCAGGGCGAAGAACGCGCAGCCCACCTGTGGACGAAAGCCGCAACATGTTCTTGGAAACTATTATTATCAAAATGCTTAAGACCCCTATATACTTAAAAGTGGCGCCCTCATCATAATAAAATTAATTGCTCGTAAAGTACATAATGTATCGAAAATTCACATGTACAGATTTAAACTAAGGTTCTATAGTTTATTTACAAGCAATAACCTTAATAAAATCTAGCTCGTTGTAGTAGTAGTTAGAAAAACAGCAAAAGATCCTAAGTTTCAATCTATCTATAGTCATGTGAATTTTTGATACATTATGTACTTTGCGAGCAATTAATTTAATTAAGATGAGGGCGCTACTTGAGGGTGATAGTCGCCTTAAGGAAAAGAAATGGATAACTTCTGAAAAACACAAAATTTTGTTACATTACATTTACATCGATTTTAAAGATGTTAAACAGTATTATATATAGAAAACCCAATATAATGCTTGACAAAATGTAGAGTTTTTATTTTGAGGTTACAGAGTTTGTTATTCATTATTGTGAGTGCGCACTTTGATATAATCAATACCTATTCAATATTAACCTTTACAAATAGTGTCAAACATTTTGTGAACGCAAAACACATTGATTTATTGAATGTTAGGGGCTGTACAGAGGTTATATTAGTAAAATCAAAAGCTAAAACACAGTAAACATGAGTATAGTGAGAAATAAATGTAGCAATAGTTCCATACCCAAGCGAAGATAGAGAAGACCCGCTGCATAATTTGGCGATGCCGTATTGCGGATTCTCGGTCTTGCCCCACGCGTGGGACAGATAGCAGCAGCCCACGAAGTACAGGAACGTCAAAATTACTGTTAGTAGTAGTAAAAATAGTTCCATACCCAGGCGAAGATGGAGAAGAAACAAAACGCGATGGCGCCCTGCATGTTGTTTGCGGTACCGTATGGCGGGTTCTCGGTCTTGCCCCACGCGTTGGACAAGTAGCAGAAGCCCACAAAGTACAGGAACGCCCAGAATGCTGCAACATACCATTACAAATATAACTACAGGGTGAAATCGAAACATTCGATAAGTTTTGTGGTGTGGCTTAGACAGTCAAATTGAACAACTTTGTCTATGGGACCATCTTAACCAGAGCAAAAAAATAATCAACTGTTCCAATACATTTTGGTCGAGTAGATATTAACGTCTTCTATGGAACAGCTGATATTTTTTTTGTTCTGAAAGTTAGTCCTATAGACAAAGATGTTCAGTTTGACGGTCTAACTAAGCCATACCACAAAATTTGTCGACTGTTACAAAAAATCACCCTTTATTAAGGTTTTGTCCGCAAATTATGAATTGTAGAATGAATTGCATTGCACTACGAACGAACTGTTTTTGCAAGTAACTAAGGTCGATGTACTTATTTGAAAATGTATTTAATTTAACAGAAATAAGAGAAAAATGGGAGGAAAATTATGGGACACATGATGGATGAATGACTCCAATATTAATCTTCCTAAGTGTTGATGATTAGAACACGAAACAAAGTATAATCCAGGAGAATTCCAAAGTATTTTTGGTTAATTAAATTAAAAATGTTCAGCAATTCTGTTAATATATACTACCTAAGTAATTCGAGTTATGAAAAATATCAAAAACATGTTTTAATTTTTACAGACAATCAACATAATTAAAATATTCAGAATACAAATGGCGCCCAACGTGGCACTCACACGTTAATTAAAATAAAACTTCTTAAATATGACGGGTCGCATTTGTATAATTTTTTGGAATATCACAGAACGGGATTGAATAAATTACATTCCTGCAGTATCACTTAAGGTAATGGCAAAGGTCTACTCAATTACCAGTGACACCCAATCTGACCTCGGACCAATTCTGCAGACGTCATTTATTCCTTTTCTTCATTGAGTTGACATAATTTACACTGTACAATGGATAGAAGGTCACGGACGTCACGGTTTAAAGATGATTGTGTATTATTTCATTCTATAGTTAGTACAAAATGCTTTCTTATTATGTAAAGGCTGAAGTTATTTCACATTAATAGTTGTAAAAGAAGACAATTTTTCGTTCGAGTTGTACTATTATGTATTCTGTGGTTCGAGTGAGATTCTCCAATCAAAACATCGGAACGGAGTTGATGAAACCGAAAGTGGGTTTTGCCCATTCGAGTTACCGGCTAAGAGGAGTTAACTGCCGATGCCGTAACGAAGTTAGTTCTCGGGGCAGTCAAGAGGTAAGATTGAAGTAGGGTTGGTTTTAGATTATCACTTGTTTTCGTGAGAGGTTTATATCGGATAAGCTATAAAAAGATTGGTGATGGATGATCTAATTACTTATTAGTTGGTTATAGTTTATTAAATAAGAGCCCTCGCACTACCGACATTTTAGTTGGTCGATTGACCATTAAGTATTAAAAGAGTTGCTTATGATACAGGCCACAGCTTTATACTATGACAATCGGCATCGATCGATACTTCATACAGGATAAGAAGCGATCTACTATCGATACTTTTTACAGGAACATATTATTAGCTCTACTATACTACTATTATGTACCTATTCTGTGACTACTACCACTCACTAAGTACCAATAGAAAGTCGGAGGTCTGGAGATAGATTAAATATTGAAAAAAGTAAAAACGATGCTTGTTTTACTTTGAATCTTAGTCAAAATTACTCTCGTGAATATATTACTCGTACTTTGTGATACTATTATTCGTCTCAGATCAGATCTATAAGCACAGATATTTTTCAATCGACTGACGTTTGTTTCGTAGTGAGATGAGATCATCATTTATATCTTTGAGTTGAGATCCAATATAAGCCCATCTGAATGATTTATTATTTCACATTCTAACGTAGGTCGATTTTAAATGCCAACCGCATCGGGAGCGACGATCGTTTCCTAGTATAAAGGAACAGTATCCGATGATATACAGATTTTATTCCCGTCACGTCATCTATTCTTTGCGTTGTATATTTTGTAATACTTATCCTCTTTTCCGCAGTGTCTTTATAGACTATAAGGTTATCATCACACTATATCCGATAGCCGATATTATGTACATTCTCAAGATAATAAATGGCGCCATCGACTGTCCTGCGGGTCTACCGGCTAAAAATAATGAAGTTAATGTTAACTGTAAGTATGTGATACATTGCTACTTTGTTTTGGCACAAATAAAAACTTACCAAAGAAAAGAAGCAATGTATCACATACTTACAGTTAACATTAACTTCATTATTTTTAGCCGGTAGACCCGCTGATCTTCTAGCAAAATTATCGTTTTCCGTGCCATAAAGGTCTATGTATGAGGCATTACTGGCCCATTGCAGTTCGATTAGCGTCGACCAGCTATAGGCAAAATAGTTTTATTCCTAGGTCTACCAAAAGAGTACTATTATATATTCTGTGCCAAAAGCCTAAACGCGGTGTTGGTTGGGTGGGTGGGAGCTTGATATTGACGTATTTAATTGCAGTTTAGATTCTTTTAAGCGAAAACTTATTGAACATCTATTTATTAATATAAGCTCATGCTCGGTGAGCATTACACACACATATTTTGTTTAGGTAGGTACAGTCAGCAGCATATCAAACTATACAAAACTGTCAAAATCTACAATGAATTTTGAACCTTAAGATGCTTGATTTAAAGTTTAAAAATGATTGAAGAAATTTGACAGGTTGTGGAAGCCTAGCGTGCCGTCCACCGTACATAATTTTTTTTTATAAAATTCTATATTGTTACTATAAGCGAAAATCTATATTTAGCTTGTTTCGTACGCTTTTTCTATTGTACAGTATATCTTTCTTTTCCTATTTGTACAGCTGCTGGTTTTTTATGAAATAAATAAAATAAAATAAAAATAAAATATCGTAACCAGGAAGAATAGTGTAACAATTATGTACACTAAAATAAAATGAAAAGACAAAAAAATGATTTGTATTTAGTATTGAAAAATAAAAATATCGCTATGTTTTAACCCAACGAAATATTTTGAAGGATTACATAGTTTTTCAGTGAAAAATTTGTCTGGAAAAAAAAAGCAGCATCGTTCGTTTTTGAAGTGAGTAAGTAAAATAGTCATACTTACTATCTAATTATGATTCAAGAATTAAAATGTATCATCCCTAACAATGACTTTTAAGGAAGTCATTGATCTTGATCCCTGCCCTAACTGTAATCTGTAAATTAAATTATCAGTTTAGGTGGTGCATAGACCTTGCGGCTAGTTTAGACTAGGTCATCTTTACTGCCATCATGTAGTACTTATTTGATACAACGTATATCATACTAAATATAAAATTTAATAATGCGTATTAAAGTTTTTATGAGATGTCCGTAAAATCGTTTTATGTCCCTGTGCTGGGAGTTTCAACAAGTTTGTTGGAAACTGGAAGATCGATAGCTATCTAGCTACATGTTAACAAAATTATTTGCTACAGATTGCATTAACATTATTTAGGATACTTGTTTCGATAAACAGTCAAGTTGAGCTGCGGTTCGTTACAAATAGAATTAAGATGAAGATATAGGTACAATATTAGGGTCGGTCCCATGGGCGTACCGAGGGGGGCAGGGAGGGGCAGCTCCCCCCTGGATTTTGTTTACGTCCAACTAACTATTGTTATGGATAAAAGTTCTTATTTAGTTGATTTACAATAAATTTGCCCCCCCTGGGGGCGATACAATAGATTATCCCCCCTGGCCCAGAACCTAGGTACGCCCACGGTCCCACGTGGTACCACTATTTCCATTGAGAATCACCATATTGGTAATAGTGGCACTAACTTTTCCACAATTAACCATTACGTTTTATGGACGTTTTTTAAACGTTAGTATTATATTATAATATTAAGTTACTTAATTTAATTGAAAAATACTAGAAAAAATCGACTCACCCGTAGCAGCTCAGACGGGACACGAACCCGCACCCTTAGGATTCCGGCCCAATGCACTAACCAATTATGCTACCGAGTCGCTAGTGGGAGTGGCGAAATTTTCTAGTACTTTTTACGTTTTCGCTACATAATTGGTTAGTGCATTGGGCCGGAATCCTAAGGGTGCGGGTTCGAGTCCCGTCTGAGCTGCTACGGGTGAGTCGATTTTTTCTAGTATTTTTCAATTATTTTAGGCAACTTAATATATAAAAATAGCCTTGTGAATGCAAAAAATCTAAAAATTCAATGTTAGTATTATAGCTTGTGGCCAGTATGATAACCGCAGAAAGCAAATGTCATTTGAACTCAGGTTCACAAGGGCCCTTATTAAGGATCCGGCGACGGTGGCGATTGTTCTGGGACACGCACGATCGTATGAAAAGTAATTCCCACGATTTCAATTCTCAAATCTATGGTTACGTATAGTGGGCACGTTTTGAGAAAAAAGTGAAGTCTCAGCAGCGGCGACGGGTGAAATTATGGCGTAGGTAGGTAAGCCGTTCTACAAAAATGTTATAGTCTGCATAGTTGATCGGTCGGGTGGGATTTCTAAAAAATAAGCCGATGGGAATCTGTTTATATGGATACTTCGCCACTGAGTCTCAGTTTTACCATTGCAATGAGTACTGGGAAAATTGAGAACAGCCCTACAATTACACGTTATACTACAAACAAATAATTTAGCATAGCTTTGCCTTTTCTATAGAAAAAAAAGGTACCCATAAATACGAGCAGGCGCCTGCAAAACCACGTGGACAAGCTCAATGACGTTATATTGTAATACTTGGGTCACGCAATATTTGTTTTTATGATAAAGGAGCCAACGTAAATATACTGTGACTGAAATCCACTTGGTTCTTAGGCTTAGTTCTATAGTCAGTACAAACATAACATTAAGCTCATTGTATTGTGCAAACTTGTTAATTGATGAGTTCATCAATCAGTAGCTACTTACTCACTTTGTTATTAAAATGAGAGATGGTGCACTTTTATTTGACTGTATCTAAGGATCCAGCAATATTAAAATAGCACATAGCGAAATGTGAAAATGTACGCCCTTCACTCAGTCCTTGAATTTTTTGACATTACCAACGGCATCTTTGTAAAGGTGCTATTTCGAAGCGAGCTGCCAACTGCAACTGCCGACAGCACGTGCAGCGACTGCATGAAGTCGGCCACAGCTACACTACTGGTTTGAATGTATTTATATGAAATGGCTTTCAAGAGCCGCTACAGCAGCATATGCAGCCGATGACGGCGACGACGTGCTAGTAGTGCAGCGACCGCCAAACAATACGGCGCTTCTATTGGCTATCGGCAGCGTAAATATTCTAAGTGACTGGCCGCCTCCTAGTGTTGGTTGTGCAGTCGCTGCATGTGCCGCCACTCTTCGAATTATTCCGGCTGCACGCTGAAGTGCCGACAGCCGCTGCACGTGTTGCAGTTGGCAGCTCGCTTCGAAATAACGCCGATTGTAAATAAACGTCCTCCGACTATCAACTGCAAATAAACGCAGTCTGACTACCAACATCAATCTACCATCACTTACCGGAGAAGCCCAAGTCAGCCAGGACATAGTGCTTCCTCGTCTTCACAGAGGACATTTGCTCGAAGAGGTACTCTCCCGCGATGAATGCGATTGCGGCTATGAAGGCGATCACGGAGATGCCGACGCCGTAGTTGCAGGCGTTCGTGTCGTTATTGTACACGCAGTACTCCTTCTTGTCGTCCTTGCTGATGTACCAGCCCTTCGCCGATATGCAACCCATGACGATCACGCTGAATAGCTGTGGGGTGATAAAAACTCTTTTTTGTAAATCCTCTTTGTAATGCAATAAAAACCGTGACGACATTTTACAAAGTATGACTACTTATTTGCTTGTCTCCTACAAGCTTTACAGTCAAATATTAACAATAGAATAACATTATAGATTTTCCAATGCTATTTACAAATCCCCACATATAGGTTTGCATAAAATGATTAGAGTAAGTTATTTATTGGAGTTTTTTATAAAACGTAGGTAATGAGATAATAATTTTTATTTGACATTGGAGGAGGAGGAGGAGGTTGGAGAAAGCAAACTAGTTTTGTCGCAAGTTACGGCAGAGTATTTTGGAATTTCACGAAGGAATTGAACAAGTTATATTATCACACAAGTTGTTCTACATTACTATGTGATTGAATTTATAAAGAAAGTGCTTTTAAGATTATATTATGAATATGTAGGTACACACACTAACATATATCTGAACAATGGCTTAATTTGTTACAGGAGCATAGTGAGGCAGGTGCATTATGTTTTGATTGATTAGGTAAGCAGTAGTATCACAAAATCAACACTAAACAATCGAGTCATTCTGAGATTTGGTCATGAATATCAATTTGTAACTAAATAGTACTAAATGAAGTATTATTTTCAAATAGTAAAATTTATTAAATATGACCAAGGACTGGGTACAATAATAAAATATTATCTATTGCTAATGGTTTGAGTCATGGAAGTATTAAAATTGAAATAAATCGTGAAAATATTAATTATAATAAATAGAGACTACTGCTCACTCACATCAATCGGTTACCGCAAACTTATATAAACTTATAAGTAATATTTTATGTTGATTAAATGACAGATAGGAAATAAAACAAATATTTATACAATACTAAATAATATACTAGAAAAAATACGACTCGCACCAGATCAATACTCAGACGGGAATCGAACCCGCGACCTTTGGAAATATGGAGTCGATTTTTTCTAGTATATTATTTAGTATTGTGTAAAAATAGCATTGTGAATGCAAAAATCTCAAATTTAAAAAACAAATATGTATGTTTATTGGACAAACTGACTCTACCACACATGGGCCTTTCACATCATAAAAAATTAAGATTAAAAATCACTAAGTATATGAAATGGAAGAACATGCAATTCATAGACTGATAGAGACCGGACTATTCCATTACATTTATTTGGTAAGATACAATGCGGTTAAATTAACTATACTGTACAACAAAAGTAGCCAAATTCAGAGCGCTTGCGGTACAAAACAATGATTTTTAATCTGTAAAATTTAGTGCTAGTTTATACGGAGTAAGTGACTGGACCCAATGACTTGGAATTTCGGACTCGGTAACTGGGTACATGTATACAGGATCGGCAGTAAGTCGTACTGTGCCCGAAAATAGAACAGGTTAGTCAGCTGGACAGACTTGTGAGCTAGAAGTCAGCACTGGACTGGGTTGAAACTAGTGTCTACACGAGCCCAGTGGCAAGTCAGTGCTGGACTGGGTTATTGATCCTGTATAAACCAGGCATTACTCTTTGCCATACATTCTCGAGTGAAGTTGCTGCTTCTTTTGGACATAGTTTAATTGGTTGCATTGTACAATACAATGAAGAGTTGCCAGTTAAGTGAGAATGAGTTCATGATAAATATTTGTTAATTTTTCCTAGGACTTGGCTAAAATTTTGACACAGTAAATTGGGATAATTCCTATCTACTACCTACCTTCAAGATACAGAACAAACAAAGATCAAAATAAAAAGAACAATACAATATACTTACCTTACGCAAATAGTATCTAAAAAGTTAGATAAGTATATCTAACTTTTTAGATAATATTTGCATTCACAATGCATTTTTTATGTCCAATTATACAAAAAATAAAGAAAATCTACCAAGTTGATTTGATTTTTTTAACTGCAAGGCCCATTCTTGAATGACAATCGTTAATAAAATGTAATAACCAGTGCCAGCGCTGTGGTGTAGGTATCTTATCTATGGAAATTTAATTCGCTGAATTCAATAGTGGTCATGAGCGAGAGTTATCAGACCTTGAAACGGTATAGAATTGGAGCAGCGGCAGTGAGTTATTATGGCACTTATAGCAAGAATATCGAAGGTTCTTACCCAACAGACCGCCCTTACTATGACGGGAGGTCTCTGTATGAAAGCCTGAGGGTCGAAAGCTCCACCAGCTTTGCCTCCGCCGTACGCCCCCGTTGTCTCCATTTTTGCACTTTTTAATACTTTAAACCAAGTAACAGCACCAGATCTAACTGCCCATCAATTGCTCAAGAGCAAAACGACCTCAAACCCCGATTCCAATTTGTATTATCGATCCGATCGCGCAGAGCTAACAATTCAGATGAGATTCATAACAACAACTGACAGTTAATTTTCTTGGGTTGGTGGTTCTTAACTTCTTATGTCATTGATCGATCACGTGCTCGTCTGATTGGTGCAAATTTTGGGTTGGGCAGCGAACCACCAATCAGCGCTCAAGGTTTGAGCTTACAGGATTTTCATGGAAGGAAAACTGCTTGAGTCGGAGAAAATTCTGTGACGTAACCTGTAAACGAAAACGTACTGAGATTTCATGCATCCCATAGAGTTTTAATCTACTTTTTAATGCATGCACTCAGTGTTGCGCTGCTCGGTTTGTGTAGATGTTTTGTGTTTTTTAACCGACTTCAGCAAAAGGAGGAGGTTCTCAATTCGATTGTATGTTTTTTTTTTTTTTTTTTATCGTTGTTCGCGCGTATCTTCGACATTTATGGACCGATTTAGAAGATTCTTTTTTTGTTCGATTGAGTTTTCTTGCGAGATGGTCCCATTTAATGTTTTTTCAAATCGGTTCAGTAGTTTACAAGAAATCCTGAAAATACTATGATATTAAATCAACTAACTTGACAATTTTGTTATTTATGAACCGAATTAGATGATTTTTTTTGTTGGGAAAGGGATACCTTTGTGTAGTCTTTTTAACCGACTTCAAAAAAAGGAGGTATTCAGTTTGTATGTATGTATGTTTCTCCGCGATTATCTCACGTTTGGCTGAGCCGATTTTTCTACCTAAATAATATACCTACACTACCTAATACACAAGGTACTTACACTAAAAATAAAAAAATTAAAAAATTGTTTAAAAAACAAAAAAACCGACTTCAAAAAACCTGCCTCTAAAAAGCAAGAAATAATATACAAATCATCAGATACGCATTATCATTGTTATAATAAAACACGTCAATTGAATAGTCGGGTGGGGCTTTTAGAATAAAAAAAGGAAGATGTACTCCAGCCCCACCCGACTTTAATAGACGTGTTTTATTATAACAATGATAATGCGTATCTGATGATTTGTATATTATTTCTTGCTTTTTAACCGACTTCATCAAAAGGAGGAGGTTCTCAATTCGATTGTATGTTTTTTTTTTTTTTTTTTTTTTTTTTATCGTTGTTCGCGCGTATCTTCGACATTTATGGACCGATTTAGATAATTCTTTTTTTGTTCGATTGAGTTTTCTTGCGAGATGGTCCCATTTAATTTTTTTTCAAATCGGTTCAGTAGTTTACAGGTAATCCTGAAAATACTATGATATTAAATCAACTAACTTGACAATTTTGTTATTTATGAACCGAATTAGACGATTTTTTTGTTGGGGAAGGGATACCTTTGTGTAGTCTTTTTAACCGACTTCAAAAAAAGGGGGTAGGTATTCAGTTTGTATGTATGTATGTTTCTCCGCGATTATCTCACGTTTGGCTGAGCCGATTTTTCTACCTAAATAATATACCTACACTACCTAATACAGAAGGTACTTACACTAAAAATAAAAAAATAAAAAAATTGTTTAAAAACAAAAAAACCGACTTCAAAAAACCTGCCTCTAAAAAAGCAAGAAATAATATAGAAATCATTAGATACGCATTATCATTGTTATAATAAAACACGTCAATTGAAGTCGGGTGGGGCTTTTAGAATAAAAAAAGGAAGATGTAGGTACTCCAGCCCCACCCGACTTTAATAGACGTGTTTTATTATAACAATGATAATGCGTATCTAATGATTTCTATATTATTTCTTGCTTTTTTAGAGGCAGGTTTTTTGAAGTCGGTTTTTTTTAGAGGCAGGTTTTTTGAAGTCGGTTTTGTTTTACGAGTTTATTTTTTATCTTTCAAGCTTTGCATGTTTATTTGTACTATCCTTTGAGAATTTCTGTAACACTATTTATCGAAAATGTTTTCAACTATTTGGACCTACCAAGTTTCAACTGTGTAATCCTAATAGTTTCGGAATAAAGTGGCTGTGACATACGGACGGACGGACAGACATGACGAATCTATAAGGGTTCCGTTTTTTGCCTTAAGGCTACGGAACCCTTAAAAGCAATAGTGTTGCTGCTGACTACCTACTATTAGTATGAGCCATTGACGCTTTCTACATACCTACATAAACGGCCTTACCACAAAACACACGTGTTTAACTAAAACACTGTTTAAATGTGATGCTGTCACTTTTTTGACAATATTGTTTGAAAGAGACGGCATCACATTTAAACAGTGTTTTTAACGGCCGAATACTCAAAGGCTTCTTAGCTAAAATCTTAAGATAAGGAGGCATACCATCAGCAAATAAGAAACCATCCTTAATACGTTCAGTTCAAAAGCAGGCCTTAAACAAAATTGCTTAAATCGGTACCATGACCGTCTTTTAGGTGAACGGCTTAAAGATTGTTTTGACTCGAGGTGAACGGTTAGTTTGTCTCTGGCATGGTTTGTCACAGATCACTAATGCTTTGTAGACGTAATGCGAATGTAGTAGTAATTGTTAACTGAATTACTTTTTAATAATTTCAAGTAATTTGTAATTGAAGTCGCCAATTACAATTTGTAATTGTAATTGTTAATTTGTAGTTAATTACATTTTGCCCAACACTGCTGTCAAGCTCCGCCATGAGCACTGTCATGGGATGGGTGACCAAAAATTTATTATCTCGAGCTCCGCCGTGCTTTGAAAGGCACGTTATGCCGTTGGTCCCGGCTGCATTTGCAATCGTTAACATACTATACTACCTACCTTCCACCGTCCGCATTGGACCCGCGTGGTGGGTTATGTATGGCCCATCCTCCTTATCTTATAAGGAAGCCCTGGGCCCCAGCAGTGGGGACAATTAAAAACAAAAAACCGACTTCAAAAAACCTACCTCTAAAAAGCAAGAAGTCGGGTGGGGCTGCAGTATAGATTCCTTTTTTTTATTCTAAAAGCCCCACCCGACTTCAATAGACGTATTTTTATTATTGCGAATATTATTTATCGCTTTTTAGAGGTAGGTTTTTTGAAGTCGGTTTTTTGTTTTTTTTTTAACATTTTTTTATTTTTTGTGTAGGTACCTTGTAGGTAAGATATATTATATTATGTAGAAAAATCGGCTCAGCCAAACGTAAGATAATCGCGGAGAAACATACATATATACGGTCAAACTGAGAACCTCCTTTTTTAAATCGGTTAAAGAACTACACTAGAATCCCTCTTCCAACAAAAAAAAAATTATATTATTCAGTTCATAAACAAAGAAGTAATACGACCATATCATCGAGGTAAATCACACAAAATCATACTATTTTCGTGCTTTTTTCAAGATTACTTGAAAAGTACTGAACCGATTTCCAGATTTTAAAAAATGGGAGCTACTTTGGAGTTTACCTAATGTAATAACGTTTGAATCATTTCAATCGGTCCAGCCGTCTTTGAGTAATCGGTGGACATACACAAAAAAAAACCAAATATACAGACGAACAGAGAACCTCCTCCTTTTTTGGAAGTCGGTTAAAAATGGCTGATGAAGTGATGATGGATGATGGATTGTACTTACCTACGTATTGTTTTGGGCTTTTAATAACACACATAATGAATATTACAAATATATTTATTCAAATTAAGAAATGAATTTATAAAATAAGGATGTTAAGCTGTGTCATAAAATTACATTTACAAATAAGTAACTCAATTACAGTACAACCACGATTTTGCCGCCACTCTAATAATAATTTTGACTAGTTCAATGAACAAATAAATAAACAACAACTCAAAACGTTCATTCTATTCTTTTACTTTTTTGTAGGCTGTTTTTAACAATTTCAAGTCTAGCACCTTTCTAGTTTTACAATACGACAAGGCACACTTTAGACAAAACGAAAGTTGACAATAATCGTCTCATTCCTATGATTTGTCTTAAGTGTATTCTCGTTTAATAAACACAGAGTGACGGCTATCCATTAAATTATGCTTTGTTTTGTTTTCATTAGGTACTTATTCACAATTTATTATTTTCTGACCAGAGAAAAATTCTAAAACTAAGATATTTTCACAATTTCAAAGTTTATTGTAGGTGCACTACGAGAAAAGAAAAATTGTAATAGTTCATATTTTTCGTCTGGTCAACTTAATTTTATTTCCAGTCTTAACTAAGTTCGGTTCGGACAAATGACAAATTTTCCTTTTATTTTAATGTAAGAATACAAAAAGTTTAAATACGTTATCAAATGACTGTAGAAACGTAGTGTTCAATTATGTATTTACATAATTAAGCTTAGTTTAAATCTCGTACTGTTACATGTTATGTTAGTTGATTAAGTTACTGTTATTGTACATTTTATTCTCATTCGGAGTATATTTAGGGTGCTACTTTTTCCTATCATTTCTGACTTTAAAGTCATCTTTTTTTATTTTGTTGCCCAAAGGGAAGACTTTATACTTGTTTCTTATCTTTATCATGGTCACTTACTGATTCTAATACTTACCTTTATCGAATTTGACTTGGGAGTTTCACTTTACACAAGTCATAATTATTCACTTTTAGGTGCCACTTTACACAAGTATTTTTTTTTGCTCTATATCGTTATAAAGATGCCGATTACGACGTTATTAAGGTAAAAAATCAGAAATGATACGAAATACAGTGTTAATAGGTGTTATGGCCTCTGTATATCACGTTTGAGGACACGCGTTAAAATAATAAGGGAACAAATAGGAAATGGTTAGTTACACTAAAATTGTTAAAACTCCTATTTGATTCAATAGAGAGTCGTCCATATAAAGTGTATGCATTTGGTACTTACTGGAGGTATCGCAAACATGATTAATAAATGGGTTATCAGGGCCCTGATTCACAAACGTCAGAAACATTCCGGATCCGATGCTATGTTTTCCATAATATTTACTCTATGGTTTCCGTTACTTTTGACAGTACGATTCGAAACGAAGACTAAATTCGTGGATTCATTTCCGACAGCTATTTTGTGTCGGAAGAATTAGTATCCGTAGGAAAGAAATTGACATTTCGAACATGGAAACCATAGAGTAAATAATATGGAAAGCATAGCATCGGATACGGAAAGTTTCCGAAGTTTGTGAAGGACCCTGGACTTGTAATTAATTGATTTTTAAGTACTGCAAAAGCTTCAACGGAAATGTTTTATGCTGTGTAAGCATAGCATGGCAACGGGCATGTCCTTATGCAATAGAAGAATGTTAACATACAATATCTATGAGGTCTATCACTATTCGAAGGTCTATTAAACATTTATATAAACCCCTAAATTTTCACACTATCTCTAGAGCTATTACTTTGTATAAATTCTAACTACTCAATTCTACTTGTAATCGAGTAACTCTACAATTTTATTATTGTACATGGAAAACTAGCTACTGGGATATATTTTATCTATGACATAATTTAAGTAAAACAATATTTACAAAAATAGCCATTTTCATCTGTTTTGGATCCGACTACAATCTAAAATTCATAACTCCAATGAAGAAAATAACACCATCAATGCAAGGAACTAAATGCCATTACAAAATAAGATTTAAATAAAATACAACAAAACACACAGTTCCCTAAATTTTAAAAATTATACAATATATGTAATGTCAATAAAACGATATTCGTACATCGAATAGGTAGGTAGTATAAAATATGCTACAAAGGTACAAATGCTACGTAGATAGAAAACTATTATTATAGTACAGTGGTTATTATCCAATGGATAAGTTACAAGTTGCTGGCAATGGCAGGATGCGATCGAGATAGTAACGAAATAACCGTGCTAAGCAAGCGGGATCGTCGAACAATCACTTTATTTGTCGTCCTAACTTTCATTATTTAGCTGTAGATGTATTTTGTAAGCATTAATTTCTTTGTCACCTTCGATTTCATAAAATGGCGGGAGCGACGTAACCAACCACAGAAAAGTTCGTTTTTAATTAAAATTTACATCGCAGATAACACGTGCGCTTTCCATTTCAAAAGGAGAACGAAACACATTCTTTGGGATTTCACCAACGAGTTCGAATTGGAGGTTCCATTTTCAAATGCGTGCGGATTTTAGGAATCGGCGAGGCCCTGACGCTTTTCCTCCTCGAGCATCGCGTCGAGTTCGTCGGTGAGGTTGGCCAGCATGTTGCCGATGTCGTTGAGCACGTCGACTGGTTCCGCGTTTTTGTCGGGCGGCGTCGGCGCGGCGTCGGGCCGCGGCATGGGCGCGAGTGGGATGCCGCCGCGGCCGTACTCCACGGTGTGAGGTCGCCCGCCGATTTGGCCGCGGTTCTGCTTTATGGTGCCCGCGTTTTCGTTCGCGAACGGGATGCTGTCGGATTCGGTGCTCGAACTCGACTGGAAGTAAAATGTGGGATGATTATTTTTTTATAGTTGGCATTTAGTTCTTCGAAAAGCTAAATATTTGGTTTAACTTAAAAATTGAATAAAATATCAATCAATTTCCAACCCTATACATCTTAAAATCTATTTCAAAATAGGTACAATGCCCTTTGAGTCTAGCACCCCTATTTATCATGACAAAAGTTTTGTAGGCGACAACTTGTTGCAGGTTACCTACTACCGATTCATGCTAGGTATTATAATAATGGTCAAATGATCAAAAAAAGTGCAAATTCTCACCTTGAAGCTGGCATCCGAGCCAGTCCTAAGTTTATCATCGTCGTACCTCTGCGGGGGGGAGTTGGGCGCGGGCGGCGGCGGCAGCAGCCCCGTGCTGTCCAGCGACACCGACAGCGAGTCCGAGCTCGGGTACGCGGGCAGACTGAGCGGCAAACTCTTCTCGGGGTGAATCTCTACCGTCGTCTGTCCGAAGCGTGTGAACGGTGCGTATTGGGAGCTCTGCCGTTTCGGTGGTTCGGGCGGAGGTTTTCTAGCGACGTGCGGACTCGCCCCGTAAGCCACGCGTTGCAACCGCGCCGAATACGCTATTTCATCGTAAGTGTAATCTGGTGACTTGTCTCTATACGCGGGCGTTGCAGTTATCTTTGCTACAGGTCTAGGACGAACTAACCCCCTCGGGCGTGGTAAAGTCCCACCTCCCTCGTACGAACTGTCGTTCGTAGGCGTTATATCCCCGTCGTCGTACGACCTTCGCCATTGACCACCACCGTAGTAAAACCCGGCTTCTGGCGAGAATGTCGTGTGTGATGATCTTTCCGATGGATCCTCCAAGCTTTCGAGGGACTTCCCCCGGGGATGACGAATCTGTTGAATTTTTTAACAACATTTTAAAATTTATAGTGAAGTTTTCTAATAGGTATCGAAAGTGTAGAGTTAAATGCTTTCAATATTTGCAATGTTCCGATTTAAATTACGATGCAATCATACATATATATTGAAGTAGACTCGTTTAATTACATACAAACATACATTAATTTAGTTAAAATTCGAATTAATATCCTACCATGCCAATTAATTAATTAGATTTTTAGTCATTAAATAGAAATACTTAGATGTTAAAATATCTTTTTAATATTGTTAAAAATACATGCCTTTTGCGTTTAGTAATGTCTTACCAGAATCATAGTATTCGGTCCAATATTATATTTAAAAATAAATATTGACAGTTCAAACTACCGTGCAGGCAAAGGTAACCTATTAAAATCTACACAAAAAGGTGCAAAAGGAAACCACTGTGCATAAAAAACACATGAGAAAAACGTTCCAAGTTCCAAAACTGTGCATATCATAGCCGGTGCTTTGTGCCAAAGGAGTTTTGTCATACCTGTATGGGGACGAGGTCAGTGGTACAAAGGGTCGCCGATAGCGCGTCAAAGTTTAGGTCGGGGGGCTTATGGTAACTCCGCGCTCTCTCCCAAGGCTGGTAATGCTCCCTCGGATATAAATCCTTTTTTATGTCCAAGGTGCGGATTGTGTTTGGAAAGAAAAGAAAAAGAAAACATTCACATGCTGCTCTCGGCTGTGAGGATGCGGTGACGCGTGGAAGGGACACAACTCTGCGACTTTACACCATTTGATACATTTAACAAGGGGATTCGATGAAACACGTGGTATGAGTTTACACCACTTGGTACATTTAACAAGGGGATTCGATGGAACACGTGGTATGAGTTTACACCACTTGGTACATTTAACAAGGAGGATTGATACTCGTGGTTTAAGGCAGACGATTACTCGTGAGGTAATAACATAACATGGGGATTTGATGGGGTACGTAGAATAAGGCAGACGATTACCATCAAATTAACTCATGGGATAGGAATTACTGAATACACGATAAGAGCTAAGAAAGCGAGGGATATCTATTGTAGAATATTATTCGTTTTAGTTTTTAAAAGAGTTTGCTTGCTACACCTGTATTTGGAGATGCTTTTTAATCTCCTACGATTTAGAAATAATTATAATTCAATAAAATAGTCGCAGAATTGTTGTTCGATCCCGTCATTGACAATAATGGCGATGGACATAGACTTCTAAAAGTCTATAAAAAGCGAAATGATAACGATTTCTGAACGCATCGGGAAATGTCATAAAATTTTGAACGTCACTACCGTTTCCTTTGTGCCAATCGAGTCCTTAGGACGTCACTTCCCGTGTGTCCACAACTATTGGCAACATAAACAGCTTGTGGGCTAATATGCTAGGTCCTTTCACATGGAAATAAACAACTAAAGCCTTCTGGGCTAGGATAAAAAACTCAAGAAGATATTGGTTAAGTCAAAATTATTGGAAGCTTAGTTACATAATAAAACGCTTTCTGTTAACAAGCGTAGGTAGTTAGTTAGTATATTGCTAGGAAAATTAATGTATTAACTTTTTAGTTACATTTTTTTTTCAAATAAGTACTGTCTTTATAAACTGAATGATATAAATGGTATATGGAGGTGAATAATGAGATGATCACATGATGATAAAATATAAATCAAATAATCATAAAATAAGTTGAAATCATTTAAAATAATAAAACAAATAAAAATATTGATTTGAAGTGATGCTTTTATAATAATTTCGATTGACAGATAAACTTCTAACTTGCAATCTAGTTGAAAGTAGAAAATGAAAGTGGATTTGTCTCGTTATCGTTCTCTTATTACCTACATAGAGAAAATCTATAACGTCGAAAAGACAAGAAAACTGCATACAAATTAATAAATCTTTATGCAAATATAACACAATTTGCACATAAGTAAGTTGCTATAAATAGAGTCGGTGTTTAGGCCTCGGAATAAATTCTATTGCAGATACAATATATCTTTATTTGTCTGATTCCGAATCAAATAATAATTGAAATTAACGCATCCACATTAATTAATAATTACGGTTTTTGAACGCATCTCTAAGCGCTCCTGTACACGATGCCGTCACCGCGGCCGCCGCCGCGTAATAATTTGACAAATATCTTGTAATTCATCCGAAAGTAATCACAAAACTGTCCTCATATTTGGGAGATCTTTGTAAAGTGTATGAAATTCACCATATTACTCCCGTGCCAACAGAACGACGCGGTGGCGGCATCGTGTACAGGAGCGCTAAGAATATTTATGGGAGTAGACGTAAAAACTTCAGAAAAACTAAACTTGAACGCAGTTTTCTTGTTCCATTTTCGAATCCATCCACTTTCATAAAGTCATCTATGAAGGTCTAATCATTATTCTAAAACATCACTACAAACGAAAAAAGTTGCATCCTTGTCTATGGACTGACCTGTCCCGGCTGTAACCTCGTGAAGTCGAGCGACCCTTGGTTGCTGATACTTCTCTTTCCCGCTCTTATGTCTTTCACTCTTTTTATGGCCAGAAGTATTTTCTTTTGGTGACCAAGGCGAACAATACCCATGTCTTCTAGGTCCTGTAAAAACAAATATTAAATAATATACTTAGTATGAAACAGTTGTTTTCAAACTGGAAATATTGGCAGTATTTTTTTTAAGACTGCGTTAAAAATATTTGTTTTCCACCAGTAGCTAAGCTAGATTGCATTGCTTTTGACATAAATCATGAAGTCTGTTATCAACGCGATATCATAAAGGCTAATATGGTGTCCATTCACTATCAAGAAGGCTGAATAAAATTGTAAAAAAAACAAAATTGCTTATGTTATGATGACTGATAATGATGAGTGCTAAATATTAAGGCTTATCTTCATAGTGGATGAAACATTGCGACCTTTTTACCCGACTGCGGGTTATGTTTTTCGCGCGTATCTTGTAAGTATGTTTGTATGTTTGTATGTATGTATGTATGTATGTATGTTTGTATGTAATATTCTTTATTACCTCATATCTTTTAAACGGCTGAACGGATTTCTATGATTAAGATATCGTTAGATTTGTCTTTTCAGCCCAAGTGTTCTTAAGAAGGTGGCGTTATAAAAAACCAACATGGCGGCTGTACGGTGCTATTATACGTAGTGAAAAAAAAAAATTTTTTAGAAAACTGCAATATGGGTGTCAAATTAAAGGGCTTATTATAAGGATTTCACAAAGGTATATCATGACCGTAATATATAATAACTAAAAAGAGATAAATAAAAAAATAAATTTAAAAAATTTAAAAACCCGCCTGCATAAAAAGACAAGTCGACTGAAAAGATGGAAACAAGATTAAATAAATATTAAAGGCAACATGTCATAATAACATGCAGTCGGAGGCATATAATTCAATCATTCATGTCACTTTCTTTATGCATGCCTCCGACTGCATGTTATTATGACATGTTGCCTTTAATATTTATTTAATCTTGTTTCCACCTTTTCAGTCGACTTGTCTTTTTATGCAGGCGGGTTTTTTAATTTTTTTTGGATGATACAGTTCTTAGATAGAGACAGATAAGTAACTAAAACTATTCGTTCTGCAGACTCACCTCCCACGCTAATTGTGTGACGTCATGAACAGTGCGGTACCCCTGCGCCACGAGCGCGGGCCCGTACTCTTCCAGTCTTAGTAGTCGAAGCCATTCTTCTAGCGAACCCTGGAAGTAGGGAGAAAATGTTATGAACATGGGCTATCTAGAGATATTTTCCAGGGGGGTGCCTGCGGGTCTACCGGCTAAAAACAATGAAGTTAATGTTAACTGTAATATGACAGATGTATGTGATACATTGCTACTTCGTTTTGGCACAAATAAAACTTACCAAAGAAAAGAAGCAATGTATCATATCCATCTGTCAAATTACAGTTAACATTAACTTCATTATTTTTAGCCAGTAGACCCGCTGGCCTCTAGACGCTCAAGTGGTCTCTTTTTGTGTAAAGCACAGAGATCAGTGGTGTATAGAATTTAAATTTTTCAGCTTGTTTTTAAACATTCTGGGGTGGGCACCAGACTATTCTGAAGTGGGCACCAGACTATTCTGAAGTGGGCACCAGACTATTCCGGGGTGGGCAAGGTTACAGAAGGCTATCAGGCACAATAAGGTTAGCCAGCTCTGCTTTGAGCCACTTGCGGTGGTTGGGCTTCTTGATGCCGACGGCGGGCGGTGAGGTCCTCCACGAATAGCCGCGCGTATTCCTCCACTAGCTATGTGTGGATAGGTACTCACCGGTATATAGTCAGGTAGATTATCAGGCACGTTAAGGTTGGCCAGCTCCGCTTTGAGCCACTTGTGGTGGTTGGGCTTCTTGATGCTGACGGCGGTGAGGTCCTCCACGAATAGCCGCGCTTATTCCTTCACTAGCCATGCGTGGATTAGTTAATACTCACCGGTATATAGTCAGGCAGGTTATCAGGCACATTAAGGTTGGCCAGCTCCGCTTTGAGCCGCTTGCGGTGGTTGGGCTTCTTGATGCCGACGGCGGTGAGGTCCTCGGGCGTCATGCGCGTGACGGTGGGCAGGTCGTAGCCGGCCTCCACGAATAGCCGCGCGTATTCCTCCATCTGGAGGTCCGCTAGCCACGCGTGGATTATGTCCGGGTCCTGGGGTGAAGACTTGATGGTTATTGATTGGTGGGTTGAGAGTTGCATGTTGGTGTCACAATCGAAGTTGCTCTTCTTATAGTATTTTACCCGACAGCGTGAAAGTCATTTTGGTTAATGAAGGATTGTTAAAGCTAAAGCCGTTTTGATTAAATTTTTGACTAAAGTCAAAAGTGTTAAAAGAAAGAGTAAGTAACTACCTATTAAAGACATTATGTACGTAACTACTAGTTACCTATGTTTTCGAATAAAGTAATTCATTCACAATCTTTTCACGTAATTTCAAATTTCAAAGCAAGATATAATTTCAGATTCGCAACAGTTTAATCGTCATCAAAGCTTTATATTAGCTTCGAAACGGACCTTCCTATAAAGGGATAGATAGCCCAGCCTTTGACTCTATTTAGCCCAAGGCTGGCCAATAGATTTTCTAGGTGAGCAAAATTTCTTAGACTATGGCGGCAGCTCCGGGCTACAATTTTTAGATTTACTATCAGTTGGAAGCGGTGCCATAGCGCCCTGATCAGTTGGCCCACGGCTGGCGACACAAGTTGTAGTGGTTTAGTTACTAACCGGCAGCCCCTGCGTGATCATGGCGCGCACTCGGTCCGCAGTGTCCCCGCAGTGGCAGGCGGCGTGGTGGTGGTGGGGCACGCGGCCCGACGCCCGCCCGCTGTCCAGCGACGCGGACGAGTGCCGGGACCCGGACCCCGCCGACCCGGACGAGGAACCGGGGCTGTCGCGACCGGGGCTCTGGAAAATCAAGCCAACCTGTTACATTTGAGAAGTCGTATGTAGAAGCATATCTTTCCAAACAGGCTGATGATAAAAAATAACATATCTACTCTGGTTAAGGTTCCGTAATCAAGACAACAAGGAACTCTTATAGTTATACATATATTCTGTGGCATGGGTGTGTGCTAACTGGTGATGGTAGGTAAACTGCAGCTTTCTGTGAGAGCAGCTGTGATGATGGGGGTGGGTGAACCGTACCTTCTCCCGTAGGCTATGGGCGGATCTAGAGATATTTTCCAGGGGGGCCTGGCCTCTCGTGGTTTCTTTGTGTAAAGGTTTTTAATTTTTCAGTCTTAATATTTAGTAAAAATTCTAGGGTGGGCATTAGATTATTCTAGGGTGGGCACGGTCCAAACTTCCTACGCTTATGCGTTAGGCTCTTGCCAGGATATCTGCTATCATGAGTAGGTACTTGTAATTGTCATAATATGGTATAGTAGATAACATCTTTACCTGTGTCATATCGATGCCCTGGTCATCGCTGAGCGCTAGCTGGTGATGGTAGTAGACTGCAGCTTTATGTGTGAGTGGCTGTGATGGTGGGGGGAATGTGAACGTGCCTCCCCCCGCGGGGCTCTTGCCCAGGCTCCCACTCGCCCCGCTGACACCTGATACTGTACTGCCATAGTCGGAGTGGTCATCTGGAATCGAAGACATTAGCATTTATTAGTCGAAAAATATCATTGCTTAGTATAGCTCTACCATGAGTTTATGCAAACTGTGGTCCTAACATGAGTTGATGCAAACTGTTTACGCTACCGTAAGTAAACTAGGTATCATTTTCTCTCTTTCACTGTGAGCTGTATATCCGATAGTTTACGGTAGCGAAAACAGTTTGCATCATCATGGTTGACTGACGAAAATGATAATAACAATTAGTCCTACGAGTGTAATAGTTTGTGTTACATTTCAATTAACACTATTCATTCTGTAAAACTGTGTGACAATTTTATCATGTTTTAATTTTCGGTAAAAGTAGTGAGATGGGAGAGAGTAAATCGGAAAATAATAAAGCTAAGTGCTGTGGTGATAGACTGTATATTGAGGTCAACAACATTGCTTTAGTGAAAACATCTTGTCCTGACTTATTAAGGCTATCGCATCATCTCCAATTTCATCTTTCATTCTGTGATTTCATGCGGCAAGAATGCAAGTGAAAAATATCTTGCCCACGCCCCCTCTGATCGTACTGATGATGGTGAAAAGATCTTTCAGATGGGTAACGTTTTGCCTAGTCTGTGCTATAAATTCCCAAGAACTGCCATTGAGTGAATGTAAAATAGCTAATTTTTTTAAATAAAAATATTATCTACCATAGAACTGGGTTTTTTCAGGGACTTGGCTATTTTTTATATTGATTAAAGCAGCTCCAGAAAACTGAGTCTTAGGAACACAAACCATGAGACAAAATTCCGGTAAAAAAAATTGGCAGATTATTGGAACAATTACTGTGTACGAGAGAGAGATGTGGGACTGTTTGAGACGCATTTATTGTTCGGTAGCGTGCCGTGTACCGTATGTTTTGAGTTGTATGGAGTTGTTTTGTTAAAAGTGGCCACTTTTCGCAATAAGCACTCTATTAAACTAAACGACAAGCTAAAAAATATCGTTTAAAATTTTGTGGTAGGTACTTACGTTTATAAAAAGTAGGTACCACAAAGTTTCTTCGGAGTGCACTACAGAGAGATAACAGCACCAATATGCGAGTCAAGGAAAGGCACTGCGATTAGATTTCTTCCGAGGGGATGTTCTTCTCTTACCTCTAGTATGTGAGGGTGTGTCTGGCGGCTGCGGGTACGGCTGTTCCTCGCACGAGGCGTACCCCTGCGAGCCGAAGCTGGACCCCGAGTGGCGGTGCTGCGGGGTGCCGAACGCGTCGCCCGGCACGGCGGGCGGCGGCACGCGCTTCGCAGTTGCTGTCTTGCCGGCGCCGCTGCCGCCGCGTGACATTCCGCCCACTGGAAAAACAATAAGGACATGTTATTGTTTGTCTCGTTAAGATGCGTGAAGATAATGCCAAATACTAGTTTTTGATGCTTTATTTCATTAACGCCCGAGCGGTCGCTGACGACCGAGACACATTAGAAAATCTATTGTGTCTCATTTTCCGGGCGTTGAAGAGTTAAAATAATAAAAAAAATCTCGACATTATTTTTAGAATATGCAGCACATAACTTTGTACCTATTACTAAAATTTGTGCCGGTCAAGTGCCAGGGTCAGGGTGTAAAAGTTGCTAAAGTATTTATTAGTAATCTATTAAACTACTTCCTTAGGGCTATAATAATTTAAGTGCTACAGGCCTACAGCCTAAGCGCGCCGCCGCGCGGCCGGCCGCTACGTAAGTACCTACCTTTTTTTTTTTTTTTAGACATACTTACTTTGTGGCCTCGTAGCAAAAAATATGATCAAGTTTTATATTTATTTTATGTATAACTGGATAGTGGCCTTGATTTGGCCTTCACTTCATCTGATGTTAAGTGCCGATAAGGCCGAAGGTGGAAGCCCACTACACCCGGAATCTTCATTACTGTGGAACTTCTAACTAAAATAAACAATTTTTAAATTGTTGTTATGGCGTCAGACTTAGGTAAGATGGTGGTAGCTAGCCCTGAAAGCCCTACCACCAACCAAACCGAGTACAAATTGTACCCCCTGGGAATCAAACCCGGGACCCCTGCGTCTTACACGGGTGGGCGAACCACTTGACCACAGAGGCGGTTAAAATAGAGCTATATATTATTATCAGGTATGTAGTAAGTATATCAATTTCCAAGTTAAATATAAGTAATTAAGTACATACATATAGGAGTAGCGACAAATACTGTCTGTTTAACTGGCAAGATCATAAAATTCCTCTCATAACACTGATCATAATTTTCCCCATATCGGTCATGAGCCCTGAGCGAGTGTTACCAGCCCATATATCTTTATCAGCGATGCGGCAGGCGGCAGTAATCTCAAGAGGAGCAACTTTCGCAGCCGTGATTGTTGATAAGACAGGGCCCTCCCCCTCCTCGGTAATGAGCCGAGTCCTCATCAATCATGTTCGACGATCGGCCCGGTGATCCGATTTGAGAACTAATTGCCGAATCGATAACACCAACTAACGCCCCAGAAAAATCGCCATTAATTTAACAGCAATCCTTCGGCCGTAAAAAGGAATTTACGTGAGAATAAAGCTGTGTTCAGAGTAAACAATTCATCGGCACGCCGGCAACTCTTTACTGTAAACAGGGGAACAATTTTAAAGATGTTTTTTTACGCTCCGACCGTTAGAGAAACTTCGCTCTCTTTGTTTTGCCATAAAAAACGGGATTTCCATTCCGCGAAAGGAATAATGATCGGTTCAGATTCGAAAGAATAGGGGTAGGTACTCGTATTTTCGAAGGTTACATTTTGATGGTGCAAATATTTTGCCATAAAGAACGGCTTTTATGATGAAAATTTATGTGTTCGATTACTCGCACGCAATCATCGGAATATTTAAGGGCCAATTAAGATGGCATATCAATAAAGAATATGAGACGTTCGAGCATGGTTCGTTTTTAATAACTGTGTTGTAATTGGCGGCGTCTAAAGGAGTTGCCTGGTTTCTGGGGTATCATAAAGTTTAAAATAACGTCGAATTGAATTTATTTAATAGTTATGGACGACTTTATAAATATCGGTCGGAACATTACCAATAATAAGCTTGCATCATAACATTATTTGTTTGTATTCATATTTTTTGATATTCGAATGTTTTCCCTAGAGAACCCCACCGTCTCGTCGGGCCTTAGGATCTTGGGAAGGCTATTTTTTTATTGAGATTTAAAAGCTAACTTTCACAAGCGTGGATAACAAGGCAAAAAATAAATAATTGATGTGTATACTATATTGATTTTCCAAATAATAGAACAACAATGCAAGGCAACCCAGAAATTTTCTACGTGTAGGGCAATTTATAAACAAAAACTCTACAAACCTTTGTTAAAAAAGTTCTTTTCTAAAGTTTCCCATTCATGCAGCTTTTTAAAAGCTAAGATATAACGCCGCGCTCGTCACGGCGAATCATGGGCAAGTGTCTTAAGTGCACATTAAATAAAAAGGCCGAATTTTCAGCGTGTTCTCCCTTAAAGGCACCAAATTGGGGTGCCGTAATATCCCTTAAAGCCGGGCAGGTGTCACAGGACGTTAAGTTCCACATCTTAGCTCATAATCCGGCAAACATTGCCAGCTACTTTCTTTTATCACCTGCCTAATAGCCCCTCTTAGTGATGTGCTGAAAAGGCGGGTCAGTCGTTAAGATTTTGTACAAAGGTAATATAGCTCAAGCTTTAAACATACGAGTAATATCTTCGTCCTAAAGTACTTATAAATTTTCTTCTTATCGCGAAGGAAAAACAGATGACAGCTTCTATAGTTTGCTTAGTTAAACGTTAATGTTCTTGAACATCTTAATAATTTGTCACTAGGCCAAATTCAAGAAGTCCCCAAAGTAACATTTGCTCCAATATCTAACATAGATATTGACAATGAAGAGAGAAGCAGTGCCACATACAATACATAAGTACCTTCAATAAAATTGAAAAATTGTACGTGTGTGCATCACTAGCCTCATTACTGAGGATTACTCGCCACCTCCTAAGCTGATGGATCTTCATAACAAGGACAGATGGCGCTTCGCAGATAAAGACCGGCTTTTGTCAAAATAATTGTCAAAATAAAAGAAAAAAGTTGACAACTTTTAGAAATATTTTCACACTTTCTTATACAGTGTTATGTAATTGTAAAACATCAACAACCTTGCAGGAGTTACTTAGAGAGTACTTACATTACAGCATAAACAACAACATTAATTGTACGACTTCTCCGAAAACAGACAAAAAAACTACTTTCCATATAAATGTCCGAATAGCTGATCGATTTTGAATGAAAAGTCGATTGGGTTGGGTGGGTTGGTAGACTTTTGGTTAGAGGTCTTGATATAATTTGGATTAAAATACTTCGGTTTATCAGGATTATTTGTAAAAATGTTTATGATGTTAGTGACCTATACTCCTGCAAGGTTGTTGGAGTTTTACAAATAATCCTGATAAACCGAAGTATTTGAATCCAAGTTATATGCAAGACCTCTAACCAAAAGTCTACCAACCAACCCACTTAATGCAAATTATTTATCTAACAAATATCTTAAAATCACTATAAAATAGAATAGTGCAACTATTTCTCTTGCAAAACACGAGACCTAAATGCTGATCAGCAATTATTGAATCAAAGATCAACAATTACAAGATTGTATCGCCGATAGGAAGTCATAAAGATTAATTTTGTTCAATTATATCTTTAGTGGGCAAAGAGACGTTTTATAAAGAGCTTTGAGTGCCATTATAGCTATTGGCACCAGTCTTATCTGTTCTAACGCACATATAGATCCAGATCTGACACTAAGGGTGTTTACTATAATAACCGATAACCACACAGCGTTACAGTAGCGTATCCAATAATTATTGGTCATTACAGAGCTACGTTTACATTCATAAAGGTGTAATGAGAGCTGGAACGATGGGTTCGTGGAGCGATTGTATTGATTAATCTGTTACTAATGTCATATAATGTTATACGGGCAGCGCCATCTCGAGCCGTTAGCGTTGATTCAATTAGCGATATCGCGATCCAATGCAGGTTTGAGTCTATTGACATTCTCGACGCTGCCCAACACTATTATACGCAATTATGCGGCGCCAACGGCTTATTCTTGGATGTGAACATTATTGTGTGGTGATGTATAATCGTGTTTGGCATCAGATGAAGATGATAATTTAAAGTTCTTCGGAAACTATTACTTACTGAAAGTTTATTTCTCACGGGAAAAAATCCAGCAGATTTTACTATTCTCAAAGTTCAATAAAATTACGTGATGCTATTGTTTGTCCCAATTTGGGATACATAATAGGTATCGTCCACTTTATACAAATTATGGGATACGATTCACAATTCGTGCATTACGTGAGTCATATCATAAGTAAAGAGGGCTATTCACAAAGATATTTGAGACCTATATCTTAAACGCTAGTTTCTTACCGAGCGTTTTCACTAGTCAATTTTACAAACAGTCTTATAACAGAATATAAATTTGCAACTAGTCAATTGTCTTGATGTTGAGCATCATCATCATCATCATAAGCCTCTTTGGGCCCATTTCTGGACATAACAAATTCCCAAATTCTTTTACTGGGTCCGGTTTTGCGCCATCGTCATCCAGTTGTGTCCTGCTTGTCCTCTGATGTCGTCAACCCATCGTTTTGGAGGGCGGCCTCGTGGTCTTTTGTTTGCCCATGGTCTCCATTCAAGGATCCTTCTCGCCCATCGTCCTCGATCCATGAGCTACATGACCCGCCCAACTCCACTTACGCTCCGAAATTACTTGCACCACGTCTCTCACCCCGTTTTTCGCCGGATCCATTCATTCCTATTCCTTTCGCGTAAAGTTATTCCTAGCACAGATCGTTCCATCGCCCTTTGCGAGTCTCTAAACTTTAAAGCTGATGGTTAGGTGAGAGACATGGTTTCTGAGCCATATGTGAAGACTGCTGATTTTAAAAGTTGTTCAGATTGATGGTCCCTATCTACCATATTCGGCTTTATAAGGCTTTTACCAAACAACCTGTAGTTAAGAACTAAGTCTTAGAACTTACTTGTTCCGATTTTAGATGTTTTAGCTCCTTTAAATTACGACTTTTACGAAATGTGAAAGTGATATGAAATATATTTATGGCTAGGTTATCAAGTTTGGCCAATATATTTTTGATTATAATGCCATCCAACACTCCTTATCTATCACCAACTAAGATATAAACTCAATTGTTAGTAGAAAAGAACAATACAATACAAAATAGAAGTTTATGCAGTAATCACCTTTATTACAAGCCACAAAAGGATTGCAGTATTCAAATGACCAAAGAGAAACGATACTAAAATGAATACTTTATTACCGTGAATATCAAATGACCATTGGTAAATTATTAAAACAACATACTTAGTAGGGTATTTGCGTTCGGTAAACATTAATAGCATTGCAAATGTTGATTTCTAATGCTTAACCGTAAACTAAGTACCTATGTAATGTCGTCGGAATATTATGAATACATAGGTACCAGTGCACTGTTATCTTGCTGATATAGCGTTATGAATCGACTCTTTCTAGAATGATCTGTGAGAACTGAGAATCATAATATAAGTTTTTATAAGGTATTATAGGTACGTATAATCATAAAGTTAACACCCCCCGTTGACTGTAAATTAACTAAACGATATGATAAAAGCGAAAGTGAATAACCTAAAAAATCGTAATTTTCATTTAGACTTTGAGGCACAGATAAAAACATTGAAGCTATTCCGAGTCCATTGCGTAGGTACCTATATTACCTATCTTATCTACAAACTTCTAAGTAAGTATCTGATATTTATATTGGAAATAATTATACTTACAATTTTTAAGAAGAGTGCTCAGATCACAGACCTATATCTGTGGCTCAGATATATTTGAATTGAGATTTGCGCTTTTAAAAGCTGAGTGTTTCGTATTTCAGCTGTATGGATTTATAGAGTGTGCAACGTGGAATTGACGGTATTGTCTCAACAGCTGGTCGCTATCTGTGCAGCCTATTGTTCGATGACGATTAGTCACTGGAGAACGAAGGCCATTAACGGTACAATGTGTACAGAGTACCCTTGAAAGTACTCTGAAGGTAAAAATGGCTTCTGTTCTGATTGTAACCAGCTAGCTTTTCTAGGAGTATGGTGAAAATTCGTCGATTTAAAAAAAAAAGAAAAGAAAAGAAAAGAAAGAAAGTCTAGGCCATTAACAAAACAAATACCTATATATATAAGTACAATAAATAATGTGGATTACTATTTAGTTTTTATTTCGCATCAACGCTGCTGAATTTTATTAATAGTTAAATAGGTAACTAAACTAAGTAGGTAGGTATGTGTTTTGGTTAGTTTGAGCTTGAGACTTCGCAATCCGAGCAAAGACTGAAGCAATAAAATATCAAGTACCTCCTTAACCAAAACATTGATTTCCGTTGTGTCTATGATGCAGCGTTTATATGTAGCGTACCTACCATTACAATGTAATCTGCCATTTACCGAAATGACCAGCATACCTACCGAGCAATGGAAAGCTTTTCGGTTCAATTCAATGTATCACAGATGTCACGTGAACGACTTATTAAGTCTTCTAACTTCTAACATATTCTAACATATTTAATAATTCAGAATTTGACAAGTTTTAATAATTTACTAACTTTTCTTTATCAAACTTATAATTTCCAAAATGGACGCTGTGCTTGCATTGCCATGCCACTGAAGTTGAAAGTGAAAAGCGGTGGAAAATTATTGACAAACATCCATAGACATTTTTGACATATTTGACATATTTTATAATGTGAGCCCTTTTGGATGGCGAAGGGAAATGAATCGTGGGGCCTATGTGTTGTTGTAATTGTGTTTTTTTTTCTGTTTGTTGTTGTTTTATATTTATTTTTTGGATGACATGTTGTAATTTTTAAATAGGTACTTAGTTTGTTTGTAATAATTATTATTTTTGAATCATTTTATTGTTTGCATGCTATACTATTGTTGGCTGAATGGGAGGAAATGTTATTAATTCTATGACCTATAAATGTACCTGTCTCTTCTTGGACATAAATGAAACTCCAAATTGTGGAAATATACTTGGTTTATAATGAAATTTAGCAAATACAAATGATTTGAATGCAATCAATGTCGACAGTTTCGTATGAGGTTTTTAGGATAAAAAAAAGTGGAAGGTAGTACCTATATATAAAAAATATTGTACTTCTGCCGCAGTTGACAGTTGCTGGTATGAAATACACAGGCGCAAACAGTACCCCAAAGCAATAAATATATTTCTATTTCTATTTCTTTTGGACTTGATCTCCAAATAAAGTTATTATTATGGTTACTAAAAAACTTTTAAGACATAAAATAATATATCTTGTGGGCGATAAAAAAGAGAAAACGGATAAATGATGCGTGTATTTACTGAAATACGAGCAGTCGTTTGCTGTCCTAAGAAGGTGGTAAACAACTATCTCTTACTAGTTAATAGCTGAGACAATATTAGTTAGTGGTTAGGTAAACACGCCAAAACGGTATATCGGAGACATTTTTTTTATCTAAGGCGGTACCTATGGTACCTAAGTTTCTTACTGATTTCAGGCTTTAATAGTGGTTCTTTAGTTAGAAGAAGTTATAAGAAGACCTTTATCAGAAGATTACTTTGCCTCTACTTTTTTAGTTTAATTAATGACTTTACTTTAGATTTTGAATTTGATTTTTAGTCTTTTTGGGAAAACAAAACAAACAGTGACTTAAAACAATTACAGTTTTGCAACAACCCTGGCTGCGTACGTCGTTGAAAATGTTATAAGTAACTATATAAAGTTCGCCTTTAAAATTACGTAACGTCATCAATGGCGTAACATCTCATTGTTGTGTAAATATTTTGTATCAAAAAAGGAAGAAAACGCTTACTTTTGATGAACACAACGTGCTATTCACATGTTTCATTCATTAATCGCGTTGTGTGCGCGCGCGCCTTAATGCGGGCGGGGCCAAGCCCAAACAGAAAGTACGTAGGTACTTGCATTTTCATTACGCTTGACTCATTAATTACGTAGATATTAATTGACTGCGATGTGCGTAAACGTACTACTTGGTATGTGACGAAACTTTTGTTTTACTTTGGGTTGTATGTTTTGAAGTTTTTTTTTTTCATTTAGATGTGGCACCGGGGCTTTGATTAGGATTTACGTTTAGCTTAATTTTTTTAGCCATTTTTGTATTTATCTATATTTTATGTCATTGTGCCATATCGTGGCTGTCGCCTAGTTCTAGTTGACCTAGAATCATGAAATCTGCAAAAATACAAAAATACCGAAAATCGTAATTTTATAGTTTTATCACAATCATTAAAAAAGTTCTTTACTTGTCTTCGAGCTAGAACAATTTTTGAAGAGGCAACCGTAGCAGCGCGCCGCGGCGTGGTTGTATAAAGCGCTTGTAGGAGCTGTTGCTATACTTTGATAAAGGGCTCTTTGTCTAAAAGTACTGAACCGAATAAAGCCCCGAGGTGACGCCATTGTAAGTGATAGCTAATAAAAGTACTATAGCGTAAAATTAACATGTCACGGTTATTGGTTTCTGTAGTGATATTAAACGTTTATTAGGATTAATGATCAGTGTAAATCACAGGCGGAGCAGACTATCTTCATTCAAATTGTACTTATTTTAATGTAATAGCACGCGCTACGACAAATCACAAAAGTATTTTTTTTACATAATTTGAATGTATTCAACATGTAGAATCTTCGCAGATTTGCAGTTTTGAACAACAACATAAAGACCACTTAATAAGCCCAGGTGAATTAAGTCTAAGACGTATTAAAATTATTTATATACTATATTTATATTTATGTCAGTGTGTATATTATAATATTATGTTTTATTTATAGTACTTAAGTAATTGTTGAGTATTTTAACTATGTAGTTCTATCATATTATTTCTTTTTTACCCTGGTTGTGCACCCTACCACACAAAGTCTCCAACTCACACTAAGGTTGACTGGTAGAGAATGCCTAAGGCATTAAGTCCGCCATTGTACAATTGTGCATAAAGAATTTTTATTTTTCTATTTTTAGTGTAAGTACCTTCTATCTGTATTAGGTAGTGTAAGTATATTATTTAGGTAGAAAAATCGTCTCAGCCAAACGTGAGATAATCGCGGAGAAACATACATACATACAAACTGAATATCTCCTTTTTATGAAGTCGGTTAAAAAGACTACACAAAGGTATCCATTTCCCAAAAAAATCATCTAATTCGGTTCAGAAATAACAAAGTCGTCAATGTAGTTGATGTAAAATCATAGTATTTTAGGATTACTTGAAAACTACTGAACCGATGTGAAAAATAAATAAATGGGACCATCTCGCAAGAAAACTCAATCGAACAAAAAAAGAATCATCAAAATCGGTTCATAAATGTCGAAGAAACGCGCGAACAACGATTAAAAAAAAAGTATACAATCGAATTGAGAACCTCCTCCTTTTGATGAAGTCGGTTAAAAAGTACAGTAAATAATATCAAGTTGCAAACCAACTTTCTTTTCTCACATTCGACCAAAGCTTTTCAGAGTACTCTTTAATATCGAAGTTCGCGTTCAAGTTTGCGAGTTATCTCGATCGCGAAATTATGAAAGCGAAATAATGCCGTCCGGTTTAGCACGCCAATCAAACTGTTATACGGGATCACGTAATTACTGCAGATTAGATTAGCAAAACCAACAAGTAGTGTGATTACATTAATCCTAATATTAATCTGTAGTTATAAATCGTACTCACCGCGAAGAAGATTCCCACTTTCATCGCATCCTCATCTCACGACGAAAATACTCGTAATAAGTTTCTTGTTTATTATCTACTTATTTGATTTACAATTATAATATTTACGTCTTTTAGGCGAAAACAATATGCTTCAGTACCTATGAATTAATATCTTGTATAATTCTCTCTAATTTTGAATCTTATAATTTTTTAACTTAACTTTTATTTCAGAAAACGAAAAGATTTTCTTTAGTGTAAAAGATTTCAACGCAAATATTAAAAACGTATAAAAAACTTTGCATATTCTTTAAAATTAATTAACAAAGAAAATAACCACAGAGAATCTAACAAAGTACTTCGAATTCACGTCTTTATCTTAGCACTAGCTTCCGCCCGCGACTTCGTCCGCGTGGACATTTGATAAAATCCTCATGTTTTAATTTCATTAAATTCTGATCAGCCGTTTTACGTGATTAGGCGGGTTCCCACCAAGCGCGCTGCCTCACGAGAAATGTGAAGATAAGACCACTTTCTAAGAAACAATAGGCTGAGGTGCTATTGCTCATTAGGCCACAATTAGGCGCTTGGGCTGCTAATGGGTTAAACGTTAACAATTTACGCTTGCACATTGGGTAACAGCGTATTACTCATGGTGTATGTACCTACCTATGTGGAACAAATAATGTGAAAACATTTCGTAAAGAATAGATTTTCATTTGGTTTTTGGCGCCATTTTGTCCAGTTCAGTTCGGTGGCTATTTTAATTATTTGCAAATTGTTTATAGTGGATATTGTGTCTTAAAATCGGTGCAGTTTAGTGGTTCAAGTGTCTACGGATCTGAACAATATGTGGGATAATTGAAATAGGCGCGATCTTGGTTGTGTGGAGCTGAGATTTTTTTTGTAGTGGTGGCTACCTCGGCAGAACTAACCGAGAAACTGTCTTGATATACTTTGTGCCAAATGCTCCAAGCAGCATTAGAATGTGATGCACCCGCATTCTAATGAAAATTGAAACCATATCTACCACTGAACTATTCAACACTTGACACTGGCAAAAATTACTTTCAAGAGGATAGTATAGATTGCTAAAACAAAAATAAGAAGAAGAAGAAGATTTTCATTTGTTTCATATTGTACTTACTGAAAAAAAAATTTGAAAGTGTAGATTTTAATTTGTTTTCTATTGTACTGAAAAACATTAGATTTTCGTTTGTTTTATATTGCGGATTTATAGTCCAGTTGAAGTATTGATTGCAGAAAATCATTTTGGGCAGACTAGATTTTTATTTGTTTCAAATTGATAAAGATTCGATTGCAGAAATATTTGGAAGAGTTGATGTTCATTTAAGTAAGTTCAAAAGGTAAGTACTTTATTAAAAATCTTTGAACTAAAATAGTTAACTAATTTTAAGATTACCAATTTATGAATGATAAAAAAAAAACACAAACTTTAATAAAATATGTTTAGATACTTAATTATTTTTAATAACTTACAAATTATTACTTGCCTAATCTTATTTTTGAACAGTTCTTGTACTTTCTATAAAACAAAAAATAATGTGCGAGTTTCTACAGAAGCCAACACCACATAATGGGTTTTATCAGCTTGTTGCTCCACCCATTTATCTATCCCAATATGCAAGTAATCGGATCATAGAAAATATCCGATTCCAGGAATACAATGGGAAAACTTAACTAAAACCTGGATTCGAACCCAAACAAACGACAATTTAAAACCGCGCGGACACACAATACACCACGCAGTCATGCAGTGACGTGACGAAAATACGGTTATCATTAGACGTAATGTATTGCAGCGCCATCTATCGAGCTTGGGAGCAAGTAATCTTTTTACTGTTTACAATATTCATATTAGAAAAAAACGAATTAAAAAGAAAATACAGTTACGAAATGGTAAGACATGATAAAAACAATATAAGTGGGTACAATGAAACATGAAATGTAAGCAAAAAATACAAGTTGTTTAACAAGTATACCAATTTTCCGGCTCATTGGTCATATTAATAGAAAAGTGAAAGTGATCGAACTTTTATGAGCACGATAGTGCTTTAAGGCGGTTGTATGACCGAAAGTGGCGCCCTCAGAGGTTTGATTCAATAAGTTATTAATAGAAAAAGATTTTAATAATGTTTATCGTGGAGAATTTAGGCCCCATGGTCTAGTATTTTTAGAAGGTATCACTACATGCCCTCGTAGTCATTCGTAGAAGTAGATAGCAAATGTGTCAAAAACGGCTACTTTTAGTAGTTTTGCTATCTACTTCTAGCAGTGACTACGAGGGAATATAACGATACCGTCTAAAAATACTAGACTGTAGGCCCTAAAATCTCCACGATAAACATTTTTAACATTGTGCATTAGAATTATAATATTAAATATAATTCACCGCGGCGCCACTTTCGCTCAGGGTACCACCTTAAAAGGAAACTGTTATTTTCGGCATGACCATTATTATAATATTTTCTGTGTTAGATTGTGTAATGTGTATGGTGAATTCTAACCACGCATAATACTTGCATAGACAGACAGAAGGTTTTGTAATTTTCGAAGTAGAAGATAATCTCAATAACTACTTAGATACTTACTTATATCCAAATTAAAAATAATGTTTCACCCGAATAGAAGGCTACATTACCCCTAAGAACAATAGGCTATATTTTAAATTCTAAATTCTACGGAAAGCGAAAATTATACGCAAATGAAAACAAAATATTTTCAGGGTTTTCTTTCGTGAAAATGTTCAAAAGAGATCATAACTAGTATTTCCACTTGTTTAACATTTTATTAAACTCTGCGGCAACTGCAATATATTAGGGCACAAAATTCTACCTACAAAAACTAAGTTAGTCGGACAGCTTACAAAGAGACTTAAAAAGCTATCAACTTTTTAAAGCCTACTTAATAAGCTGCCTTACATAATCGTAAATTATTTACTCTCGTACTTATAAACTTGTTTAATTTCTTAATGGTTTGTTTTTATTTCCGTCGCGTTACGTTTAGATTGAAACGGCGATAATACTCGGTTAATTTCCTCCGCAAGAAAGCCCCTGTGTCACTATGTCTCTTGACATGAATCTCATGATCTATAGAAGATAGTCGTGTGAACGAATTCAAAGAGGATGTGTTTCGGACACTTGGACATCGTACAAAGAATATCAATTTCGGAAGTTTTTTTTTGTGGGAACGCTTCTAATATCTGCTGACATATGTATAGATATTGGGTCCCCAACTCCCCACCTATGATATTGGCATTTTTTATGATTAAAAATATTTATAAAATGCTTGATATTACATCGAATAATGACCATAAAACTATCAGTAGTGAAAAAAATCCTTGTTATAGTTTTCTAAACATAAAAAAATACTTTAAAATGAACTCCTCTTTTTGATAGCAGAAATGACCACTTTATTTGTTTTAACTTAGCCAAAACTTATTTTTTTCGCTTAACCTAAGGGCATACGTTATCTTAGTGTTTAAACATTAGCGCATAAAAGTTTTAAAACATTAACGTTCATGGTTGTTAAGTAAATTAAGAAAATGTTAGTATGGAAAATGCATTTAACTTTAAATTTAACTTCTTTAAAATTCTACCTCGAAAACGCCGATTTCATAGGTATTTTTCCAGTCTCGTGTAGTTACTGTAATTATTAATTTTACACAATTTCCATCGCGGATAGCTATAAATATTTGTTTTATAAACTCTTATTTAAATGGTACTTGACGAAGTAGAAAGCAAACAGTTTATACTTAGAATTAACATTTTAGATGAACTTCTGGTTTTCTTAGAACTTATTTATAACATAAACGCTTAAAAAAATAGCTGATAAGCCGAAGAACAAACTGAGAACGATGGTCATTTCTTGATAGTAGAATTATAATGGCATCATCATTAAAGCTTGTACCTATTACGATAACGAATATAGGAAATAACAGTAAAGTTGGACCGAATTGCCGTTCATTATGTCATAAAATACTTGTATGAAATTCAATATAACTTTTATTCCCACTGCATAGAACATAAAATACATTACCAATTATTTCAACGACCGAAGCTATAAGTTTGTTTTCTTTAACAAGATTGTTTCAACGAAAAGACTAAGAAGCCCTTCGTTACGTCTCTAATTGCTCGAAGTAACCGGTATGATATTAAATTTCCCGCAGGCTTACGCAACAGCACCATCGTGATCGTTTCGTGATCGTCAATTTGACATTACAACGTTAACGACGACCACGGCTTTACAATACATGAGTGTCGTTATTTCTTTATTTCTATCGTTATTTCACATGCTAGTGCCCGTGTGCGTGGTTCTAAAAAATATCATAGTTTCGTTTATGGTTCATGTAGGGTAACCACGTAAGTGGCACTCAGAGTACCTATATTTATTAGTCTCTGAAAATAGGTCCTCGGCTATATTTCTTTTCGAATAATTTGCAAAAAGATCAAAAATGTTCTCCTCTTTGCGTTCAAATATTTATTTCTCACTAAGTATATCGCAATACCTATAAAGTGTTTGTGAGCTAACAAATTACGAAATACTCTATATAATCTGAAAAAATAAGTGTTATAGGTATATAAGTCGTTTTACACATTTTAATTAAAATGTGTAGGAAAACTTTCCATTCGATACTTCTTATAAAAAAATTATACTCGCTTAAAGTATCGTATTTTTCATAGTCACCCTATATTTTTGACTTACAAGATTACTCTAACTCTATGGTAATGACATAGCTAAGACAAAACACACCATTCACGCAACGACATAAAGAGCTACAACCAAATGGATTGTCGTAAACTTTAATCTTTAAGCCGAAACAATGCAAATATTGTTTTAAATCAAAGGAACCATATTACATTAAATATAGAGACATTCATAAGATTCTGAAAAATGTCGTAGCGTGTATGTCTACTTAAATCTTCGTGGCCTCCTCCGTCATAGACAACATGTGGAAGTGGTCAGTCGCAACTGCTTACGCAAATGCACAATTTTGACAATGATTTCGTAAAAGATCACGAATTCCACAGATAATAAATACCACTATCCAAAACCTTGTAGTTATCGTCAAAATGTTACCCTTATTGCGTATTTTTCCCTCAATGTATGGTATTCATTCATGACTTGGGGGTTTTTATTAATTAATTAGGGAATTTTGTAGTTCATTTCGTACTTTTCCCTTAAGGTGGCTACCCCACCGAAAATGGCGCCCTCAGAAGTTTTTATTTATTAAGTTATAAGTAGAAAAAGATTTAAATAATGTTTAACGTGGAAGCTTTAGGGCCCATGTTCTAGTATTTTTAGAAGGTATCACTACATTCCCTCATAGTCATCCGCAGAAGTAGATAGCAGTTTAAGCAGTTAATTATACCATCTAAAATTACTAGACTGTGGGCCCTAAAAATTCCACGTAAAACATTATTAAAATCGTGTATTAGAATTATAATATGAAATAAAATTCACCACGGCGGCGCCACTTTCGCTCAGGGTGCCACCTTAATGTATGGTATTCATTAATAACTTGGGGGTTTTTATACAATAGGTAATTTTGAATTTTGACAAACAGGAATATCAACATTATAGGTACCTACATAATAGATACCTACCTAGAGAACTTTATTACCTCTTTAATATAGCACAGATAATATTATAATACTAATAATAGGCATATTTTGTCACCGTTCGCCCTTTTACCAATGATATCAATTATTTTAACATTTTAGTGTTCAGAATATCTCAAGCTCTCCTGTAAAATATGTCTGGAATAAGATACAAGTATCTAAGATAATTTGGTTTAGGGCAGCCGAGCAGCATACCTTTTTTATTTTTAAATTTGAGATTTAGGATTCTCAATGTTTTTATACAATACTAAATAACATACCTAAGTACTATCCCAGCAAATTATACCACACAGATTTGTAATGAAACGTTTTATTCATGTAATACAAAATTTAATTGATATAAACTACTTTCTTTCAAAAAATTTCACAATGTACCTCTTCAATACCTTGTATTGTACTTAAGTATACATTTTTCAAGAGTTTCTTCTTCGGCGCTATTAAACTCACTTTTTCGTAGGATTATGCGATTTAATTGATAAATTATACGTAGGTATGCCGCTTTGGAGCATAAATCTTTTGTATCTATAATAGATTTTTTTTTATTAATAAATTGTTTTTTCCTGTCTCTGCATTTGTAAGCGCTTTAATCACAAATCATTCTCATAAATTTTCGAGCTGAAACAACAAACATATAATTAAAACTTTACTTAAATAATAATTTTCAAAACTTGTTTGAAGCTGACATTTGCACCTGATTGACACCAAATTGTCACTTTTGCGATGCAAAGACAAAAAGTCTATGTGGTCGTTCATCGTTATCTTTACTTTGCGAATGTGCCTTTGCGTACCAATTTGACAGGCGGTGTCAGTTATTCATAGTGAAATAAAAATTCGCGGTATAAGATCTTAGTTGCTAGATAGAGCAACGAAAAACGTCGATAGAAAGCTTGACTCGCTGACTATATCTTACACTGTTTTACGATCACGATCACGACGGTCGTCAAATTGTGCTGTTGCGTAAGCCTGCCGATTGTTAACGATTGACGGTGGCATTTCAATAGCTTTTACGGCTGCTTGTAAAATTTAAATACGATACCTCCTATAAAATTCTAAGATACCTACTTCATTTTTAATAAAACACGCTTTATTTCATTGCCCTAGCTAGAAATTGTATAACTAAAGCCTTCATAATAACTTAATGAGTGCTATAAACGCAGGACATTAACCCAAATAGTGGCATAAAAGTTAATAACCTCAATGATCTTCTAAAACTATGATAGTCCGTATCGTTCGTTTTTATATACCGGCAATAGTGTTGCTCCAGCCGATTGCTTTCCACGCGTACTAAAACATAATAAAAGTTTCGCAATGAGGTACGGAAGAGTATAGGTATCCTGGGGCCGGTATCACGCGCGAAACTCTAAAATTACGTTATAAACAGTTTCACAGCCGAGTGTACCGCGGAATAACAAAACAACATTATCGGAAAGTTACGGTTTTGTTTACAGAGCCGCCGCGGCGTCCCGGGGGGCACGGTGAAGGGGAAAAATGGGAGTTTTCCCGCGTTAAAATTCGTTTTAAGGACGCCATGTTTTGTTTCGGTCGGGCTTGTCAATCCGCACGCATAATTGGAACGCGTGCCGGATTACTGACGCGCCTTATTTAATCAAATCCTTTATTTAACATACATATTATACGAATAAACGCGGAAATGAGCGTGAGACTTTTTTATTATACTTCTAGGGCAGGCAACAGCAGCAACAAATGAAAAAAAACTCATTCCATTTAATATTGTTCTCTCAATGTTGGGTACAAATTGTAAACAAGCGTAAAAGCTGGCTGAAAACACGGTCTCCGTTTTAAGGCTCTGCTTAATTTGCCCTCCAACAAATTAATGAATAAGCCCATTTACGAAATTGCTAATTACCTGACCATTTAATGAGGTCGCGCGCCAGCGGCCCGTCAGGCTATTTTAATTACATTTTTAATTTTGTCGAATAACGTTGCATGAATTATGTTTTTGTTGTAAATATGCCGCTCACTGGGAATTCGCTGACTGAGCCTTGTTTTGTTTTGTTCAAATTGATGTTACACTTCTATTCCTTTAAATAAGTGTATTTAAAGGTTATTGTTTTTTTTACATATAAAACTATGTGCAATTGCATACGGCGTATGAATGTAGGTATCCGAATCAATACCTTTAGACTCTGCATTTGGCAGTAACCTTGTTTAGCTAATTAGAGCGTTTTAGCGAATTAGACCCTTACCTTATATTACCTTACCTTATAGGTAACTAATTCGTAGTAATTTAAATGGATTTTGTTTGTTTGCGACGACATCAAAATGTTGCTTACCTGTAACAAAAACAATGACATTAAATGTATGTTTGTGAATCTTAAAAACATCGAAGTCTCGAAAGTTTAACCAGATAATCTGCTTTCCTTAAAAAAGCAATTCAATTCAATTCAATTTTTTATTGCTATTCCACAATGGTTGTTCGGTCTTAGATTTATCAAAATGGTACATTATGGGCCCTGTCGGGCGCAGCAAATTAGAAGGGAGGAGGGCATAATTTTATTTACTCATGCAACCATAATTCTATTATTTAAGATTTATATTAACTTAAATATTTATCTATTATCAAGAAAATAAATACAAGTTTAATAAGTAATATTATTAAAATAATTGTTTCATTAATTTTTTTATTTTTAATTATAACATTAATTACTTATTTTATGTTTTAATTTTAAATCTCATTGACTAATCTAATTTTTTTTAGTAGTACAAAATTTCAGTTAATTATTTTAACAATATAATATAGCACACATAATGTAATCACGATTTCAAGTAGTTTTTCCATGTAAGTATAAACTCACTATTCAATTATTCACCAATTTAATTTGATCACCGCCGACAATGGCTAAAACAGCTTAGGTATCTATTATAATCTTAACACGTGCTAGATTTAGCTCTAATGTAGTGAAAGCTTCTTATTTATGGATAGATGCTATGCATTTTATTTCACTATTAGCCTCCATAGCACTCGGCGCCAAACGGACTTTAACATAATTTATGTTAAATAGTACATTATTATTTTATTCGAAACATTTATGTCGGCGTAACTTATGATACGACCGCTCGTGTCAATGAAGATTTAATTTTTTATGAAATATTGATGGAAATGACACGTGCCGTGCATTTCTATGTTGAATGCTTATTTAGTGACCTTGGAAAATCTTCATAGTCAAGTCATATTGAAGGCGTTTTGAGAAAAAAAAATGTGTTTCGTTTATTTTGACTTTTGGAAATGTTTCTTCTTCTACTTACGTACTTTTGCGTCTTCTATTTTTATTAAATGTTTTGATCGGTTTTTGAGTACGGGTCAGTTATTCGTGACCACGACAACTATAAAGGTTGAAAAAGCAAAATTCAAATAAGAAAACCAATCAAAACATCTAAAAACCTTTTAGGGAGAGCGCCCACGAGCAACTTTTGTCTTCGCAACTATATTTTGTCTCTCACATGGTTTGAATGAAAGTTGCCGACTGTCGCATCGCTACGTGTGCGATACAAACCTAGACTTGATGTGAGAGACAAAATAGTTGCGGAGAAAAAAGTTGCTCGTGTGCGCTGGCGCTTATAAAATCGCTTTAGTATCCGTTTAAAAAGTTTTATGGCTTCATGATCTTTATTTTGACTGATAATAAAATAAAGAACGACTTATAAGACGGGAATTATAAACCTATAAGTAATTATTAGTGATGGGTGCATGCGTGATCCGTTGATCGCGTTGCGCGTGAGTAGGCAGTGGGTCAACTAATATAAGCACATAAGTCGTAATGACCGCTCTTGACGGGCGCCGGGCGCCGGGCGCCGGCTAGTGAAATCACTCTCAGTAATAATAAATAAAGTTCATTAATCCATAAGTTGGTACGATTGCCCCCGTATTATGTTATTATGCTATAGGGACTGATTTTGTGACTTGACGAAGAAAGAAATTAATAATGATATGTATTTGTTCAAGTAATTTAGTGAGTGAGATTAGAGATATCATAAAAAATATTTGAATTACTGAATTATTGAAAATAAGTAATACAAAATGAAATATTTTCATCTAAAGAATTGTAATTAATAACAGCATAACATAACGCTTGCTTGCCAAGTGTGAAGTAAAAACTTCATGATACATAATGAAGGCACATGAAAGTACATAGACTTAGAACCGTAAACTTATATAAGTATTTAATTCAAATTAACTTGTTAAATTCATTTTTAAAACACCCATATTGAAGTCATGAGTTTGTATACTGTGTAAGATTGTATACTGATTGCAACTAACTGTAAACACAAGAAGCTCGAGAGCTGGCTTCAAGAGCGAGTAACATGTTAAAACGTTTTGACGTGCAGTAGGTAAGTATTCAGGTAGAGTTGATTTGTCAAACGTTAATCTGAAGACGGCAACGAGTGCTTGTAATGAATGAACATGCAAATAGTATGTGAATGCGAGGGACTCATTGTTGACTCGGAATTTACGAACATCTGGCTTTTCATTCGAAGTCGATGCAAATCTTTAGTTTAAGCTCAAGAATCCCGTTTAATTTAAATTTAATAAAAAGATAAAAAATAAAGGCTTATCTATATTTATGAAACATATTATCAGCCGCACAACACCCACTGCTGGGTTTATGCATGAAACATAACTTTTCTAAAAATAAATTTACCTGCAGCGACACAGTATTTTTCATTATCAGTTGTACGTAACAATCAATCAAACTGTAAAAATAAAGAACTATGTATCATGACCCTTTCGACGCATAGTGCCAGAAACGCAAATTACCGTACACGCTAACGACCATGTTTTCAACAGCAAAATTTGCGTTTCTGGCACTATGCGTCGAAAGGATCATGACATTACAATATTGTTTCATGTTAAAAACTCAAATCTACACGACAACACGAGCTGATCGATAAGTTAAGAAGAAGTGAATTTTTAACTAAACACTCGAGTCTCGACTGATGTGTGTAATGTATTATAGACTAAACTTGGAATTTTGGCGCCAGCCGATGTTTAGAGAAAGCGTCGTCTCCGGTAGTTTAGAACGCCAATGTCATTGAGCGTCCCGAAAAAATACAAGTTTTAATAGCAGCTAGCGGCCAAAAGAGGCTAGCTCTGGCACATACGCGTTTTGTTAAAAAATATTCACAGATTTTACAGTCCCCGCAAGAATCGGAGCATTGAAAATGAACCCAAAAATTTACGAAAAACCAAAATCAAATCTAATTCAAAATCCTAATAAGTATATTTTTAAAGGTATCTAGGTAGTGCCTATTTATTTTAAAGATTGTGACACGAGGCGAACCGCTGACTGCCGTTCACACGTGTCTCGATAAATTCCTCAACTTTTGGTACTATTCCCATCTCAATCCTCCCAAAATCCTCGGAGATATGGTCAAAAATACGTCTCAGTCGATTTGCATCTGATAACTATTTTCAATGGTAAAAGTATAATTATCAGAGGATAAAAAAATATCTTGTGTTGATTATTCCATGGATTTAATACATTACCTTGGCATTTATAAATTTTTAATAGTTGTTGTTCATCAGCCATTTTTAATGTCCCCACTGCTGGGGCACAGGCCTTCCTTATGGGTGGATAATTTTTAATTATTATTTTTAAAATAAGACTACTTACCTACCTACTAAAGAGGTTTACTTGGAAAAACGTTTGAATATTTAGAAGTTAGAGAAGTATTCCGTACATAGCCGGTAATCCCTGTACGAATAATATAAATACCTTATCATACTACCGATTATTTTAGTTTCTAGATTTTTGTCAACAAAATATAGGTAAACGAAAGCAATAATCTAACTCCTAATAAAATTCAGTAGCCATGTCAGATTTAAATCGATAACGAATGTACTGCGGCTTGTTTTTAGCTGGCTCTTTGACAAACGGCGCCGACTGCCAGCACAGACCGGTGCAATTTGTAGTTACATCAGAATCAGTACAGGAAATCATGAGAATTTAACTGCTCTAGACATATTTCACTAGTTTATGGTTATTTACATAATTTACAGTACCTTCTTATTCATCTATGAATACTATTGTAATTGTAAATACTCGAAGTACTATGGTATGTCAAATAACCTTCAAATTACTTTTGAATAACACGTAAATAATATAGTAGAAATATATAAATACAGAAAATATAGAAATAAAATTAAGGAATTTCAAAAGTTTCTATTTTTCCTTATCAAATTCGAAAAAATATTGGTTATTTTACTGTGTAATTTTCTTCTAGATTGGGCGCGCTTTCAGTTTTTCTTTGATTTTCCATTGCCTGAGGTATATCTTTATTCAACCCAAAAGCACGAAGTTTTTCAATTCGCGCGAGTTGGAAGCCGTATCAAAAGAAAATAGTTTTTTGTTCAACAAGTGAGCAAATATATTTTTTGCTGCGTGTGCCATCTTTAAATTACGAACTAGCGAAAGTAGTATATCATTTTGACTTGATTTGATTCTTACATAGACTACTGAGTGAGCACACAGAAAAAATGCTCTTGTGTGAAACGTACAACTTTTCACCTCTACTAGCGAGAAAACTCGCCGCAAATGCTGCGAGCTTGAGGAAAGTGATTCACGCTTACTCGCAGCAAAGAGCAATTTTGCTGCGAGTTTTTACGCACCAAAGCGCCCTTTTCGTGCTGGAGAGGTACAAAAGATTGTTACTTCGCGCAAGTCGTAAGCCAGTAGCATAAGAAAAATGAGTTTCTATTTAAGTTGAATATTTCTACGAATGGCACCGCGTTATCATCAGGTATGTTATCAAAGTTTACAAAGCCGCTGATAACCTGTGACCGAGTAGGTAATTTAGTAATCTGATTAAATGTAAACTAGTTACACCATTAGAACTTGTAGATGTATTGATTACGCTATATTTGTCAGATAGTTGTCTAACTTTTATCTCGTATTTTATCTACAGTTAGAACCTTATATTAAAAAATCTCACTTTGGTTTGAGATATCGCTATTCAAAATTTTCCCAACTGGCGAGTACCGAATAATTATGAAAAAAGAGATTTTGCAGAGCGAACAAAGGGCTTTCTATTATTTTCTTTTATGATCACCGGATGCAGGATATCGTTCGAGGTTCAAAGCTTTGTTTTCGGATCTGTAATTTACTGGTTGACTGGTTGAAAGTGCACAACATCGCTCACCTTTGAATTCTGACAGTTTGAAAACTCCTGGGCTGAGAATGTGGCCGAATACCACCTTATTGCATATATTTGTTTTTTTTATAGTATTTTGGCAATAATTCTGATACGTTTTTGTTCGGCTGTCATAAAAAGATATTAAATGAAACGCTTCTTGAAAAAAAACATGTTTTCTTAATATACAAAAATTCAATGAATACTATCGTTGAAATGTGCCGTTACCACAGCTATTCTAATGAATAATCTAAATACATTTCATTTATACAATAATTAAAAGAAATACGCATTGTAATCCGTAAAAATTAAAAAAATATTTCAATTCTTTGAAAAACGTGAAAGTTATTACTTGAGTAGAGACTATTGGCTTGTGGATTCTATGAGTATCAGTAGTGTTGTGGTATTTTTCATAATCAAAAAACAATTTTGAAATTAGGAATATGAGGAACATGTAAAATCTAAAATCATTTTTTTTTGTGTTATGTTCTATCCAATAATGCAATACAACTACATATTAAAACTCAAATCACCTGCAAATATTATATACTTATATACTTTCGAAAAATTATGTAGGTAATGAATACTGTTCAGGTGAAATTTACAATAGGCTAATAAAACGATAATTTATTTCAAAGTTTTATACATAAATTATTTTTCGGTACACTTAACTGTCTTGCAGTAATCCGATATGATGTGATACAAACATGTGTGGTCTTCGACTTATTAGTCACCTACTTAAGTACTTTGCTTTTTATTAACGCTTTTATTGAGCTGCCAATGTCAATCGTACATATTTTATCTTTAGACACAATTTCATTCTTAATACCGGTCTGAGGACTAAAAACTTTAAGAAGCGTAAAGGTGGTAAAAAATTGCTGAATCATTTATTATTTTAAAGAAGTTTATTTACGCGGTTCTGGATTCTTAGCAACCAGCAGTTTCTAGGAATTTTGGAAAATACGAGCAGGAATTTTGAAAATAAATTGCTAACATACTTTTTGAGAGAGGTCAGCACAGCAAATTAAAAAACATATTCAAAATCATCTAAGTAGGTACAAATTCATGCGTACCCAGGTTCTGGGCCAAGGGGGGGGGGGGTAAAATTTATTGTAAATCAAATATACTCATCAACTTTGTCTAGGGATACAGGTGTTATTTAATCTTTTAGAATGCTGGTCAGATCAGTTAGGTGTGTATAGCGATCTGAATCTCTGGATAGCTATCATCAGATCACAGCACAGCACAGTACATCCCCGGCAGAAAACCAAGGCTTTCAAAGTTACCTCGTTTGTATGAAAATAACACCTATATCCCTAGACAAAGTTGATGTGTGTATATTGTATGGCAAATAAGAACATTTATTGATAACAATAGGGATGTTGACTAATGAATAAAATAACGAAATACTAATAAAAATCGTAAACATATTAAACTTTTAGAGTAGCTTGTATACCTCTTGGTTTTTAACCGACTTCATCAAAAGGAGGAGGTTCTCAATTCGATTGTATGTTTTTTTTTTTTTTTTTTTATCGTTGTTCGCGCGTATCTTCGACATTTATGGACCGATTTAGATAATTCTTTTTTTGTTCGATTGAGTTTTCTTGCGAGATGGTCCCATTTAATTTTTTTTCAAATCGGTTCAGTAGTTTACAAGTAATCCTGAAAATACTATGATATTAAATCAACTAACTTGACAATTTTGTTATTTATGAACCGAATTAGATGATTTTTATTTGTTGAGGAAGGGATACCTTTGTGTAGTCTTTTAACCGACTTCAAAAAAAGGGGGTATTCAGTTTGTATGTAAGTATGTATGTTTCTCCGCGATTATCTCACGTTTGGCTGAGCCGATTTTTCTACCCAAATAATATACCTACACTACCTAATACAGAAGGTACTTACACTAAAAATTAAAAAAATAAAAAATTGTTTAAAAACAAAAAAACCGACTTCAAAAAACCTGCCTCTAAAAAAACATACAATCGAATTGAGAACCTCCTCCTTTTGATGAAGTCGGTTAAAAAGCAAGAAATAATATAGAAATCATTAGATACGCATTATCATTGTTATAATAAAACACGTCAATTGAAGTCGGGTGGGGCTTTTAGAATAAAAAAAGGAAGATGTACTCCAGCCCCACCCGACTTTAATGCGTATCTAATGATTTCTATATTATTTCTTGCTTTTTTAGAGGCAGGTTTTTTGAAGTCGGTTTTTTTGTTTTTAAACAATTTTATATATTGCATATTATTTGTTTTATGACCCTTCAAAGTTGGGTGGTCCATTTAAAAAGTATAAAATTTATTAAAATAAATGATACCTTTAATTAGTCCGTAAAATGTAAAGCAAATTTGTCAAAGAAACCATTTTGATAAACACAATATTTAATGTAGCTGCTGAACAAATTTCCTATGTGTTGCATACAAACTTGCAAGGCGTGACGTCATAACTTGGAAGCCATTAGTATGGAGCGTTTTTGATCGAGTCCATTTGTGTGCATTTCACACTGTGATATCTCGGGCAGTTTTCATGCTAGCGAATTAATTTTTTTACCAATGTTTCTTTTTTTGAGAGGTAATTTATGTAACCTAAAATAAAAAAAATAGTCAACATGCCCATTGATAGTTAGTTAGAGGTTAACAAAATCCAGGGGGGGCAGCTATCCCTCCCTGCCCCCCCTCGGTACGCCCATGGGTACAATTGACAGTGATCCACTGCAACTTCATTCGAGAATGTATGGAAAAAGATAAACTTTTTCAGATTAAAATACGTCGTTTTGCTCTGAAGTTGGTCACTTCTGTAACTTCTGTTGTACTATTGTTAAATTAATTGCATTGTATACAATTCTCATAGATTCTGTAAATTTTGTGATTATTGTAGGTAATTTAGTAAAATTAATAAAGAATAACACTATTATAAAACAATCAATATAAAATGAATATAAGTATTGCGTTTCGGTATACGTTAAGGCGCTATTACACGTTGCAGTAATATGTATTTGTCAGTGCATTTACCTAATAGCTCGTAATTTGTTCGTTCAATACGAATAGCCGAGTGAAAGTATGCCTTTCCCTTTACTTGCAGAAACATAGTTTATTTATGGATATCAATTGAGATGATTTAGTTTTATGGAAAAATCTATTAACTATTGATAGTAAAATAACTATTAGGTAATCAGTGATAACTATAACTTTTTTCTAAGAAATACATCGAACAATAATTTTTCATTGAGTACTATTGCTAAAATCCAACTAGTTTTTCTTCTTCTCGTCTTGATTTTTTTTAATTGGGTATTGTTTAACCGAGTGATAATAAATTCAAATTCAAGGTATCAAAAATACTGAATATAGCGTACTGAAAATAAGTGGGCAACAGACTGAGGGTGTACTACAAATATTGAAAATGGCTACTTTTTTCGATTGGTATTTAGCATTCACATATGTCACTGCCACTATTTTTTTTTATTATCATCATTTTATTAACTGTTGCATTCAGGTATTTAGATAGGCTTATTATCTGCTGTAACTGCAGTACTGTTGTATTCATTATTTGCAAGCGCATTGTATGTAACTGTGTCGCAGTTTGGACTGGATGGCACACGGTGAGGTCAGGAGTTATCGGACAATCGCGGTTCTGGGTTCGAGCCTCAGATGTTGCAGATGTGGAATTGCGAAAACTGTTCATTTGGACTTCTGCGTTTCGATATCGGGATTGGAATATGTAATGATTTTTGGATAGAAACAGGAAGAAGGTTGTATTAAACACATTCATCGAAATAAAACAGCACTTACCTAAGTAATAATTATGATTTTTCAGGAATTTCATATGGGAAAAAATACGCTAGTTACAGCAGCAAAGCTACAGCTATGGTCATTTATTTTGTGATTCACCTTAAAAAGTGTGTAAATTAAGTGTGTTTTTATGTTTAAAATAAATCTTATTAATATTAATGATTGTAGGGGAAAATTTTCATGTTTACTATTTAGCATCCCGTTTTTTTTTAATAAATTTTTTGGGGCTATAAATTCTGTTTGGTTTAAAGCGGCCTTTATAAAGTCCCCGTCGCAAACATACAGTTGTTGTCCTTTAAACCAGACGTACGATTGTAAGCCATGTTTACAATCGATGGGCATGTTTGTCCGACTAGGTACCTATGTCCGGTGTACTTATTTATAATGCGGATGTACCTACATGAGTTTGAGTACCTATTATGAGTATCGTTGGACATGTTATGGAACTGTTCGATAATACTCATCATTGGGTGGTCTTGTGCATGTTTAATGTAAGTATTGCAGATTGATTTTAAATATAATGTGCAAATGATTTTAGTACTAACTGTAAGTAAAACAAGTTATCTTATCGTTAAATCATTATTGTATTGTTTTGACAAAAACTTGTTTTATTAATGAACTAATATCTAAGTAAGTACTTATTATGCTTCTAACATCGAAACATTTTAGTTAAACTTACGATTCTTCGAAATATCTGTGGTATTAAATCAAATCAAATCAAAAAATCATTTATTCAGTCTAGGCTGTTACAAGCACTTGTGAATGTCAAAGAAGCTACGCCATCGGTTCGCAAACCCTGAGCGGGAGACCTTGTAACGAGAAGAACCGGCAAGAAACTCGTCAAGGGCTGCTTTTTTCTCCCTGTATATTTCATACAGAGTCGTCAACATTGAAAAATGAGCTCCACATTTAAAGTGAGGTCATTTTCCATCACAATAATTAACAAAAGTTTGTACACAATGGGTAGGTAGGTTGAAATTAAATACCTACTACATATCAGATAGTTAATTGTGAGAGTAAATAACTTTCAACTAGTTGAGAAATCAGTAATAGCTATGTCTGCTACTCGAAAGTGCACCTAAGTAGGCAAAATTTACCAAAAAATACTTGATACAACACATAAAAATTAACAAAAAAAAAAAAAAAACGCAATTCTTACAATTCAATATGCGTTAAGATAGGTACTCAGAAGCAGACCCATTCCCACTGGCAGCACCCGTTCACGAGCATGACGCGTGGACCAGCCATCGCTTCGCTCAACCATATTTGAGGGAACGTAACGACCCGCCCCACACGACACCACCGCAGAAATGATTAAAGAGAGCATGACATACTTAGGCTACCCATCCTAAGGCACTGAATTGAAAACTAATATCCAAAAGCTTTTCATAGGCCTTTACTTACAAAAACTACTGACTATAGAAAGCAAAATGATTGCAATAAAAAAAAAAAGAGAAATCAAAACAAGGTTTACTTGCCTATTAGTTTTATGTTTTGAGTAAGAAGTGCCATACATATTGATAACATCAAACAGAGAAAAAAATATATATAAATATACGACGCCCTTAGTACAAGCAGACAGAAGCAGACCCATTCCCACTGGCAGCACCCGTTCACGAGCATGACGCATGGACCAGCCATCGCTTCGCTCAACCATATTTGAGGGAACGTAACGACCCGCCCCACACGACACCACCGCAGAAATGTTTAAGTGAGCATGACATACTAAAGCTACTCGCATTAAGGCGTCGTCGAGTCAAAAAGCTTACAATAAGTTTTAAGTAGGTAGGACAATTCCCTCAATTTTCACATAGAATAGAAAAATCTACGACCAGGCTGTTTTATCAATTAAATAATCTTTAACGGTATAGTATCCTTTTTTGAGAAGACAATTTTTTACATGAGACTTAAAGTTTTCAAATGGTAAATCCAAAATATTACTTGGAATTTTATTATAAAACTTTATACCAAGACCTATGAAAGAACCACGGACTTTTTCTAATCTATACTGAGGCATTACAAGTTTGTATGCTCATAGGAAAAATGTTTTAAATACGTATCCATCCAATCAGTGGTTGATTAGGTACTGTTTTAGACATAATTAGTGCGTTCAAGCCAAGTATGTAAAATTCCGATAAGTAATCAAGACATTACATGTGATTTGCTCTATTTTTGAGAAACGTGGATTTTAATTAGCTAGCTATACTGTTTTTGAAATCCTAAGTAACATTAATAAATATATACGATAAATATATACGAGAAATTGAAACTTAATTACTTAAATTAATCTTATTTTAATGAGTTTTGGGATCGAAGATCGAACGGTAGTTCCCTTAGCATGACTTATATAGGATTTATGACGTTTAACTGTCAAAAAACGTTGAGTGTCGATAAAACGCTATATCACGCGATATTTATCGTGTTTCATCGGTCATACTAGGGTATAATAGTATAGAAAAATCAATAATTATTATCTTCAAGATTTATATAGAGAAATAAAATATTATCGACTTTTGGTGCATGCATGTTTTTCTGTTATTACCATCTGACTGCTTTGCACCAGTTCAAAAGGTCGCAGAAAGTAATAAGTGAAGTAAATGCGCGCCATTTCGCCGGGGCGTTAGTGATAATGACGATTGTGGCGGCGGTGGCCGTGTGGAAGTACCCTTATATTTCTGGATCCGACAACATACGGGAAAAGGTGCACTGCAGTGAAAAGTAAAATGTTGGAGATAAGTTACTGATACTTTTAGTTTTTGGCGTTGAATTTATTTTGGGCTTCTAAAAACTATTTTTGGTGTCTGGTTTGAAATGTGGTAAACTCTACTACTTAGAATACTAATTTGTAGTGTGATAGACGTAAATAGTACAAAAACAAATAAAATAAAATAAAAGAAAACAAATAAAATAAAATAAAAGATGTGAGATTTGAAACATTGTATTTTTTTATATCAACTGCGGCAACAATCTCACCCAGGATCATTGCTGTATAAAGCTGAGAATACAATAAAACCTTTACCAGTGTTTCATAAACCTTATTTCCACAAACCAGAAACAAAACGTAATTCCTAAACTCATTATGTACATATCAGTGCAAAATGCGGTCAGATGGCAAATAAGATCTCGGCGCTTTCGTGTGGTTTCGTCAAAAGCAGAAATTGAATTAGCGAGCGAACCGCGACGTGACCTTGCTGAAATAGGTCCCAACGGAGACAAATTGAAAACGAATTCTCAGCAAGCCTTTGGAGGACAGATAGAAAGGACTATGCCTTCAGATATTAGATTTAGGTCTTTTCTTTTCATCGAAGAGCTTAAACTACCTATAGTATGTTTTTGGTGGTTTAATTCTCGATTCCTTTCGTTCACAGCTGTTATTACTTTAGATTTCATTTTGTTACTCGTAAATGTATGCTATGTAGATTCGGTAAAGTTATGCTTACTATTATTTCGGATAAAGCTTAAACTAGTATGGTTTCTTTCACAGGTTTAGTTTAGATTTCATTTTCACTCGTAAATGAATAAAATCTATGCTATGAAGAGTCTGTAAAGTTATGCTCCTTATTAGTTATATATTCGGATGAAAGAGACATAAGTCACTGAATTAATTCTGGATTGCTTGAAGCCCTGTCTTCACTTGTTGAATGTAGTTTAGCTGTAATAATGTATTTCCCTTGCCAGATGAAGTTGTCAACCAACTGTTCAATTCAACTGCGTTCCAGACTATAATCTCCATTCTCCAGTCGATTAGTAAGCTTATATCCAATTACTGTCAATGGCGTTACAAAATTACTATCCATTCACACGTATTTATATAAAGTGTTAATTAAAGTATTGGTGATTTATTTAGCGAACGGGTCTTGTTAATTCAACAAGTTTAAATTGTGGGCTGCAGAGGAAATAACCATGTCACCAAAGTAAACATACAGCACGAATGAAAATTATTTTGATAAATTGTTGTTAGGCGCCATATTTCAAAATGGCGGACGTGTTCCCGCGCGCGGCTTGTTAGCGTCGCAACTTGCACAGGTCGGCGCGTGCGCACATTTTTCAAGATGGTGCATTCAAGTTGAGCACTTCTTGGCGCCATCCAGCCGACTCGATGGCCGATATATGGTCTTGATCTACGGTCTGGTTCTGCTTCCACTTTATTAGTCCCCTGTCAGTGCTTTCTTGTATACTCTTATTGGAACTGTTCAATAAAAATACCTGAACTTGCAAACTCACTGCTGTGCAACTAAGAATATAGAAGATTGGCATAGGTTTTCATTGCAATACATTTTGATCGACAGGCTTTCGAGTGTCTCGACTTATATTTTACGACATATGTACACTTGTTTAATTTACTTGGTGAGAGTAAGTATATTAAACGTACGCAAGTATTTCTTCTTTATCATTTGTATCGCTGCCGATGCCTCGGTTCGTGTGGGTGCTAATGTCCTCAATAGAGGGTTCTAGTGATCTATTTATATGTCTCCTGTGGTTCAATCTCTAAGTTGGCATCTTTGATTCCATTGGCTTTTCATTTAGTGATTAATGGTTTGTTTTTCCATTGAAATACAATAAACGTGAAAGTTATGATTTATATTATTCTAAGGATTTATATTATTGCTTGTGACTTGAGCCTTTGTGACATTCGTGAATATGATGATGTAAAATATAATCTCATAAAGTTATTTCCAAAGTTTTTCTAAGTTAAGAAAACCATCCTTACGCGAATTAACTTCGTCTTTCCAGTTTTAGTCCAAAACCATTTCGCTCTCATCTTAGTTTAGTGGCTCTAAATGGCTTCTCACACTTGGCTAAATTAGCCCAGCTACTTTACGAGTTGCCTAGGTCATTTGGCACTTAAGTTTACTACTTACCGCTAATTATTCCTCTTCTGCTACTGTATGTGCCTGCCTAATCGTCGGTTCGGTTTCAATATCAGTTAGTTACAGGCGCGGTTAAGCTGCTTTGCGTAATCGAGCTAGGCGGTTAATTACTGTCGTCGTGCGTGAAGGCTCATTAGTGACGTATATCACCGGTAAGGTATATCATAATCGTCGGGACAGGTTAAACGAAACGTTAAATTATGTGAAGTAACAATGAGGAGAGAGTGAGGTATTGTAGAGCAAAACTTTAAGGTTTTCTTAATGTTATAATTTCCGTCGTGGAACAGAAAAAAATATTTTTCTAGAAGGATTTGTGTAATTTTAGGAACTTATTTGAAATGATTACGTCTTTTGTGTTTTAAAGCAATTAGCTTTATTGAAATCTGTAATCTTTTCGTTAAATGAGTTAACAAAAACCAAACTTTATTATGTGATTCAAAAGACTTGCTAGTCAAAAATTTGTTTGTTTTACGTTTCAGTTGTGACTAGATTGGATTGCCTTTATTGATTTCTCCCTGTTTTTAATTACTTGCCTTTTGTTTGCTATTGTAAGTGTTAAAGCTACTGTACACGAAAAAGCTTGAACCTTTTATTAAAAATGCATTGACAAGTTCATTATACTGTTTACATCAGTATTGCGTGAGAACGAGACTTCAAGCTAATTGATAACCTTCATGCGATTGTAAACTTTGTGTACATCATTTTAAAGTCTCTTGATGATCAGTCGGTTTATGAAAACGCTTCCCAGTATAGTTGACGTGATAGAATGCAATACGAGAAGCTTTTAAACGTCTATTATTAGTCCATGAGTTATGAAGAAGTATAATATAGCACTGGTATGATGGTTGCGGAAACTAAGTAATTGGCATGGGCGTAGCGATGGGGGGGGATTTAGGGATTCCTTTCTTCTGTCACGCGTTTTTTTCTACGCAATATGGCATAAAACAGGGGTTAAAACATTCCTTGTAAAGTATCATGCCAGATCTTTTGTGCACACCTAAAGCAGGGGGCCTACCCAAATGGCTATTATACTATATGGCTAGTAGAATACAATTACAATTTATGAGATTGACATAAAGATAACGATTAGCTTCTTCGTTCGTCTCTTGACAAAATTTACGAACCAATGACACAGTTTCATGACATTCTCAAGAGCTGTAACATTGTTGTTGATTATTGCTACTTACCGAATAACGGCTTTGAAAGGCTTGTATGAAACGCAATAAAGCCAATGGGAATATTAAAACAGTCGAGGCAATGTCAGAAAAATATAGGTACAGTTATCATGGATCGTAAAAATTAACTGGTGCTTGACATTGGTGATGTGAATGGATACTGGAGCTGAGCGAATTCTGTTTATATTTTGCAACTGGGTAATAAATGATCGGCATATCTTCAGCTGTAAATTAGTTTTTTTTTTGGGTTTTTGTATAGTCAGAGAGTAGACTGAACTTTTTATGGTTATTGGGGATTTCGTCTAGCTTAGCTACAGCAGACAGATATAATCTATACTGTTGCTATAGTGGTACCTTCTATACCTCAATTATTTACAATAGTTTAATAATGATTAGATATTAACTCTAAAAGTTCATGACATCTAAACTTTACGAAACCTATGAAATTCTAATTCTTGACTATTTATTTACATTGTTATTGTTAAGAAGTGTCAATATTCTTTTAAATTAGTATGTACTTACATAACTTAGTCGAGAAAAGTAGAGCTTTAGCTAAGTATGCATACTTTATAGAGAGCTTAGACTATACGTCATCAATTTTAAACAATTATAATAATATTCAAGCAAAGATGTCAGTATTGTTCATTATTATTTCTCATCAATTTTTGCTGCTGACTGTACATTATTGTTGATGTACATTATTCTTGATGTGCTGAAAGCCGGCCTGCATTCGTTTGATGAGTTCTGTTTGCTGAAATTGACTTTTAAAGTGATCGCTGTTAAGATTTAAGCACTTGAAGATTCTTTGTGATTGTGAGTATAACTAGTCGACGGATATCAGTTCCATTTCGTAACCGGATTACCAAATTCTTTTCAGTCTACGCTACGATATGATTGTCAGGTTGTTTCTGTTTGAAATGCACTTTTAATTTATCGTCCAGCAATTTTTGAACGAAACATTATTTTTTAAGTTTTTGATGGTCTGGGTAATCAAGTTATAAACCTGACTAATGCCCGGATTCTGAGGTACTTATCGGTGATTTATCTGAAGTTTAACTTTATCGGAGAGGTCCACATTATTTGGTTCAAAGAAAAAAATATATCTTTAAAACCAGACAATGTGGACCTCTCCGATATAGTTGACCCTCCAAATAGTAACTCAGAAACGGGGTATTTATTTATAATAACCTGATTGACTAACCAAACTACGCAAATCTGATTTTATACTCTGATTCCATTGCTTTGTTTTAATTAAACTTACCTGACAGATAATGAAACTGGAAGAGCGATGGCTTCCTGATACAGGTATTTTTATACTTACTAAGGAATGTTATCTCAATTTTTGTAATCAAAGAAGTTAACGAAATAAAGCATTTTGTATTTGTATACTAAGTGCACTGAATGCCTTGTAACATTTGGCGCTAATTTCTGTAGTGTTGCATTACTTATTTAGAACTTTATCGTCGCTTAAGTTAACACTGTGGAAAAGGCTGAAACTGCATGTCATTGGCTAAATTTTTTAAAGATGCACAATAATATGCCATAGACAAACGCAGTGGAACCACATGGAAACATGGACTGTTGCCACACCATTACACCATAGGTGGTGAGATAAAGGTGCTTGCACACAGCAACTGGCCGTAAATAGTAATTGCGTCGCGGGTGGCGTCTGAGCTGCGTATCTTAATTGATTGGACCGTCCGTGGTCGTTACACGCCGTTGACTTTAGGTAGGGTTGCCACTCGCGAATTAGGTCGAAGGGTGCGACAGCAAAAATAGTTTAAAATTTCAATTTGTATAGAAAAGTCCTTAAACTTTTTATGATGATGGGTATATTTTTACCTTTTGGATCCAATTACACGTTTATTTACAATAATCTCTACAACGGCGACACTATAGAATCATGTCAAAATATGGATCATTATTTTTTTTCTTTATTTTTAACATTTGATTAAATGCAATGCTATCGTCAAGCTATTGCTTCATTAAATAAACCGTCAAAGTCTGGTGCTGTAAGCATCATTGCAGCAGCCCTGCGGTCATCTAGGGCTGTCCCCGTTAATTTGTACACATGTCGTAAACCACGCGATTACTTTTAACTTCTTTGTTCGGACTCGCCTGTGCGGGTAATTGAAAACGAAATGGTGAATTGAACATGTAATTAAGTAGCACAAATACTGGCCAAATGGAGGGCCAAAAGTCGTAAATTGGGCAGATATTTTATTGTGCACTTCCCCTTAAATATTTTAGGCAGTAAACAGAAGCTTGGTTGTAGGGAACATGGCTTGATCTCCTTTGAACTTCCTTGAAAATGACGTTTGAGTGAAGTGAACAAAACAAGTCTAAAATACAATATTTATTGTGTTGTTGGGGTTGAATACAATGTAAACTTAACAATGATAAAAAAAAATATCTCCGCACTATTCGTATTCTTTAATGTGAAATGTTTAGTAAATCGTGTTTTGAAGATGTGTCAGATGAAACGTTAGAGAATTGTATTTCTTTACAATTACGAATTTATAATAATAAGCATGGTAGATATTAATAGTAATACGTTAAATATTGACAATAACCCCTCCTTAATTTAACAATCAGATTTAAACCTTACCACCCATGGACTTGAACCTCCTTTTCCATCCAAAAGAAAGGCCTATGCCCTATTAGTTGTAACATTAAAAATAGCTTATGGTGATGACGTATGGACTTTAACAATTCTTAGTTATATTCACATACAACACCGATTTGACGAGAACCATATAAACTAAAGATGCAGCACAAGCGAACAATTTCACATATTTTATCAAAAGCCGACAGAGTTGTATAGGTTTTTACGGAGTTTAACAAAACCCTTTTCAGGTGGGTCTCATTCTTCCCATACACAAAGGGAAACAACGTTAAAAACTTCAAAGCCACATATTTCAAAGGGAAATCTCGTTAAAAGAGTATTAAAACATAACAAGGGTAACAAATCAACTGGTAAGTTATAACAAAGTGTAACAAATCATAGCGGTGTAATATCAAGCTGTCATCTGGGGCTTGAGGCGTCTTCGGTTCGCTAGCGGCAAGTTTTTTGCCTTCAAATTTTGGGTGTGCAAAGGGTTATTTGAGGTTGTATGTCAAGCGAGCAGAATGTTTAATATCAGCAATTACTTGCAAGGGGTATAAAACGTTATTTAATAGCGACGCTGAAAACTGCAGAGACTCATCGTAGTGTTTAAACAATTGGTTTTATTATCGTTATATTTAAACTCAAATTTTGATAAGATTCTTGCTACAGATTACTAACTTGATACTAATAAAGGTAGGTATAGGCAGTTTAATTAAACGTGACTTTGTCGCTGTCATACTTTTGAATTCACAAATTATCTATCAGAAAATGACATCTGTTGTCTTTGTTACAGAAAATTTTGAATGTTTACGTAGCTAAACATATTTACATGGTTATCATAAAAGAGAATCTAAATAGCAACTTGATAAAAGCATAGTTTTATTTATTTAAATCGTAGTTCGATTGGACCAATTTACCATACATTTTATATCCCAACCAACCACTGATTAAATAACGTCAATGTGCATGTTGAGTTACGTAAAGTGCGCACGAGAATTAATTAAAGGAATACTGGTCCCCATAACATTTGAAATTTACTCACATACCGACACTCGGTAATGAAGATACTTGCAAATTCTATTCATTAGTTGTGTAATGTTTTGGAATGCGGTAAAACACCTGAATACTTAAGAAATAATCAAAATCTACAAAAATATTAGATATCATTAAAATACTTGTTCCTTATTGCTGATTAACCAAAGGCTAAATCAGCAAAAATGAATACGAAAATTAACTAATTTCTTTAGGCATTTTTTTTCGTTGTTTATAAATTCACAGCATGAGGATCGAAACTGATAGCTCAGAGATTGCAATGACACACCGTCGAAGATAAAAGTTACTTTGAATATTATCAAATAAAATGGCTCGAATTTCATAAGATTCATTTCATAAATAATATTTATTTTACTGGAAACACGGTATCTTACAATGTCAATGTTATAAAATAAAAAGTTCAATGGTAAAACTAATCTAGAGCCTCCGGATCAGTTTTACCATTAAGTAAGAGAAGATTGGATAAAGCACTTGTATTTTCAGTAATGGTATAAACAGTACAAATCAGTGACAATTTTACCATTAATGGTAAAAAATAATGGTACTTACTACCTACTGGTCCGGAGGGGTTTCGCTGAATATTTCAGCATGCAAAAGGGAAAATATTTTTTGAAACAGGCCAACTCTTATAAATAAGACACATTATATGCCTAACGTACCCGCGAAAAATATCTCCATCTACAACAGTACGCCAAACTAACGGCTTCGCAGACTTCGGCGATATCAAACGCATCACGTATGTGCACTATGCATTATTGTGCAACAGGGATGCGCACCGCACGCGACACGCAGAATCCGTAATGAGGTGCGTCATAAATAAGAAGATTGTGCCAGCCCTGGGTAGGGTTGTGACTTCTAAATACCTATATTTATTTTTTATAGCATTAGTAGCACGGTTACATACAATAGTACATAGACAAATTACTATATTTGGGTTAGGTACAGTATATTTAGTGTTTTTTTAAATGCTTCTTTATGTTAACACTCGTATGGCGTTATTGTACTAAAGAAGCCTTTAGGCAGGCATTACGAGCTACGTATCCGCCTATAGCACAACACACACCATGTCGAGTCGAAGAAGGAAATGCTTTCTGTTGGCATTTTACTGCGTTGCGAACGCTTATTTTAGTGGACAACTGTTTTGATGATGAGATTGTACGCACTGAGTAACGTAAGTCAAATGGTCTCCCTTTCACCTATAAAATCTGAATCTCCATAAAAAATAAAGTCGCATGGCACAACCCTAAAAGTCGCATGTTGATTTCGCATAATAAGGATGTCGACGCGAACGGTTCGCTGTTACGCGCCACTTGAGATTAGGCGTTTTATTTCCATACGTGCTTGCGGAAAGAGCTTATATTATAGCTCAAAGTTTGTCACTATGTTTACTTAAACTTACTTTCTGCGTTAAATTTTAGGAAATTGACTTTATGAAATTATAGAAATTATAGAATCATAGAAACCTTGGTCATTTAAAAATCATTACTTATATTATTGCCTGTAATTTTTATCTCCTTTGACGATTACGCTACGTAACCAGCAAACTTAGAATAATAATACCTAGAAGTCGTGTCCTTGTATGCAAAGTGAGGCAACTTATATTAAGCCAAAATAACTTAGTTTTCAGATTTATATCCTTCATACGTTACCTAATCGTAACTAAAATCCAATAAAATAGTAACGAAACTCCTAAATGTAGGAAAATTTAAACTGTTTTGTACTTATTCGGTATGATGAGTTAATAATGGAGAATAAGAATCTGAAAACGGAGCCATTTTGGCTGTTTTAGTTGCCTCACTTTTGACAGTGCGCTTTGTAGAGAACTATCGTTCTAGGTATTATTATTCTAAGCCTGTAAATAACTACGGACTAAAGGGACATAAATTTTAACCCTATCTAATTGTAGTCACTATTAATTAGCCTTAGTAGTTTATATCGTACTTCTAAGAAAAGAAAGGTGTCAACCCTGCTATTCGTCACGCCTCTCGCGCTGCGCGTGGGCGGTGCAATTTATGCCCCGTGCCGAAATTTAGTCGCGGCTCGTATGCGTGCGCGCACAATGAGCGTGCAGGCTTTGTGCGCGACAGGGGAGAAAATGAGGTTTTATATCAAAATAATGTTACTACTATTTTGTTTTTTTTGTAAAGATTATTCAGATAAAAAGTATCAAAGACTTTTTAGTTCAGTGGTAACAGTTGAAATTAGTAAAACAATCTCTAAAATTGCCTATTGAGAAATGTAAGCACAGTAGTATTAATGATCAATTGACCAATAATTCCACCTCTCGCCACATAAAACAATTAAACTATATATATATAATATATATATAAAATTTATATAGTGACTATAGGAGACTTATAAAGTGTCGCTTTTTGGTCAACCGTGTATAAAATATGCCGTCGGCAATTTTACAATTAATTTGCATTGTAGGTCAAGTTCGTAGATGGTGTGGCAACGTTAGAGGCGTTTTATTATTTATATCGATATTATGTAAATTGAACCATAACGCTGTGGTTCTTAATTACCCATAATAAGCCAATGGCTATACATATCCTTGATGTAAGTTAGTAAAAATTTTCAAGTATTCATAGGTAAATATTTTACAATAAGTAAGTACCTAATTGTACGAGACTCATCACATCCTTTGCTTTTCATATTTTTACGTCACGTCAGTGCATTTTATGTTATTATAAATTTATAAGTAGGTATAGTTGATTATAATAGCATTCACGAATTTCACGATAACTCTCTGTTTGGCGCAATAAACTTAAATTTTATACAACTTTAACAAGCGTAAGCGCTATAAATGAGAATAAATATTTATGTTTAAGACGACTTTCGTATACAAAAGACTTTCCAAATAGTCATTTTAATCACACATTAAAAAACCAAAAGATGTTCATAATGTCTTTTCCAACTCCCAACAGTCGTGAGTCTGCCTAAAATGAGACACGAATGAGGCAACACGGGAGAATATTAAACGACGCCTTATTAACAATATAGCGTCATATTTATTTATAAATAATACAATAAGACACGCTCGGACAGCGCACAGGTTGAGTGTCACGTGACTGGAATTAAGATGGCTTTTATCTATCTATTAGTCCACAAAATCTGTAAGCTGTGTCTGTAACCTTCCTTTGCTTAAAAAACCGAAGAACGTAACACAAGTGCTTTAGCTTACTTTGGAATCGAAGTAATGTAATTCATGTTGTCCATATTACAATTGACTGTCCGCGCTTAATTCTTGTCACGGTTAAAAATAGGATTTATTATAATTTTATTAACTTTCTCTTCTACCTACTAGTAGACTTTTTAAACCCTTGATAGATCCTATCGCAAATTAACTAATGTGCTCTACCTCAAACATTCTTTAGCTTTTTATTAATCTTATTCTTATCTATATTCGTCATTCTTGAATAGTCGTCATGTGTTAATAAAATATTAATCAGAATATTAAAAAAAGAAGTTTGTTTATAAAAGATAAACTTAACACTAAATAGCAGTTAAAATATTATGGTTCGCCGTTAACCCGCTGCGCACGTCTTAAAAACAACTTTAAACCAGCGTTAGTACAAGAACAGTGTTATAACAGCTAATTATTTCGGTAATCAGCTGTTAACAAATAAGCAGGAGATCCTTATCTCTGTTCACAGCTTTGTGGAGGTTAAACAAAGTCTCGTACTAAAATTACTTTTAGCGGCATTAAATTAACTTGTTCACAGTTCGTGATTTTTATCTCTCGAGACATGTTTTATGTGTCAGTAGTTTCGTAACTTATTTTAAAGTAAAAATGACAAATCTATAACCTTCCTATCTATGCCTCATTTTTTATGCAAGAATTTTAAATTAACGCAGCCTGTAACTTAATTAGTTAGATTTTATATCCAATAAGGGTTTGATGACGTCAATGTGAAATTAGGGCAACCAATAGGTACCTGTTACGTAAGTGCAGTAGAAAATAAACTATTAATGGCCCTAAAATGCAACGATAAATCTCAGACCAAATGGTTGATATAAATAACGGTCGCGCACTCGTTTGCTAGAGTTATAGGTGTTCCGAATTTAGTCGTTGCCTAACAATACCATCGGAAACTCAACAGAAACGGTAGCTACTTTCCGACTTGAAAAAAAAATTTGCTTCATAAATTGTTTCATGCCAAAGCTTTGGAAAACCGCTAAACAAAAGACGATTGAAGATTCAATGTTGACACAAAAAGTTAGTTAAGGATTTTTAAGGGATTTAAAGAAAATATTAACTAAAAATTTGGCTATAATGTTTAGGATAAGGTGTTACTTACTACAAAATATGTTTAATTTGGACATGCTGTCACTTTTTTGAAAATAATGTCAAAATTAAACATAGTGAAAAAATATTTTCAGTAACACGGATAGAGTTTAAGGCGGTTGTATGATCGAAAGTGGCGCCCTCAGAGGTTTTTATTTAATAAGTTATTAAAAGAAAAAGATTTCAATAATGTTTATCGTGGAGATTTTAGGGCCCATGGTCTAGTATTTTTTAGAAGGTATCACTACATGCCCTCGTAGTCATTCGTAGAAGTAGATAGCAAATGTGTCAAAAACGGTCACTTTTAGCAGTTTTGCTATCTACTTCTAGCAGTGACTACGAGGGAATGTAACGATACCGTCTAAAAATACTAGACTGTGGGCCCTAAAATCTCCACGATAAACATTTTTAAAATTGTGTATTAGAATTATAATATTAAATATAATTCACTGCGGCGCCACTTTCGCTCAGGGTACCACATTAATAACTTTTCTTTGACATCCTGCAATAGACACTGCAATCTTTTTGTTCAGCAACAAAAACGCGGTTCTGTCGCTACGGATCAATTATGCAGAAATACTGCTCAATTGCCGAACGAAAACCAAATTAAATCCGTTCTAATTACGAACAGATGTTGTTTTAATGAAAAAAAAAGCAATGGCGGCGGTCGCCTCAAAGTTCACACGTGTTGATAGAGACGTTTTTATTAGGCCCGTCGAAATGTTTGATTTATTTGTATTTCCTTTTAACTTTTTTATGTCATATGTTTTTGCGTTGCCGTAAAAAAGTTAATAATTTATGGTGTTGTGAAGTGACTTCTGTCTGGTTATCAAATACGCATAATTTTGTGTAGGTACCTATTCAGATTGTTATTTATGGATGGATGGATATACTTAGGTAAACTTTATTTTATTTTATGATTTTAGTTTAAAATTATTTTGTATGTCGTAAGTTTTATTACAGTGCGATAAAAAATTGTTAATTTTTTCGTACTGTAATAACAATCACAGCATCGTGAATTTTCACAGTTAGTATTAAGTACTTTACCAAATATTTGAAATTATTGTTATTTATTATAACAGTCTATTTTAGTCACACTATAGGTTTATAGTTCACGTAGGTAGTCTTCCCCCGTGGGTGGGAGAATATTGCCATAATCTCCCTCCATGCTTTTAAAAGAAAAGATTGTAATAACCCGCCTGGTTGTAATTTTTTTTATTACAAAAAATAACGAAAGTAAATGACGTGAAGACCGATGGTGAAGACACGATAAATGTTAATTAATTATAAAAATAACCTTCAAAAATTGGATATAGGTCGTGACACCAAAACTTTGCGGTTACAAGATGGAGGTCGACTTAACTAAACATTATTAGAAGCTATAATTACAATTTACTAACATCATAAAACGGGTTGTCTTTCTTTACTGAAAATTATTAAAACCTTGATCTACGTTAAAAGCTTTTGACAAGAATAAATTTTAATATGCAACCTTTTTCAATTTGATTGAAGGTTGTATTCTTTTTTTTAAAGAGCTAAACGTTCCTGGCTGTTAAATTATTCCTTTGGCTCATCAAAGCGCTAAATAGAAATATGCGAAATGAAGAGAGTTATTTCTCGTCATTACGAGGGACGGGTGTTTGACAAATCGCGGCTGGCGGATTGCCAGGCTTGACGTAGCGATAGCATTGAGGATATGATAAGGAAATTAATTAAACATAAAATAATGATAAACACGATAATAATGATGATTAAGTCTCGTTTTAAATTATGGAAGATAAGAATTTGAAATGTTTTCAGCATGAAGCTTTTCTTCTAAATATATCAGATAATGAGTTTATTGGGCAAATGAAAATGATTTTGTTAATGTACTTATAATCACTTTTGTTTGCAGGCAAGATAAACTAACAATGATAATTAGAAAAAGTAATGTCAAGATACTCTACAGTAGAGTTGAAGAAGGTAATCGTATCCACAGAGAAAGCAATAACTACGTAAGAATCGTATTTTCCCATTCATGAAAATGTCAAGCACGTAAAATAAAGATTAAAAAAAAAGTGTATTAAACTTAGCTATTGATGTGGACGTAAACAAAAGTCAAACAGTTAAACGAGGATGTATTCAACGTATATAATGTATAGGACTATAGGTAATACTTTACTGATTAACAAAACTATCCAGAAACAAAACAATACAGCGTAGGTATTGTTCACAGAATTGGGAGTCAAACTGGTCAAACGTCACCGAGGAATATTCATGAGCCGCCGTTGTAGACGGTACAAGAGCTAACTGAAGGACGGCCAGCGGAAATTGAATTTTGAACAGCCGCGGCGGCTGCTGACTGTATACCGAACCTGGAACCGAACGCGCTGTGCTTTTTGTCAAATGCCTCATTTAGTCACGCGCTGCACGTCACAGTCACAGTAGGTAACCTGCGTAAGCTTTTACGCCATTAAAAAGATAATTTTTTAAGTGCTGAAATCAATTTGCTTTGTTCAAAAAATTTACTATGAATACCAAATAATACAAATTTGGCCAACAAAAATCTTCACACACAAAAGTGAGATTTAATAAATTGTCAGAATTAGTAATTCTATCAAATGATTTTATTTTATTTATCTTCATACACAACCCTTCTTTATACAAAATGTTTACATTTTCAATTCTGCGATACGAACACAAAACTAAAACTTAAACTAAAAAAATATGCTTATGGAAGAGTTTTCTACAATATTGTTGAGTGAGATTAACTTAGCTTTACTTTATTCTGTTGTTAAGTATGACTTTATTTGTAACCGATAAAAGATAAAATTACATTGCAAATAAGAACAATTTAGATATAAGGGTAAAAGTTTACGTCTTTTGCATAATTACGTCCAATAAATTTTCTGTAGGGTGCATTTTATGAACTTGTAAATGAAATAAATGAGGCCGCCTACTGCAAAAGTAATAAATGAGATATTGGTAGGTAATACAGGTTTGTCTGTTAGTTTAGTACAGTGTTTTTATTTATTATCTGGTTAAGTGTCTTAGCGTTTACTAGTGTATTAGAAGCCGCCGGATCTCCATTATGAAGTGTCTTTTCTAATTGATTTTCCTAAACAGAGAAACTATTTAACTGGGAATCTAATAAAATAAACGCTAGACACGTAGAAATAATAATTACAATGAAAATAACAATCGTGGCTTTTTAATAATTAAACAAGCGAAGCAAATTAAAAGAATCACAGTGTTTTACAAATCATAGCTTGCTTTCTACCAGTAAGATTTTTGTGTAGTTAAATTAGAATGTTGCTTGTGGAATTTCATCGAATTTCAGTTGAGAAGCTTTGGGTGGATTAGAAAAACTATTAGTCCAAATTATTCATTCTGCGACACCCTCCGAAGTCCCATCCCAGCTACATTCCCTTTTTAGCGACACTCCAAAGGGAATGAGACCCACTCTCGAACGGTATAATAAGATTTTAAATGTGGAACTGTATAAATGAAGAAAGGCTACATACAAAGTTGTCACGAATACTTATTTTTTGTTTTTTTTTAAGCTTTCTTTTATTCGGAGCTTTTTGGAGTTAATCAATCTTATTTCTGCTTATTAAAAACTTTTAGACATCATCAGCATCACAGTTTATTGAATACTGTGGTATCAATCATTGAATAGCAAAAAGTTTTAATTCTCAAGGTTGTAATCAATTTCAAAATATTTAAATGTTTTAATCAGCATTCGCAGTTAATTTAATTAAAGATACGTGTTTACTTGAACTTTAAAGTTATCGAGACTATCTATAAGTTACGACCTCCCCACACTTTAAAACTGATTAATGTATTAAAAAAGATCGTTATTTAATAATAAATCAGTCTTATCAAGCATGTGAACTGCAAACAATTTTTTTGCAAGACCAACTGATAACCATATTTGGTGCGGTCTGTCTTTGGTAAAAATCCGTTATAAGTTGATCAACCTTTGCTTTTTAACACCAAGATGTGATAAGACTTTTGCTAAATGTTTGCGTATTGGCAAAAAATGTACCTTATAAATTATTTGAAGTGAAAACTTCTTTAGCGGCGTTGTACACTTTTTTTGTAATGGGTAAAAAATGTTAAACTCCCGTCAGGACACGTGACCTGTACCCTTAGCACGAACAGCTATCGAAAAAAATAACGCGCGTAAAATCATTCGATAGATAAATTTTGTTTTGGAAATGTGGACAGCGCCATCTATCGCCGATAAGCGAAATTAAATTTTCCATAGAGAATTGTCTATCGAGTAATTTTACGTGCGTTTTTTTTTCTCGATAGCTGTTCGTGCTAAGGGTACTGATCGAAAATTCGTAAGACGGAGACGTAATAATCATAGTGAAAAAGTCGTCGAAATTATGGATGGAAGTTGATTTTTCTGATAGATAAACTTTTTAATGTAATATAAATTGTCATGTTTGTGTACAATAGCGCAATAAATAAATATTGTATTCTACCACATAAATGATAGTACTTTTACTGATAATTAAAGCAATTCGTGCAAAATTATTCCCTAACCATTCTAAAATATCAAAAATGCACAACGTTAATATTCAAGTTTTCATGCACTTCTGCCGGCACTACCGGAGTGCAACCCGTCGTTTTTTTCACATAAGCATTATTCGTTACCTGTATTTTTTTGCGGAAGGGTTTTTTAAATATTTCTCACTCGGTTTTTATGTCATTTCCATAGACAGATTAAAGTTTTAGCTAAAACGTATGTGATAGTGTCGTAACATGTCGTTGTAGAAGCAGTCAAAATGTATTTTTTTTAAAACATCAAAAGTTATCAATAATAAATGTCATAGAACGTTCTATGAAGTTGTGATCTATGTATGTTGATATTTCGAATCATAATAATGATGCAGACTACGTAGTACGCATAATAGTCATACATTTTATTCAATAAACTTATCAAACACATTATCTACAAAATACAAATTGCGGGGAACAATTTAAACAGGCATTTCATTTTTGTATAAATAAAGAAACTGATGAAAACCTCGCAGGCGCGTGGTCGACCCCTGTGAATAATTTATTTGCGAAAAGAATCCCCTTGTTTAGGTTTGTTGTTGATTTTCCTCCGGGATTGCCTTCCCCGGGATATTTATCATCCCGCTTTAATAGGTTAGGAGTGAGCGGGACGGAGGGTGCCAACCATAATCGAAAGGATTTAAAAACTTCGCAAGTCACTGCGTTTTTTGAATACTTGATACACGCGCAAGTGATTTGAAGAAAGTTATTTCAAGTTGGGTCTCAATTAATTTTTTAAAGTTTGTAGTCATATAACGTTTAACACTTTGTTACTTGTATTTAAACTATTATGTTGTATCTAATTGAGTTCTTTTAGTTATTAAACTGTGCCAAAAGATGTCTACCTTAACCGTTTAATAAAATTATAGATTGTATTGTATTTTAGAAACAGTGTATAAACACCATTATTATTTTAGCATAATATGGAGTATGCCAAGAACAAGAAGACAATAATGTATTTATTGATTCAAATTCTCAAATAGTCCAATAGACCAATAAATAAATTATAACCATGTCAACCTTAATCCAACGCAACTAACATTTCCCAGAAGTGGGCAGTTGCGAAACTTGATGTCAGATAAAATGGCAAAAAGTGAAAATAATAAAAACGCGAAATATTACGACAAGGTGAAAATCCGCGTGGCCTCGTGGGCCTTATTAGACCCTCCCACACACGGTGCGGATTACAATAAGGCCGCCCACAGACGGGATCGAACAAGAAGTTTGGCATTTTAAGAAATTTCAATCCTTTGGTAATAAAAAAAGAATAGAGTTTCATAAGTTTGATCGTAATTTGTTTGTGCTTTATTAAAACATGTGCAATTTAGTGTCGATAATATCACGATTCGATGAGGTGCTAAAGCTAATATTATTTTTACGTCAGTAACAATAACAATAAGCTCTATTGCAATGGTATATGTATACATCATAATAATATAAGTTTATTTCCAGTAAATTTCTGTGACTTAACGACGACACGAATTAATCGTGGCGTGGATTCTAAATAAACAACATTCAACTTAGTCAGTAAATAAAGGATTACTACTTACAATAAAAAATTACAACAAGAAATTAAATACAATAAGAAATTATGAAAACTATTAAATGTGATTCTGATGTGATAGACCTTCAAAATGATCTGAACAGATTCGAACAATATTGTTATAGAAATAAATTAGATTTGAATGTTTCAAAATGTTTCCAAATGACGTTTACACGGAAGATAAATATCATCTCCTCTAATTACACTCTTAAAAATACCCAAATTTCTGTTGCTACCGAAATCAAAGATCTGGGAGTTACTCATGATAATAAGTTGATATTCGACAAACACATCGACAATATTGTTAAAAAAGCCAACAAGATGCTAGGGTTTATAATGAGAATGTCTGCGGACTTTCGTAATCTAAAATCAATCAAAATATTATACTGCACCTACGTAAGAAGTCACCTTGAGTATGCTAGCCAAGTCTGGAATCCCCAATATGAAATATATAAGTCACGCATTGAATCTATTCAAGGAAGGTTTTTAAGATATCTAGATTATAAGGCCCGTAATTTTTCTATTGATTATGAACAACGCTGCAAGCGTTATCACTTTCTGCCATTAACATTAAGACGAAAGATAAGTGTCATTTTGTTCTTATTCAGAATTGCCCATGGATCGGTAGACTGTGCCGATCTTCTTTTTAAACTACCGCTACGCACTAATTTATCACTAAGGCCACGGCCCATTTTACATGTACCTGCTGCCCGAACTAAATTCCGTCATAACTCATTCATTATCAGAGCGATTCGAAGTTTTAACAGTGTTGCATCTGATGACCTTGACTTGTTTTGTACCAGCTGTCGAAAGGTTAAGCGACTTCTAAGTGAACAATACTTTAATCAGCATTAACTTTTAATGACAAAATTTGAGTTTTGTTTATTTTTAAGCGTTTGCAATGTTTTTTGTTAACTTTAAGTAAGTAGCACTATAAACATGAATTTTTCTTTTCTTTTTCTAGTAAGTACCTAAGTATATCATCTTTGTACTTTAAATATATAATTTACTTTTAATAATTTACTTTCTGCATATTACTGTAGTGTTCAAGTGTGTAAAAACTACCTTAATTTGTAATATTTTAGTTTATTCCTACTCATATGATGTGAGCTCAAGATTTTTTAAATATTTTTTCTAAAACTATCTGTGGAAATTTTTAATTAGCATAGGATTATCCATAGTCTTATACATTAAGTTATTTGTCTGTTAATTTCCCAAATACAATAAAATAAAATAAAATAAAAAAATAAAATAAATCCCACTATGTTAATAGGATAATAATTATTTTCATGAAAGATCTACGTTAATAGACAATTATGTTGACTTTACAACAATAAATACTAAATCACGAATGGGATTCGTTGCGCATTGATATTTACCACAATCAATACGTTCATATCTCACGCATTAGCAATCTTAAACGATAAATTATCGTTATTTATTAAGCGTTTAATCGCAGTGTGTTCCGCCCCTAAGCCTAGCAGAATCGTTTTGAGTTCTCCGAAGGGTCTGCAAACGTTTTTTCCCTTGCCATATAGATTTTACGAGAGACGCGTTTTAGAATTGCCTTTATGGGTTCCTAGTAAGCTCCTGCCTATGCTTGAATTATTAAATATAATACGAAAATGAGCGTACTCGTGTCGAGGGGCCTTTAGTTCTATCGGAGTATGGCTCAGGGTTTTTAGTAAATAAAGTGAGCTTTTTCTTTGAAGATGTAAAATTTGTTTCCTAAATAATAAATAAAACCAATTTCATACTTACGTTTTCCGGATTATGATTGGATGTAGAGCTTGTTATTTGTAATGTGTTGTGTACTCACCTGAAACAATAAAGGTAAATAAAAATTAATGCAAAATCACACTAACGTTTCGGTTGTCGGGGTTCAGGAAAGTAATATTTTATTTAGTCAGATATCTTGGTATAAAGTAAATAATTTGTGTTACTTATACAGCGTGAAATTTTAATCATTTGGTTCCCGCAGTGGGGTGGTTCCACTCATGATTACAAGCAACTTTTACTATGGGGCCAACCCTCATATCGCGAAAAAAAAAGCGGCTGTTCCATACAAAAGCGCAATACCTACTCGACCTTAATGTATGGAACAGCTGTTTTTTTTTCGCGATATGAGGGTTGGCCCCATAGTAAAAGTTGTTTGTAATCATGAGTGGAACCACCCCACTGCGGGAACCAAATGATTAAAAATTCAGCGTGTATATATTTTTTATAGCAGCCGGTATTAACGGCCTTTTATGTTGTGGAGGAGCTCATTATAATATTTGCTTAGGTAGTCCATCCGTTAATAATACTTTGTTGTTCTAACGTGCTGCCAGAGGTTCCTGATTTGGTAGCCTTAGGAATGACCCTAACCTGTCATAGCCAAGACGCATTAATAAGGCTTCATACTTCAAAAGTTTCAACCGTTTTAACTTTTTTAAGCCTCCTCGTCCCTCATCACAAAACAATATTTTCGCCGCCTTATCGCACGGCTCACGCGTCCTATTGCCCCATTAATTTTGATTTTGACGATATTAACCAACGAGAATTATCGTCGGACGTATAATTAACTGCCCACGCGGAATGGGAAAAGCAAGTTAAATTTCCCAACCCGCTTTCCGCCCACGGCCTCTGTCTAGCCTAAAACAAGTGAAGTATTTACTCGGATACGTACTTTTATAAGATTAAAATGTTGCTGGATTTGCATTGACGCGATAAGCGTATAATGAGAGGCGGTGTGCCGGCGCCGGTAGGTCACTGTAGATGGCGCCAGGCGCTTGCGCAAGCGACGAACTACTGCACCGATCTACTCGATACCGCAAAATAGAGAGAGGACAGAAGTCAAGCTTAGTAGGTACCTTACGCACGCAACGCATACATACACATATGACACTGCGTCACGCACGCCCTCGCACTTGAACTCGTTTTGAGATTGGTCCTTAGCTTATGCATATTTTACATGCATAATTCATTGTTTTAATTCAAATTCACTAATGGCAACACTAGAAAAACTGTCCGATAGTCTGATTTGAAGTTGGCAATTTTAAAAATGTCAGATTGACTTTTGTTTTGACATCAAGCGCGATTATTTTTGCAATATATGAGCCTAAAGGAAAAAAAAAAAAAAACGAAAAAGGGCTGAAAAGTATATTAATATTGTTAATTGTATGATTGTTAATCTTCATATTAAAAGTGTGATGGTTGAAGTATTGTTTAATTCAATTGCGTGTCGGGTGGGTACACACATAGGTTCGCGAACATCCGCTCCGCGCTTCGAGAATTTGCACCGAAAAGTTTTATCCTGTGCTTCAATAGTGCGCCATAATGTGTACGTACATACGTGTGCGAACACGCATGCATATTGGTGCACTATTCTTGGTTCGCGGAGTGCGGAGGTTCGCGAACCTGTGGGTACCACCCCCAGCCCCCAGTCTATGAGTGCGTTGCTCGAGCGAAAGCTTGACTTCTGTCCTCTCTCTATTTTGTGGTGATACACTATCGAGAGGCGTTTTGTAGGAAAACTTAAGAGGTCTTAAGTGAAAGGGTGAATTGAATAGAATAGTCCTAAATGGATAGTGTTGTGAGAAAGTTTAAGTAAAGACGTGTTTATCACAGTTATTTTGCAGTTTTAATTTCGAATAGCGACTCTGTCATTAAACTAGGTACTAAAATCTAAAGTTTATGAAAGAAATAATTAAAAAAATGTAACCACCCGATTTGTTATTCAGTATTTTGTTATTTAGCAAAGGTAAAGATTTAATTGACTTTCTGTTCCGGTAATTGTTTTCAGCCTATGTAATCCTACTAATATTATAAATGTGAAAGTTTGTGGGTTTGTATGTTTGTTCCTCAATCACGCAAAAACTACTGAACGGATTTGCTTAAAAGGATATAAAATATAGGATACTTTTATCCCGATATTCCCACGGGAACGGTATCCACGCGGGTGAAACCGCGGGCGGCCGCTTGTTTGTTCTTAAAGTGAGTGACTGAAATCAGCTCGATACAATATAGAATTTGTTATGCGAATTCGTAATTAGTTCTGATGTCAATTTTAACATAATATCATTTGTAAATACATCAAAGCTACTGATACATCTTATTTAAATGAATAATACTGACAGAGATAAAATATGATTAACGCTCATTAATTATTGATACTAGTATTGAAAGCGAAACAAAACATGAACTAACTATCAATATTTTGAAGAGTGGGTAATTTTCTGAATAACAATCGAGACAATTTAAGTCGCTAAACTCGGTACCTATTGATGCTATTGACTCAATGCTTGCTTTTCCTTAAAATTTATAGTTGTACCTTTTAAATCCTGATCCAAACAGCTCTCTCTATTAAGTATTTAGCTGGGATCACGACTTCATATTATTGAAATGGCCGGTGCCCCGTCCGAATATAGAAATGTAATTGGGTATGAAATGGCTGCGACCAGCTAAATATGAACGTATTGTTATTAAGTCGTCGTATCTTAGGGTCATCTATTGGGATCATTAGGGTCTAATAGGTTTGCTATTTTGATCTGTACCAACTGCGGTCTGTCGTGAGAAAGGGCAAAGTTACATTTGAGCCACTGCAAAGTGGTAAATATAATGGTTTTTTTCTGAAATAAAGAAGTTTAAGCGGAAATAGGACATGATTAAATTGGTGTAAGGATACTTTGGCTTGTTCTTATTCTTTTAAATGGTAATGAGTTTCATGAGATCATTTCTTTTATCTGAATTTAGGTATCGAATTTCTGAAAAAAGTTTGGTTCCTTATGAAATGAACAAGGTTAGTTATTGCCATCGTTTCTAGCTGATTTAACTCTCTAGTGCCAACCTAGCAAAACATTATAATTTTCAAATTATAAACTGCCATACCATGCCAGTTGACACGAATTAATTCAAACACACTGGTTGCAGTACGTAAATTACCAAGATACTTGAACGTTCGCAGTCATATGATATCATTGGATCGCCAGGGTCACGCCGGGAGCAGGCGGTGGGCGGTCGTGGGCGCTCCTGAACACCGAACTTATTCTGTTGATCTGAACTGGATTCGAACTTTCGAGTGTCAAAACGATTGGGGAAGTCTCAGAATAAGTGCATTTTATGAAAGTCTAATCCACGAGTATCTTACGTATAAGTATTTGCCTCAATAATTTAGCGAAAAGGTGTCAAAGTACAACGTACCTATAATGCTTTTTACCGACTTCCAAAATAGAAGGAGGTTCTCTGTTCGTCTGTATATTAGATTACTTAAATAGTATAATTTTGTGTGAACTACCGCTGTCGTATAACTTCTTTGTTTATGAACTGAATAAGATAATTATTTTTTTGTTGGAAAAGGGATATCTTAAGTGTAGTTCTTTAACCGACTTAAAAGAAGGAGGTTCTCAGTTTGACCCGTATGTATGTACGTTTCTCCGCGATTAACTCACTTAATATATGTACCTACACTACCTAATACAGAAGGTACCTAGCCTACACTAAAAATAAAAAATTGTTTAAAAAAACAAAAAACCGACTTCAAAAAACTTACCTCTAAAAAGCAAGAAATAATATTCGTAATAATAAAAACACGTCTATTGAAGTCGGGTGGGGCTTTTAGAATAAAAAAAAGAATTTGTACTCCAGTACGTTAGTACTATTATATATTCTGTGCTCCAGTCCCACCCGACTTCAATAGACGTGTTTTTATTATTACGAATATTATTTCTTGCTTTTTTGAAGTCGGTTTTTTTGTGGAAACTAGTTGTCGGTCAGAAAGTGCAGTGTTTATTAACCACCTTCGCCAGCCTACGAACGAGGTAACTTATCACGTTCCATCAAAAATGATTCTGAAAGTAGGAAATCCAAGCGCTTTTGAATCTAACGTTTCATTAATAAGCCATTGAGTCCCAATCCCAAACTTACAGAATACTCGTGCAGTGCAACTATTTAAATGTGTTAGTACATTTAATTAACATTAAAGTTTAGAACTTATCACACTTCGCAAAACTAATTGATAAATTTTATGGCGTATGGAATGGTCGCTATTATTTCAATAATTTCATGTTTCAATAATAATAAATACATTATGACTGGGGTGGCCAAGAATTATACGATCGCAAAATTTAAATTAAATGTTGTTCGTGATGTAAGAGGATGGTGTAATAGTTTCGTCGGAAAATCTCAAGTATTTAAGTAGTTTCTATTAGTATATGAAATTATAAAGCAGTAAAACTTATGTTGAGTACTAATTTAGTTCCTATTGTTTTGAAATATTGAATACTTACATGTAAGTAATCATATTTAAGTACCTACCTATTGGATTTAATTTTAAGTTGGTATGCATAGTTATGTGTTTATACAGTGATTTTTAACCCATATTTTTTAAAAATTTGAATGCCGAGAATTGAATTAAATATGTATTGGGAAAACTTAAAGTCACATTAACTCTCGTTTTCAATAATTTCTTGGAAACAAATACCTTTTTTTTGCCGTTGGACCACATTTTGATCCTATTTTCCAGACCGTTCGATCCTATTTTGAACTCTTCTCAGCAATAAGCAAGAACATAACATCTTATAAGTCTGCTGCGGATGTGTCGCGACCAAAGTACAAGTGGCTAAATATTCCACCGGTCCAATTGGCCATAATTCACACAGGCTAATTACTGGCCCGTCTAGCCTGCCGGGGTAACGCACCCACGCCTCTAGGCGCCACCAGCCACCACGGTGAAAGGTGGTCTTTATTGCTTACATAAGCTGAATAATAGTCGACGCATTACCCGCTTAGACAGCCTAGGATAAGGTAAGGAGGTGCTTATTGCTTACTTACCTTTTTTTAAAACCACAATGGGACAGTGCTTGGCCTTCACTTCAATGTTAAGTCACTATTATAATTATATTCTGTGGTTAAGTGACGATAAGGCCGAAAACTGGCTCTCTTTCCTCTAACTGCCGGAACACAACAATCATAATAAATCCAAGTATACCCATTTAGATTTTTAGATACCTCTCATTGTTCTTATTTTGGAACGTAGGTATATAAATTATACCGTATACCTATACATTAGTAATCTAAAACTCCGGAATCTCAATAACATTGAGATAACAAACAGTCAAATATATCAATGATCCTGATAAACATACGCCTACTCTAAATGCCCGGTGTGTCGCACTCATATCCTTGTAGCGGCATTATCAGACCAAGGATGTACCAATAAACATGGAAAGGACAGATAAAACTCCCTGATACGAAACGGATAACCGAGAGGATATTTACGTAATCTTTTACTAATATTACTTCAGATTATTGTTAACCGAATGTAGTCTTAAATGCGTAGGATATAAGGATTTAGATGATCAGTAGACTTTGATAAATAGCTGGACGAGTGGCGCCCTAGGTTCGGTCTCACGACTCCTCGCCCACACTATTTTGGCGTAAACCAAGCCTTTTACCACTGAATATTTAAAGTGGAAGCGATGCTATTAATAGACATGGTAGCCATTTCAATTGTATGTACATTTATTAAGGAGAGGCTGACAAGTACAAAGTATGTTGGATGTTAACGCTTTGGACATGATACAATCCGTTTGAAATACGAGATAATCGTTATTAAACACAATGCAAAGTTTACATGTTAGTGAAAAAAAAACTTTTTCGCTTATTGATTTAGGATACGATCATGAGACTCATTTTTAACCCTCGACTTGTTGATACTATTAGTTATTCTGTGTGCCTCGACGCTAAACTTGTGTATCTGTTGTCTGTTTGTGGCATTGTAGTTCCCAAAAGAATGGACCTATTTTAATGCGGTTTTTAGTAGTCATTTGTACTTGGACTTTGTGATAAAGCTATTAGGTTACTATTTAGAAACTATTGATAAAAGAAAAGTAGGTATTGTGGTCAAGTAGAACTGCAAACTGTTGCTGAAAGAGTACTCATCTGTCGTTCATAGGTATCGTTCTATCTTCGAGAACAAATAACAATAAATTAGTGCACTTAATAATAAGTTCAGAGTATTTGTCAAACAACTTGGTCTTATTTATAAGTACTGGTATAGTTAACATGGGCTTTTAGAGCGAGCGTGTAATATATTCGACGTCGTAATTATACGGGGCCGTTGCGTCGCCGTCTGAATAATGTATGCGCCGGCGCTGGTGTTTTATTTGAAAAGCGCACGAATGATAGATGAAAATAAACGTGGTGAGTTGACTGGTTGACATAAGCTGTTAGACTAGTTGCAAATATACAATGAAGAAGCGTTGTTAGTCGAATACAGGGACAAACATTAAAAAAAACGCGAAATTATATTATAAATTCAATTCAGATTGTTACAGTCACTTGTAAAGGTTAAAAAGTTCTGCAAAAATGTTGCGAGCACTGTCATCATCATCATCATCATATCAGCTGCACGACACCCACTGCTGGGTATAGGCCTCCCCTAAGGATCTCCACGACGATCGGTCCTGCGCTGCCCGCATCCAGTGGCTTCCCGCACTGTACGATTCACTTTACATCATCATTACTAAACCTGTTAGAAAATTATAAGTTTCATAAAGCATTTATTAAGATAATAGTTATGGAAATTCATAATTATTATAATGTATGTGAAATGTGGACTGCGAAACATAAGCTGTTTTAAAATAATTTAGTTTAGTCTAGACGGTCTAGACAAGTAATTGTAATTAAGAGCTACATGATTAATACTATACAAGTTTTGTTGATGCTGAGATGAGTGCTTTACTTAATTTATACATAATTGCAAAAAAAACACTCTATTATCTATCATACCTACTAGTCGTAAGCTACGTAGGTCTTCGTCTACTGCCAAAAATATAAATTACCGAATGGATTTTTAAAACAATTATTTTTAAAAGCTTTTACTCATTTGTAGGTGCAGCATTTCGTTAGTGTTATTCGGTACGACGACATCATCACCATACTCGGTATACGCGGTACCGAAAACATACCGTAAGCTTTCTTACTGGGCGCCTATATTTCATTAGAGCGTTGCCAACTTATTTTGTCGGCACAACATCAGCTCGGCGCGGTACAGTCTGAATACCGCGCCGACAAATGAGTAAAGGGCCTAGCTTAATTTGACTGACTGAAGTGACACTTTTCCGGTAAAACCTTACAGCAATCGGTCTAAATCATGGGTGGTCGCTACTTTCATGACAACTCGAATGGTTCGCGTATAAGTTCAACGTCAGAGTTGGTTCTAGCTTTGACGTTTGAATTTGATTAGGCTCTGTATTTGGTGCCGTCTCTTAAGATTGTCAGACCATCAGCTTTTAAAGCTGTAATATTGAGGTAGTGAAGCACCGTTATAATGTTATATATGGCACCATCATTTAAGAGCACTGCTTTGATATTTCCTTCAGAAGTCTTGGTAAGGCCTCTCTGATCTTTGCTTTCTGTGACTTTATTGCTGTACGAGTAAAATACAGCTCGATCCTTTAATTATTTTATCTCAAATTAACTTTTCGAAGGACGATTTTAGAATCGATTCCCTATTTATTTAAATTTATTACGACCTACTATTATTAAATTAGGAGGCACACACACCAGATGTAATAAACGACAAAGAGATTATAGCCACCGAACTGACATAACAACGCAAGCTGCTTATGTAATTAACAAAATAGAGTGACAAAATGATTTAATGGATACTTTGTTCGTAATAGTACTTAACCAGATTGTAAGAAACAGTACGTTTATTTTAATGAAATAGTGAACTAGCTTTAGAATAATATTTTTTCAAGAAGCTTATAAAGCTAAACCTAACAAAATTAGTGAGAGTTGATAAACCCAACTGTATATATCTATAGGCGAGTTTTAAAGATCTCACAGATCAAACTAACTTTCTGAAGACAGAAATAGGCACTCGTATTGAAATTACCATTTTATGAGTTTACAATTATTTCACTTTTGTGATGAGTTTTTATGTAGGTCTGAAAGATATAATACACTACAACTATTCAGCTTAGAAACCTTCATAGAAAGTTGTATAACAAAATCAAAATATTGTAACATTAAATGAAATGTATGAAGATTAGTGAGGGCGAGCACGCAAGTGTGTTATACTCTTATTTGTCTGTGGGAATGCTGAGTAATCTACGGAGGTCGTTATGGCAAATAATGCCATGAGAAAGCAGTAATTTAAATTGAGTGCAAGAGTTAACAGCACTATATAGTCGAAAGAGGAATATAATAGACAAGTAACATATCCATTGCCATTGTTTTCAAACGCTATTTTCAATTCAGTGTAATCATAATATTAACATTTAGGTATTTTAATAGGTACGTATCGTATTTTTATAAAATTCCAATATTTTTTCATTTCATGCTAAAGAAATTTACGAAGAACGAACGATGCTATCATGCAAGAGCTGATGAGCCATTTTAACAAAATTTTCGCATACGTTGTAAGCCAGTCTTATCTAGGCATAGACAATATTCAGGAAGACGTCCCATGTTAGCCGTTGTCCCGTCAGGTGTAGCACTGGAAACATGGCATTCACCGGTCAAGTGTCCCGCATAATTACTGGGACGACTCGGGAATGGAGCATCGGTAGAATGTTGTAAGCTTGATGCTATAAACAAGCATTTAATCAATGTGTATATTTTAATAAAGAAAGCTGAAGAATCGTCTTTGTATCAGTGCCAGTAAAGTGAAGACAGAACAAAGAGTTTAAGTAAGAACCTTATATTAACAAAATATTGTAGTAAAGCTGACATATAGCAGTGGACATACAACAAACATGACATGTAATTATTCAAATTACTTATAATTTATATTCGGGGGTTTTATAGGCAGATGGAAAACATAACAGTAAATGAAATGAATTCAATGGTCCTTTTTCTGTAATGTATCCGGGAGTTACATCCATAGTCCATACTCAACTCAACCATCTTTTCGTAAACGCATGGATGCATCGTATAGAATTTGATAGATCTTATTATTTTGCCATAAGACTCATAATCGCCAAAATCAAGCACAACATTTACATTTATCACTAATTAGTAATTCGAACACGTTGCATTTCGTTTCACGTCCCATATTAGGGGCGCATTATGTGGCTTTGTCGCCCGGGTATCGGGTAATTTGGGTAATATCGGATAATTCTGGCGTGAGTTGCATCCGACGGGTTATGTAAATGCGATAGTTTGCACTCTGCGCCCCGCCAGAGTGACTATGTTGGGTTTAACAGGGTTAAATTGAATAGGTATATTTTGTTTACTATTGTTGCTTTTGACGAATTAATATTTAGATATAAAAATATATAAAAGAGGTTACTTTAACTTGGTACCTTACCTTTATGAGCTTAATTAAGATTAAGATTAAGAAAGACATCTCGCTAATCTTTGCCCTTATACCCTTGCAAAACAGCTTCATTTTGTACTTAGTTTCAAGTTAATAAATAATAAAGTATAATGTAAGCTGCTTCATGTTTTTACGAGATAACAAAAACTTTTAACAACATCTAGTGTCTTTACGGTTTGAAATCTTCTTCTTCTGCAAGTGCCATATCTAACAAAAAGGCAATCAGTTCCTTTACGGGATAATACACTATAGAAATGAATGCATACTCATTTCGACGATATACAGAACCCTTTCAGGAGCTCGTATCCGCCAGAGTACTGTGTAAATTGGGCGTAATGGCGTAAGCTGCAGCGTCCACTGTTATGCAAATGCCATATGGCAATCGTGGACCGCGACGATGCCATTTCTCTGAGTACTACTGGCAAAGAGTGAGTCGTAATACGAATTGAAGTATGATGTGATTTTCCGCAAAGAGAAAACACTTGTGATAGCATTTGGCATTATATACATTAACTTTGTATTGAGTAATATCCTTATCCTTTCATATTATAAAACAAAGTCCCTCGCCGCGTCTGTCTGTCTGTTCGCGATAAACTCGGAAACTACTGAACGGGTTTTCATGCGGTTTTCACCAATTGATAGAGTAATTCCTGAGGAAGGTTTTGGTGTGTAATAAATTGAGGTTTTAAGTAAATTGATAAAAATATCACGATAATTGTTGAAGGAGTCGGCAAAAATAAAGCCGGCTGGGAGCTTGCATTAAAAACGCTGCCTAAAACCTTTTGAGCTATAACAAAATAATGTATGAAGGAATTGTTTCTCTGTAATAGGTCTACCTAAAATTTCGCGACGGTATAATGTCTATCTTTTAAGGAGAGCTAACTATATCCATTTGAACTTTTTTTAAATGGTCACAAATAATGTGGTAATTGGAAAGGTATTTAGACGGAAACAGTATTCATCCTTATCAAATAAAATGCGTTCGTTACCATAAGCGTTTCCTGCACATAATTTTTGCCCTTTACACTATATAGTTTAAATAAATATCTTAAGAGTTATCGCAAAAAGTTTACGCGCGCGAAAATAAATTCAAGCGCGTTTCTCATACCGATGATGACGGAACTCGAACGGGACGGGTACAGACTTTTGGAGCGAAAAGAAAGAAACCGAAGCGAAGCGAGGGCGGGTCGCTAGTAGTAACATAAAGAACACAAACCTAGAATCTAAGAAGAAAAACTGCCAAATGAAAAGTAGATCGGATCTGCTAATATGAATTAGTAACAAGTTCAAAACAGTTGGCAACTGCACGCGTTAAAAAAGAATGTTTAATTCAAACAATACACGCGTTCTAAATATAAACACGACAAAGGATGAATACTTAGCATACATTGCAACGAAACATTGTAAAGAAATATCCGAGACAAGGCTCTAAAGTTGGTGACTGCATCGCTAAGTAGCCATACAAGGCTCTCGGAGTATCGGCCGTACGAAGGCACTTTGCATTGAAAGCATCTGTGTAGTACGGATTAAAGCATAATAAATACCGACAATAACAGCGTATGCGCGGATGGTGGTATGTTTAGAAAACCATTGAGAACTTATTTTAGTAGTTTAAATAACAAGTGGAGTAATCAGGAATCTGTGTATTAAAGGTAAGGTGGTATTATTCACAATTGAATTTCTAGCATAGGTGTCTTGAGTTACGGTTGAAAATAGTTTACAGATAGTAAAATATTATTCGCATTATTTTGAGAGGTATTGAGAGATTTCGAGATTCCATTGAGATCACAATTAATTTGAACAAATGTTTAGTGGTCTTTTAGTGGTTAGTTATAACAATATTAAAATTAGTTTATGAAAAAACAACTGCTTTTAAAATTTTAAGTGCATTGACTTTTGTTGAGGATTTCAGATAGAAAAATAAGTTTTTACCAGCCAATTTACACATTGACAGAATATGTTGGTAAACCTTAATAATAATAATCCAAAAAAAAAATATTTAAGTTATTCATATGTTAAATTGTTTTTGATAACTTACAATCTTATCACTGAATCATATTTGTGGAAGAAATGTGAAAAGTGCATAACTGCATAAAGTTATTAATACTAACATTGTTTCCGTAAGTTGGTATATGTTAGGTTTCCGAAACTTCAGAGATAGTAATTACTGTTAAATCTATAGTAACAAGTGCGCTAAATTCTCGTGTGTTATTGTTATGACAGTCTTGCCTTGCAACAGCTGGCAGTCGTTTGCGGCCGGCCTGTGTTTGGGGAGACTGCAAGCGTTCCATGCCACCAGCCAACCGGTGACTAATAAAGTCTCAGGAAGATATTTGCATTACATTTGAGAAATGGACGGTACAACTTTTCTCGTCTCTTTCTTTTTTTAAGGTACTTAGATTACAAATTAAAGTTCACAAAATATGTTAAATATACAACGTATTACTACGTATAATAAAACAAAGTCCCTCGCCGCGTCTGTCTGTCTATCTGTTCGGGATAAACTCAAAAACTATAAAACGAATTTTCATGCGGTTTTCACATTTCACCAATTGATAGAGCAAAAATTAAGCCGAATGGGCTTGCCAACCTTTTGAGCTATAACACAATAATGTAAAATGGAATTGTTTTTCTTTTAAAAAAATAGTGATGGCATTTATGTCTATCTTTAAGGATAACTTCCTTAGCAAAAACGCGTTTGTAAAGGTACCTTTAGCATTTCATGCACATAATGTTAGCCGTTGACAATCATGTTTTTAGCACGAATTATTTCTCAATGTCAACATAGCTATTAATTAATTATTTGTGTTACATTAAAATGTACCGAATGTACAGACAAGTAATAAAACGAATTCCGGACAGTTTTAGCAGGTTTTTATCTCGGTTGAGACGCGCACCTACACATCCAAGGAGCTCTCGAGATTATCAGCAAATGTAAACCGGGGTACGATAACGCTAATCGGCGAATGTCACTCGTTGGAAGCATAAACAAGTAAATACTGTGGATATTTATTACGGTTTACTTGATGTTGGAGGGACACTTCTGTTTGTTATAGATAAATCAGTTTTACTTCGTAGATAAACTCTGTAAGGAGCTAGTAACGCAGATTTATGCCTAAGGAAAATTTATATTGCGTGTTACATGTAGGCATCTTTCTCAAGCTCAACTCATAAAGAAATCATTTAAGTCAAGAAGTCATCACCATGATAATATGGTTCAAGAACAAAACAATAAAATAAAAAACATAAAAACTACATTAAATAGAGTTAGTGACCAAAAACCGACACGAATTTTATAGTATGCAAACTGTAATTTATTAAATTCAACGCTCGAATTTTTCGCTTAGCCGCCTGCCAATAACGAACTCTGAATTACTTCCCTTAGCAGTTTAGCCGCAATATAAATGCAACATTCTGAACAATTATGTTCCTTTAGGACCTTAGTTCCTGCGTTCAGGTCGTATATCTACCCCATCCTGCTTATTAAGTGTGCTCCTGAAATTCTCATAACTCGGGGCGCCCGGGGCACGCCGCGGGACGCCGTTAGCACATACGCCTCGATTTATGTGCTTTTGCTCAGTGTTTGGTATAAGGCTTTGATAGAATTTCCTGCCATACATAATCAACTTAGAAGGTCATCTCACTTACATGTTTTTAAAATTGAAGTTTAATTGATTTACAAATTCGATCATAACTTTTTGAAGAAAAGTGTAGTATTTGTTACAAAGACAAACCTTGCTTAGTTTTGGACTTACTGAAAATTACTGAAAGTTACCTTACTAAACATCCTTTATTTCAGTAATATTGTGAAAAACAACTGAACCAACCATTTTGCACTGAAAGATAACACAAGCTAGGCTAGGAAGCCTAGGAAAACAAAAGTGGCGTGAATAAATATACATCTTTGCATAGCGTAGTAAAGACAATTAATAAAATATGTTAATCAAAACTAAATAATCTAATTAACGATGTTTTTATTAGTTATGTTGTTTACATATGAATAGTTAACGGTTTATTACAACATGTTACATTGTATCTGCACCGGAAATCACAAATGAAACCTGCTGGAGATTTACGATCAATAAGTATAACCGATGGTTTTACGACTAGTTAATTACATAACTGCTGGTTAACATTGATGGTTTGTTGACACTGGTAATGACTTGACTGATGTTATCTAATTAAACGACTTCATTTAGTTTCTCTAATATATTAGCCGTGCGTCTACCGCTTTTAACGCTGAGAACTATCTTGAGATCATACTTGAGACAATTTTTGTGCTTGAGATGCTGATTCTTATAAGAACACAATCTCATGTATGATTTATTTTATTTATTCAATCTATAAATAGTAAATGTTTACTGGGTAAGATGTACTTCTTGTAAAAAGTATCGTAATATCGAAACTGCTTTGCAAGTTAAAGGGACTACGCAGAGCTTTAAATAATAACCAAACTCTAAATAGGTAGACTTTTAATAGGTATTATTTGCAGCTGATTTAGCTCCACTTTGGGTAAAAACTGTATAAGTAGGATATGAGGTTTTTAGCGCCGCAAATGTATCTATTTGGAGACTTCCGTTCGCAGGAGTATTGACCGTGAAACTAGTTCTTTTTTCTATACTTATCAGGCTACGTGTCAAGCATAGTACAGTCGGTAAACCAGAAAAAACAGCTACTCAAGCCTTCCTACGCGGCAATAAATAAGCAATTCTAGATAACTTGCGTTGTAGGCGCTGCGACCGGTTTCACTGTCATACTTTTATTTTTATCTGCCGTTTTGCTAATAACGTTGAATGTATCGAAGGCAGTGCATCGGAATAAGGAAAATGCCATTTCAATTTCGTTTTTTGTTAGAATTTGCAGCCAAAGTTTTTGCGACAAACGTTGATAGTATGTGAGACTGTCGGTTATTATCGAACAAATGAATTACTTACAAATAAAAACTTCCTTGGTGTCAAAAATTTTAAGTTTGCTTAAAATCAGACGCGGCACTCTAAAATTAAAGTATATGCAACTGCAATTGATTTTTTTAAACTCCAATGAAAATAAATTATTATTTATTTTACTAGTAGAGTAATAATTCTTCACTGAGTTTATATTAATGTATTTCCAATTTCTTAATTACCGTTCTACATAAAATAGTGGTTCCATCTAAACGTTTATCATAATAACATGAATTAACTAGGCTTTCATAATGCCATTGACCAGCGTTAACCACGAAGAGGTGAAAATATGATATATTAACGAAACCTTTCATCGCGACGGGGAGTTCAATTTTAGTGGTCGCCTGTCAATTTGTGACCATGACCACGCCCGCACGGTTAATGCTATTGAAATAATGGATATACCTACCACTCTAATTACTTATTAAAGATTGTTATTCGTAGCGGAAATTTTAGTAAACTGTAAATTGAGGTGTGTTATCAAAATAATTACACAGATAAGTTCGTCTCTTTACAAATTGATTCATTAAATTTAATTGTTTCTTTAACCACCGCACTGTGTATAACCATATAAATGAAGGTATTTAGGATATCGAAATATTACTTTTTGACACTGTCATAACCGGAATTTGCGAAAATTGCTTATGATCATATTGTTCTTGCGCAATAAACTTTTCGATCACCTTTTTCCATTTTATAAAGCATTATAAAGCATCATTTCTTTAGAAAGTCAAACAAAAGCAAACGGTGATGTTGTCTTATATTAGTCTAGACTTGAGTTGAGCGTAAAGGCCCTTGTAAGTAGATTTAACTTCAGCCGTTTATGTTCTCACAATAGGCGCTGAAAGGCCTAACGACTCTCCATAACTTGCCTTACAATAGATATTTTATGCGGGATAAAGCGGCCTATTTGTCAAATATTTGTCGAATATATTACTAACATTTTCGAATATTTGAATAATTTACTCTCTTAGGCAGGACGAAGTTATAAAATGCTAAAAAAAATATAAACAGTAATCAATGTTCGCTTCCATTTGGAAAATTTAGATTTCCAAATTTAGTTCCTTAATAACGAAATTATTGTTAAAGAAACAAGTTCAGAAATAGGTACGATAGGTTTCCCAATTAAACATGCCCTACGTCAACGAGTTGGTGAAAATACACCTATGGGAAAAAGAGAAAATGCTAGAAATAGGTTTGTTACAAAATAAGGGTTACTATAAAGAAATAAACCAAATTATAATACTTGAAAAACATGTCAATGACATGAGTGCGCGCACGCATTATGCGTCTATATGCACGTAACGCCCTCTAGGGAATCTGGATCTATAATTTACATCGATTAAACCAGAAACTCACGGTTTATAGACCAGCATTAAAATTGCGCCACTGCCAAAGTGATTGGCAGAAAGGTAATGTGAAATAAAATATTTGCTCCTTTTACTTCACGAGAAAGTATTGTTAAATGGTGCAATTACGGAAAACATGCGAATTAAGTTAAATTATACTGTCACATAAAACAACTCAAATATTGTAACAATCGAAACGTGTTTACGCTTGGTATATTTATTAATATTTTTTTTAAAGTTGATACTCAGCTCGGAAGAGGAGATGAACTGATATCAACAAGTGTCTATAGATATTCTATCCAAAAGTTTAAAAGTTTCTTGAATCTTGCATAACAATATCAAAAGTTGAAATTCATAAAGCATTCCCATCACAACCCAAATTTGTAGGTGAAAGTTAGACATAACGTCGGTTTATATCACAGAGGCGGCTTAATAGTTTCTTATGAAATTAACACCGAGCTTATCTCGACGATACGGTTTATAGCAACTTTATCTTCGGAGAAATGGTGAATGTTTGCTTAAATTCTTTAAAAGGCACCGCGAGGCAGGAAGGACTCTTCAGGGCCCGTGAGACTTGATTACTTTATCTGGGTTAGTCGGCGCACTCGTAAAAACAATTCTAATTTGTTCAAGTTCTTTGTGATGATTAATAATGAGAGATAAATTGTATGAAATGTCTTTAGATACTCGTGTAATTAGAAGTAATAAAGCAGATGTCGGTAGCACTTGATTATTTAAAAGAAGATAACGTACCGCCCTTTCAAATTTTAAGCCCGATTGAAGTTTCAATTATTTCCTTTCCCATACTCTTAACTAATTAATTCACTAATTAAATTCTGAAATCAGAATATGAAGACCAAATTTAACGATAACGACATCACTTAATTTCTTAAAAATGCACCGTTACCAAATTGTTATTCAAATCATCGTTTCTCTTTCACGGTGATAAAGTGGTGATAAAACTACTGAGATCATATCGTACGTGGGCAAGTTTTAATGTAATCTGTGGAATCTCGAATCATCTGTCGCCATATTGAGACATAAAAGAAAAGTTAAGTTAATAACTGCATCATATTTGGGATGTGTCAAAATATATATGTAACTGAGTACTTCTTAATATGGCCCTCGATTCTCGATAACCACGGGCGGTGACCGCAGGAGTCCAAAGTAACGCTTCCATCCATGATATTGTGTTTATTGTGGTTTAATCTCAGATTATCGTCATTGCGTAATAAAAAGCTGTGGTAAATGTGATCCTCAATGAGCCACTAACATGGAGATATAAGAGTATGACACATTAGTTCTAAAGCAAGATGAAGTATCTATACCCATACTGGTTGTAGTAGCAAAAATCAAAAACAAGTCAGACGAATGAGGGAAAACATGACTTATGATTATGAGTCACTTCAAAGACATTCATACTCATTTTTCTCCGAAGACGTGAGCGAGATGCACAAGGAAACAAACGCTATTGTGAAGATGACGTTAATGCAAATATCAAGAACGTCAAGCAAAGTACACTTTCTCGGCATCTTGAAATCGAGATACATTTCGATGATTTAAGAGAACTTATAGCGGTCGTTTTCAAAAGCGTGTTGGGGCCATAACTCTTGTGGGCTTGGAATTGCTGTGTCAATACTGAATACGAGAGACCGCTTATTGAGCCAAGATTTATGCTCATATTGATGTGTGAGTAATTGCTCTTGATAGCAGAAGTCGGAATCGCGATTTCAATGGATAAACGTGTTTATGTAAAGCAATGAATTTAATATTAAGAGGCTTATGAAATCTATTGTAGGGTGCCTGGCAGGAGTATTGGATAAGGCCAATGTTTGTATTGGTTTGGAATTTCCCCTGATAGATTTTAACTTTAAAAAAATAATCGATTGATTAAGCAATGCAATTAAAAATGACCTATAGTAGCACAAATCAAAACATTTTCGTGTTTTTACAAATCAATTAATAACCCAATGCCTTCTAGGTGTGTGGCTATAAAGAATGATGAGACTACTATTCGCTTCAGAGTTTTTAACACCATAAATAATGTAGAATAAGATATCCGGAAACTTTGTAATAATTGTAATCTATAAAATGGTATACGTAATAAACATGAAAGACAAGTTGGCTAAAATCAAATCAGTCTTTTGCAATACAAGATTTAAGTACTTAAATAAAATGTTGGTAAGGAAAAGGTTACAGTTACAGTGCTTTAGTTACAGTGCTTTAATTATTATCAAAATTTCTAATAAGGGAATAGATTCCAGAAATACTTTGGTGAATAGAGTGTACCTACCTAATTGTATGTTCGGAAACGGCGATCATAAAATACAATTGTTGTAATGTAATTACTTTTGATGATGCTGGGACTTCAAGTTTAATGTTGTGGATGCTGAGATATGTTTGGTTAGCCGCCACTGTCGGGTGCACTGCAAAAACAAAACGGTGACTTAAGACTGTTCTCAGAACCTGATCAGATCGAGTTTAGCGAGCCGCAAGAAAACCGAGACGTGAGTAGCGACATGAATAGGAAATGTCCAGTGTAAAACGTTTTTCAAATTCATTACTCGATCTTTGTGTAATTTTGTTTTTAATGCTGTTTATGCTGTTTAGTCTTCAAGGAAACTAGGTACTGCTTCTTTTTTGCATTTTTCTATGCGTCATTCTAACGAGACAGAATAATTATGTTGATAACAATTTATTTCTGCTTCATGATTGTTATTATGAGTAAATAATTTGTAATCGATACTTGAGAATCGGTAAACCCGATCTGCGACCGTAAAGTCAATTAAATTAGCTACAGTGTTACACTTTGTAACTGGCTCCCAGTCGCTTTTCTTAATCACCCTTTCCAACGCTTTCTTTACCGTAGGTAGTAAGGTTTCGCGATTAGATAAAACAAATAAATTTAGTTGTAATCCGTGTGTTGGATGGCAAGTAAAATATAATTAAATTAATCTTCCAGATAACCCTCTCTGCCCCCTGTTATTAATTGTTACTTTAATATTGTTAGAAAGTCGGAACTTCAAATGAAGTTTAAAGGCTAAGTAGCACACAAAGAGCAGAGGCCCTTATTTTTGTCTTTCTTAAAAACCATTAATGTAGTTTTAAGAAAATGTTAATAGGCAGTATGTTTCTTTGGATATTATAAACTGTCACATAGTAATTCTACAGTTATTGTTGTTAATTTATGGCAATGCTACGCTTTCACGCTCCTAAACAATACAAAAGATATTGTCTACGACTTTTTTACTCTCTCTAAATGTCAGTGATGAATGAATCGAACAATCGACGATATATTATGAACTTAATAAGCTAGCAAACTATTCATAGCTTCCTAACCTGAATGTGTATTAAGTCAAATGAATAATGCTCTAAGTTGGCAGTAAGATGGATTAGGCAAGATTATACTGGCATTAAATAGATTCGCGCCGTCGACTCGCCGATCAAGGAATCAGTATTAATGTAACTTGACACTGATCATATTACCAAAATATTAATGGCGAAAGTTATTACCTACTTGCAAGCTTACGGATATGGATAAATCAAAATTAGCAAAACAAACGAAGTTTGTAAATAGATACTTTTCTCAAACACGCTTGGAAATTCTTCCTTTTTCGTGCTAAATCGGAGTTACTGGACGTCTGTCCAAACCGCTCCGGCAATTTTTGTATGAGAATCCATTACGTGTAATAATGGATTTTCATACAAAAATTGCCAGCGTCTGACCGTAAATGTTTCTATTAAAACTCATTACACACGTGTAATACATAAATGGAGCGAACTTTTCAATGAAACACGAATATGGGTATCAAATGAAAGGCCTTGATGAGCACATTTCAAAAAAAATAAAAAATAGGGAAAAAAAAATTTTTTTTCAATATGGGTAAGTACCAAACGAAAGGCCTTGGTACGATTCCAAAAATATGAAAAAAAGGAAATTCTTTTTCAATATCAATTTCAATATAAAATGAAAGGCGTTGATGAGCTCCAAAAAAACTGTTTTTTTTTTCAATATGAGTATCAAATGAAAGGCCCTGTATGCACATCCAAAAAAATTAAAACTTTCTCTTTTCTTTTGTAATTTGAAATAAAATAAATAGTTAAAAGTACTACCTTTAATTGGTTTGAATTTCCGCGCAAATTCGAATTCGTTTCTTTATCATGGCGACGTTGACACATCGTGTGACGTCATGTTAAGCATGCGGATATCAGTTCGATACTGCAACAAATCGCACGTCAAGACATCTCCATACATGGAGCAATCACTTGAACCGTTATACTTTTACAGTTTATTAAAACAACAATATGAACCTTACAGCGAAGACTTAAGAGTACAATAAACGTCGGAATGGCGAGGTGTAGCAATGTTTCGGGACGACAAATTGAACTTGTACGACCAGGGAATTGTTAAAATACAAACCGTTTTCGTGTTCGCAGGTTAATTATTAATGTGAGTTCCATTTTGTTATGCTGCGACTAACTATAGTTTAATTAACTGACTAAATACCTTTGAGATTCAGCCCCCCTATTCTAGACGGATCAAGTTCACATCAGGATCGAATCAACGTCAAAAATCTGTTATTTTGGTACTTTGGGAACGGATGCCATGGTTTTCATTATACTGATGTTTTGACGTTTACTAGATTTGAACTCGAATTCGATCTTGTTGGCTGTACCCCCACGAACCCGATCTCTTCGGTTGTACCCCCTATGGAAATCGGAAACTTTTTTAAAACATGAAAAGAAATACGGTGGCATCATGGCATGCGCACGCTATTTCAAACTCTTTGCTGTGACGAAGTTTCTGACTGGTTATTTGAAAAAAAAAACTGTATTCTCTATGAATCAAGTCAACTTGAATTCACATTTAGAACAGTTAATAATAGTCAATGAACAGAGCATTAAAAACGTGTTCTGGTGTGCTCACGGTCCATAAAATAAATCAATTTAATCTGCCAGATAGTTTGTGGGGGGCAACACACTACATCAGTCTGTATGATTGCAAAAAGTTGCCCACTAAATTAACAGCACTTTGTCTAATATGAAACGATATTAATGTACACGACGTATTTTATAAACTGTTTGAAACATTGCTCTTAAGAAACACATTAATTTTGTTGTTTCTGATATTTATTACTAGTGGAAATTTATTTAGTTACCAACAAATAATGATTGTATATGACAAACGATTTAAAACCGTAAATTAGATTATGCCAGACACTTAATTTCAAACTGAAAATTAATCACTGTTGTTATTTTAATCGTCGTAAAAAAATAAAAAGTCTACAGAAAGAAATTATTAGAATAGAAACTCTATACTATCTACATCAGTGTGTTTAAAAAATTCAAAACACAATGACACGTGTTTCTAAGTTACAAAGAAGTAGCAACGTTTTCTTAGAATAATAATAATATTACACAGATCAACTTTGTCTAGGGATACTTACAGGTGTTATTTTCATACCTTTCGTAACTTTGCAGCCTTGGTTTTCTGCCAGGGATGTACCAGTGCTGTGATCTGATGATGGCTATCCATCCAGGGAGTGAATGGAGGAGATTCAGATCGCTATACACACCCAACTGATCTCACCAGCATCCTAAAAGATTAATTGACATGTTCAAAAAAACCGCGAAAATGGCATGAAAATGTATGGAAAGAACTCTGACATCTGAACATCTTTTAGAATGCTGATTAGATCAGTTGTGTGTGTAAGTGTATAGCGATCTGAATCTCCTCCATTTACTCCCTGGATGGCCAAAATCAGATCACAGCACGGTAAATCCCTAAACCGGGTTAATACCGGGTTTGTATGAAAATAACACCTGTATCCCTAGACAAAGTTGATGAGTATTGTCCATCAGCCACTTTTGATGTCCCCACTGCTGGGGAACAGGCCTTCATTATGGGTGGAACACACGGGCCCAATGCGGATTGGTGGGTGTTAACGACTGCAAATGCAGCCGGGACCATCGGCTTAACGTGCCTTCCGAAGCACGGAGGAGCTCGAGATAATACATTTTTGGTCACCCATCCCATTACCGACCCTTGCGAACGTTGCTTAATTTCCGCAATCGCTGGGCCAGGCGCTAAGCCACTGCGCCACCGAGCTCTTGATGAGTATAGATAGATAGATAGTGGAATTTGAAAATCAAAATGATAATTTTATTTAACAAAAGCAAATCTTCCCTGTAATGTCGATGAAATGGACTCAAAGTCCGTTAGATACAACACATTACCGGAGTTGACCTCAGTCACATGGCGTCATAAAAGACAAATCAATTACGGACAGACGCGTCATCGCGGGACAGACAACAGTAAATGATCTTCATTGTTCGCAACGTGTCTTGTATGGAATAAAATGCGTGCAAAGTTTTAGGGTTAAAGTTTATATTTATTGCACTGATAAAAAATACCGCTTTGACATCTCAATGATTCAATGAAAGAAGTAAAGCAAATCTTCTGCTAATTTTTTCAGGATACAAAGTAATAAGTTAACGAACTACTCTAGTAGAAGTAAAAAAACAAATCCCACATGATATTCAACATAATCTTAACTCAAAAAACGTAGTTTCGAGTTATAGCGTTTCAAAGATTAAAAAAATCATAGTTCCTGAAGGCCTGGCCTGATTTTTATATCGTTAAAAAACTACATTCTTCTATTTTGTATAGGTACTTCAAAATTAAAGTCTTTGGGACTAATATAAGGGTATACAAGCAGGGGCGTGCATTGGTTTTCAAGCTAGGTAGGCACTCTAAATCTAAACAGTTGTAATTAAGCTCTTATCATTTTAAAATTAATACTATTAGTAGGTAATAAGGATGTTTAATTGTTTACCTACCACTTTTATATTGCCTTTTCTTCACGTTGTAAACTTATGTTATGTGAAGTTGCTTCCTAGGTATAAATTATCCATTAGCGACCAAAAGCGGCCATTACTTTTTCTATGAACGAAAACTGTGCGAAAGGATACGTAATTTTTGTAAACAAATCGAATTCTCACCACAATCGGCACACTCTTCTAATTTCTCCATTATTTAATTAGGTAATATTTTAATCACAAAACACAGCAATTTCTTTTTGTTTTCACAGAAAAAACACTAAATAGTTAAGTACTTACACAAAAACAAAATAACAAAGCAATAAAAATATCTCTCATTAACTCGCGCGTGGTGTCAAGTCAAGAAGACAAAAAAAATATATAATATAAGTTATTGCTTTCTCTGCAAAAACTAACGGAACTAAAAACAAACAAAATATGACAACCGCATTGCTTGCATCTTTATTTCCGAAAACAAACATTCTATTAAGGGCGGGTATCAACACTCTTAGGACAAGGTAACAAGGTTGAAACTTGTTAAATTCACCCGCACTCGTGAGATAATAAAAGAGCGAGCGGTTTGTGCATAGGAGCGAGTGAGACAAATAATGTCGTCGTCGGCTTCTCGGTAAAATTCGTTCGCCCGGCGCGTGGTCCGAGGTAGCCCGAGTAAGCATGATTACCTAGCGCTGTTATATTGCGAAGGTCATGTTTTAGAACCTTACACGTACAAAGAGCGCACTTTTTTCTGTGGTCGTATAACTTTTACCGAAAATTTTTAAATGAGTTTTGTATGAAACGCTCCTTGCTTCGATTAAGCATTCTGGAGACTGCTTACCGTAGCGCGTACCGTAGGTAGGACTGATGCGCAAGGAAAATTTGCTTACTAACTGAGTGTTCAATAGAAGTTTGGTTATTATAGAATATTAACGGAACCAATTAATTATTTTTTACTTTAACACTAGTGACTAGTGGTATCTATATTTATTAGGTTCGTCATGAGGTAAGCACTGCCTAACTGCCTATATGGTATGCACGCCACTGTATACAAGCTGCTTTCTAGAATCACCTAGAGTGCAAAGAGTATTAACTAAAAAACAGGAGTAAAAATAAACAAGCAATACAGTAATAACTCAAAATAACAATAAATTTTATATAAAAGTTGACAGGCAAAACAGTATCAAGCCACAGTTAATACGCTCACATTTGTAAATAATTTTCTGATTTCACTAAAGCAACAAAAGGTCATCATTGGTTTGGTCATCGCCAAACCAATAATGTAACCGGCAATCAGACACATTTAAGTATGACGTGAGTCCGTTAATTAAACTATAACGCAGCGAAAACAGATTGATAGCCTTCAACAAAGCTATCAGAATAGATAAAAACTTTTTGGAATGATCCTCCTTTTAATTTACCTCCAGCGCAGCTTCAAAAGTTATCAAAAAGCTTTTGGTGTGATCCTGTTTTCCTTTCGGGGGATTAAGAATAATATTATTTTAACTTGCTTTCTTATGAAGCTTATCAAATTCAAAGAAAGTCAAGAGCTCCCAATTTTTCTTCTTTCAAACATCTTTCAATATGTATTTCTTTTCAAGTAGCTGTAATACAAGATGAAAAATATCACAAAAATGATGGAGACGCTATTAAGTCCCTATTAGTTTGAGCTTTAATTTTTTTGTTGAAATAAGAAAATGCCTTTATGATTTTTCACTTTGATACGAACTTTTCGTTTCATTCATCTCAATTTTCAACTGAATTATTGATATTACATAAAAGGTTTTCTCTAGCTTCGTCAAAGCTACATTTTTTGTTGTTTGCTCTTTTAATACTTTGAAAATTTAAAAATAATGAAGTGCCAATATACATATTCAAGTTTGTAGGACTTATTCAAAATGATTGCTATCAACTTTTCTCTCATCCGACCTAAGCTATTATAGTTGCATTCAAAACAAAACTGAAGACGGTTTCGCATCTCCGCAAATGTTTCGCATTGTGAAACGTAACGTAGGTATACTTACTCAGTTGCAGGTGGGAACTAATTGTAGTGTGAGATAGTTACTTACCTGTAAACAAAATAACAAATGATTAGCACTGTTATTAAAAGTTGTGTATTAGAGATGATAATTGCACCTTTATAATTAGTGTCAAAGATGCATATTTAATAGACCTAAGCGATTTATTTATATTGCTTGCTCTTCCAGTCAAAAAAGTCCAGAATATGGCGTTTTTTAGTCAAGTGTCAGATACTATCTTTGATAATACTTAAACATAAGCATTGGTTGGGATTTCAGATTATTTACTTGAAAAGATCGTGTTTTCTTTAAACCACAAAACAATGAAACTATGTAGCAAGTCATTTTGTAGATTTGTTATAGCTCTATGATTGAAAAGGGAAATTAAATGTACTTGTTCAACAAGATTTGGGCTTTGATAAGTAACATAATAATAAAATCAATGAATATGAGGTCAATCGTGTTCACCTCCGATTGATATATCAAACAACGGATGATGGTGTAAATCACAAACACCCAAGGCCGATTAATATTATGACCGATTGCATTGTTCGAGAATCGATTTCAGATTATTCGAATGAAACGCGTGTCGGAGTTACGATATACAATTCTTTAGATTGCAGTTTTATTTCTTCACGTTTGATCCGTAGCCTTGGCAATTATTGCATTGACTTAGTATACCGTACAATTTCTTATATCGTGTACACAAAAAGAAGTTGTAGGTTTGTTTAAACAAATTGTTTTTCTCAGCTCCTCATAGGACAACACCATCACTACCAAATTTTTCATCTGAATGGACAAAACAAGACCAAAATGATTGATATGAAATCCAAAAAAATGCATAGTTTGTTTTGTGTATGTGTTAGGACCTTAGAATGAATTTTCAATTCAACATCTATTGGTTTGGCCTGTTACATTACATCTAATACAATATGAAACATTTAGCCAAATTGCGATTAAAAAATGTGTTGCAAACATTTCTAAAATGTCAAAAGCGCCTTGAAATAGCTATATCTTTAATCACTAACTCAGCCGACTAAATACTTTAAGTGCAAGTATCTCACTATTCCAATCCGCTAAACGGGTAATTAGTTAGTGGAGAATATTTGTTCGGCCCGGATTCGAACTGGCTATCGGGCGGCATCTCGGTGTCGCCGTCGCGTCGCGTCGGCCCTATCCGCCATCATTGTCCCGAGTCCCGAACAAAGCAGAATGTTTTTTTGGGTTTTTAAAATTTCCGGAATGTAACCGCAATAAAAGTAAAAGTTATTTGGCGACGTTTTGTTAGTTATTGAGCTGGATTTTTTCATCTAGATATATGTTTAATTTATTTTAACAACCAGCCTTTATGTTAACCTACGTTTATTTACTTGCTTCTACTTATTCCGAGTTTATTCAATTGGATTAGATTCAGCCATCGATAGATACAGGTATACGACTATACGTACGTTTGGCTTCAGGAGTTAAACTTTTTATATAATAGTTGTATCTAATAGTTGGTTTTTGAAAAAAGAAATATATGTAGCTTACTTCCGCAAACAAAATATGCAAGATGCACCGCCCGCCCGCCCGCAAAAATATGCAGCACACCACAAAATATAAGTGCACAATACCTGCATTTAGCAAGACAGCAACACACCTTGCACCTTCACCAATTAGGCTACTCTACACGTGTTTCGCCCCAACCCGGAGCATCCTCAGGAGTTAGATCGTGCGTAAACCAACACCGAATGAGCAACTACGCCCTCCGACACCGTATTTATTTATGATCGGCGGATGATAGATAACATGGTTAGGAATAAAATCAACAAACAGGTGACTGGGCTTTTATATGCGGTGCCACGTGAGCGCGTTATTCAAAATTATCAGTCAAGTATGGCTTACGTAGGTAAAATATCAGATAAAATATCAAAACTCTTAAAAAATAACGACGTTCACGTGGCTTTTCGTACTACTAATACCGTCCGGCGTGCCATTTGCAATGGCAAGGAAAAAACGGAGGTTGGCAGGAAGTCGGGGATATATAAGTTAACATGTAACCAATGTAATTCAGTATACGTTGGTCAAACTGGCCGTAGTTTTGATATACGTTATAAAGAACATATTTCCGCCTATAGGAATGGCCGACCGGAACGATCTCATTTCGCGGAACATTTATTAAATACCGGACATCAATTATCTGATGGCCATTCCTATGAGGTTTTACATACTTGTAGTAAAGGTCTACGACTGAACGTGTTGGAAAACCTAGAAATTATCAAACACAATGTTGATGGAACCATACTTAACAATCAACTTGACGTCTCTTCCTCGCCATTGCTGCGTATTTTCTCAAATAATAATAATTCTTAAAAATAAGTATCTTATTAATAAAACACATTATTTAATGTATATCAATTTATTTGTAGGTAATTTAAATTAAAAAACATGTTTTCTTTCTTTTTTCTTTTTTTATTTGAAACTGGCAACATTCTTCAAACGTTGTCACTGTCAAACACTCGATGCGCAGTGGGGAGGAAGTGACAATAAATACGGTGTCGGAGGGCGTAGTTGCTCATTCGGTGTTGGTTTACGCACGATCTAACTCCTGAGGATGCTCCGGGTTGGGGCGAAACACGTGTAGAGTAGCCTAATTGGTGAAGGTGCAAGGTGTGTTGCTGTCTTGCTAAATGCAGGTATTGTGCACTTATATTTTGTGGTGTGCTGCATATTTTTGCGGGCGGGCGGGCGGTGCATCTTGCATATTTTGTTTGCGGAAGTAAGCTACATATATTTCTTTTTTCAAAATGGTTTGGGACTTCCGCCAAGTGACGCCTGATTCAATCAAATACTAATAGTTGGTGTTTCACGAGGTACTACACTATATATATACCTACTTGGTAACACCAAACCTACTGTGTAACATCAACTATTGCGTTTGATCAGTAAGTTGCTGTTGCAAGCAAACTTACTAAAATAATTATTAACCTAACCTAATATCAATTAATTAACGCACAGAATACTTTAATAGCTCATATAATTGTTACAGATAGAATGGCGAAAATCATTGTGTATTCTAAAGTCCTCTTTAAATAGGTACCAAATGACTCATAAAATGAAAATTTTAAAACAAATGTTAAGGCGAGGCCAGTTCACGATCTGATGAAAAGTCTGATTTTTGAACATCCAATGTGAAGAACTGATGTAAAATTCTACTTCACAAAAATGACTGTAGACTGAAAAAGAAACAAAGAAGCAAATTAACCGAACAGAATATTGAAAAATGGCATGGTAACTCTGTAAAAAAATCCTGATAACACCATAAAAACTTATAAAAATAAATTTCAAATCGTTAGATTTCGTAATTTTCAACGACAGTGATATGATTTTTTATGCAAAAAGGATAGCTTTTTTATCGATCTAACACAATAACCGAGTACATTTTTAATAAATGATCCAGTATTTCAGAAATCAATAAAAATGTACTAAAATTCGTCAAATTTCTGGCGAAGCGTCAATTAAAGTTATGCAATATTCAACCTTATTCTAAAGACATAGTGAAAGAGTAAATTTCGTAAACTGGCCTCGCCTTAAACGAGCAATACCCATCACACTGGCAATTTCTTTTTATTACCCATTTATTATAATATTGACAAAATCTATTATAACTTTCTATGCCTCATCCGCTAGTCACAGCGGTTGGTCTAGCCATAGCTAAACCTGTTTCTTACAATCTGGTTTTTTTACGAATATTTACACAGGTAAAAACAGGGACTACTTATGTAGCTATTGTGAATGAAACTATTTAAGAAAATATTAGGGAGATTGCTTCGATTGGAGATTGCCAAACAAAAGGTAAGGTAAATGGGGATTTGTATCCAAGTACAATTTTATATCAATTTAAGTTATTTTATTCACTACTCAAGCTTACGCGCTCCTAAACATGAAATAAAACACCTTTTAACGGATACTAGCGCGGTTTTATTGAAAGTACTTTGGTAATTAGTTGGTATTTGGTTTGATTTTTGATTCGGCACCTTTGCAGCTGCCGTGTATCCGTTAAAAGGTGTTTTATTTCATGTTAAGTTATTTTGTTTGTGTCTTATTACCGGTAGTTTATGGCGAAAAAAAATTTACTTGTCGTCTCATTAAAAATACTTATATTTGTTGAACATTAGTATGCACTGAATGTATCCATACCCAAGTATTGTTGTATTTAATTATTTCAAGTTCCAACCGTAGTTTTTCGCTTACTATGTCAACATTGGGCCATTAGGAATTTCATCTTAGATTTACTAGAGATTTTGCAGTGTCGAAAATCGCCATCAAACTGCCTCCCACGTGCCACTTCTCTAGTACTAGTTCTTACACCTCTACGTCTGTTTAAGGAAGCCGAGCCGTCAATAAATCTATTTCGACATCACTAGGAATGTGCCCCGGATGTCGTCGAATCCGGGCTGAGGAATGTGATGCCTACGCCTTCTGGACTACGTCGCTCTTCACTACCAATCTTATCGTGAGTTTAACATGAAAGGGTTTGCGATTTTTTTATTGAGTAATTGACAAAGCGAGCGCAAAGCGTCCCCGTTTCAGCTTGGGCGAAAATGCGTTTTTTTGTCGATTCAGTTTTTCGAAAAAAAAGTCATAAGTATTTCAGCCATTTCGAAAAATGTTAAAAAATGTCACAAACGCGTGGTTTACAGCTCAAATACTTTTTAGATTCCATCAAATAAAAGAGTATTTTTTTTAGTACACTTTTGACCTTTTAGTTTGCATTATAAAAAGTTCATCCCTTTCTAAATGTCATAAAGTTACTATTGTGAAAGAAACATGACTGAAGTAGTATATCTAAATTCGTTCAATTTATTTAAATAACTTTTCTCGATCAGGATGCTGAGGTCATTTCCATTGAGGAACTAATTTAAATTCAAAGTACAGTTTCTCTGCCGATTTCGCTCGAAACCTCAAGAATCAGAATTGTGTCCCGGATTCATAGTCTGCCACAAACAGCCTTGTATTTGACTTTAAACTAAGCTAGGTATTCTGCTCTTGAGGTAGTTTCTAGGCCAATACGACAGCGGAAGTGACGTTGAGTTTCGCTGTTCATCTTAGCCCGGCACTTCACGTTATTGGCTTAGGATGGCAGCCAATGCATGCAATCCATCAATTGCAAACGTGACACTTTGAACTAAACTGGCTCTCCAATGGTGCTTGCCTAAAATTAACTTGAACCTATCTTTGTTCTGTCTATGCTAGTATTATCGCAAGTGGCGTGTCCATTGCTTAGCAAGTTTGATTATTTAATTACCTTTCGCCTTATTATGTATAATTAGCATGCAATGGACTTCTGCTCATCATTTACTCCCAATGCGTGCTAAATGGCATAATTGCAAAAAATAAAAGCTTTGGCGCGCGTTATTGATAAACGCCTCGAGCCTTCTTTCTTTGCCTTCAATATAATAAGTAGGTAGCTAAAAGAGGTAGGCTTATGTGTGAGTGTTGAAGGACAAAAGTGTCCATTGTACCGCCTATTAAGTATATCGAAGTATTGGTCCAAATCACTTTAGGACGCTCATTCGCGCCTTGGTGTCGTAAAAACGCCAGACTATTTTATTGTAAGGTTAAAATGTTTAGTGTGCCTCGTAAAATAAAAGCCGCGTAAAATTCTCTGGTGGTACAGCCATGTTATATTTACGGCAGCAGCACAAACTGAAATTATACACTTGAAGTGTCAAGTGGGCCCTTGGTACTTTAAATGGCTCGGTCGAATGGTCTGAAAATATCGATAGCCCCCCGTTCTCTATACTGCACACATTAGCCATTGCATTGTTAAACCCTTCTTGAGAGTTTTTACGATACTTTAGTTAGACGTAGGCGGGCTGCAGTTGCACTGACCGTATTGCAACGCACTTGTTATTACTGTTAATACATGCGTTGCTATGGCCTATTCCAATTTGGTTTGATTTGATTTCGACACAGATTTTTGGAGCAAAGTTCGTAGGTGTATCTTGAGCGACTTTTTTCTTAACTTGCTTTCCTTGCTAAAATTTATCGAATCGAAATGGGATTGTGCAAGATTAAACAATTTATGTTTTATTGAACAAACCAAAATTGATAACATTCCAAAGGAATTTCGCTCCGAGTTTCAACTTATTTAGGATCCATTGTAAACCTCTTGGCGGCTTGAAGACAGAAATTCCAATAAAATGTGAAATTTATTGCTCTCGAATGACTTCGCCTGCATTGGAGGATAAAGGGCTATAAAAGATCTGGAATCCCGGTGACAAAGTGAGGCGTCTTAATAACTTAGAGAACAACTAACCATTTTATTGGCACTTTACAGATACAATATTCAATTTAGCGCCATTAGAAATCTGAAGATGTATCCTATTGAAGAAGGCACTTTATATTTTGCCGCTGAAACACGCTCCAGCGGAAAGGTAACCTAAAATGGAAATTACTTTTGGCCGTTTGCACTAAACTTAAAAATCGCCTAAATCTTTTCTTAAGTACAACCAAGATAATTAGGCGCATGACAGCTGCATGACAGCTAAGTTCATGACACCAGCGTTTTAATTTGGTTGAGTTGTAGTTAAGAAAAGACTTATTCTTAAGTTTAGTGCAAACGGCCGTTTATGTGTGTAAGCACATCGACACCGTTCTTAACGGAACGGAGCATTCAAATAAAATACGGCAAAAAAGAGTTGGGTGTCTGTCTCATTCATGATTAAGTTATGATAACTTACTATTTCAAAAGCTTTATTAATATGCGTAGGTACTTTATAATGACAAAAAATATTACCATGAAAAACTTGTAATAACACGTTGTTCCACCACTATCTGTCAGTGCCATTAATAAGACCTGTCAAATTAATAATAAGTCAATTTGACAGGACAATTTGCAAGCCTCAGCCGCGGTTCCGTGGTCCAATATTGATGACATGTTTTTAAAGCCAGTATAATTTTACGCACATTATTTTTATTAAATTATAGGTTACCCGAATCAAAATGGCTGTTATTTTTAAAGCGGTACATATCTATGTACGTTATTCGTTATATGGTTCTGTGAACACTTTAGTGATAGCTCTATCATTTTTTCTATCCAAATTCAAAGAGCTATTCACCGTTCTGATATTTCACACAAATTCCTACATTATGGGCTAATTGCGTCGATTACGCGGTATGTTATTAAATAAAAAGGTACCAATTAAAAGGCTCCGGCGCACAATTACTGCCCGCCATTGGCAGGTTATTGAGGCAACTATGGTAGGGCTGTCAAGCTAAATAGGCAGATAAGATATTGTCAACTGTGATTGTTGTAAGTAGGTAAGTGGTATTATGGTACGATCACGCATGATGTAGCCAGTGAATACCGGACAACTGGATAAAATATTAGTTTTCGAACTAATTGAAACTTGTAAGTACTTGTTGTATATTCAAGTTTGTAAATATCGTTACTTATGGCTGTTACAGCTGATAAGTTTCTTGCGCCCGTTCTTCTTGTCAGTTAAAAGTCTGGAACGGGTTGTAGGAAAATATAGACGATTCAAAAGTACTTAATATTTAAGTTTATTTGAATAAAGCTTATTTGACTTTTGTACTTAAAAAAAGGAACCCAATGCGGATTGGTGGGAAGGGGGGGATACAGGTTGACAGCGCAACATTGTCCGTGGAAGCGTCGGACGTGTTAAAAGCTACAGTGACTTCTACAATCAACGCAAATCGCTATATTATCATGTTGTTTAACATATATAAGAAATATTAAAGTGACAGCCCTGCGGCGTCGCAGACGCATAGGTACGCATACCATGATTGATACGTCGGGTCCACGGCGACCGAGTGACGCGACGCTACTTGTCGTGTCTCCTGCCACTATTATGTTTATGAATAAATCAATCGAGTAGGCACTTCTTAAACACATGGGAAGTAAAAAAAATACCTTTGTCTACAATCTGGTCTACTTACTTACGTTAGAGAACTTATTGCAACATCCCATTCAGGCTTTTGATTCATAAACACAGAGGACATTTTATAGCGCTCCAGTTTTTGCTCGAATTTAAAATGACGATTGCATTAATATATTTTGCAGTGCCCACCTTTGCAGTATCTTAAGCTCTGTTTATTACCATCAAAGCGTTAAAGGCGTGCAAAGTTACACAAAACGACACAAACGAAAAATTCAGTAGAAACTTTAACTAAAGAGCATTTTACTACGAATGAAAGTCTGCTAGCTTGTCCGACAATATTTTATATAATTAAATTAGCAAAAAACCTATTTGATCCACCTAATCATTATTACACTGGTACATCGATCATCAAGTTATTTTTATCATTTTATTATGGAAATTAGGAGAAGATTATATTATAGAGACAACATTAAAGGCCGATGAGTCTGAAAATCTATCACTATGCAGATTCTGACGCGTTACCTATTATGAGCAACAAAATTAAATCAGCATAAGTACCTACTAACATTTTTTTGTCTAAGGTTTATCCCAGAACAGGTATGGCTAGTTAAAGTTCGATCAGTAATGTAAATGTGTGCCATTATTCAAATTGCAGTTTGGTTTTAGATCAAAACAGCATTTTGCTGAGCGAGGCGCAGGCGCCGCGCTGCCGCGAACGTGGGCTGGCTCGCAAGCAACTACCTGATGAGGAGTTATTGCCAGCTGGGATAGATAAAACCGAGAAGTCTTATTTAGGAAATCTAGTTGAATTTCCTATGGTGACGATAGAATTTTCTGTACATGAAAAACATTGGAATGCAGAGTTGCCAAAATAAATGAGCAGTTGGATCTTTTAAATTATTGGGGCAATTCTTAACGACCCTAAAAAAACAAGTATTTGGTACGGCAAAAGAAAAACTTAAAATCAAATAAAAATCAAAATCACCTCACGTTACTGTCATGAATTTCAAAATACAATATGTTAGGGAGCTGATGCCAATCGTTTCCACAATGTCTTTATTATCGGTTGGGTCATAAAATTAAAGATTACGCCGATAAAACAGCAGTCAATACGGATTTGGTCAACGGTTGCGGTAGGCGTTGTTTATGGCAAATAATTCGGAACCGCTATTGTCGTCAGCCGTTTGGAAAATGAACTTGAACTAACAGTATAACCGGCAGTAAAATTGTCATTTACTCATTGGTAGTGTTCATGTTGATTCATGAGGTCAAGTCTTTTGATGTTGTTGACTACTATTACAGTTGTGAGTTGATAACTGAGGTGTGCATTGCGAAAGATAATTATTATTAAATAAATTATGAATTAAAGTTAATGAATCATAATACACCCTGGGTTGGGAGTGGAGTTTACAATATGACTAAACTCCATTATAAGTGTACTATTTATTAGTGTACTTCGGCCCTAAAACAAATAATATTAACTATTACTGCATATCCAAAGTGTAGCCAAATAGATACAAACCTAAGAAACAGACACACATAATAACCAAAAATTTAAATAGTTAAAAGCCACCATCCCATCGTCTTTTAGATAATTTTATTTCACTAGATTTCACAGTCGAGGTTAATACTTTATGGCCAAACAATTCAGAAACAATATTGAAAGATATACATTACACAATGACAAAACACACAATCTTAGTCACGCGACCATGAATATTTTTAAGCATTAATTAACAAAAACAACATATCATTTATGTCCAAAAGTGTGGCATAATTACAGAGAAGTCCAACCGCGTATTTACGAAGAATTTGTAACAAATTATTTCTCGAGTGAAAGGGATTATTAACGAAAACCGAACTCGTTAATGTTTTTTTATCAAATTGGAATCTGAAATGACTGGTTGTTTTAAGTGGCAGTTTTTCTTACTACTGATTTTAGAACTTTTCTTGACTCTTGCTTTCAAAAAAATCATAAAGAGTTTTTTGATTTATCTTTCAAATTCAAAAAAGCTGAATCCATAATTAATGTAAAAAAAGGTTTAAATGATAATTGCTTTGAACCTTATTGGACTATAAATAGTTTATGACTATAAAATAAATACTAATAGAAAACAAGACAAGAAAGAATAAGTTAACGACAATGTTAAAACAAAGACGAATTAGTAAATTCTCATAAAGAATGTAGGAATTGTATTCAAAGCCTTTATCTTACAAGACATCGAAATTAGAGCTGTTCAAATAGATTTTGGTGGAAAGGGGCATAGAAAAAGGGACTTTCCATTACCTACAGAATTCGATAGAAAAAAATACAGATATACAGTTGAGGCCAGTTTCGAAGCCAGTGAAAATAAGCTAGCGTTATTGAGCGTTCAGCATTTCAGCCACGTCTCGCATTTACACTCGCCTGTTTATTTTAAATAAGGTTTCGTTAAGTAAAAGTAAACCCGAGGGATTTGTGCCCCACTGAGCTGAATGAAAAATTAAGCCAAATATTCCGATTATTTTCTCGGGAGATTCGCGAATTTTGAGCAATTTTTTCCGGGGTGAATTTTTAAGTCTTTGCGACGAAGGTAAGGAATGGAGCGCTGAGGTAATGAAGGACTAAATATAGAGTATTAAACTAGTATGTATAGTGATGTTGCTTTGATTTGGAGGTAGGTATTATAAATTATTTACCTAGAAATTGAAGTCTCTTGGGTACCAAACACATTCAAACAGAGGCAAGTCATGTTGTTAACATTATCTGTCACAATGGCAAATCATATTAATTAAGTTATCAACGTGAAATTTTGTGTGAAATGTTAATCCATAATTGAAGAGAACAAATCTACAGGCCGTGAAGTACGGTTGATTGAATTATGCGTAACAAGATGCTCACTCCGGCAAATAGATCCGAACAACTCACTCGAGCTCTATTAATTATTCAACATCAATTCCTTAAGAACGGTGCTCCGTTTAGACAGACGATTAAAGTCATTTTATTCACGAAGACACTTAATAAAAAATAGGTAGGTAGGTACAATGGTGAGGGGTTAAATTTATGGCAAAGGTAAGCCGTTTTACTCGTACAAAAATGTTATGATCTGCATGTGGATGGGTGCGGTGGGATTTTTTATTTTTTTTAATAGTAAGCCGATGGAAATCGGCTGGTATGGACCCTTCGCCACAGGTACACCGATGATGTATTTCTAGAAGCTAAATAGTTTTAATAAACAGCCCCCCACTCAAATGGCCAACATTCTGTCCGATTATCCGACTACCAAAGCTTATCATGAGCAATAGACGATTAAATCACATGTCCCAAACTTATGTAAATCACAGACTTTGATGTATTGTATGGTATTGGCATTATAACTATAAAATAAAATGCCGTAGGCAGGCTTGTAATTTTATAATAAGTATACTGCTTATTTTGTAGCTTTGATAGTAAGCGTAGCGTTCAAACGCAGAGAATGTTGGCCATTTGAGTAGGTACTACATTTGAGAACAGCATGTCTTGCAGATGATTATTGTTACACAAAAAGTGAAGAAGTTAATCCAAATAAGAATCTTATCCAGAGATTTGACCAAACAAGTTTTGATATCTACAGCAGCGTATCTTAACCATTTTAACGGAATTGTGCATTGGTTTAACATTATGATTTGTATTTAAGGTGGTATATTTTATATTGCCTATACCACTTTAAGAAAGTGACTTGCTCAAACTAAACATACATTGATATCGAATACCAAAACTTGAATTATGGGTTGAGCTCCTGAATAATATGGCTCAGGAAGGAATCGCGTTACCGGAACATCATCTCGATTAATTAATAATTCACTTTTGTTTGTAATAGGCTTGGAGAGTTTACTAATTTATTTATAAGACCCAATGTATAGAAACAGTTAGTAGAGGAAATATAATTATGTTGTTTTTATGTTTTAAGGTTTGCTTGATACTATCAAATAAAAATACTATTTTTCAATAAAATGCTCTCAACATCAATTAGATATAAACCCTCTGATCATCCAACTTCTTTACCAATTTCTTTCAGTTTCAATTTAGATATAAACTAGAAACTGCATGCCATATCGAGGTCTTTTCGTCTTCCATGAAAAACTGAACGTTACCCAACACCGATACACTTCTAAAAAAACAGATAGCGTAAATTGAAAAAGCCTTGTTGATTATCTCAGTATGCAAATTAAGTTTTTGTATGCGGTCCGAGGTTTATACCGGCAAATCTATTCTGGCTGTGTCCTGTGGCGGCAAAATAAAATGCTGCTGGCAGAAGCAGTTTATTTCAATGTCACTAGCAAACACTATGGAGGTTAAACTTTCATCGCGCTGTGTAGTTTTTATCACTGAATGCAACTTTTTGGAAGCAGATTTATAAAAATAATCTGTCGCGAATGGCAACAAAATGAGTTAAGCGAGAAACTCATTTCGTCGCTTTCAGTTTTTCTAAGCTGTTTGTGAAATTAATGTTAACTTTAGTGCAAATAATTCTTGTAGTATTTCTCCTAGCTTGTTTCCTATAATGAGTTACATTGTTATTAACAATTATAATGAATCGCTTCTATTATGGTCAAAAAAGCGCATAGCATAACCAACATCCTCAAAATTTCAATACCCGTCTATTCAACTTTCTTCTTTCTTTCCATGTCCGCTTGCGAATTTCCCTATTTCCATTTTCCCAAGCGCTTGACTCGCTCCTGCGGTATTTAGCTGGGGTAATTATTCTTTTGTTTTAACTCTACGGCCCTTGTTTCGCGGCGACACTGTAAAAACCTGGATGAACAGGCGATTTCCCCCGGGCACAAAAGAATCGATAGCCATTGTGATTCCCCTACAACATTAAATTATATAGGAGGGTGTGTTCAGTCACCCAGAGACATCTGCCAAGGCGATCGGCTTTACCTTTTATCAATATTTGCTTATTCGATTTTTGAGTAATGCAAAACAGCAGAAGAAGCTTCCAAATATTTGTCCCAGCTCCATTATTGAGTTCATTGTTGTTATAACATTAGATTGAGGTTGTTATACACACGTCATGTTGAACGAGGTTATAAAAAGCTCCAATAAAATGAAACAAGTGTAAACAGTGAGAACATAAAAACTTTACAACGTAAATTCTCCAATTAGACTTTTTACGAACGAACAACTTTTATATGGATACCTTGCGAGCACAAGTGGAATTCCTGTAATTATGATGATCTTTACGTGATATTTCTATGAAGTTAGTGCTTTATTAATAAACTTGGGGGTCTGATTCTTGATGAGCAGCGACATTTTATTACTTTTTTAAAATTAAGAAAAAAATATAGTTATAGTAGGTACTCCAAGAGTATATTATAATCTGCACTATCACTTTGTCTCATATTGTAGCTTATAAATCGTTGATTTAAGATCGCTGTTTTACGTCAGCCTGTACCATGAGTATAATGTCAAAATAATATTAGAAAATCGATAAATGAGAAAAGATGTTTGTGATAATGATAAATTGATAATACTGTACTAGTTAATATCAGTATTCTGTGCTAAGATGAAATAAAATTGTAATCTTTGAAATTTCAATAAGTGTAATGATTAACATTTTCGATTCAGATACGTATCAGTAAATAATGTCTATTATGAACTACGGTACTGGCGCTATTGGCTGTAAAAACTGTTTCAAAGAAAGTATATTCATTACGAAGAAAGCGACTACTATCAGCGGATTGACATATTACTAAATTGAATTCGATGGCACTTATACAGTTGCAGATAAGGTTCGTTATTGAGTGCGTTTTATTTCGACAGAAAGATTTAATAACTTTTCGATGCTTAGGAAAGATTGATTGATTGGCCAATTAGCTGTCAAATCACGACTGAATGACGCGAGTAGCTGGTATTTGATGTTACACAATACTAATGTAGGTTGATATAATGTTTTTCCAAGTTACTTAACAGAGGCTACTGTTTATTGAACCATTTTGTTAAACTCTTACTCACGGAAAGTGGCCTATTAATATAAGGCTGCCAAACCATCCCGCATTTAGGGGAACAGTCCCGCATTTGGCCTTATTGTTCCCCTTTATCAGAATTGTCCCACATTGACCCACAAACATCAACTTTGTCCCAAATTGAATACATGCGCAAATGTGAAATCTATGCACTGCGCACGAATCTCAGTATCACTAAGCAAAACGAGTAAAAAAACGAGATGGCGGTATGGCGGATCATACGTTTTTAGCACTGTATTTTGGTTTTTAGGTCTGTCCCCAATTTTCTTTATGGAAAGTTGGCATCCTTATATAATACGTGACTTTATTAAACCAATGCTAAAAGTTACAAATGAAATGATAATAAAAATTCACGAGAAATTAAATTTAAATAAATATGAGCTAAAATACTTTAAAACACAAAAGGCAATGCAAGTGTATTATTTATTAAATTAGTGCAAAATTAAAAATATGTGCAAAGTCCATTTTTATTTCGGTTTTATAACCAATTACATGAGTATTAACTTAAGGGATCCCACAAGGTTCACAGCTTGGTCCTTTATGTCTTAGCCTGTATGTAATAACCTATGGTATGCAAATTATACAATAATACCACACAATCATTTACAACAACAGCCATGATTGTGGTTAACTGCAAAGTGATCTCGTTTGCTTTATGTCTGACCAATTAACCTTTTCTTAAATCTTTAGGAACCTCACGTATACGATTAAGACTGTTTTATTGTTCCATACGGGTGTAGGTGCAATGTAAATTAAGTGTAATCTTGCTATAATCATCCACAGCACAGCTATATTAAACCTATAAAGGGGAATGAGACTTCGCTTTATGATTATTAAAGAAAAGTTACTGTTAGGTTGTATAGTGTCGTATTTAATGGCCACTAGTTTTGTTATGAAACAAAATTACTGCAGCGTTTTAATCTAAAGTAAGGTAAAGTATTAATTAGTTGCAATTAATGTTATCTTTATTGAAAAGATTACCACAACTACTTTGTTACGCTACTTTTATGATAGTAAGAGTAAGAAACAAGTCAATGTTTTGTTATTAATATGTTTATTACAATAAAATACTTGTGTTACGCGATGGCGAATGTACTAAACGAAAGTACCTACAATACACCTTTTCAAACTTTACAAATTTTAAAACATTCTGGAATGAGGATCAGTAAGAGGTTTGAATCCTATAGTTTTATTGATCTAATATAAAACATATTCATAGCTTTGAAACTTAGTGAAAGTTTTTTTGAAATCCGTTTAGAAATGGTTGAGTTATAAGGGTTTTGAAGGAAATGCCAAGCTCAATGCAATATGTGCTTTATCACGTACGACATAAGGTTCGCGTACGTCTCGATGACGTCATAATGACCCCCCAAAATAATAGTGTTTTAGCTCGTATAGCTTCTCAGGTTTAAGAGATATCGTAAAAATTTCTTCACAGTTAATCATGTGGTGGCATAAGCTTTCTGATAAGCCACTAAACCAAAAATTGTTACTGATCCTCATTATGAAAGCTACGCTACATATTGAAATCCTATTTCCACATTGCTTCGAAGACTAAATATTAAGCAATAATTACATAAACTTACTCCTTGTATTTTGCAAAAGGTTTAAAATTGAGGGTAAAGAACGATAAGCTTAAAGACAGAATATGTCAAGTAACATCAGGGTTTGTAGAAAAAAATATGTACGGGCAATAAATCTTTCTATTCTTTGCTTGTCTTTCTAAAAAGATAAAAATGTCTTATCGCACCTTTCCCAGGATCATATCAGCTTATCTTACTATCCAACGTCACTCAAACTAGCACTTGCGCACCTTTCTTTGTATTGTTATCCACTAGCTTATAAGATATTTTTAAAAATAATGCTCATATACCACCCATATTAATCTCAGAGATTTTTTCAAAAATAATGACGACATGAAACCATCCATTCACATATGTAACACCAAAACTATCTTCTACCTATCTGAATAGCAACGTCTTTAGCTGAAGTATAAATAACTGTCCACTTATAAAAGGCAAATCTAACAGATCCTTTCATAAATAGCATAACAGAAATCAAGTTTTCCCATGAAAGCAAAGCTGAAGAAAAATGGAAAGCTATTTTGATGAAATAGTAAAAGCTATTTCCGACAAAATACTTTCATTAATATCGTTATAGTACAGAAATCCTGTTAGACATCTTTTCATACATTATGATGGTGGATTACAAATGTTGGCTGAGGAACGGTTTCTTTCATAACAGATTGGCCGGGATTACTCCCTGTTAGAGGAGGGACAGACAAAGGGCCGTATGACGTTCGCAAGAATACGCTCCTGTGTCACATTAATACTTTCGTGTACGTTTGCTTTTAATGTGTCCTCCAATCTCAGCTCTATTATACTTCTTAATGAATGTAACTATTTTGTCGCTAGATAGATAACACTATTTTGATGAACTTCGAGCTTTATTTACATTTTATATAAGTAGAGAACACAGCCTGCCAGCGTGACTGGAGAATAGCCCATACTATCTTTTTTATTCACAACGGGATAGTGCTTGGCCTTTACCTCACCTGATATTAAGTGATGATGAGGCACACTACACACGGAATCCTCATCACTTAGGAACTGGCTATCTTATCTCTAACTACCGGAACACAACATTTTTTTAGTCTCCGGGCGACACGCATAATAATTTTATTCTCAAACATTACGCCTGCGTATCACAAAGCTTTATGAAAAATTCGATAGCAGAACCTATAAAACACATTCTAAAGTTACTTCTTTATTAAAATTCAAAATACTTGGATGTAACAAGTACAATTCACTTGACTAACCATATTTTCAGACTTATTAGTTAATGACTCTACGGATTGGAAGAAAAAGTCATGACTGGATGGATGGACAGGTTTATCAGGTTGACGTTGACAGTATCTTCGGGGCTCATCGGAGGAGGGGCTGGCAACCTATGCATCCGTTGTGGTAATAGCCTAAGGCATAGACATAAGCGGAGATGATATGACACAAAAGACGTTATGATCGAATACTTGGTCTAGCTAGGTGAAGCCTTTAAAGAACACTACATGGCTCTTAAATTAATTTTCTGGAAATTAAAGGAATAAATTAGCCCACGGGAATAAGTTTCTTGAATGTAAGGAGATGTTTATCCAGAAGTGAAGATTAAGGGAAAATTTTCTGGCTATCTTTTTTTCTCTGGATCCATGCACAAAGAAATTAATAATCAGCCCATCAGAAGAAAGTCTCTTAAAGCCATTGAATCACAATACACATATATAAAAGGAGGCATTGAATCACAATAGATTTTCTAGGACGCCATGATTACCTACGTTTTTTGTACGACTGTATACTCTACATAGCCTGATAGTAACAAAAGATTGCGGAGAACATCGCAATATATTGTTTTATTCAAATAACATTATTAAAATAACTTCCTCTTTCTACTACGTATAAACCAGACAAATACTACGCTAAACATTTAGTCGTTGTATTTAAAGACGGTCAAGGAGACCAAAATTGATATTATTCCAGGAGAGTGCTGTAGGTACCTTATAATTATTATAAAATTTTTGACATTGACAGACAGAGCGCCTGAGTCCTTACCATTCAAGGACAGCCTCTCATCACTCAAAACGATTTACTCCTAGCTAAAGGCCAAGATGGCGCGGATAGCCGTTCACAATGTATATTTACAATAATTACATCGATTACGTCGACGGGTCAGGTTCCGATTGACGTCTGATGAACTGATAAACCGAGATATCTGCTGGCCTACATCTACCACGATCGCTGCCTGATTGATTCATGTTTCCCTTTGTATCTACTCATCTTCAAATCCGGGTGTTATCCAATGATGATCGAATTTTCATGTTGGATAGACGATAGAAGTGAAAGTCAACTTACTGTTATTATGAAAGTGATGTGTGGAGATTCTAAGAAGTTGTGAAACTTACCTGTAACAAAAATTCAATGACAGTAGTTAAATAAAATGTTTACAACAATGTTTGTGAAAGCAAATATTTGGTAGGGTAGGACTATATCTATTTGACTTTAATTCTATCTAATACATATTGCTAAAGAAACCACAACTTACTATCGAGAAATTGTTAGTTGTTTAGCTCTCATTTGTTGATTCTTATATAAAATGGTGTAAACAAACATTTATACATAATAGTGTTGAGCTTCCTCAAGAAGTAGATCTAAACACAGCATTTTGCTTTATACTCCACTCCCTCCCTCAATCAAAATGCAAAATAAGTTAAATCATATTTCAATAACTTCAAAGCTGAAACTTTATAGATTATTGGTTTGAAAACAAATACATAATCAATATCGTGAAGCGGATCACAAACACTTGGGAGTTAATCATGCTTCCTTCTTCCACTTTCTATAAAGATATCATGCTATCTCTATCTGACACCCCATGCTCAATACATTGGAAATTCTATAGAATTTAATCCCTAATCCATTGTACGCCCAAACACGTGTGTCGCGAAACTTCACTTAATAGCTCCTTTCTAAAGACAACGCAAATGGAACTCTATTATGATGAGCATAAAATATGGTTCAACTTTATGAATAAACAGAGCACCGCAAAATGTTGTAAATCAAATATTTAGAAAATTTCGTCCGGAAAATTGGTGTTACCTCCATTGTTCAGCAGTTCAACTTTTGCAAAAGACTTTAAATAAATGAGCCTGCATTTTACTCAAACAAGCTGATGTGTTTATAGCAAACTTTTAATTTTACTTAATGTCATGATAAACATTTAAAAGCCACAGATATATTTGATATAATTAAGATTAGTATCTAGATTTAATTTTAAAAAGTTTTTGACAATGTATTTCGGGCAATGACGAAAACTATTTAGCTTTGTCTGGCGAATTTTATCTTTAAACATTATAATCAAAAGACAGTTGTTCGACGACATCTTTGGATTCAACAAAGTTCTTGAACAGAACCCAAGTCGGCGTAGGTTGTTAAGGAATCCTTTTTCTTAGGACTTAAAGCTTTCGGACGGGACAAAGGGCCAAGGGGCGTAGAGGAGGAACAATACGGTGTATTCAAAGCTATCCTGGAAAGGGCATGCGTGCTTTCAAATAAAGGCCGGGAATCCAACCCGGCCGGAGTTATAAAGGGTCTATTTTTTGCTCTATTTGTCGTCAAAACTGGCTCCTAAAACAAATAACCAGAAGACGATGTTTTTTTGGGTATTGGGAAGCTATTTTTATTGCATCATTTAGTTTGGTTTTTTGTTTTACAAGCAGTAAGCGATTGGAATTTTTATTTATTATGTCATTTGAATTTTTCGTACTTTATTACCCGACTGCAAAGAAAGGGTTATGTGTTTCGCGCGTATCTTGTAAGTATGTTTGTATGTATGTATGTATGTTTGTATGTAATATTCTTTATTACCTCATATCTTTCAAACGGTTGAACGGATTTCTATGATTAAGATATCGTTAGATTTGTCTTGTCAGCCCAAGTGTTCTTAAGAAGGTGGCGTTATAAAAAAACCAACATGGCGGCTGTACGGTGCTATTATTCGTAGTGAAAAAAAAATTTTTTTTTAGAATACTGCAATATGGGTGTCATATTAAAGAACATAATATAAGGATTTCAAAAAGGTATATCATGACCGTAATATATAATAACTAAAAAGAGATAAATAAAAAAATAAATTAAAAAAATTAATAAACCCGCCAGCACAAAAAGACAAGTCAACTGAAAAGATGGAAACAAGATTAAATAAATGTTAAAGGCAACATGTCATAATAACATGCAGTCGGAGGCATGCATAAAGAAAGTGACATTATGAATGATTTAAATTATATATGCCTCAGACTGAATGTTATTATGACATGTTGCCTTTAACATTTATTTAATCTTGTTTCCATCTTTTCAGTTGACTTGTCTTTTTGTGCAGGCGGGTTTACTAATTTTTTAAATTTTTTTTTTTGAATTTGTTTTAATTTTTTTAATTTTTATAAAAGTCATTATCTAGTTAGTACATTAACATTGCTAAAGTTTTCATACCTTTGAGACAAAATACTATGCAGTTTATGTTTAGAGTTATGAATGCGAGTATAAAATGAATTAGTAATTTAATTGATGGTGCTGGCTGTGCGAGAGACATTTTGAATTTATTGGCTTTTGTTTAAATATGAGCTTTTTTTCCTTAAAGTAAATTTTATCGAATGCAAGAAATACACATCATTATTTATTTTGCACTCAATATAACTCCCAAAAATAGGATTAAACAGAAGAGTTTTTAAAACATTTGCACGCTTTGTGCCGAATATCTAAATCATAAAGAGGGGAAACTTTTCACAGACACAAAAGCCTGTATTAATTAAAATGTCAGCATTTTTTGTTGTATTTGGTGTCTCCGGAGGTTTTAATTCAAAACGTTAAATAGCAACGCCCTTCGCGACGAAATACGAAGATGTATAGAAAATGTACTTTAACAATTAACTCGCTTAAAAATATCTCTCTCAAAAACATCTCCTTCAAATAAAGTCCACGTTCGCATAAAAGGAAAGCCTTTTTAGGTGTCATTAAAGAGGTCCTAAAGCATACTTAGTATGTCTCAACAAAACGCCATAACAATGATATACAAGGCAGGCCGGAATAATCAGCACAGTTGCTTTGTCGGTTGCGAGAACTCGAAATCGAGATAATCGATTATAAATCATATCGGACATCATTACTGGGGCGAAAACTTCTGGTGCCGTCAATTAGGTTAAATTATGTGGACAACACTTCCCGGTGTTATAAATTCAGGGTTGTGAAAGTTTTATGAAAATAAAACACCTAACAATTTGGTTGCTTTACAAACATAACAAAATTTCCTGATCTCAGATAAATTGATGATCAAACGAACTTACCAATTTATATGAGCAGCTTCATTCGATACGATTTATAGCTGGAATATGGAATAGTGGAAAGGTGATTGGGCATTTTGTTCGGACATTTGACCTGCGGCGTACACAAACAAATTAGAGCTAGGTATGTGGATAAATCTATCTGCTACTCAGTGGTATGGGTCGCATCGCATTGTTGCAGGACAGGACATGTTTCATTTTTTATCATTATATCATAACATTTCAATAAGAAATAAAAAAAAATAAAGACAATAAAAACGTTTATTATGCTTGTACAACACATTTTCACAATGCTGAAAGTAAAAACTTCTGTTTTATTAACAAAAGTTTAACATCAGTAAACATATACTCACACACATAATGTGAAATAACTTTTTTCTGCCGGTCGGTACATTAAAAAATAATACATATTTTGAAAAATAGGATTGAATTCTTCAATTTAAAACTGGTTTGGTTTCTGTACACTTTCATCAAGCAGGTCAAATATGCCCAATGACCTTTGATCGTACGATGACACATTTCTATAGACTGTTGCGCAATGAATGACCAATTAGGACAAAAATATTTTTTTGTGTTTAATCTCGTCGAGCGATGAAAACGCATCGTTTTCTCGTACAACCGTAGCCAATTACGACGATGCCTTAACTATAATAACTTTGATATTGTAGAAAATTTGCAGTTTAATTTGAGTAGGTATGTGCAATTGAGTATTACCAAACAACAGACTGTAGAAAAAAAGCTTTTCTTAATAAATTCATATTTGGCACATCCTTGAATAAACACAATGAATCGATTAAAAAGTAGGATACCCATATCGATATGATGATCTTTACATAATACAGTTGAATTCGCATTCAGTTTCATCGCTCCGTTATCTCATTTTGGACAGTTACGTAATAAAAGCAGATTAAGATTTTTTAGTTCTTTTCTTGGAACGGATTATCAGACTTGGACATAACTCAAGAATTGTTTGTAGAAGGTATTTTTTTTTAATATTTTCTAACTTAGGTTCTAATATCTTTTGGGGCCAATAATAATATTAAAATTAATAAAGATAGTTGGTATCTGGCAATTTTTTATGACGTTTCAGTAAAAATAGCTGGTGCCCATAAAAGTAGGTAATAGTACATTATGAGACAAGTTAGCTAGGCTGTGGGTTGCAGCCCGAGCAGCAGCAGGCGAGGGCGTTACTCAGCCGAGTGTGCAATAAGCAAAAGCTCACGAGTTTCATACGACGTTTTTCAACACATTTGCGAGGAAAAAACAAAGTAATTTACCACACAGCAACAAATACGACAAAAACAAAAATAAGATAATTATGGGAAAAGGCGCGAAGGTTTTTTTTTGTTTTTTTCAGACACCCAACGCAAGAATATTTTGCGAACAAAGGGGTGAGTGAGCATACAGCCTACTTCAAAATTATAATTTTAAGTGATAAAATGCAAATATTTTAATATTTTATAACAAAATATTGTGAATTATGAATAATTTGATAATATTAATATTTGTTTGACTTAATTAAGGACTTACACATTTATTTTTTCCAAAAATTTATATGAATTTTCATCAGCATGAAACCTCTTTGTTGTTACTAAAAAAATAACTGTATTACCCGGCTAAATTGGGAATGTTCTGTTTACTCGCATAGAACTTGCAGTAAGGTACTTATTTAACTTTGTAGGGTTACTTCTATTACGTACTAGTGTTTTATATATTATTGCACGCGTTTGTTATAGCTCGGTTAATGGCCCTAAAAGCGATGTATTAGGGCTCACTTTACGAGCAAGTGTGTTGAAAAATTAATATCCAACAGAGTAACCGCCATATTATGCTCATATTATCCAATCGCCCAAACTTAATAGCAAGTACAAATCAACACACATTAAGCTAACGACTTGGCGATTTAAAGTTATTACACGCGAGCTAAGTTAAACTGTTGCCAACTTGACATTTTCCTACTAGGTATCTAATTGATCGGGTAACTTTGTACGGTCAGCAGCGAAAGTCGCTTAACACTTTAGTCTTTGTCACAGTAACCTTTTTTGACTAATGCTTCAAACTGTGAGAAAACTGTAAAAATGTTGCAATGATAAAGTTCTAAAGTGTTAAGCGACTCTCGTCGCTGACTGTACATTAGTTTGCTTCTACACTTTAAACAAAATTTTGTTGAGGAGTCAAGCTAATATTGACAACGACATTTTTTGTTTTTAATTAAACATTCCTTACAAGCCATTTCGCACAGGTATGCTAGTTAACTAAAATTAGTAACTGTTTATTTATCTACATAATATTTGCTAACTTCAATCATTTAAAATAATGTTGTCTTATTAAATTGTCATTAACAATTTATCAACAACATTCGTATCTGAGTGTGGAAAACCATTTGTTGTATTTTAAAAATTAACATTTCAATAAAGAGTTGTGTGAACATTGTTTACTAAATAGGACATACATACATATACTCACGCCTGTTTCCCATGGGGGTAGGCAGAGACTATGGATCGCCACCTGCTACGATCCTTGCACACTTCTTTCGCTTCATTAACATCCATCAATCTTTTCATACATGCCCTGCGGTTTTTGTCAAGTAAAGGTAAACCTATTTAATTTGAGAGCAATGGAGAAGAAGAATTTTGAATTTTTATATAAAACACGTTGAAATAGCTTGTTATTTATAATGACGATCCTTAAGTTAAAGCGTAGCTTGTTATTTATAATGACGATCCTTAAGTTAAAGCGTAGTTAAGTATAAATTGCCTTCTAAGCTGCTTACATGCTTTATGGAAAGCTATTCGTACAAACATTTACGACTAAGTTTGCGATGTATTTGTAATGCATCTTTTTGTCACAATAAATCATGCTTTACGCACAACTTAGACGTTTTCTACACACAAATCTCCTTGTACTTAGGCATATCCTCAGATTTCTCTTCCGAGATACATCTAGGCAGCATCTATACTTTTTTATATGTCACGTTTGTATGTGTGAGTTTCAGACTGTTTGATATTGGTGTCACATCACATCTTTAAAACACATTTTATGTCATCTTCTGTCTGATATACTGAATCCCTTAACCATTATCAATATTACGATATACCTACTTCAGTTTTTTAATTGGACCTAGTGTTGCAGATCCTTGGATACCATAGTTCTTTCATGTTTTTAGGTATGGGTTTTCCTTAATAGCCACATATGTTGTAACACCTTAACCTAAATTCCTTTATATTAAATAAGTAAATAAATAAAAATACCTAATTAAAAACAAATTACATATTATTATGTACAATACCTACTTATAACTAATATACAAACATGAATAATATGACATTACGTTGAATCATTGTGTTGCCTTCTAGACATTTTGGAATTTACCTACACGGTCCTACAGAAAGTTGCGTTCACTCGGATTTAGCATTACTGTCTGTAACATTCCATACGTCGGCTATTGTTCGACGCGGCTATCGGCGAGCGCCTGCCGCGCCCCTCCAGACCGATTTTTACCGCTTAAAAAGACAGTCATTCTCGCGAGTGCTAAATAATTATACTCGAATTAAATCTGTCATATATAATTGAATATATACTTAATTATTGTGTAGTGAGTGATAAAACCCCGTACTGGGTAAGTGTTGTAAGATAATTTTTGGTAGCTTAGTTTTATGTAGACGCGTAGCTGGTTGATTCTACCTTCCATTTTCAATAATGTCGAAATCCACTGTTATAACTTTCTAATCTTTAATTTAACTAATTAATGCAAATTGTCAGTTGGATTTCGACATAATACAATTGTGTAAGTTTCGTTAAGTATTACTAAACGTTATTACGTAGAAATATTGTATAAAATTAGTTTTATTTTGATAATGAAACCGTTGTGCTAATTTCCAATTTTTAAATATTCTTGTAGTTTGATTATTTATTACTGTGTTTATTTTTGCCTCGATTGCCTCACCTTGATCGCTGCTTAGTGCAACATACTATACCTGAGCTAAGCATGTAGCAATAATTACTGCGATTAAGGTGTCGCTGTCAGGCTGGTGAATCAGACAGTCCATAAAATGGCTGGTTTGATGTTCCAGGGTTTATTCACTACCTTAAGGAAAGGAAACCATTGCTGGCCGTGGAATTCTGTTGGAAGCCCTACTACCCCGTGTCCAACACCACTTCGAATGCCATAATAGAACATCACCGCCCCCTTGTCCATCGCTGCGGAAGGCCAGGATAGTACTGTTTCGATTGTCGGGACCCGATTCATTGTGTGTAACCTCGACCCACGCTCTGCCATTACCTACTTCAATATAAAATCTAAAGTACTTTGTATGATTGCCGTTTGATTCAGCTACCCCCTATTAGAATCTGCCACAATGTCTAATCTAATTTCTAAAATTGCATACACGTCTGTGTCGTCACAGGCGACCACGCGCTTACTTCTGTCTTCAAACAACTGAAAATCACTGAGTTTTGCCTTTTTCCGTCAATACGGCACACAGTTTAGTTTTTTTATAAGTAATGTTGTCATTTATCATCTATGTACGTTATTGATGAAGATAAACGATTTATCTATCTATCAATATATTAATCTACTTATTATATCGTTGCGTTAAAAAACTTCATAAAGTGTCATCAACAATATTCAACGCTTTTACATGCCAATAAACTTATACAATTATACCGTACAATCGCACGTCCCGCAATTATACGTAACCCTGCATACGTGAATTCACACTCCAGCTCAGATGATGGCTAGATTTATGCCATTTTATTGGCCTGTAATAATAGATTAGACTTCCCGGTGTTATAAATTCAGGGTTGTGAAAGCTTTATGAAAATAAAACACCTAACAATTTGGTTGCTTTACAAACATAACAAAATTTCCTGATCTCAGATAAATTGATGATCAAACGAACTTACCAATTTCTATGAGCAGCTTCATTCGATACGATTTATAGCTGGAATATGGAATAGTGGAAAGGTCATTGGGCATTTTGTTCGGACATTTGACCTGCGGCGTACACAAACAAATTAGAGCTAGGTATGTGGATAAATCTATCTGCTACTCAGTGGTATGGGTCGCATCGCATTGTTGCAGGACAGGACATGTTTCATTTTTTATCATTATATCATAACATTTCAATAAGAAATAAAAAAAAATAAAGACAATAAAAACGTTTATTATGCTTGTACAACACATTTTCACAATGCTGAAAGTAAAAACTTCTGTTTTATTAACAAAAGTTTAACATCAGTAAACATATACTCACACACATAATGTGAAATAACTTTTTTCTGCCGGTCGGTACATTAAAAAATAATACATATTTTGAAAAATAGGATTGAATTCTTCAATTTAAAACTGGTTTGGTTTCTGTACACTTTCATCAAGCAGGTCAAATATGCCCAATGACCTTTGATCGTACGATGACACATTTCTATAGACTGTTGCGCAATGAATGACCAATTAGGACAAAAATATTTTTTTGTGTTTAATCTCGTCGAGCGATGAAAACGCATCGTTTTCTCGTACAACCGTAGCCAATTACGACGATGCCTTAACTATAATAACTTTGATATTGTAGAAAATTTGCAGTTTAATTTGAGTAGGTATGTGCAATTGAGTATTACCAAACAACAGACTGTAGAAAAAAAGCTTTTCTTAATAAATTCATATTTGGCACATCCTTGAATAAACACAATGAATCGATTAAAAAGTAGGATACCCATATCGATATGATGATCTTTACATAATACAGTTGAATTCGCATTCAGTTTCATCGCTCCGTTATCTCATTTTGGACAGTTACGTAATAAAAGCAGATTAAGATTTTTTAGTTCTTTTCTTGGAACGGATTATCAGACTTGGACATAACTCAAGAATTGTTTGTAGAAGGTATTTTTTTTTAATATTTTCTAACTTAGGTTCTAATATCTTTTGGGGCCAATAATAATATTAAAATTAATAAAGATAGTTGGTATCTGGCAATTTTTTATGACGTTTCAGTAAAAATAGCTGGTGCCCATAAAAGTAGGTAATAGTACATTATGAGACAAGTTAGCTAGGCTGTGGGTTGCAGCCCGAGCAGCAGCAGGCGAGGGCGTTACTCAGCCGAGTGTGCAATAAGCAAAAGCTCACGAGTTTCATACGACGTTTTTCAACACATTTGCGAGGAAAAAACAAAGTAATTTACCACACAGCAACAAATACGACAAAAACAAAAATAAGATAATTATGGGAAAAGGCGCGAAGGTTTTTTTTTGTTTTTTTCAGACACCCAACGCAAGAATATTTTGCGAACAAAGGGGTGAGTGAGCATACAGCCTACTTCAAAATTATAATTTTAAGTGATAAAATGCAAATATTTTAATATTTTATAACAAAATATTGTGAATTATGAATAATTTGATAATATTAATATTTGTTTGACTTAATTAAGGACTTACACATTTATTTTTTCCAAAAATTTATATGAATTTTCATCAGCATGAAACCTCTTTGTTGTTACTAAAAAAATAACTGTATTACCCGGCTAAATTGGGAATGTTCTGTTTACTCGCATAGAACTTGCAGTAAGGTACTTATTTAACTTTGTAGGGTTACTTCTATTACGTACTAGTGTTTTATATATTATTGCACGCGTTTGTTATAGCTCGGTTAATGGCCCTAAAAGCGATGTATTAGGGCTCACTTTACGAGCAAGTGTGTTGAAAAATTAATATCCAACAGAGTAACCGCCATATTATGCTCATATTATCCAATCGCCCAAACTTAATAGCAAGTACAAATCAACACACATTAAGCTAACGACTTGGCGATTTAAAGTTATTACACGCGAGCTAAGTTAAACTGTTGCCAACTTGACATTTTCCTACTAGGTATCTAATTGATCGGGTAACTTTGTACGGTCAGCAGCGAAAGTCGCTTAACACTTTAGTCTTTGTCACAGTAACCTTTTTTGACTAATGCTTCAAACTGTGAGAAAACTGTAAAAATGTTGCAATGATAAAGTTCTAAAGTGTTAAGCGACTCTCGTCGCTGACTGTACATTAGTTTGCTTCTACACTTTAAACAAAATTTTGTTGAGGAGTCAAGCTAATATTGACAACGACATTTTTTGTTTTTAATTAAACATTCCTTACAAGCCATTTCGCACAGGTATGCTAGTTAACTAAAATTAGTAACTGTTTATTTATCTACATAATATTTGCTAACTTCAATCATTTAAAATAATGTTGTCTTATTAAATTGTCATTAACAATTTATCAACAACATTCGTATCTGAGTGTGGAAAACCATTTGTTGTATTTTAAAAATTAACATTTCAATAAAGAGTTGTGTGAACATTGTTTACTAAATAGGACATACATACATATACTCACGCCTGTTTCCCATGGGGGTAGGCAGAGACTATGGATCGCCACCTGCTACGATCCTTGCACACTTCTTTCGCTTCATTAACATCCATCAATCTTTTCATACATGCCCTGCGGTTTTTGTCAAGTAAAGGTAAACCTATTTAATTTGAGAGCAATGGAGAAGAAGAATTTTGAATTTTTATATAAAACACGTTGAAATAGCTTGTTATTTATAATGACGATCCTTAAGTTAAAGCGTAGCTTGTTATTTATAATGACGATCCTTAAGTTAAAGCGTAGTTAAGTATAAATTGCCTTCTAAGCTGCTTACATGCTTTATGGAAAGCTATTCGTACAAACATTTACGACTAAGTTTGCGATGTATTTGTAATGCATCTTTTTGTCACAATAAATCATGCTTTACGCACAACTTAGACGTTTTCTACACACAAATCTCCTTGTACTTAGGCATATCCTCAGATTTCTCTTCCGAGATACATCTAGGCAGCATCTATACTTTTTTATATGTCACGTTTGTATGTGTGAGTTTCAGACTGTTTGATATTGGTGTCACATCACATCTTTAAAACACATTTTATGTCATCTTCTGTCTGATATACTGAATCCCTTAACCATTATCAATATTACGATATACCTACTTCAGTTTTTTAATTGGACCTAGTGTTGCAGATCCTTGGATACCATAGTTCTTTCATGTTTTTAGGTATGGGTTTTCCTTAATAGCCACATATGTTGTAACACCTTAACCTAAATTCCTTTATATTAAATAAGTAAATAAATAAAAATACCTAATTAAAAACAAATTACATATTATTATGTACAATACCTACTTATAACTAATATACAAACATGAATAATATGACATTACGTTGAATCATTGTGTTGCCTTCTAGACATTTTGGAATTTACCTACACGGTCCTACAGAAAGTTGCGTTCACTCGGATTTAGCATTACTGTCTGTAACATTCCATACGTCGGCTATTGTTCGACGCGGCTATCGGCGAGCGCCTGCCGCGCCCCTCCAGACCGATTTTTACCGCTTAAAAAGACAGTCATTCTCGCGAGTGCTAAATAATTATACTCGAATTAAATCTGTCATATATAATTGAATATATACTTAATTATTGTGTAGTGAGTGATAAAACCCCGTACTGGGTAAGTGTTGTAAGATAATTTTTGGTAGCTTAGTTTTATGTAGACGCGTAGCTGGTTGATTCTACCTTCCATTTTCAATAATGTCGAAATCCACTGTTATAACTTTCTAATCTTTAATTTAACTAATTAATGCAAATTGTCAGTTGGATTTCGACATAATACAATTGTGTAAGTTTCGTTAAGTATTACTAAACGTTATTACGTAGAAATATTGTATAAAATTAGTTTTATTTTGATAATGAAACCGTTGTGCTAATTTCCAATTTTTAAATATTCTTGTAGTTTGATTATTTATTACTGTGTTTATTTTTGCCTCGATTGCCTCACCTTGATCGCTGCTTAGTGCAACATACTATACCTGAGCTAAGCATGTAGCAATAATTACTGCGATTAAGGTGTCGCTGTCAGGCTGGTGAATCAGACAGTCCATAAAATGGCTGGTTTGATGTTCCAGGGTTTATTCACTACCTTAAGGAAAGGAAACCATTGCTGGCCGTGGAATTCTGTTGGAAGCCCTACTACCCCGTGTCCAACACCACTTCGAATGCCATAATAGAACATCACCGCCCCCTTGTCCATCGCTGCGGAAGGCCAGGATAGTACTGTTTCGATTGTCGGGACCCGATTCATTGTGTGTAACCTCGACCCACGCTCTGCCATTACCTACTTCAATATAAAATCTAAAGTACTTTGTATGATTGCCGTTTGATTCAGCTACCCCCTATTAGAATCTGCCACAATGTCTTATCTAATTTCTAAAATTGCATACACGTCTGTGTCGTCACAGGCGACCACGCGCTTACTTCTGTCTTCAAACAACTGAAAATCACTGAGTTTTGCCTTTTTCCGTCGATACGGCACACAGTTTAGTTTTTTTATAAGTAATGTTGTCATTTATCATCTATGTACGTTATTGATGAAGATAAACGATTTATCTATCTATCATTATATTAATCTACTTATTATATCGTTGCGTTAAAAACTTCATAAAGTGTCATCAACAATATTCAACGCTTTTACATGCCAATAAACTTATACAGTTATACCGTACAATCGCACGTCCCGCAATTATACGTAACCCTGCATACGTGAATTCACACTCCAGCTCAGATGATGGCTAGATTTATGCCATTTTATTGGCCTGTAATAATAGATGCATCGAATGATTTGTACCAACCATCGCTCGGTCGTTTGGCGCGCGGCGAAAACTGTTGCAAACTGACCCACTAATCTATGTATGATCACTGTTATGTGATGTAGCATTTTTTGGAGTAAGTTATAGAATGAGAGCGGAGAGCTCTTTAAGGCCAGTGTATTCCAAAAACTCTGTCTCTGTCTTTTTCTTTACGTGTCTTTTTCTTTAAGAGTAATGAAAATAACCTCATTTTTTCAATGTTTTTGTTGTTATTTTGAGCATAAAGGGGTAAAGTCGTAAAAAAATGTAAAATAACATACTGGAAAGCATAACACACAATAACACAATAACGCACTGGAATATTGTAAAGGTTAAATATTCATCGTTCAGGTTAGGTGGTTGAAAAAAGTAATGTTTAGGTTCTCTATTTATTTATTTATACTCAAATCAAATCAACTAATGAACTACAAACTACAAAATTCTAGTGTGTTATGTAACATACCACCATAACACACTAACGAACTAGAGCAAACACAACAGAAAATTCTAACTTCAACAATAAGTATCGGCCACAAATTTAGTTCGAATTCAATGTAAAAACACGGTTTACTAATGTTCATTGACTGTATTTTCATTATTAATTCGGTTCATAAATAACAAAGTCGTCAAGGCAGTTGATGTAAAATCATTGTATTTTCAGGATAACTTGAAAACTACGAACCGATTTGAAAAAATAAATAAATGGGACCATCTCGCAAGAAAACTCAATCGAACAAAAAAAAATCATCAAAATCGGTCCATAAATGTCGAAGATACGAACTCCTTTCCCTTTCGGTCTATTTTCTTCTAAATTGCACCACAAGGAAATCTACGGCAAATATCATGTCATGTCGTTGGACGTGCCGGCAGATAGCCGCCTACGTGACGTTAGATGGCAAGTAGATAGCAGATTAGTGGTTACACACGTAATATTGCCGGACACCACTAAGGGGGCTTTTTACGTGGTTACTGTCTTTTTTTAGATGGAACTAGCTTTTGTCTTGTGGTTTTATAGCAGTTGGGTGTAAATTACAAAAAAATACATAAGTAAGTAGGACAAATTGGTTCTGTTATTTCCTGATTTGAACTTGAACAAAAAGTTTTTTATTATTACATTGTTAGAAAATACTGCGAAATTTTGAATTGTAACCCATATAAGATTTATATTTCATTTATTTTTTAATTTCCCGTCGTATGTTAGTATTGTTTGCAGTACCTACCCAGTCACGGGATTATAGTAATCATTTTTAGTAGCATTATCGAGATAAAGTATTAGGTATTGAAAAAATCGGCTAAGTGCGATAGTAGGCACTCCGCTATTAAATCTTCTAAAATAATCCTTAATTTGAACGGAGAACATCAAAGGACAGTCAAAACAATTTAATAAATAGCCACTACAAGGAACAAGTATAAACTACACACAAAAGTTTATGGCTTTGATTACCAGAGTGACTTTCACATACTCATCAGAATCGACAAAAATGGACGCGGCACACATCAAAACACCCACCAATTTATACTAATGACGAAGACATAGTTATACAGACTACTATACTTATACGTGAACCAATCTCGCTAAAATACTGCAGGCCACTGAGTTCCGCGCTGACTGCCACAAAACTCCCCCCTATATTAGACGCATTATTTCCGCTACAGGCTTGTTTGACAATCCATACAAGTATAGAGTAGGCAGTCTTTTTTATTTGTGGTTGTAAGAGGACAAGTGCATTTTATAAACAAAAAGAACTCTGTATTATGATTATATTTAAAGAATAGAAAATATTAGGTATAGCGTCTTTACTAGTGATACTAAACAGGCCAAGTACAGTAAATTGCAAATGTTAATGCAAATAAACATTCGAGCAAGTAAACGCAAATATGATACAGCGGGTAGATTTTCCGGGCCACTTACAAGCGATTGTCGATTAAAAGCCTTATTAGACTAAAGTCTCCCCTAGCAAGTCAAAGTCACCCGGAAAAATCAAGCTGGTGTAAATGCCCCATTATAACAATTTACTCCATCGCTATTGTAGCTAAATAGATCTAACAATAGATGGAATATAATGTTTTACACTTCAAGTACTTACTGCATTCCGTGCAGTAATAGGAGGTATACTTTACCTATAATAGTGCTGCTAATATTATTTTGATCGCGTATAATAATAAGTCGTCGCGACAGTAATAGTTTTTTAGGACAAAGAAGGCGCCAGGATAATCAAGAACTAGATTTAATTCGTTGTATTTAATTTGCATAGTTATCTAAGACTAAACAACAATTTAATAAGTTGTGTAACAATATTATTGTTATGATACGAGTGAACTAGACCAGTGGTGATTTCCCACAGTTTATGGATATAACTAAACGCACAGATGTGCTACATAAGACCGTCAATAGTTTCAAGTAGGTGTTTTAATTTTGTCCGGCAATTAATGGTTTTGCTGAGTGATGTGGCAACATTATAATTTATGATGTTTCGTCATAATAATATCATAAGTAGGTTACTTGTCAACCTCTGTAGCCAAGTTGCTAGATCGCTGTTTTAACAAAGCCTGACGTTGACAAAACCCTTCTAGAACTCATCATGCTGCAGAGTCACGTATCTGTAGAAAATAATCCGTACTAATATTATAAATACGAAAGTCTGTTTGTTTGTTTGTTACGCCTTCACGTTTTAACAACATAGGTACTGAACCGATAATCATCAAATTTTACTTACACGTTGTCAGGAGTACAGAGAGGAACGTAGGGTACCTTTCGTCCCGAAAAAAGTATCGTTCTCGAGGGAGAGCAAAAAATCTTTCCAAGCAGACGAAGTCGCGGGCAGCCGCTAGTCTCTAATATTTTAATCCTAGATAATTTCAATAGTGTTTGTTTTCATTTATCTCAGGGTGAAAATAATGCATTTGTCTGAAATCCAATGAGAGCTTTTCAAAGTGACATTAAAAAAATAAAAATAGTAACTATTTGCCTCACTAGATGGTGTTGACACTCTTCGAAGCTTAGTAAAAAAATTTTATTGACACACATTTTTATCAATGCCATTGTGAAAAGTCCTCATTGTTACAAAAAGTCTTCTAAATTTTTGATTAAAAACCTTCAGTATTAGTAGTATTAAGACTGAGCCTTTACGTAACAGACAAACATCATTGCGCCACAGGAACTAGTTATGAGTAACGAAGACTCCTCAGGGAAAAAATAGGGCACTGAGAAGTGTCTACTTAACTTGATGCACAGTTCTCGTGAATTTAAAAAGGCAATTTCCTTAATGACACTGTGAACTAAAGGGGTGACATGAGACAATGACAAACATGCTTATAGCTTTTATTGACATGTGCCGTAAAAGAAAGTAAACTTGAAAAAACATTTAATTTCAAAATTGATTTTAGCAATTTTCGTACGTGTTTTTAATATTTTCGTATACTACCACAGAATACATAATAGTACAAGTATACTACTATACTTTCGGTTTAGTAGCTCTGTTCAAAATTAATAGGGTCTATTAATCTAGATTGAAATTAAATACCAATAGCCAAGAAATCTATCCGGAAAATTAAAAATATTTATTAAATAGGTTTACAATTATTATTGTAACTAGGTACGTGTACTAAAGATTGCGTTTGCACTATCTAATCCACGGTCATTCCAAAACACGTTAAAAGATTATTGAATCAAAATTAACATGTTCATAGCCCTATTACAAACATTATCGAAATAAAACATGTGCAATGTATGTAGAATATTGGCATTGCTTCCTACACATGGATGTAGGCGTGGCGGGGGCGAACATCCGACATCCATTTATATGGCATTTTATTCGAAGAACCATTTAAATACATATTTTTATAGTTCCTTACCTTATTGGTACAGTAGATATTATAGATAATAAATTCGTTAAAGTTTTACTATGTTACAATAAGTAATCGTATATCTGTCAAATATTAAATACGAAAATAAATTCGCTAAGAACAGTGTTATATCTCGTATTTCCCGTACATATAACAAGAGTTTCAAAGATATTGATATTTTCGCTTACTCCAAAACTTACTTTTAAAAAACATATTATTAAAAAATTACAAACTACACAATAAATTCTATTTAAATAATTTATCGATAAGTGGCAGATAATGATTTGGCGCCTGTTTCACAATCTATTAATAGGGTACTAACTGAATTTGTATGAAATTCCCCGTCAAGTATAAATATTAATCTGAACTTAATAGGATTTTGTGAAACAGGCCCTTACTATTGTTAATTTATAGATTAAGTATATCTATAATATAATTTATTCTTACGTTTGTATTAGTTCTATATATTTATTTAATTATTTTCATAAAAACAATATTATTTACTCTAACAAACACACACATACACACACACACACAAAACACGATAAGTAGCAAGTAGCAATTCATATTTTATATTCCGATTTAAAAAAAAAAAAAAAAAATTGACTTCTGTTTCTTTTAAATTTTGCCTATGCTTATAATAATATAGGGAAACCTGTAATTGGCTATACATATAGATAATACTTGATGTAATAATATATTGTAAACGCTGTTGGTTTTCTTAAGATCAAATAAATTAAAAAAAAATATATATTGTCACACTATTTTACGTGACATCATACAATAATAAACAAATGTATGTACCAATGGTAAAAAATGACATCTTTAGATAAAACGAATTCAACAATATGGCCATCAAATACTAAAGATGTTTCATAGAAAGTGGACAATTTATGAGTGCAATAATATGTTCAAAAACACACAAATTAACATAATAGGAAAGCTTTAGCACGTTTTCTCAGTACACTGGCCGTTTATATTTACAGCCGTCGCTTGAACCTAGGACCAGCGGGTCTACCGGCTAAAAACAATGAAGTTAATGTTAACTGTAAGTATGTGATACATTGCTACTTCGTTTTGGCACAAATAAAAACTGACCAAAGAAAAGAAGCAATGTATCACATACTTACAGTTAACATTAACTTCATTATTTTTAGCCGGTAGACCCGCTGGCCGGGTACCGCAACCATTCTGTACCTTTGTACCGACACCACTTGCCTTTGCAGCTCAGATAAAACTAGTTGATAAATCACCAAAGTCTCAGATAATTTATATTAGCAAATTAATGGATTAATCTTAGGCTTAGATTAGCTTAGATGCAAATATTGGTGAATTTAAATGTAATCTTATCTCAAAGATGGTAGAGCTAGGTGTATAATTAGTGACTAAGCTTGCATTAAAAAAGTGATCAAGTCTAAATTACAAAATTACGCAGTCATTGCAATAATCAACTTTAGAATGCAACTACTACTAATTATTGGGAAACTAAAAGCAAAACTAATCTCCTCACTTCGTTATTACCCAGCTATTATGTCAGACCTAATTAAGTGGTATCGTTTACCAATAAAATACAACCATGGTATAATCCTCCGATTAATTGTCTCCTTCACAGCACAAACAATTGGTTAATTTACATAAAAGAAAGCGTTTAATTCGGTTAAACTCTGTGGTTAATCGCTGGTTTAAACTAACTAAGCTTCGTGGTCATTTGTACCCGTCGCTTCAATAATTAAGTCAGACAAGGCGAGCGGTGTAAACGGTTAACTGCCTTTAAATAACAAAATAATGAGAACTGTAACTGGATCTCCAAAGGTTAAGAGTTATGTTTACGCATTGCTTGTGTTTTATAGACACGGTTAATATTGATGATGTTATTATGCCGCTGCGGCTTCACCGTTACAGGAAAAGCTAAGGCAGTCTTGAGCACTCACATAATAAGAGGTTCTTCCAACTCCCGCCGAGCGCGCGAAGACAGCGGTGCAGCCGCGGCGTCGGCGCAGGCGGCGCGCGGGGCAGCGGCATGCGCACGTCACCCTCAGACGAACTCCTAGCCAACAGCGACCCTCTATCCCGAGACAACGATCTACGCCTCCCAAATGGAGCGCCTCTAACTGTTGCAAAGTTCTCTTCACAAGTAACACTGAACGTGTCCAGAGGAATCCCTTCAGGCTCTTCTCGTCTACTCCTAACAGAAAATGTCCTCCGAAACCCATTAGCCAAACCTTCCATTGTTTTCCTTTTCGGTTTAGGTATTTCTTCTGAGCTGATAACAGTTATGTCATCTAAATGTTTTGATTCGTAAGATCGGTATGTTCTCGTCTGTTCTATACCGGTTAAGTCTTCGATGCCACCATGGCGGTACTTCAGTGGTTTGTTCCTATCGATTATACCGAGCTCGTCGTAGCTTCGGTAGGTGGAGGCCACTCTGCGAGGAGCAGGTGGTCTTCCGGCTCGATCTATCGTCATTTTAAGGCGATGCCGAAGGTTTAGCGGAAACCTGATAAAGAAATAATGCAGTTAAGCTTTCAGTCAGATCTTGGAGAAAGATCATCTTGGCTTGCACTGCAATTTTATCGAACAATAAATTATTCTATACCAACCATATATCACGAAATTACACGCTAAATACCGTACGAATTTAACATGACCCAAAAAGAATTTCGATCTAACAAAAACGTCGGGCCGCAATTTGTCAACATATTTTTGGTAGGTTTACGACAGCGACAAAAGTTTGACATATTAAATTTCCCCAGTCACCTTTCCTTGTGTACCTTTGGAGCGAATTTATGTGTGACCAAAAGCAACAACAGTTACGTCGATGTTATAGTTGCATGTGCGATAACCGTTTAGCATAACAATGTCGTGACTAGTAGAAGTTCTGAAGTAACATCGTAATAAAATTTGTTTACCATCCCCAAAAGCGCCTATAGGGTAAATAAATCTATCGACGTGTCCACGACAAATAGTGCAGTGGCAGTCTGTTTTAGTAAAATAAATTGCTATGACATTTTAATTAAATTTACATTAAATTTTTCAAGAACGTTTACCAATAATCCAACCGTTACCGAACATAATTTCAAGTTTTCGCAAACATAAAGTCTATATTTGGGTAGTTAGTTACTCGACATTGTGCTCAAGTGGCTAATTGTGACCAGGCAATTACTGGCAATTCCACTCGGCAGTCTACTGGACCAGACCACTCAAAACAGATCCGATTAACAGCGGAATTCCTACAATTATCGGATTAAGCATGATTTCCTGTATTTTCAATAGATAGAAGCATCCTTTTTTTCGTGTGCTTGTTGAGCTCTCAATAAGGTGAAAGCCAACTAACACTGATTAGAAACGTATATTGCTATCGGCGTTCAGAAAGTACATTTGTAAGTGGGTGATGCTTTTTGAATTGAACAAAACATAGCTGAAGAAAGTGTTTTATTTTGCAACATTTCAATTGATCGCTTCTTTTATCTGACGACGCTTTCTGTAATGGTTTTTCAACCAGTGAAACATAAATTGAAACACACAAAGTGTCACTTGTTCTTCAATAAAAAATGAAATCGATCTCAGAAAAAAAGTACCGCGGCGAGCGAGGCGCAATGGTTATAAAAGTTTCATATTGAAGCTTCGGATGGCAGTTTTGTTCCAATTTAGTCTTATTTGTTAAGAAGTACTTAGTGTAAAGAGCGTTTAAGTGGTTCTTAAATAAATTAAATGTTCGATACATTCGAGGGTTTTAGCACGGCATACAAAAACAAAACACCAAATCAGAACTACTGATCCAAATAAGTATAAAACACAACTACCAAAGCTAAAATTAGATGGAAGCACGCTACTTGAGATGGAAGCCAAACTACACGAAGGACGCACTGATTTCGAACAGGAAACAGCTAATGGTTTCGGTTTCATTTAAACACTTTTCTTTGATTGTGCTCATTTGTTTTTTGGAAGATGTTCAAGGGTAAATAAAGGGTTATAATGTTTAGCTTTTGTCAGCCCATTAAAAACAATCACGTTCAACTGAAATAGACAACAGATAAATATTTGAAATTGGTTTAGTTTACGAAGAACTAAGGCTATTTTGATGGAGCGACAATGTAAATATCGAATAAATCTGTTTACAGTATCATAAAGCTTTTTTTTATTATATCGTTTACGATGAATAGTTGAATATCTGTGAAGTCATGAAAAGACTTAAACATAAAGATTTCGCAATAGAACCGAGGCCGAGATCACGATCTTTATATATTATGATGCATATTATGTTGGGAAACATTCCCGAATATGGGTGCGTACGGCTCGCCAGAAGTATCGAAGGGACAGTGAATTTATTAATATTCGATTTGTCTGCTTTATAAGGCTGCATGAGCGATTTCTCTATTCAACTTGATTTGTGGTTTGTTGACGATTGTTTGATGGGTAAATTGTCAGCTATAGAATTTTTATCTGACTTTTTAGTAGCTTCCCATCAGACTTGTTTTAGCATTCATAAAATTAATGTCTATTAGGAATCCAAAACTACAATATTTTTTTATCATTATCTTCTATGTTATTTAAATTATTCCCAAACCCCATTTTGTGGTTCTACATAGAAATAGTCGAGCAATTTCAAGCTTATCGCAAGCTCTATCATATCCTAATCGTATTAGTTGCAGCCATACATTATAATCACGGGAGCACAAGGGAGTATTGATCGGCACAAAACCACCAGCGCCGTTGTAGATGATATCTTAACTATATCCTCTACAACTTCGTTATCTTGCGATAATACATTTAAATTTAATGATTTATCGTCTGAATGCTCCTACAGAATTACTGTCGCTATTTCCGTATTAGCTACAACGATGTCAAGAACACTGACTGAGGAAATGGTGTGCTACTTTTTGCCACTGTTTATGTCTAGGTTATTTTTCACATCAAAATACTACCTAATAATTTTAACAGTCCCAACAACAATTTAAACAATGTATTATTTATTTCTGTGGACAACATTTAAGTTAATTAAGCAAATAAACGTCAGTTTATAATTGATCGACTCGATGCGTTGGTCAACACTCCTTGGTTCATTACTTTTCGATAAAGAAAGAACACCAAAGTAGGTACTTTAATATCGCAATTATAGGAGCATAAACACGCCACTGTGGTGTCAGGCTTGTCTCATTACTTGCGTGACACAGATAAGGCAGATGTCTCTGAAATGTCAATACGTGAACAGCTACTTGTTACTATTTATTGCTTTATAGGTGGAATCAGTAGGCCAGTTAAATTCCGATTATTATTATTAAAACTAAACTTTTGAATTCAAGTCTTCCAAGCAGCCCAAGCAGGTACTTTATTAGGAAATTCATCTTCCAAAATAAACCAGTAGAGGGCCTATTACAAAAAAGCACCGCGATAAGCGTACGATGTTCGTCCCACTCCGTGACATTAATCACGTGACATCATAGACTAGACTAAAATATAAGTTTATTTTTAAGACAACCTTCCTTTACTATGGAAGCAAGGGAATTGAAGGCTGTACAGCCAACCCAATGTTTCGCTGTTATGTATGTGTAGATATTAATTTGTGTTTTTTGTAATTATTTAAATATTTTGTACGTCCAATGTCGCCACTGATTAGGCCCCACCAGAATACCAGCGCTGCGACGGCCTTGTGTCGCAGTAGCATTAGCTGAGGCTGGGGCCTAGTTGGCCGCACACTTTGTTTTCGTTCTTCTGTTTTGTTTCCTACTTTGTGGCCAATAAACGATTTACTTACTTACTTACATTATTAACTCATGTTCAAAATCAAGTAAATCAATCAATCAACATTGTCCGACTATCGTGATTCCCTAGGGGATAGGTAATAATGACACTACCTTAGTAAAATAGCGATATTAAATTATATAACAAAATAATATGATAATAAGAACCGATATTGCAGACTGAAGAGGTAATTTTGAGGTAATGGAACACTGAGGTAGAATGTACTATGGAATCACAAAAATGGATGTCGATTTCCAGCCTTTCGTAACAATTTCTCATTATGAAGCAGATTCAGTCGATACTTACGATTGTATTTGTTCATTAACTTTACGTACACGATCTGTATTTTCGACTTTTTGAACGCACGCTGTGTTATAGATCTCTCGTTACTCAATCAACTGAGAATCAAATTAACCTACTTCGAAATAGCCTGTTTTGTGAATAAACATTGATATTTTACCATTAGGTACCATATAACATTTCACCAATTACTTTAATTGCACGAAAAATGTTATTATTACACTTGTGGTGAGAGATTATTTTTATCTCCAATGTTTTGTTTTAAAGTTTTCTAAAAAAACTATAACAAGATCTCCAAACAGTAAAAAGGACGTGATTAACGTCACAGAATAAAATTTAAATAGACACCTTTTGAAATTATTACCCTGAACGGACATTAATGATTTATAGGTGCATACACTTGAACTACCCAACAACAGGCATCGAAAAATCAATTCTATTTCATGCAGAATAAAGATCTTAAATAATGAGTAAACATTGAGTCGAATGAAACAAGTCGTAAGGATGCCATGCCCAAAAATAGAAGATTGTTAACGGTTGAAATGTTGCCCATAATTTAATTAAGCGAGCACACATCTTTGAAAAGTGTTATTTTACTATCAACTATGATTTACTAACATTCCACATTACGTTAAAACATGGACATGGAAAAAAAGGAACTGATGCCCCAAACTGATCGTTCAATGGATTAAAGATTAAAATTAAAAACGAATTGAGTCTCATTCAACATAACTTCTCGGATCTAGAAACAATTTTTGAATACTTTTGTTAATTGTATGATTTTTAAAGATAAAACGGACAAACGTCTTATCATTTTTTTGCCCACAAAAGGCAACGTAAGAAAAACAAAAAATCTTGCACGAACCAAGCTAACAAGACAGGACAGAGCCATCCATCACAGAGAGTTCTATCTTCACTTCTGATAACGCTAAATTCTAGAATAGCTTCCCGGAGGCTGTCTAGTCTCAAACCAGTGTACCTATATTTGGAAAAAAACTGTGTCTTAAAGTGTTATTAAGAGACAGTTGAAACCTAAAATAAACAAGATTGTTAACTACTAGTAAAAAAACTACAATACATTTTCAATTTTGTCCTAAATTGATTTTGTGCTTTTTCTGAAAGCCATTTGGATAAAAAGCAGGTAGGTAAATCTTGTTATAATATGGCGTGAGAAAGGGTTGCACACATCACCAGTTATTAATTACACATAGATCAAAGCACAGATTTCAAATGTCAGAAAACATCGTTAACGAGGCTCAGGATCACGCTTATGGTAAAGGCGACGCCCCGCTGCCAACACAATACTCGACCTCGGGTGAAAGTGCCTCTGTAATTGATTAATCTCTCTCGTGTCCTCCGGGCATTCAATAAAAGATACGGTAATAACAGATCGAGAGCCATAATTGTAAATTGATAATTCACAAAATCAACTGACGGTGCAATCGCTGGTTCCGAACCGGCAACCGTTTACCGAGAAACGTGAACAGTAAATTCATATCGGAACGTCTCCGTCGACGCCATTATTGTTGACACCATAACGAGAGGGTTTTAAAATGAAATTTCATGTAAACAAGACAGCGAGAACGATGAAAGGGAAACGATTTGTTTCTGAAAAGCGGGGCATGTCAGGAGGCGCGAAGGGACGCGGGTGCTCGGGTCATTCATCAGAAGTGAAAGCGGGGCCAAATGATAGTCCTAAATTACCTCGGGCTAGGCTATGGAGGTCGTTACGTTACTAGCCTAGGAAGTCTCCACAAAAGGTCCTACGATGCAGAAACTGCAAATCATTCGTCAATGGATACTTAGTTGTAAATGACCTCGTATGGTTAGCGACACTGATGGAGACGCAAATACACGTTGGGAAAGATTGATGGGCTCACTATCGTTAAGGTGTTACTGTGTCATACATACACTTAATGTAGCACGTGGTGAGAAGAGACATTAATCAATCTTGCTTACAGAAAATAGAATAAGTGTATAAAACAACGATTAATTAATATCGGAAGTGTTATACCACACACCGAGTGGATAAATTCTGCCAAGAGTTTGCCTCGTTTACATGTCGAATACATAAATATTGCAGAGGTTTTATTTTATGTTTTTAAAGAGGACTGTTTAAATAAAGGCCTTGTTTTTTGCGTTACTCTTAATTTTAACAAGATTTCCCCTTACGAGGAATGGAAGCTTTGGCAGTTATTTTATCTTTTTTGCATTATTCAGAGAAATGATGTTTTTTGACCGAGAGCAGTACGTGAGGTCGTGACAGGACCTCTTTAATTTTGAAGACGATTCCGAGTGCTGGTATTCAAGAATTTTACAAAGACGTCATAATCACACTTAGATGCGAATGTCCTCGTTGAAGTTCAAGCTTGTTAGCAGTTTGTTAGCGAGCTGATGCGACTTGTCGGTTGTTAGTTCCGTAACGATTGGCCCGTTACGGAACTCGAGACATTATCGATTCATATAACTAAAGAACAAACGGACAGGTTAAACATGATTATGCGCTTTTGAATTCCCGAAGCGCCGTAACATGTCTATCTCTAATTCTCCCGACAACTAGATATCAAGTATTCAAAATCAAAGCTGTATTAGAAAGCTGGATTGTGATACCGTTAAAATGCGTCCGGTTGGCTAAAGACATTGGCGAAATCGTATTGAACACGTATTAGAATCGTTAGAGGTAATTGCATATCATGCAAAAAGCGGGCCGATGGGTCGGTTAAAAAAACGTTTTCACTCCACATCACCCATTGTAAGAGGCTGTGATTAATATAATTTTTATTTGCTTTGATTGCATGAGCGCACACATGTTTCTATTCGCTCGTCTCGTTATTGAAAGGCCGTTGACATCGGATAAAAACCCTGATTGGATGGTGGTTTAACAGTACCCGCGGAACTAGAGTCGTGTGATGGATTGGCCTGTCAAGAAGGCTCGCCCGAATTACTGCTTCCATTGTACTTTCATCCTATTTCTAAAAGTTAATATTTGTTATGAGGCTAAATTAATAATCACATTTGCTCATCGATCGATTTACATTAGGGAGTGGTACTGTTATTATGAATTTGTCTTTCGAAAGGAAATTGTTGCATTTGCAAATTTTAATCTTCGACATATTTATTACAGAGCAAGTATCTAATTTAATTTAATAATGAAGTACTAGGTTATCATAGATGTTAGGATGTCAGCGACGAAGCATTGCCCATTTATAATTTACTCCAGTGTAATGATAGGTGGCCCGATGATATCGCCGAAGCCAGGGCTAGCTGCACAGACAGCAACGATGATAATCATTGGTTAACGGTTGACACTATCTTTAATAATAAATTGAGTATTCAAACTGTGTGTCGTGTTGAATATAAATTGTTTGAAACACACACGGCGCGATTGCACCGTCATTGTTCACGCTTCGACGCTCTTATGGAGTCATTATAGTCTCTTTGGCATCTGTCTTTGTTTTGTATGGTTTGATTAAGAAATGATGCTTGAGTAGTTTCTATTCTTCAAAAACTATTTTCTTCTCCTATGAGTGAAACACTCTGAAGATTTTATTAATGATTGATTGAGTGATTTGCATGCCTCGGTGCTGGAAATATGACAGCTCTTTACTGTTAGAATCGCTAGACGTTTCAAATACTAAGCGTAAATTATTAAATGTAGTAAGATGTTTTAAATAATTAGATTGCGATAAGTACTGTTATTCGAACATCAAACATTAATTTTGTTTTAATAAACTAATCAGTTAGTTGACAAAGAGAATAAAAATTTACAACTGAGAAAATCTAACAGAGAAAGCAATACACAAGTGACTTGACATGCAAAGAAACAGATGTTAACACAAATTAGTAACTGTAAACAAAATGCAGGCATGTATACAATTGTTGCGACGTGCACAAAGAAAAAGAGTATGACAGCTAATTGTAGTGCCAAATATGGTGGATGATATACCAAGTGTCAGTGCCGAGTATGGCGTACGCACCGAAATGGGCGGCTTGACTAATCGCAGCACGAAGCACGACCGAGCAAAATGGGTCGAACGGTCCTGAGGATGAGTTGACGGCCCGAGAGATATGCGGTGCAAATACGTGTAATTATAAAGACGCAATAAAATTTGATATGAATATTTTACAATGTATACCTACTGAGATATGTTTTATTATTATTAGCTTACTAGCGGAGACGTGGATCTGGCGGGTTTCATTTTTCTTAGGCAGTTCCGGTTGCAGTTTGTTCATGCAAGTTGCAAATTCCTTTTGTAGCAACGCATTTTTTGTCATCATTTGTTCTTATTTAAATATTGCAGTACTGATCCGGAAAAAAATGTAATGAACGCTTCAAGAGTCACACGTTTACATAAAGTGACAACATATAAGGGCCCTGGAATGAGAAACAATTCAACGTCACGACGTGATGTTATGAAAACATTGAAAACGTTTTCAAAGTTATACCGCAGCGGTTACATAGTTTTGAGGTTTCTCTACAAAGCAAATAATTTCACAAAGTATTTAGTTTTGATGTTTGTGGAAAATAACATTACTATTCATGATTCGTAAGAACCGCTTATACTATTCAATCAAATGAAATGTACTATAATTCCATAGTATCAAAATAATGAATAGTAATATAAGAGAAAAGAGGTATTAATACGATAACGATACCTATTGGAATTTATTTGCATCAGTAACGCTTCAGTTTATGTTATCCAATAAAATTTTAATAGCTGCTTCTAGGTGTGTGTTGTATATATTGTATAAGTTGTACTATTATATTTATTTCTATTAAATTGCGAGGAGACTTGACGTATACCTACCTATAATTAAATAAAAATATAAATGATGATCTTCAGTTAATACAATATCTTAGCACAGACAATACTATTATATTTCAAGCATAATGAAAAAGGCCTTGAAACAAATTGGAAGGTTACACACAGCCAGATGTTAAAGAATGAACATGATATGATATGGCATTAATTCTCACACGGTATCTGGCGTCGAATTGATAATTTCTGACTCCTTGTTATTTTTAAATCTGGCGATGACGTCAACGAAACTAAATAAATAAGGACATCGGTTTATATATTGTTACATCAAAAGAATACCAATTAAATAGCCATACTTAGATTCCTGTGAAGTTACCACGAAATAGAGCAATTTCATGGTTCAAAAGCTAAATTTGGAAGCTAGCAGACGGTCTCATCGTTTCCAAGTAACACAAAACATAGAAGGCCCTTATGGACTTGTTGCAGGCGAACTTGGCAAAGAGCCAGAACACCAATCGTGAAACACACCTGCGTTGCCGCCACAAAAAAAAGAAAACAACTAAAATGGTCTAAGATAATGGACAAAGATTTTACTAGCAATAACCACCACAAAGTTAATCTTTTCAACAGTTGATGGTCTTCTCAAACAACGAATTTTAATGTATTCCGAACCATTCAAACGATCGTCTTTGCATGCATTCATTTCGTAGTCAAACACGAAAATGTATTTTACCGTTAGAGAAAACAATTAATGCTAGCTTATTCTGATTTCGACCGAGTTTTTGACATCCCAACAACAATACAGAACCGGAAACCTTTAAAACCGTTTCTTTTTCAATGTTACAAAATGTCTGAAAGGAAATGTAGGGCTTACGAAACCGATGTTAGTTTTACATCTGCGTTGAAAGGTTTAGTGTTGTTGGTTAATGTAAAATACTGCATAAAATAGAAACAATAAACTGAATAGATATTAACAAGATGAAAGATATGTGGAGAGGGCTTTTAAATAGATTAGATTTTAATGATTACAGTTGTTTGGAGCGAGAGTAAATTACATCTCTCTGAATATTGAGTTTTTCTTTGGGTTTTTATTAGGTATATAAATTATAAATAGCATTGAATTAGCGTAACTCGCCTTACCAACAATACAGCTGATAAAAACTTTATCAAAGTGTGATAAATCGATATCTCTTGTCATAGAACAATAACAAATGACTATGAGTTAGCGAAACGAATAGTAAATGAAACAAAAGTCACGTACCTACACGTATTTGTAAAAAGCGACATGCTCTAAAAAACCAATTAAGATGTGGCATAACGTTTCAAATGTGTACATACAAAAAACGAGAGCAAAACAACCATTAGGGATGACAACAAATAGGAGGAAATTTAAAAGCCACATCTGTGACGATTTTTTAACATTCAAGCTAACTGATTCCCAACAAACAGGATAACAAAAAATATGGTGGCTGTGAGAAAGTAAGAAATTTAAAAAATATATCCCCTTTCCTGTGTCGGTGTTATAGGCTAGCATACATCAGAGTTCCGATTTCATCCGGTTCCACTGTCGAAGTGAGGACGTCGCGTCACCTTTAATTAACCGTGTCATTTATCAACTGTATTGGATTTGGTAATCACTGCAGCCATTCAGATTGAAAATCAAAATTTTCTTTGCCAAGAATGGGAGTGATTAACGATGTAATGTCATCAGGTCCGCCCCCCGTCAAACCACAATGTTCAAGTCATGCCATATAATAGCAATATTGTAACGCTTTGGCGTGAAGTAAATTACCTTCTGTGCCGTAATTAAGCTTTGGATATGTAACTTCATACGCTTAAGTAGGTACTATAGTGAAATAAAACACTTTTAACGGATACTAGCGCGGTTTTATTGAAAGTACTTTGGTAATTAGTTGGTATTTGGTTTGATTTTTGATTTTCCCGACGTTTCGGCACCTTTGCAGCTGCCGTGGTCACGGGGGACTGAAGCTACTTGTGAGTCTACCCTCAAGCGATGAATTTTATAACGTTCAGAAATTAAAATTTTATCAAATTTAATTAGTTTAATCTATCCTATAGCTAGTATCCGTTAAAAGTGTTTTATTTTATTTCATGTCTAGTGAGCGCGTAAGCTTGAGAAGTGAATAGGTACTATAGTGTTAGAAGAATAAAAGTCAGTAGAAAAGATGTAGCAGATCAACGAACTCGCTCGCTTTAGCGAGCATATTGGAGCACAGGATATGGTAATGGAGGTAGAGAAATAGAGTGTTCGACTATTTTAGTATAAGTTCGAGGTAAGGGCGATTTATTCTGAGCTCTATTTCCTCCCCAGACTGCCGGACTCGTGATATTACTTTTACTAGATAGATTCGTCGATTAGATACATTAATGTGGGTGTTGGATGTGGGCAATGCTTATAGCTCTAGGAGTTATTGGAAGCCGTCTTTCGGTGTTGATTAAATTGCAAAAGATTATATTCTAACATTCAAGTGAAAATGAAAGCGATATGCGCAATGTCGTAATCGCAAGTGAACGCCTATAGCTGTTATATATTTTGCGATTTGGAGTGCTTTGAACTTAAGCGTATTCAATTAGTTCAAGAGGAAATAGGAGATTAAAGGTGGGATGAGATTAATTATATTATAAGGGCGCGTTCTCTTTATTAACGACTAAGAGGTTCCGTCTTTTAGTGAGATATTACGTATTTAAAGTGAATAATTGAAGCATAATGCTGAAAGTTTAATGGAATGAATCAAACAAGACACGATACAATCTAATTACAATTTCCATCAAACCATTACGTTTACAAGATTTTGTGATTTGAGACGACAGTAAAATACAAGAACACAGTAGTTAAATACAAAAACACACCTGGAATTTCGATAACTAACTATGTTTTGATCAACATCTGCCTGCTTATTTTTCTCGCGGGCATAAGTACGTGTCAGTTGTAAATTCGGCAGCAGCTGTCGGACAGGTGGTTTGGTACGTGCTGCATTTTGATGTATTAGATTGCTTTATCGTGTTATGCATTTTTAGAATTATTTTTACTTTAATTTCCGACAATTTAACTTTATTGTTATCATTGGGTAATTACTTATATAAAAATAAGTTTGTGACGATTAGGTCATCCATAAATATAATAAATCTAATCAGATACAAAGGATGCTTTATCTAGTGTAATTAATATTAGCACACATTTCATAGTATTTGTATGTCATTTGAGTTTCTACAGAAGTTCTGTTTCTCGATGTGCAAATTCTGCTATAATTTCGCATTTACACGCTGTCAGCTATATTAATATTCATATAGCGTCTCGGCGATTACTCAAACTGGAGTTTACACGTTCTGCTTCACTGTTTACCTTAAGTTTACAATGTGTTTACACAACTTGTTACCTCCAATACGTTTTCAAATGGAAGTATTGTATTACATGTTTCTACTTGCGAACCGTGTTTGAGCTTGTTTTACGTGTGCATTAACGACTTTCGTTTTATTGCCGTGACTGAGCTTTTACTTGACTGATTTGAGGGATCCTAGGAAATAAATAATGGCCTCATGCACCCAGCTTTCTGTTCTTAGAACACCCATTTAAAAGTTTCTCGTATACAATCTGAATGGTCTGAATCGGAGCAAGTCGGATAAGGACAGAGAAATTACAGAAACACCTAGATAGCCAATAGTTATCGGCGAGGGTCGGCTCTATGTCGACGATCCCACAGTTGTCAATACTAAGCCTCGCTCGTACAGGTTTCCGTAAATGGCAACATTGCCAACGAGATAGCGCCTATCGTCGTCGGCGGCGGAAAAACTTGGTCCTACGAACCGGACTTGACCTCTTAGAAGAACTCATATTTGCGATATTACAACTAAGAACAATCTATCGCCAGCACAGACGATTATTTACTCGCGCTATGTTTTTATATTGTTAGGAATAATGCAGCTTAAATCACAGCTGCGCTCGCGAGATAATGGATCGTGTTGTCGGTTTCGAGATGGCGGCGGTCGCGGGATGCGCTTGCACATCTGCCGGCCCACGTGCCGCCTTCGCCTATGCAGGTTTCTCTTCTCAAACTTTTTTATTTATTTTCGATTTATCATTTAAAACAGATGGTTTATAATAACAGGGTAACTAAAGTTAATTCTTTCTTTAATTAATTTCATTCTTACCGTCGGATTTGTTTTCACTGCGTAGGTGTCTTTGTCTTTGCCTAAAAGTTTTAATTTTGTTATTCAATCTCAGTATTATGTTTCAAGAGTAGATCGTGTGAGTTTATTTCGCCTGAATTTTGACGCACATGTGCGATGGGGATCTGGTTTTTGTCAGTTGTCATCTTAGATCGTTAAATAACATGTGCAAAATTGTTACATGTTCCAAACAGGATGAAAGATTTTACAAGGCTTCTGTTTGATTATCACTCTACATCACAAGGAAATATTTGGTATTCTTTAATTGAAATAGTATATTGTATTATTGATTAGTAGTTACCTACATACCTAAACTACAAGCTAACTTCACAAATTCTGTAAAAGCATTTGTTAGTCAAACAGACGGTTATTTCAAAGGCTTGTTTTCTACATTCTGCATCTTGGGCATGCTTAATAGCTCTGTTGTGTAACTTCTATGGCGGTGATTAAATCTCACCATTATTATTAACTGGCTCCATTCAAACACCCACTGCTGTACTAGGCGGTTTGGAACTATGTCGTCCACCCACAACGGCTGGTCCCGTAGGCGCAGCAGGGTCACACACACAAGCCTTTATTCATATAACAACTTCTAAACTCACTGTGTTCATTGTTCAAGCCTCAAATTTACATTCGGAGAGTCAATGTCGTCTGACAGACGCAAGGTCCACCATTGTTTTGGCGGTTTTGGTGGTCCGGATGGAATACGCTACACTCATTAGAATATTTTATAAGTGATATTTATTTATACTAGTTTGATATCACCACGGGTGTGTAGTTTTGAGAAGTGCAAGCCAAGATCATCAGATCATCCACATAGCATACCAAGTGATAAAACAAATCCAACCATGCAAATATTTAAGAATTTACCATTTATTTTCATGTTACTATTCAAGAGGACCATCGGCTCGAGTTATAAAGCTGAAACAACGTTTACTTTGTCACTTAAAATACACTTTCATCGTTAACGTCACAAATCACTGCAACCATCCGATCCACTAGGAACTCGAGTACACTAAGTTTGATCACAAGTTAGTCGAGAGCGCGGTTGAACTTTCGGTCCGAGAGCACGCGTTCACGGTAGAGTGGTGCAAGCGAACGACTGATGAACGCGAGCCGGCCGCGCCGAGGCCGACCGCCGAGCCTGCAGCAGCGGCGAGCGGCGTGCGGCAGCACCCTTCCCCCCTCTCAGGGCATTCGAACGCTGCACCCGACAAATCTGGCGACGGCTCGATGGAACTGTCGTGACTCGGCGATAGATTAAACCCACCTTTGTATGAAATTTCTTCTCGTTTTTACGCAGGGATTTCGTTTGAGTAGGTCGTGATTTTGACGGGCGCACCGACACGGTCGTGTGGGCGTGCGGCCCTCGATGCCGCTCGATAATGTAATAAAGCGAGATTGTAAAATTTATTTACGCTGCGATGTGAGACCGTTATCTGACGTGTGGCACTCGACGGAGCATCGGTGCACCGATAACGATGCGACATACGAACACGACGCCATACAGGCCGATCCCCCAGATACAACTCGCTGAATAGCCAACATCAATATCGATGTTTATCCAAGTTATAGTACCTATGTATGTTTTGTGGACGACTTTTTGTATGATATATAGTGAACTGTGAAACATGGAAAAGAACCGGATCTGAAGAGTAGAAAGCCTCGAAAGATTGATGAAGTCCGCTGATCTTCAGAGCTAATAAAGTTCCAAGCGATAAATCATACAACATGTGTATTAAATAGTCATGCGGTCAATTGATGTAGCCATCCATAGCATGGAATCGTAACACATTGGCTTGATTAAGAAATTTCATTTAAAATGACTATAGAAATCGACAACTTTGGGACGAGTCCCTTTCCCTTCAGGCTATAATCCATATTTCAATTTAGTCCTTTATTTAAAGGATCTCTTGGTTTGACCTAACACGCTTATTAAACTTATTACACTGGATAACAATCTATCAAATAACGGAATCCATTTGAAACTACATCAAAGCTCGCCCTAGGTCCCAAATTAAAATTGCGTTTGGATAAATGTTTATCACAAGGCCATTCGGAAATGGGATTTGCCTCAATGTAATTAGGTTCATAATCCTTTTCTCCATTAAGAGATCGTACGGGAGCGATAAATGGGCACACTAGCCGGGATCGGTCGTCCATCAACATCGGAGTTTTGGTTTTATTCTCTCAAACTTCTGGGAAGGTCGGACACAAGGTCGTCTGACAGGTCACGATCAAGCTTCTTTTTTACTATTAAAATTCTGCCTCGGGTTCTTTTAATCCGACGTTAACTGTCAGATTTCAGAAGTTCTTTACGAAGAAGTATCAACTTTTACTTTTAATTAGTTTTGCAAGCTGTTCTTCCCACCGAAACTCTCAAAATCAATAGCATTTCTGATACTTTACATCGATTCGCTCCGTTCCAAGTTCCAATGCAACTTTGAAGGCTTTATTGTGATAACATAAAGCGAACTCGTTTTATAAGTGTCGATTCTCGTAATTAAGGTACCCTCGCCGAAAACCAATAATTGGCTAATAAAAACCGGTAATTTTTAGGTCGTTGTACCTTTTTAGGAACAAAATTGTACTGCATGTTTGCAGGAACGCAACGCAACACGTGTGCTAAAAGTACTAATTACGATTTGGTTGTTTATGTAAAAGTTATTTTACTCTTTTTGTGAGATCTACTTACATGTTTTACTAAAAAATCTGGTTTGTCTCCCTCATCCTACACCGCCAGCAAAAGTGCACAATTATCTAATTTCTTTTCATTTGTCTTATTATCCAATAAAAACTCTTGTCCTTTTAGAGTGGCATATTTCATAAGATTAAGTTTACAATCGGGCACCACCTACGCCGCATCTTGGCACACTTGTCATAGTCCCACGTTTGACCCCCGTACACTTCCTATATCATTGTGAGCTTTGAAGTTGTAAGCCGCTTTGCTATGAGCCTCCACTCATCTATTGTGATCGGGATTCCATGAAACAGTTTATTTCATTTCCTATTTTATTCTTTATGTTCATACATGTAAAATTCCATTAACAAAACTTCGGTCATTACAATAATTTTGTTATCATCTCCTAATTTTATTGCAGCACAATATGTTAATGTAGCAATAAAGTCTCATATTATTAAGATAGCGTTTGATATGGCCGTAATATTACATACAAGTTTACGGACACTTTAATATTTTGAATAAGCAGTTGATAAGAATCAGAAAAATCAACGATCACTTCATTCTCATGTTTTTTCTTATGAATAAACGATTTGGATGGATTTTACGAAAAATTTTTTTTTTCTTTATGAGTAAACAGTTACCTTCGTTAATATTATAACTGTTATCATCTAAATAAGAAAAATGCCATAATAATATGTTTCTTTAATGCAATGGACGGACATGTCAACGGTAAGTTTTTGTTAAAATATTTTTAATTTGGGCTTCACGGCACAAAAATAAAAGATTGCTAAGTGGTGCCAAAGATAACGAAACTCGCTGGATGAGCTAATTAATGAAAAATTGCGGCTTAAATTAAACATTACTATACCGATATAATGTAGAATACAATGTTGCGTTTACACTTACAATAATGACGTCGAATGTGTTAGATATGCAAATATAATTGAAAGTCGAGTGTTTTAGTCACTCGCGAAAGACAAAATTATAGTGAAAAAGATAGCCTCTTTTTGTGGAATGAATTATCTTAGCATAGATACAGAGGAAGCTAGATACTTAGTGAGGAACTCAATTATTTTGGAAAGAACTATCTTAGCCTAAATACTTCCTAAATTACCTGATCATGTATCATATTATCATGATCAGTAGTGTAAAAAACTCATATCAAAATCAGAATAAAGAGAGATAAATAGTGAAATAAGTTGCAATAAATTTAAAAGACGCTTCTGGTGGTTCATGTGTGGATGTTTCATACGAACATAAATTATTTAATAATTAAAATGTCAAACCAATCGTTGTAATGTTGAGAGTCGTTCCTTTGTGCCCACACATTGCTGTCTCTCTTTACTTATTTACGGTCGTTTTAATTAATTAGAGGTTATTTTATTATTCGGAATAAGGGATTTTTATGTTAACGTTATATCAAAGAAATCGTTTAAATGAAATTGACTTAAGAAACCAAAAAGTAAAAACAAAGTACCTAATGTTTTAAAAATACCAACATTTTTTGTAAAAAAATATTACCTAATAGTCACTTTAAAATAATTCCACCATCTGTAACACTCATAGGTAATTACATAAAATATCACAGCGCTTTTATTTTATTTGCTGGTTTAAAGTATGTATATAGATAACTAAGTAGATATGGTTTCTAGTTTCCCACAGAAACATCAAAGAAACCTATACCAGTCATCAGTTTCCTTTGATGAGTCATTTATTTCCAGAATAGTGTTATTCATTTCGCGGAACAAAAGCATTGTTCTCCTTGGTAGAATTATCATCTATTCTATTGATATTTAATCTATTTTTGCTGCAGTAAACTGGTATATTTCAATTGATTGTTTTTTCTGTCCATCTGCTGGTTATATACCTACTATAACATAAACAGTTTTGGGAAATGGATAAAAAAGGCATTGTTATAAGTACGATAAGCTTATATCACCTTTAACTTCCGGTTTTCCAGTTTTACATTCTAGGACTAACAATTATCTAACAACGTGTTCCGTCTTCAAGATGTTTTACGCCGATGAATCCTACAAATATTTGATACGGTAACTCTATTAACTAATTCTGCATTCACTTACGACAAACGTTCATCATTCGATTTCGTTTGAAACCAAAAGGGCCCTTAATTAAAGTATCGCTGACCTTAATGCAAATTGGGGTACCTACATAGTACCTTCCTGTGCCTTCAGTACATAAGTGTTGAATATGTAAATGTTCTCTTTCGCGACCTCCCAATTATTTTGGTTTGTTTGCCAAAGAACACAAATGGGTGACGTCGAGTTTACCTTTCGGGTTTCTTTAGCGGTGGGTTAATAAGATGATGCTTTGATCTCTCGAGTGTGAAGAAGAATATTTTAGATTAAAATTTGAGTTCAGGTGGGTACTTTAATTTCAGCAACACGAAATTATCTTTTGCTTAAAGCCAGCAGCCATCAATAGGTTAAAAATAACATTATGAAGAGAAATTACATAAATCACAATGATCTTTGTAATAATAGATGAATTTTATAATCTCATACAAAATAACACAGTTTTAATTATTATCTTTACTCGAAGTGCTAATGTTTCAAAACATTAAAAACAATCTTATAAAATAAGGTCATCGGATGATAAATACACTTACACATTTGATACAAACTTCTATTGAAACTCATATCAACAATATGCCTGCAACACACCAGATAAGATTGGTCGCCACGGCGTCTACCAATATTTTCCGAGTCCACATTCCCAACATAAATGATGGACATTAGGCAATGTGTTCATCGATGGCTGATAACGGTGTAATGATTGATAGGACAACACTTATCGAACAGATAACGCAATGTTATTGGAATTCTTCAATAAATTAAAACCCCAACGATTTGGAAAGGGAAAATGAAATAGGAACGGTATTACGTGATTTAAGAACCCATATGAAAATATTCTTTCATATAAACATGATGATAACAATGAAAAAAATGGAAAATTACAAAATTAACCTTTTAGCTGATACATTGTATTTGCATAGTCGTGACAAAATAGTTACGCGCATAAGACCAAATTAATTTTATTAGCGCTATAAAATATATCAAATTAAATGACTGAGTTATAAACTGGAGGATCATTTAATTAAGGCTTCAAGAAATGTATCTATCTATGTTTGTAGCGATGACAAATAAATTACGTTTGTAGCATGTATTTAAATGTAAAATAATTTTAGATTAGCTGAATGCTCTCTAAAATTATAAAAAGTTCAAATGTTAATACAATACTGATAAAGTTTCTATTCATCTATTGACAAATTGTTTCTAAAACTCTACGACCTACGTCGGAAGATCTTGTACTAAGAAGACTTGTATAGTGTTAAATAATTAGGCGAAATTTTATTCAACCATCTCTTTCACTTTCAGTCATCTCGCATGGTGGTGGGTCAGTTTTCCTTGTTTCGCCATGACATCTTCGACGTAATCTTCGGTGACTTGACTCTCCCTCCACCATGTCCTTGAGCACTTCATCTTTCCACTTGAGTTTTCCACTGACTTTTCGACCAAGGCAGGTTATTGCTAAATTACTAATAATTCACACGGTTTGGTCTTTGTGTGATCAAACTTGTACGTTTAGAATTTGTTAGATTTGTCTTACACCAAAAGATGGCAGAATTTTTATACTCAAAACGTTATTTTACATTTTTATGGAGAAAAAGTTAAATTGTTTGATCGATTGCAAGTTATTGAGGCGTCTGATACAAAAACTGAGTTACCGGATAGGAGGGTTTCCGCACCCGTTAATTGACGGGTGTTGGATTACTGCGGGGTGACCAAGGTTTGACAAGACAACTATTGCCATAAAACTGAATTTGTTAAGCTGTTTCAAACATTATTCAAAACTCAGACGACGGACCGGAACGTTAACGGGAACACGTATTCATAGGTTATAGTAGTCGTAGTAAACCAACTCAAAATCAAAATCGAAATTAAATTAATTAGTAACGCTCTATGTAATTTGTATGGTGTTTGTACAATACTTACCAAACGATGCTTTACAAGAATTTAGGTTTCTGTTTATGTAACGAAGTTTAACGTTTTACAGCTTTTTTCAGATTTTCTAAATAAATAAGCTAATATGTATGAATGGAAATCAATTTGAAATTATTTATCAGTATCTTCCCTAAGCTGAAAATGATGGTGTTTCTACAGAGTGGCATACCGCTGGCGGGAGCTATTTCGGTAAATTTTATTTACATATTTAACGCTCAATTGATAGGGGTTCATTAATTTAGGGAGCGGCTGCACTACCGCCGCAGATACTGCAAGTTATTTATAGACATTTGCCGCTGCTGGCTCAGCTATTAGTTAAATTTCCCGGAAACATATTTATAATGTAATATTAGCACATATTTTTGATGGCTGGGTTCAAAGTCAGGTTCAGTTTGTTATTTTTATTAGGGCTGGGCCAGATTAGCCAAACATTTAGTTATCTTCTGCTGCAAATCGGGATAGCTAGACGATTCGTGGCGAAGAACCGATGGCCGTTGGGGCGGAAAGATTCTGGAATGGCGACCGCGCACCGGACGACGCTGTGGGTAGGCCCCCGACAAGGTGGACCGACGTGAGGGTGAAGGTCGCGGTGTGCCGCTGGATGCGGGCAGCGCAGGACCGAACGTGTCGTGGAGATCCTTGGGGGAGGCCTATACCCTGCAGTGGGTGTCGTGCGGCTGATATTATGATGATGATGATGCGATTTATTTAGATAGTAGAGCATTATAATGCCTATTTTGTAACTTTGATAGCTTCGGTCGGTGGGCAAACGGGTTTAACATAAGGTATTAGTACATTACTGGGTTTAATGGAGAGTCGTCGCATTGAGATTTACTGTAGCAGCAATGTACTAACACCTTATGTCAAACTCCGTGGTCCGCCGAAGCTGTCAAAGATGCAACATAAGAGGGCTGTTTATATGCTTATTTACATGTACAGCTTGTCTTCTCAAATAAATGCAAAGCTCGGTAATTGAGAGCATAATAGTCCCAGTGTAGATTACATGACCAGCCTTCTTCAAGCCTGCAAGTTTTTTCCAGATAGAAGCATACACAACACAGGTGGCAAGCGTTGTATATAGAATATTATTAGTCATGTTTGGCTCAGGTGTGTTGCAGATGTTGTCATAGGGTGTTGTCATACACAATGAGACAATACGAGTTGAAACGACGATTTACCAAACGCTGATGTATTTTTTCTGTACTATGTGGCTATAAAATATTCACAGGGACTGCCGCATATACCAGGTTAGCAGCGGTATAGTAAGTGTCTTCACAGATAGAGTAAGCAGCAAATTATTTTCTTATCGCTGCCACCCCTGCCTGACTTTAATCCTATACGTACTCCTCAAAATTCAGATTAATATTACGTAGTAACTATTTAGTAATCTGTGACAATTTATTGACAGATAGAAGAAATGGTGAATGGTTACCATATTAGGTACGCGTTTAATTCCTGTTATTTTAACTAAGTAAATAGATTGCAACGCGAAAATTTAAAAGTGTCTATATACACTTTTAAACTAGGTAAGGTAATATTTATTATTAGCGCATTGATTTCATATGGTAAAATGCTTTTAAATTTATTCATGGAGATTCATTAGTTAGTCTACTTAGATGAATCTCTTTTACGTGACTTTATAATTCTCATTTGCAAGTTTAAAGACAAAAGACTGATTATTTCTTTTTTTTATTTTAGTCTTCAACTTGTATGCATTTTTATTTGTATGAATGTGTGTGTTTTGGCAAATAAACTACTTATCTATCTATCTATCTATCTATTTTTATTCAAGAATTTTTAACCCACAAAATTGCGCAAAAATCAGTCAGACTCCATTGTAATAATCCTAATTATGGGTACAAAACAATTTGACGTGACAATAACACTACAGCCAAGGATAAATATTTCTAACATCACTAACAAATTGGGTAACAGCTATTTAATAATCGCTTCTAATTGTATAAAACGGATTCCAAATTAGGTTTTATCTTTGCCGGTCACTAATTAAACTAATTTGAAAGATAACTCCAGAAAGCATGTGACCGAAACGAGCGAGACATCTTTTAATTATCACCAATTTGATGTCTTGGGAAAGAAATTGCATCAAAACAATGTGTTATACAACAAAATATAAGATACAACCTCATCCAATAATCGAAAAAGCGACTGATATACAAGTAGGTAGTGGCTTTTAACGATTGATGTTTAAGAAATATTTTTTTAATTCATCAACCAGTCGCACGATGGCATAGGCTGCAGTGTTACAATTTTTGTTTATTCACTCTAACAGCCTAAGAGCACTGTAGAACGAAAAACCCATTTTGTCATAATCTCCACGCTTGGCACGCAAAAAAGGCGGGTTAGAAAAGAAATCATAATTAGTGTTGGCAATGGCCACTTAAATAATCGTGTACGATCGGTTTAATGTATCCCTCCTTATTTATTAATCAGGAAACAAGGATAATCATTGAATGAGCCAGTACATAAATTATTCACAGACTTTCTTCAACAATTTCAGCTTCCGTATCTAGTAGCCAGCCCAGTTGGTAGTATATTTTATTAGCATATTTACATAGCAGTATGGCAGTAGCTATGATTGCTATGAATATTAATCAAGCACTTACTGTTTTCCATCTTCCTCACTGGAACGCATTAAAATTGTTTTTACTTGAAAACGGATCTACGACCTAGTTATTATTAAGATAAATAAATACTAGAAACAATCGACTCACCCGTAGAACCTCAGACGGGACAGATGGGATTAATGCTGTGAATGTATTTTTTAGCAATTTAATTTTATAGCCTTTCAATTTTGCTTAAGCAATGAGAGAAGAGTCTGTCTCTTGTAATTTTATAAGTTTTGTGAATGCAGAACATTGTTGTTTTGATTAATTAAACAGTCATATTAATTTCTGTGATAGTAAAAATTATGTAGGTTACTTGAAATGTGCATAATCTAAGTTTTGCTGATAGCAGCGAAATTTTCCTCGGTTATGTATTATACGTGCGTATACACGTGCAAATTCAAATTGCAAAGTCACAGATCGAGTGAATACTGTGTGTAGTGTAGCGATATTCCTATAAAAAAACATGACAAATTAAAACATCAATTTGTGCACTGTCTCTGATTTCAGGGTTTCGTAATCATGAAGAAATATTTCTCAAAACTATTACAACTCGTCTCATATAACCTTTTGTCTTTCACTAGCTCATTTTACTATATCCTTCCGCGGGAAACAGACCGTCGTCTGTCTATTCGGTTGAGTCGTAAAAATAATATCCATTATTATAATTGGGCCGTGGGCACACGTGTGGTTTCCTCTAAAATAGTACGACTTTTTCTGTCGGATTCCAGATTCCAGTGCTGATGAGTTCCATCCTTTGTTCTGAACTAATAAGGTGAAAGTGGCACGGATTTTTTTAATTAAGTAGGTAGTATTTTTGTTAGGAGTTGTTTTAAAATTTTAAGCTTATTGTCTGGGAGGATTGACAGAGAGAGTCTCATAGTTTTCAGCACAAAATTCGTATATGAATATGTATTCGAAATTTTCTTTGGATAATCTAGTGATAGAGGTATTTTAACACGTAACGAATAACGAAATATTTTTTTGGAAATAAAAGAAAACAGTCTTAAGTTTATTTGAAAACTTTTTTTATTTTTTTTATTTATTTTTATTTTAATTATTTGGAAGACCAACAGCTGAATTCATCACAGTATATAGCACTTGGAAGCCATCTTATCTTTATAACACTTAATTTAATATAATAAAACGTACCTATGTAAATTGTAGATGCTACCGCCATTTGTGAACTTTGAAGTTAGTGGTGTTTGAGTAAAAATCTCCACATAGGTAGGTAAGTAGTTTACAATAGTAGAAAACAGTCATTGCCAACGCATGATTATGAAATAGCGGCTTAGCACATTTTGTAATTGTTTCTTCTTTAAACAACACTGTAAGATGAAGGTCGTGACATTGAAGTACCGTTTGAAGATCTAATTGCGACAGTTTATGCCTTCCATGGATCTTGTTAACTACACATGACCACAGACGTGACACATAAGTTCAAACTGACCCACCTATTCCTGTTACGTCAAGAAATTAGATTCAGAAGCGCTTAATTTTTGAATTCATTTGCATTGTAATTATTTGACTTTGCGTTTGTTTGACTTATTATTTTCTGTTCCTATATTTACTGTTAATTTGCTGCCAGTTTGATCCATATAACATTTTCAATACAAACTTTTTATACATACTTAGAAAAAGTTAAGTATTAAATTTTTTGCTGACCGCACATTGTTACAATAAAAGTAATTGTTGTTATTTGTTTTGTTTTTTCTAATTTTTATTTTTTATTTTGCATATTTCCCGAAGTTTCGGTATCCTTTCAGGGGCTTAGGAAAAACATAAAAATATTATTATTGTACAATCCGTTAAAGTGTTTTAATGTAATAATAACAATAATTTAAGTAGGTAGGTAATATTAAAAACAAATCTACTTAATAAGAGACAAATAATAAACTCTACTAAGTACGTTATTTCTATATCCTATTTACGTTACATTGTCTTGTATTAATCTGCCAACTGTTTATTGTCTGCCAATCATGTTTTGCTACATTTTGACACATTACACGAAAACTACTTTTCATTTCAAGTGCAACATTCACAACGAAATCGTATGTAGACCGTGATCTCGTTTAGCTATAAACAATGTCAAACATTCATTTAGTTAAAATATTAACAATTAACGTATGTTGAGTAATATTTAGGGGTTTATTTATTGTATAATAATCATTTTGTTATACTATCCCCGTCAATTGGACGTAATGCGCCTAGCGGCCATGATTTTAACATCAAAAACGAAAAACAATTGTATTTTTTTTAATATACCTAGACCCTATCTTATTGAAAATAATAATTCAATAATTAATATATTAGATTACTTATTAGAATTTTCTTGTTTCATGATATTTTTAGTTGCGGATCACGTCAACGTGGATGTTAATGTGACAAGGTTCCAGCGCATTACCAATGAGGGGTTTTCAAAGTGACATTTAAAAAATTAAAATAGTAACTATTTGCTTCACTAGACAGTGTTTATACTCTTCGAAGCCTAAATAAAATTAGTAACTATTTGCCTCACTAGTTCGAAGCTTGGTAAAAAAATCACATTGTCACCTATTTTTATCAACGCCATCTATCGAGCCTACAGTTTTTGTCATTGTGAAAAGCCCTCATTGACGGGGATAATAATATGTGAATTCTCACTGAAAGCGGAAACTCACTCGCACGAATTGGCGGGTGGCCGCTAGTTATTGTATATTGTTTATTACAATAAGAAGAGAACTTGATTATTTGAGTCCTGAGTATATAAGTAAAATAGGTTAAGTACTCGAAAGAGGATCGATATTAGAGGCAGTTGGAAAGATCATATATCAAAAGCTTAAACAATCTGTATGTATATCTTTAAGCATAATCTCATTGCCCATCTGGCAGTAACGTTAGCCATGACATGATAGCTGTTCACACATTTTATTTTATAGGCGACGCCTGATCGTAATTAACGAGGGCGTGAAGATAACGTCTCTATGTATATTGATCAATCGGGCGATGTTACTAGGTGTTGGGGATAAAAACGTTGATTAAAATCCTCTTTCATAAGTTCCGGTTAAGTTCCAATCAACTTACTTGACAGATGATTTCACACGAATGTTTTTGAGCAACGTAAAGAGATGGCTATACAAAAATACGTTGTTGCATTTAACTTTATTTATAAAAATGTGAGAGAGCGTCGAACGCTAATGACTGCTCTAAATGGAAACAAATTGGATTTAGGCATCTTTCAGAGCTTACTTAGTGAACCAACCTCTAGTTCAGCCAAATACATTTGTGATATGGCCAGTCATCGGTGATCAATGCCCTCGCAATCTAGCAATTAAACTTGTGATTGTTGAATTGTATATTTTAGTATGTAGTTAGCATGTTTAGGATACGATAGCTGGCATATCTTGTAAGATAAAAGTCCTTTAAAAATTAAATAAAAAAAAACTTTATTTATTTTATTAACATTGCGTTTAAATCTGATTTAGCTTGAAGTCCAATTAACAGATGTAATAGTTTTTAAGAGAGTAGTACTAAAAATATCGTAAAAGCAACAGTAGGTACCTACTTAGCATTCCTTATAAATAGAATTATATGAACTGACTAAGGACAAAAATGTGAATACGGGGAAGGAAAGGCTTCATTTAAAGCAGCGTACATACATACATATACTCACGCCTGTTTCCCATGGGGGTAGGCAGATACTATGGATCGCCACCTGCTACGATCCTTGCACACTTCTTTCGCTTCATTAACATCCATCAATCTTTTCATACATGCCCTGCGGTTTTTGTCACTACGTACACCAGAATCACAATTAGTACCACTATGTATGCTCTAAGAGTACCACCAAAGATTTAATTGTTCCTGTCCGTCATGAAATGCAATAGGTACAAATATTGACGAGCTACGCACGAGACCGACGGATAACGCCAACTAGGTACTGTCTGTAATGAGATGTGTAATTCCGTAAGTTTGCTTGAAGAGTATATATTTTTTATTTTATTTTATTTATTTTTGGCTCGGTAACAAAATTCAAATTAAAACATTCTATAATATTATCTTGGCTGTTGTACATTATTAAATTAGTATTTCGATAACAACCGAGCACAACATTCAAATAGGGTTTATCTTAGTTTAATTCAATACAACAGTTTTTGTGTTACTTTACTAACTAAAGGTTGAGAGAAGAAAAAAAATAGTTAATAGATAGGTAGCTAATGAAATACAATAAGTTGTTGAAGTTAGCGCTTTTTCAAAAGAAGCTGATCAAAATTTTCTGAACACTTGATACTTTTTATAAATGGTTTCAAGCTCTGATGAAAGATATCAAGGTCCTTACTTAGACAATTAAATTTTCGACACATTCGGATCAGTGGCACAGAATATATAATAGTACTAACGTCAGTGGGCTATTATGCGAAACATTATTGCTATATGCTATATGGAAAAGATTTTGTCTGCGGTTAGATTTAGATACAAACCTCAATGAAACATGTTGTAAGATGTCAGAATCAAGAGTAGAATTAACTATTTTATGCAATGTTGAGAGGTCACTTATATGCCGTCGCTTGTGAAGTGGTTCCAAATTAAACTCATTAAGCCTGTCGTCATATGATGTAAGAGACTTACCTAGACCCATCCTAAAACTGAGATTTCGAATAAACCGTTTCTGTATCGACTCAAGCCTGTTAATATGGTTTTCGTAGCAGGGTGACCATATGACACAACAATATTCAAGAATACTTCTCACGAGAGAAGTATAAAGAATAATTAAACTTTTACTTCTACGGAACGGCTTGGTAACTCGATTCAATATGGGATACATACTGCATTAAAGAACTATCTGTTGACGGAACCACAATATGGAAACGGGAAGTAAGTCCAATCTACTATTAAATCGAAGTATTATCTACCAAATGATGAATTCATTTTTTTGCTACTATCACCCTTTTCTTTTTACAGATTTTTTTTCAGTTCATTGTACATTCCAAAAGGATTTTGCAGATCTTAGAAATTCCTAAGGCCCTCCGCTGTGTCAAGCGGGATCCCGCCGCGAGTACACGGCGCGGGAATATAGATTGCTGGTTTTTATGATGGACAGATGCTTGCAGTGCATGAGTAAGCTCTAATCTATGTCGCCCCGCGCGCGTTTCCCGCTTAAGGCATGCAGCGGAGGGCCTAATAGATTTGCTTTAAATCACGCCATAAGTTTTTTGAACTCAAAATCAATGTGCCCCACAGAACAAAATTGTTTGTCCCCTACTACATAATGAGCCGTTCCTCGCTAAGCCACAGAATAACTAAGCTAAGCAGTCGTTCACCACAAATTCTTTGTTCTACAACAGAGTGATAACTGAAGCAAGCTTCGCATACAAATTCGGCGACAGATAGACAGACATTTTTACCGTGAGACTGGAGTTTATTGACAGCTATTTGGAGACTATAGAAGGAGCGTGAGTCTATGCGATGCATTATGCAGTCTTCAACGGGATTTTGGTGCAGTGAGTTTTAAATGCAGTAGCCTATTACAGGGATTGATAACGTTATTTTTAAATGTAACGTTATTTATTACTTTTTATTACCGTTACTTTAAATTAACGTTATTCCAATTAATAACGTTACTTTTTACCGAATTTTTTACCAGTAAGTACTATTATTTACGTTTAACGCTATATTTAACGGTAGTTTTACCGGTACAGTTATTTTAACGTTATTTTTACCGGTAAATTTAGCGATAAAATGTTTTAACGGTATTTTTAACGTTATTATTTTGTATCGTTATTTTTTTTAACGGTATTTCAATCACGTGGGGACGTCTTGAAAAGAACCATAGTTAAACTAAGTATTTACACTCGTATAGCAGTATTTAATTATTTATGCACTGTTTTAAATGGGTATACTAATTTGAAGTTCAAAAACTAATTTAGAGCAGAAAATTCGATGTGGAACACTGATCTTTTTTAATAACCTTTAAGACACCTACGAAATTATTAGATAAGAAGTTCAAGTTGATTGGTTACTTAGATTCTAATTAGGTACTTCGCATAAAAATATCTCATTTATGTAGGTAAAGGTTCTCATTACCCAAGTACCTATCACAATATCAAAGAATCAACATCCCGCCCCCAATTTAGCATGACAAAGCCGTATTAATTACAAGAGCGGCAAAGAAACGGTTTGTTCAGTTAGCCCGCACACTTCCGCCCGTCTGGTTCAGAAGTCGCTTGCAAAACAGAGGCAAAACTTCACAGATTTTGCGGTCAATAATCAATCATAGAAGCTACATCACTTTTATATACGGAAACGTTATACACGTTTTTCTACAATTCCAAATCTAAAGGGACCACTACAGGTCACATTTATTAACCGATTTTCAAAAAAGTTCATAATTTTGTAGCTAAACTAATACCCTAGGACCTTTTTGAATTTTTTCTTAAGTCTGTTTGTTTTTCGAAATATTGACAATTTAGTAAACAAACATCCCCTAAAAAACCCGAATTTTTAGAAATTTTTCGCAATTCCAAAAAAAGTTACTAGCCAATTTTCAAAATTCAAACGTTTACACCGTGTCTCGATACATTCCTCAACTTTTGCTACTATTCCCATCTCGATCCTTCTATAATCCTTGGAGCTATGGCCACAAATACGTAAACTGGAGTCAGACTTATTATTGAAGTGAAGTGCCGACATCAGATACTTAACGAAACCCTCGCTTCATATTTAATTGTGACGTCAAAAACCAAAAACCATTAATTCAAATTCATTTGACTTTGTAATATTTATTTATCTCTGTTCGTTTTCACTAAACATGTCTGGTCCATGAATAGTCATGGAGACCTCTCACCAATACCCCTCTAATTTAAATTTCATATCCATTGAGTAGTTCTGATGTGTTAGGACGGATAGAATCGAAATTTAATTTCATTTAGCTTTCCATTTCATTAAATTAATCAATAAATTGTTTGTTGCTCAAAGTTTTTGCTTTCCATTTTATAAATCTCACTAAAGACTTTTCTGTTGCTCAAAAGTTTTAGGGGATTTCAGAGCTTCCGGATATTAATTACTTCTGGTTTTATTTTAAACAAAGGATAAGAATTTCAACGAAGTTATAATGTTAGGTAAGTATACTAGGTATTATAAGTAAGTATAAGTATTATACTAAGTAGAATTTGTTACCGCAAAAACGCTCATTATTATGTTAGATTTATTTCGTTCTACATTCTACATAAAGTTTTGATAAGTTATATATCTAAATAAGATATTATATATATCTTTTTGACCTTTCAATGACACTAACACTTACACAACATTGATAAAAGTACAATTAATAAAGCACCGAAATTAAAATTCGGTGTTATTTAAATATCTAAATAATAAATATCTAATATATTTTAATATATCGTTTTTCTGACTCAGTTTTTCATCTGAAACCTATTAGTTTAGAACAAATAGTCAAAATAATTCACAGTTTAAAATCAAATGCAGTAGGTTGTGATTTGATTAGTCTAGACATGCTAATTAAGACCTTTCCTTATACAATAGATAATATCAAAAATATTATCAATCTGTCTATTACATCCCAAACATACCCGGATTTATGGAAATTAGCTACCGTACTGCCTCTGCCTGAGATCCCTCACCCAGTTGATCTAAAAGACCTAAGGCCCATTAGTATACTGCCATGTCTATCCAAAATCCTCGAAAAAGCTGTCGCCGCTCAATTGAATGACTTCCTCGAAGAAAATAAAATTTTACCGGAGCTTCAGTCTGGTTTTAGGAAGGGACGTGGTACCACAACGGCCCTCCTTGATGTGACAGATAATATACTTCATGCTCAAGACCAAGGTATGTGCACTCTACTGGTCTTATTAGATTTTTCCAGGGCATTTGAATCTTTAAATATAAATTTACTATTGTCCAAATTAAGCTATTATGGATTTGACTGTCAGGCCCTGCGGTGGTTTCACAGTTATCTGACTGGCCGCTATCAGTGTGTTAAACTTAACTCTAGCAATGGTTCTTCTGTGGAATCTGACAAAATGGCCATAGATAGAGGCGTTCCTCAAGGTTCTATATTAGGACCTATATTGTTCGCGTTGTATTCTGCGGATATAACAAGACACATAACTCATTGTAGATACCATATTTATGCAGATGACACCCAAATATACATATCTTTTAAGCCCGAGGATGTTGACCAAGCAATATTAAAAGTCAATGAGGATCTATCCGGAATCGTGGATTGGTCTGGAAAAAATTGCCTATTGCTGAACCCTTCCAAAACCAAATACATGATCTTTGGGACTAAACATCAAATAGAAAAAATTTCCTCATCAGTGTCAGTAAAATTAAACGACGCATCAATAGAGAGAGTCTATGAAGCACGCAATTTAGGTCTAATGATGGACTGTAATTTACGATTTGAGAGTCATATTGGGAATTGTATTCGAAATTGTTTTTATAGGCTGAAAGTATTGTATAGAGTCAGACGTTACCTTAGCGAAGAGTTACGTATTCGGCTGGTGGAGTCCCTAGTGTTATCCAAACTCAATTACATGGATACCGTATATGGCCCTCGCTTGCATGTTAAAACACAAAAACTTATTCAACGAGTCCAAAATGCTTGCTCCCGTTTTTGCTTCGATATTCCGTTAAGGGCCCACGTGACCCCATTCTTAAATAGGCATACTTTGTTGAAAATGAGGCACCGTCGAAAACTGCACTTAGCTTGCTTAATGTTTGGCGTGGTTAAACATAAAGCACCTTCCTATTTATATACTAAACTTTTTTGGTTATCAAGTCGTAAGCCTTATGGGGCCCGAAAAGATGCTAAACAGCTGGCAACTCCTCAACATGCATCTGCTGCCTTCCGAGGTAGTTTCCGCTACGCGGCTTCCAAGTGCTGGAATAATATTCCTCCACCGATTAGGGGCCTGCAAAGTATCAACGGTTTTAGGAAAAAACTCAAGCTGTTTCTTAATAACTTTCAGAAAATGCAGGAAACTCAAGTGCGGGATACAAGTGCACTTTGACAATACTTTTTCTTACCTTGTTTGTATGTCCCATATGCATTGTAGTGTTGATTCTGTCTCCCGATGTTGGTTGATTTTTTTTATATTGCATTGAACTGAATTATCAATGAACCGTATCAATGAAATTTAATGTTTTGTTCTTCATGTTTTATTTTGTTCGCTGATGTGTAATAATTAGATAAAGAGCGTCTCACACCTCTCTCATGTCAATGTCAATGTCACAGACTAGGTACCTCATAGGTACCTACACAGAGGAAATAATCACTACGTTTTACCTAGTCTGTTCGTTCACAGATTTGGACAAGTAAAAAAGACGAGTGAATATTGTGTTTTTTTTTTGTGTTGCCTTTTGTGCACGGGGATTACCCATACTGCATTGGTTTATATTGTTTTTATTTTTTTTTTAGTTTTCTTTAAATTGTAATGTTTAGTTTCATAGTATGTTTTGCCGGTCATTGTTCCGTGGCATCACCAAACCGGTTCCAACGGAAGATCAGCACTTGGTCAGGGGCCAAGTATTATGCTGAGTTGGGACCGATTTGGGACAAATCGTAACCATCAATGTATTTTAAAATAGTTGTTTTGTCTCAAATAAAGATTTTTCTATTCTATTCTATTCTATTCTAAATATTTAGTTTATGATGGCATTAATTGAATTAGGAATCGTTACTTTAATTGCATTGAGTGATTCTCATACACATACACTTTTTGCACTAAATGACACAAACAACACTTAGGTATAAGTAGAAGCGACCTACACTATAAATCCTAAATTGAAAATAATCACATTTACACAATAAGGGAAAGGAAGTTTACTAAGCGATAGAGATCAGTGCACTTTACAAATAGATATTAAGTATTATGAAGTGTTAAGAAATTAATAAGTTGGGAAAATTAATTCCACGTAAGGTCCATATTTTTCTCCTCCATTATGTAAAATTTTCGTTCATTTCAAATCCAGCTTTGATCTCGATTCCCAGCACTTGACGTTCAACATCCGAGCCAACACTCATGCGGCTAAGTGCCGTGAAATAAAATGCTTATGACGCCATATTGAAGCATTCAGATGAAAAACGCAGAGTAAGCAAAAGCAGGTTGAAGCCTTGTGAAGTTGAATGGGGATTAAATATTTTATTAGTTCAGTTTAATACTTTTTAAGGCGAGGCCAGTTCACGATCTGATGAAAAGTCTGATTTTTGAACTTCCAATGTGAAGAACTGATGTAAAATTCTACTTCACAAAAATTACTGTAGACTGAAAAAGAAACAAAGAAGCAAAGTAACCGAACAGAATATTGAAAAATGGCATGGTAACTCTGTAAAAAAATCCTGAATAACACCATAAAAACTTATAAAAATAAATTTCAAATCGTCAGATTTCGTAATTTTCAACGACAGTGATATGATTTTTTATGCAAAAAGGATAGCTTTTTTATCGATCTAACACAATAACCGAGTACATTTTTAATAAATGATCCAGTATTTCAGAAATCATTAAAAATGTACTAAAATTCGTCAAATTTCTGGCGAAGCGTCAATTAAAGTTATGCGATATTCAACCTTATTCTAAAGACATAGCTAGCCTATAATAAAAAAATCATATAAAATCTATCCTACAGCGCCAAAATGGTGGAAATCAAGTAGGCACAAGAACAGTTTGACAGCAGCCTATCGTAGCTCCTAAACGGATGAACCGATTTTGGTTTAGTTTTTTGTGTCATAGATATTTTTTTAATTTTGCGTTAGGTATGGCACCTATTGTTTTTAAGCATTAACGGTAAAAAAATATTTGAGCTACCCTTAGGAGCTACCTAATCTAAATTCACAAAACTCAAAACAAAATCCATTTGAAAAATAAGTACAAAAATACTATACTAGGTTTGAAATATACCTACTTCAGTTGGTTGCGGTCAAAAAATAATTTCGCAAATCTGAATTTAAAAGTGCAATAAAATTAAAAAGTGGCTGTGACATACGGACGGACGGACAGACAGACAGACATGACGAATCTATAAGGGTTCCGTTTTTTCCTTTTAGGCTACTGAACCCTAAAAAGCATGGCACAATAACATTAACATTTTCCCAATTCCCATACTTACTGCTTCGCGCTTCCCACATTAAATGTATATTTTTCTCAGTACCTGTAAAATATAAAAAGTAACAATTAATATAATCCTGAAATAAATAAATATTTAAAAGTAAAAAAATATTTGACAGCGGTGGGATTCGAACCCACGCCCTTTCGGACTGGTGCCTAAAACCAGCGCCTTAGACCACTCGGCCACGCTGCCTGTGGTCGTGGCATCCAAATTGTCTATCAAGATATTTGCTCAAGATGACTAATACTAGATGATAGTAGAGGCACAATAACATTTTATCTGTCAATGCTAAACAAACGTCAAATTCGGGTCATCTCGGGATAACACGGCAGCGAGAGAGAGCATTGCCATGTCACGCATGGCCAAGAAGTCAAATTAGATATTAGCATGATATTAGTCAGACGTAGAGTGCCTAATGTGACGTATACGTTACGTAACGTCTGAGGCTTGTTTATAAAATGTCCCAGTTATAACTTTGAATTCTACTGACTTAATGTAAGTGAAATAGTATAATAAATAAGACAATTACTCCAGTGAAATAATAATTAGTTTAAATAATGACGAAATGTCAAACCCTTGCGACAAAACAAAAGACGTAAGTAGGTACCTACTTAATGATTTTCTCTGAGGATTTTCAAATACCGTCCAGTGGTCCTACTGGGTAGTTTGTGGCAGAACAGCTACGGGGCTGCGATAACAATGTTTTAGATACCATCACTAAGATCAAAACGTTTGTCAGAATGTTTGTTTTCTTTATCAAACAGACATTTCGATTATTGTGCCATTCAAAACCAATTCAAATGAAAACATTTGATGGGCATGGGAAATCTACGTTTGGTATGCTGGAAATTAACCTGAAAATCGTAGCCACATTTCATTAAATTACCTGCTTTCTGTATTTTAAATCTTTGTTATGATTTACAATACGACATAAACAATTTATTTATAGCAGCACAATCAAACTACATATTAATAAAATACCAATCATACTTCAACCTGTGGTAATACGAGCCCTGATGAATCACTTAAGATCAATTTCCCCAACAATAACCAACCAACACTCTCATTACAGCCAACGCATTAGCCACAAAACAAGGTCTAATTCGCGACGCGCTCATTTACACCGATCACTCGTAACAGCCACTTACCCACGACGCGACGGCCAATCATTATGGATTTATGCACGATAATAACTCGGCCCTGGGTACGCCTACTCGCTTGGAACAAGGGATGCACTACATCATTGTACCTACTTGTACATGGGATGTACTTATAAAACTATTTTAGATTGTGTTTCGCATCCCACAATATTATTTAACGCATCATCTTGATCGAAGCGCTTCATACAGGTAAAATGAAATGATAAGTAAGAATGGAAAAAAAATAGGTTGTGACAGCTTCGACTTTTTGTGGGTAGAGCACTAACACCTAAGTATTAAAAATACCGTGGGTGTTTTAACGACAGTATGACTAATAATTCCTTTTTCCGCACTCTTATTAACCTAATTAGAGTTAAACACTATTTTATAGACAGTAAAATAAAGGCAATGTCAATGATTATAAAACAAGTAATAAAATGGATAAGATATTTATTATCAAATGCGAGTTGTCATCGAGGAAACATTAATTTAAGCATTAATGTTAAATCACGTAAGTAATTTTAGCTGGATTTCACAAGTGATTAATTAAGCTGTTACCCTGAAATGGTCAATTATACAGCATTCTGCCATTTTCCATTAAGAATCTATTTATTTAACAGTCTGGAAACAACAGATTCTCGTTATTATCTATGCTAGTTCACCTACACGTTTACCTACACCAAGATCAATTTTCGCAAATAAGATATTAATTAAGATTCTATCTAGGAAACAGCTTTAAATTTTAAAATTAATAAGCACATAAATAAATCCAAATTCAATGATAGGTTGATACTTAAAATCTAATTTTAAGTGGCATGGATTCCATCCAAATCGATCAATTTGCTAAGGGAATCATAAAAATGTGTCCCGCAGACAAACCCGGGCTGTCGAACGTTATTTGTGGCCCCAACTACCTATAAATATAAATCACTGATGCAATAAGATTTACAGCACTATAAACATGCAATATCATCAAACTGATTTTAGTGCGCACCAAATGTTTTAGCCTTAACGCGAAAGGACTTGACTTCTGTCGTAAATTAATCTTGAAAAAAATACCTTTCTAGAACTACAAGAGATAGCAGGGAATGGGGAATTAGGTACAGAAGAATAGAAACCTATCTAAATAATTAACAAAAATATTCTGTTGGATAGGTATACATAATAGTTACTAGGTACCTAGTCCGTTCACGGAATCATTTAATTTTTATTTTGTTTTATTTATTTGGACCATCAACGAGTTAACAAGATTACGATACAATACAGTTCAGCTGGCGTGGCCTACTCGATTTGACAAACAAATGAAGTTCGTCTCAGTGCGAATCTAGTGGGCCACGGCCTCGGTCTTCGAAAATCGAGTTGGCCGCGCCCGCTGAGGACACATTCTGTTTAGTGAAATTAGACTTTATGACATAGCAATAAGAATTATGAAAGTGAAAATCACATTATTGACCAGCGGGTTATAATAGAACATTATAACCCGGCTAAAGCCAAGAGATATAATGTCTTGCTTTCGGTAAGGTTTACATGACATATAATTCGGCATTGTCGAGCATGTGGTGTGAAAATATTAGTTTTTGGTTCATGCAACTCTAATTATAGACAGCCACATCATGCGCCAAAAACTATATAATAATAAAAAAATCATATAATAGAACGAATTACGGAACTGTCCGTGTCCAGGCAACCGCACAGACAGTCCAGGCTGTGCGGTTTACCAAAACGGTTTTCAATTCGGTTTTCAGAAGAGTATTTGATCAAACGTAATGGTTGTTTTCACACGACGATTTAGCAAAGCGCTTAAATAAGTACCTATATACATACACACACTATTGCACTTGTACTATTAGTTATTCTGTGCTATGGCATGTGTAAAACAGATTTTCTTTGCTAAGAACTTACTGCTGCTTTTCAAACTTTAAAAATCATTATTTGCAGTTAGTATTTGTGTATGGTCTGTGTTTGTAGTATGTCCATCAGCCATTTTTGATGTCCCCACTGCTGGGGCACAGGCCTTCCTTATGGGTGGTAAGGACTAAGGAGGATGGTCCTTAACCCACCACGCGGGCCCAATGCGGATTGGTGAGTGTTAACGACTACCATCGAGCTACTCGTTTGTATTAGTATAATCCCCGCAAATTGCAGTTACATGTAATTTTTAGTTGCGGATGACGTCAACGTGGATGGTAATATGACAAGGTTCCAGCGCATTAGCAATTTGCGGGGATAATATCTACCCACTTATTTGAAAAATCAAACTTCTAATAGTGTAAAAACACTTCAATAAGAAGTCCTTTTTGAATAATGTCTATTTGATAATGCAAATCCGGTAGCTGTGATGAATTTGAAACCCAGTATAAAATATAAACGTTAAAACTAACGGAATACAGTTGGTAATAGATTAGTTGTGGTCGTCTCCTATTGAAGTTTATCAGCACGATGAGAAGTATTTGTGTCACTGTGTCGGCGTGAGCAATAATTGTAAAGTACACTATGACGAATGTGAGCATTTGAAAACAATTAAGACAAATTACTAGCTTATTTTCTAGTGCTGCCACAAAATATGAACATATTTCAGGGTAAAAACGGGACCCTATTACTAAGACTCCGCACTGTCCGTCTGTCTGTCACCAGGCTGTATCTCATGAACCATGATAATTAGACAGTTGAAATTGCACAGATGATGTATTTCTGTTGCCGCTATAACAACAAATACTAAAAATAAAATATGTAAAATATATATTTAAATGGGGCTCCCATACAACAAACGTGATTTTCCCGTTTTTTGGACGGAACCCTTCGTGCGCGAGTCCGCGAGTCCGACTCGCACTTGGCCTGGTTTTTTTTTACTTTTGTGATCAATGATATATCAAAACAAAGTTTTTTTAAAAAGCTTATAAATTAATTAACTTCGATCGTACTTTCATTGAGTTTGATTTTGTAGTTAGTGTCCGTGGATTTTCTCTACGATAATTTGGCCAAAATACTTGGTTTGTTACTATGCCGACAGTCTATCAAATAGTACGTCTATCCTACCATATCCGCAGACTATGCTCACAGCGGGGTGCTTCCATTTTTTACGATGGCACCCCGACTTCCACCCCGCTGTTCGCACTAATTCACGTATCTCCAAATGACAGACGGAGAAAAAATATTTTAGGTCAGTTCATGTGTTTGTTGCCTAATCTGTTTGGTGAGTGATTTACCTTTTTTACTAATTTTGACCGTAATCCACTTACCCCCTTACTAATAGAGATTGTATAGCAGATGTATAGTTGCACAATGGTTACTCTCTGTCAAACTATTAGAGTTTGATATTGAAAAGAAAGTGACAAAACTCTGTGTACATTATACATTTGCTATACAATCTTTATTAGTAAGGGGGTTAAAATATAGCAACTAAAATCCATAATAATAATCTTACTTACTATTAATTATTAGTACAATTGATTATATTGTTTTCCATCTGTAGCGAAAACGTCTCATAAACAAGTTTTAGTTCTTATTATTTAATTAAAGCTTTTTTATAATACTTAGGTACATCCCGTTTTTCAATAGCATAATCTAATGTATAATCAAATCATACTGTCCATGCACGAATTCATGAAATGTAAAGCTATTTTACATTTTTGCTTCCGATTGATTTGAGAAAATAAAAATTCTAAAAACCACTTTATCTATAAGTACTTGATATTATAGAACGGTGATCAAAGGTCATTAATTGATCGCCTTTGAACTGCCAGGAACAAACGACTATGACACGATTTGACTACTAAACTAAGCTTAAAACGCATTACCTTAAACCAATTTCCGAAATGACGGCGAGTTGAAGCAAAGATAATGCCACGGTTGCGGGGGTTGTCACATCACAATAAAAAAACCTACCTCTAAAAAGCAAGAAATAATATTCTTAATAATAAAAATACGTCTATTGAAGTCGGGTGGGGCTGGAGTACAGTACCCTTAGCACGAACAGCTATCGAGAAAAAAAACGCGCGTAAAATTACCCGATAGAGAATTATCTATGGAAATTTTAATTTCGTTATTCGGCGGTAGATGGCGCTGTACTAATTTCCAATACAAAATTGCACTATCGAACGATTTTACGCGCGTTATTTTTTTCGATAGCGGTTCGTGCTAAGGGTACAGATTCCTTTTTTTTATTCTAAAAGCTCCACCCGACTTCGATAGACGTATTTTTATTATTAAGAATATTATTTCTTGCTTTTTAGAGGTAGGATTTTTGAAGTCAGTTTTTTGGTTTTTTTTAAACAATTTTTTATTTTTTTATTTTTAGTGTAGGTACCTTGTAGGTAAGGTATATTATATATGTAGAAAAATTGGCTCAGCCAAACGTAAGATAATCGCGGAGAAACATACATACATACGGTTCAAACTGAGAACCTCCTTTTTTAAGTCGGTTAAAGAACTATACTAGATAGCCCTCTTCCAACAAAAAAATAATTATCATATTCAGTTCATAAACAAAGAAGTAATACGACCATTATCATCGAGGTAATCCACACAAAATCATACTATTTTCGTGCTTTTTTTAAGATTATTTGAAAAGTACGAAGATTTCCAAATTTAAAAAAATGGGACCAATTTGAGAGTTTACCTAATGTAATAACGTTTGAATCATTTCGATCGGTCTAGCCGTCTTTGAGTAATCGGTGGAAATACACAAAAAAAATACAGACGAACAGAGAACCTCCTTCTTTTTTGGAAGTCGGTTAAAAAACAAATTACCTACTTGATAAAAAAACAACAATTTATCTCCAGTAACATTAATTTTAGAAGGATGTCTTAGTAACATTTAGTTTAAGCTGCTTTGAGTAATCCAGAATCACCTTGCTTCCTGTTTAATACCACGTAGAAATAAAAGTAACCAACCAAGCAAAATTTTATATGTCCTTTTTCAGTTAGGCAATCGGGAAACTAAACAGAATGAAGATGTTATTGTATGTCACTACACTTTATAATGACATTACATTATTTTATAGTTAAAATAATGAAAAAAAACTGCGGCATAACTGTGGCATGATAAAAAATAATCTTTGTAACAAAAGACAATTTTTTAAAAATTGTAAAGGCCGGTGTCGACCCTATCGAAAGTCGACGAACCTATTAGGCACAAATGAATCCCTTCAACACGTTTAGACAGCTAGATACGGTTTAATATTCTTTGTCTGAGACTTCGTAATTGGAAACAATTTTGTCTATGTTAGGTTATTGATCTTCCTGTGATTGGGTAGATTTATATTAATTAAGCTGATAAACAAAACACAAAATAATACACCTGTGTGTTTTAGAAATTCTAAATGGTTCTAGACGAGATCCTCGTGAAGAAAACTTCCTTCGTACTTTTTTTACAATAAAGTCCATACAAGTGAAGCTTGTAAGAGTTTGTAAACCAATATGAATTCGTTTAAAAAACATTTGAAATTCAGGTCAATTAAGGTGAGTGCAGTCATCTTAATTCCATTTCTCATCACATCCGGGGTCAACGCCCCTTAATAGGCAAAGGGTGAATTGTTCCGGCGAGATAATCCCCACTTACTAGCGAGTTATTCGGCTACCACCGAAATGAATACTCGACTAATACAACTGTTACAAAAACCCCCTAATGCCAAATAACGTGTTAATGTAACGCAAAACCTCTTAGGTGGTGATTGTACTCATGAATATGAACAACTTTTACTATGGGGCCAACTCTGCAACTCAACAAAAAAAAACAGCTGTTTCATACATTCTGGTCTAGTAGGTATTGACAACTTGTATGAAACAGCAGATTTTTTTGTAAAATTGCAGAGTTCCCTAGTAGCATTTTGTGATGGCATCCATTGGCCAACAGTTGGGAATCCGTTGGGATATAGTTAGTTGGATTGCCTACATGAAACTAACGTTGGCCCAATGCAGTAAAATATTATCTTTTCGTCCAACCATTTACCAACGTTGGGCCAATGCTACTACTACTACCGTTAGTAAAAAACTGTTGGCATTTCTGCAGTGTATTTATAGTAGGCCCTATTAGTTATCATCTAACTTTGGCCCAATGCAGTAAAATATTATCATTTCGTCCAACCATTTACCAACGTTGGGCCAATACTACTACTACTACCGTTAGTAAAAAACGGTTGGCATTTCTGCAGTGTATTTATAGTAGGCCCTATTAGTTATCAACTTACTTTGGCCCAATGCAGTAAAATATTATCATTTCGTCCAACCATTTACCAACGTTGGGCCAATACTACTACTACTACCGTTAGTAAAAAACGGTTGGCATTTCTGCAGTGTATTTATAGTAGGCCCTATTAGTTATCAACTAACTTTGGCCCAATGCAGTAAAATATTATCATTTCGTCCAACCATTTACCAACGTTGGGCCAATGCTACTACTACTACCGTTAGTAAAAAACTGTTGGCATTTCTGCAGTGTATTTATAGTAGGCCCTATTAGTTATCAACTAACTTTGGCCCAATGCAGTAAAATATTATCATTTCGTCCAACCATTTACCAACGTTGGGCCAATACTACTACTACTACCGTTAGTAAAAAACTGTTGGCATTTCTGCAGTGTATTTATAGTAGGCCCTATTAGTTATCAACTAACTTTGGCCCAATGCAGTAAAATATTATCATTTCGTCCAACCATTTACCAACGTTGGGCCAATGCTACTACTACTACCGTTAGTAAAAAACTGTTGGCATTTCTGCAGTGTATTTATAGTAGGCCCTATTAGTTATCAACTAACTTTGGCCCAATGCAGTAAAATATTATCATTACGTCCAACCATTTACCAACGTTGGGCCAATGCTACTACTACTACCGTTAGTAAAAAACTGTTGGCATTTCTGCAGTGTATTTATCGTTGGCCTTATTGGATATCAACTAATATTCACCCAATGCAGTAAAATATTATCATTACACCCAAGCTATTACCAACGTTGGGCCACTGCAACCGTTTAGACGATTAAGATCATGATTTACTTATTATGAAAACTGACAGCTTCTTTATAATTAGACAATACCACATTGTCACCAATGCAATACAAATCGCAGATACAAGGCCTCGGCACGGATCTTGAGCGTTGAAATTTTATGCGCAGACAAAAAGCATTTTTAGGTCTCGTTAGCGGGGTACGGTACGAGCCGTACGTAGCCGACAACGTTCCACGGGAAAATGTATCTTATGTCTAGGCCATAAGGTAACTTTTCCCGTGGAACATCGTCATCGTCCATGCAAACATGTGACGTTCCACGGGAAAAGATACATTATGGCCTGTTATTAATATAAATTATTTATAATTATTATTTTTATGTAAACACTATTATTTTAGGTGTTTGTGATTTTGTGGAGACAAAATAATGTGAAGTAGACATGTACAGTCGCTCATCACAATAGCACAGAATAACTAATAGTACAAGTACAGAAGCAGCACGCGGCAAAGTCATTTAAATAAATAGCTACTTTTGCTCCGACACAATAAAGTGCAATTCAGGTCGAACAGTTCACCTAGTAGTTGCCTCTCTTTCTATCGCGTGCTCTTACCTTTTCTGGCGACGCAACGTTAGGGTTATCTTCTTTGAAATGAACTGCGTAGCATATAATATCATATTGTGATAAACGACAAATTGTTTATTGGTTTTTTGATTTTTAAATTCGTACACGGCACAGTAATGTCGATTCGACATTGTTACTATTACAAAAAGGCAATATCTACTTGTGCAGTAAGATGCCGCGCTTGTAGGTACGGCGGCGGGCGTGTGGCGCCCCTCTGCTCACTTGTCCCATAGTAGAATCAAATAAGTAAGTCGTCTTAGTCTAAGCGGTCACGGGATTTTTCGTAACGATCAAGGAAAAGGTTAGATTCATTTTCATGGGTTGTAGAGTGGTCCCCTAATGTGAATGATGTCGATCTGCCTGCTCTCAGTGGTTGCAACATCGAGTTATAGCGCTTACAAGAGGCATCATTGTTACGAAAAAAAAACGATCAGAGAAATGGTCAGTTCTTGTACCTATTCAAAGTATGGCGTCTCCGTAGCTGAAATGATGTGGTCTGCCAGCTCTCAGCGGTTGCATTTCAGAGCTATGACGCGCGCAAGTTGCAACTAAATGTTTTTTTCGTCAAATTGTATTTTTTTTAAATACTAATCAATAGAGCTCTTTATTCTAATGAAAAAATGTCTTTAGCCATTTTTGCCTAAAATGAATAGTTTGGTCGGAAAAAAATATTTTATGTTTTTTTGTATGGAGTGAGATATTCAATGTGCTCTTACGAGTCTTACGGCCAATAGGGATGTTGACTAATGAATAAAATAACGAAATACTAATAAAAATCGTAAACATATTAAACTTTTAGAGTAGCTTGTATACCTCTTGGTTTTATATATTGCATATTATTTATTTTATGACCCTTCAAAGTTGGGTGGACAAGTCCATTTAAAAAGTATAAAATTTATTAAAATAAATGATACCTTTAATTAGTCTGTAAAATGTATAGCTGCCGAACGAATTTCCTACGCGTTGCATACAAACAAGCAAGGCGTGACGTCATCACTTAGTAGCCGTTAGTATGGAGCGTACTTGGGCATTTGTCCATTTGTGTGATTTCACACTGTGATATCTCGGGCAGTTTTTATGCTAGCGACTTAATTCTTTTACCAATTTTTTTGAGAGGTAATTTATGTCAACATGCCTATTCCTATTTTTTTCTGCCTCAAAACTACTTCCGCGTCAATATTTCAAACGTTTAATATAATCATACACTATCATCGCGCGCCCAAAATTGTACATTCACACAGCTTGGATTTCGAAACAGTATAAAATCGTAATTTTTTAGTAAGAACTGATTTTTTGTCATTCTTTATTACATTCTCATCAATTTTAACACTAGAAAAACCAACAAAACGTTCAGTTAAGGTTTATTATACAATTGTTTTTACCATAATTACAACGCAACTAAAATATAAAGCTAAAATGTTCCCAACAAAAACCATAAATATCTGAGTTGTAATTGTTTCATTAAATTGTTTTGACCTGACCAAATTCCTAACGAACTCTTAAGTAGGATACGAGTAGGATATACTAGAAGAAATTCGGCGATGTCACTAGTGACTCGGTAGCTCAGCGGTCAGAGCATTGGACCGGATATCCAAAGGTCGCGGGTTCGAATCCCGTCTGAGCATTGATCTGGTGCGAGTCGTATTTTTTCTAGTATATTATTTAGTATTGTGTAAGAACTCTTAAGAGGTATTGCGGAAGAGATGGGGCCAACCAATACTAGCTAAAGTCTTTAACGAAACACTACGCATGGTTATTATACCTAGATAATGGGCAGAGTCACACATAATACTCTTACATAAGAAAGGATCAAGAGAAGACATAGGAAACTATAAGCCCATTTCACTGATTTCAAACATATACAAAGTCTTTGCAAAGGTCATACTAGAAAGAATATCTGATAATCCTGATGAAAATCAACCAATCGAACAGGCTGGCTCAGGAAAAACTACAATACAATAGATCTCATCGCCATCAAAAAACTCATCCAAAAACACAACGAATATAATAAGTCAATTTATTTTTATTTAAAGAAAATTAACTTTTTATTACCACACGTAACATGACTTAACTAATATTAAAGAATAGACTATCTAACACAATTAATATTAAATAAAGATTACTAAAATTTACAGGGCTTATTTTACACATAGCTTCTAAACTAGAGACATGCAATAAGACCCAATGTATAATGTTAATTAATGGATAATTAGAAATACAATTCAATTTTCATACAAACAAGGCAACTTTGATGCGTTGATCGTTTTGCTTGCAAGTTCGGCGACTTCCAACAAGCTGAGTTCCGAAAAGGCTTTAGCACCATAGACCACATCTATAATCTGCCACTATGTTTGGCGTTCGTGAACTATGAGAAAGCCTTTGATTTGATTGAAACCAGCCTGCCTAGCATGACCGATTTATATCGCGTGATATAGCATTTTATCGACACTCAACTGTCAAACTCCTTTGTCTTTTTGACAGTTAAACGTGATAAAACGCTATATCACGCGATATAAATCGGTCATGCTAGGCAGGCTGGGCGGTGCAGTCTCACCAAATTTGCCAAGTGGACTACAGGTGATTGAAACCTGGGCGGTGCAGTCTCACAAAAGTTGCCAAGTGGACTACAGGTATATCGAGGTGATGTGGTACTTATACGAAAATGCCAACATGTCGATCCGACTTCGATCAGATACCGATCCGAGTACAGAACCAGAGCACAAATCGTATCCAACTGCAGCGAGGTGTGAGACAGGGAGATGCTATTTCCCCGAAACTGTTCACAGCTGCGTTGGAGGACATCTTTAAACTCTTAGACTGGAAAGGACTCAGAATCAAGATTAATGGCCAGTACCTAACACTCCTTCGTGATGATATAAATCGATATAGTTCTTATGGCTGAAACCTTGGAAGACCTGAACACAATGCCCTAAGATCTGCGTTAGTGCTTCCCAAAGAGTGGGTCTCAGGATGAACATGGATTAGACGAAAAACATATCGAATGCCCCAGCTTCGAATACATCTTCCCGTCCGATTTACCTCAGTGTCTCAAGACGAAAGTCTATGACCAGTGTGTGTTGCCAGTGCCAGTGATCACCTACGGCAGTGAAACGTGGCCTCATAAGGAGGCTCAAGGTCACCCAGCGTGCAATGGAGAGTCATACTCGGCGTTTGTCTGCGTGATCAAATCAGAAATGATGAGATCCGTAGGAGAACTAAAGTGATCGACATCGCTCGAAGGATTGCTCAGTTGAAGTGGCAGTAGGCTGGACATACAGCGAGAAGAACCGATGGCCGTTGGGGCAGAAAGGTTCTGGAATGGCGACCGACCGCGGACCGGACGACGCTCCGTGGGTAGGCCCCCGACAAGGTGGACCGACGATCTGCTGAAGGTCGCGGGAAGTCGCTGGATGCGAGCAGTGCAGGACCGTTCGTCGTAGAGATCCTTGGGGGTGGCTTATACCCAGCAGCGGGTGTCGTGCGCCTGATATAATGATACATCTGAGTGATCTGATCGGCATTTTAAGAGCTGTATGTACCAAAGTTCTCAGTTTTAGTATTTCCATACTTTTGCATGCTATTTACGCGACTTTTTAAACTTATCGAAACAGCTCTTACAATCCTAATAGATCTGTTGTGTGTATATTGCGATCTGGATCTCCTCCATTTACTCTATTGATAGCCGTCTTCAAATCACAGCTTGATCAATCCCTTGCGGAGAACCAATGCTTCAAAGTTACCTCGTTTGTATGAAAATTAATTAACTGGAGCTTCTTATTATCCGACGCATAATAAAATATTGATGATTTTAGTTTCTGCTTGTTTCTATCGATGTTCATAAATACAATTATAATATTAATATATCTTCAAAATCTTTACTTTTGTGAAAAATAAACGAGCCTTAATTTTTTTTTAGTAAAGCCCAAAATAAAGGTTTTTAAAAATAATAATAATATTTAGTTTCTATCGTTATAATTTTAAAAGCTTCATTTATTTGAATATAATATTAATCATTAATCTGATGAAAACTTTTTTCTTTATTGTAAAATAATAATACTATTTTAGTTTGTAATAACCCGCCTGGGCCTTACTTAACATCCCGCTGCATTTTTTGTTTCGGTTTTATTTTATTTATTATGGTAATAAAGTTACCCATAGTTATAATAGTAACATTAGTGACTGAAAGCTTTGTTGGCTTTTATTGTGTTAAAATTGATGAGAAAGTAATAAATAATGACAAAACAACCAGTTTTTACTAAAAAAAACGATTTTATACTGTTTCGAAATCCAAGCTGTGTAAATGTACAATTTTGGGCGCGCGTTGATAGTGTATGATTATTTTAAACGTTTGAAATATTGACGCAGAAGTAGTTTTGAGGCAGAAAAAATTAGGAATTGGCCGTAAGAGCACATTGAATATCTCACTCCATACAAAAAAAACAAAATATTTTTTTCCGACCAAACTATTCATTTTAGACAAAAATGACTAAAGACATTTTTTTATTAGAATAAAGAGCTCTATCGATTAGTATTTTTTTAAAATACAATTTGACGAAAAAAATATTTAGTTGCAACTTGCGCGCGTCATAGCTCTGAAATGCAACCACTGAGAGCTGGCAGACCATATCATTTCAGCTACGGAGACGCCATACTTTGAATTGGTACTAAAACTGACCATTTCTTTGATCGTTTTTTTTTTCGTAACAATGATGCCTCTTGTAAGCGCTATAACTCGATGTTGCAACCACTGAGAGCAGGCAGACCGACATCATTCACATTAGGGGACCACTTTACAACCCATGAAAATGAATCTAACCTTTTCCTTGATCGTTACCAAAAATCCCGTGACCGCTCAGTCTATTAAAAGAAGTTGTGTTCGCGACTGTACAATCCCCTCCCCTTTGTACTATTATGTATTCTGTGCACCCGCTCAGAGGGCCTATTTAGTACGAGTTGTGTTTCTCACCTCACTTTGCGAATAGTATCGGGTGAAAGAGAGATAATCATACGAGTGAGTGAAAGAGTGATAGAGAGAAGACGATAGTTAACTATTCGCAAAGTGAAGTGAGTACAAAAAACCAACTCATACTAGGCCCTCTGGATCCGTGGCGGCCGACCGAGGGAGGCCCGGCGAGACGAGGTGAGCGATGGAACGACGGCAAGGTTGCGTTCAGAGCCTTAGAGCGCGGTTGTTTGGTTGTTTTTTATCTCACTCAAGGTTCGGAACGACTAAGAACTTTAAATGTCAATGTCAATACAAAGTCTTCATTTTCCATTTGGAATACGAATAATTTAAACTTTTCTTTATACTAAATCAAATAAAATCCGTTTTTTGACGATCTACCATGATTATTTTAAAAATTAGACATAAAAACATCAAAAATACAAAATAATGTCAAAAGACATTGACATTTTTTCTATAGACAAACGTCAGACCGTTTTACAACCATCATTTCTGATGTCAACCGAACGTCACGCTCAAATGTTTGGAACGCCGTAGAGCGTTCGGTTGTGTAGATAGGTTGCACTCGGAGTGTAGGTTTGGAACGCGCCTTAGGTTTGGAACGCCGAACGCGCGCCTCGGCCCTCGGCCGGCGGGCGGCGGCCGGCGGCCCGGCGGTCGGCCATTTTTGTTGTGGACTCGCGCGCGTTCGCTCGCGCCGCGTCGCAAGCGACATTTTCTGTTTTCAAAAATGTTTAAAGTTGTAGAATTTGAAGATGCCAGTCTTGGCATTATTCGCCAGGAATGGCTCACGCCTAGAAAGAGGCAGTGTCTGTGGCCACCTCACAAGTTATTATCCAAGTATAATAAATCCCTATTAACACAAGCGGTTCCGGATGATGATTGGGCAGTGCACGCCATCAGACGTACTTTTTATGAAACCGGTGAGTGCCTAACAACCTAAAAGCGTAGGTATGTATGTAGGGTACCTTTATTTTTGTAGAATGGTTACTTAAAGTTGTACAACTATCTCATTGCTTGCTGGTGCGTGTTGTGTCGAGTCACGAAAAATTGTGGTGAAATTATATTACCTACGTATTTTTCTCTTTGATGCGTTTGATGCACTACTTTATGTGAATTGGTAATGGTTTGTAACGAAGAATGGGATGTGATGTGAGCTTTTTTGGAACTGACGCGGATGGTCCGCTGGCTAGCCAGCCAGCCATAGATAGAGTCGGTCCGCTGGCCAGCCGGTCGGCAATCGGCACTCGCGTCGAAGCTCTATCGGCGCCTTTGATATCTTTACGCCCCAGTGGTGTGGTGTGAGAAGAAAACTACTGAAAGCGAAGCGGTCGGCGGCGGTCGGAGAGACATCGTCAGATTTAATATTTGTTTGCAGTTGCAGTAGGTACCTATTTAGCCAAAGTTTCAACAACTGATTCATACCTACTCGATTTATTGTCAAAATGTTTCAGAGGTAGGTAATTTAGCGTATTCCTATATTATTATAATCCACATTATAATTCATAAAATATTATTTTACAGATGACATATCTAAAGCCAGACAAAAGTGTAAAAAGGCTGAAAGTGAATCGGAATTAGCTTCAACTGATATTGAACCAGATACCGCCGAAAAATGGCAAAGGAAGAGGAAAGTTCGTCCTCGTAAAATTTATAGTGATGCTGATGACCATGAAGAAAGTGATGATGAATGTCAAATCAAATATCCAATTCCACCAAAATCAATTTTACCACCACCACCTGTATGTAAACGGACATGTTCGTCACCAAGATCGTTACAAGATTTTAATGTTGGTAAGTAACAAAACAAAGTTTCTTACTTGTAAGATTGTGAATTAGGTATATTTATTTATTAGGTTATACGTACCTATTTATTTATTTAATCAGAAGTATCAGAACTGGCTAACTAGTTTTCTTACATTTATATGAAGTGTCCAGTGAGATTGTTTATAATTCATTATCATAATAATAATAATAGTACCCACTTTACAGATTCTCCGATATCTTATAACCCCACTAACGAGGAAACCACACCAACAACATTGCGGTCGAAACATAACCAGAAAACGTTCCTGGAAAGAATAAATGCTTCTTTAGGTAAATATTACAATAATAGAGTCTGAGTTAGTCTGAGCATCTGAGTTATAGAGTTTCTTGTCCCTTAATTCAAAATGGTAACATTTTTTTTATTGTCTGGTAAATTTCTACATACTATATATACATGAAGTGTCAAGTAAGATTGTTTATAATTAATTATTATAATAATAATAGTGCCCACTTTACAGATTCTCCGATATCGTCAGTGTCACATAATCCAACTCCAACTAATACTGCGGAAACCACACCAACAACATTGCGGTCAAAATATGCACAAAAAACAGTATTGGAAAAAATAAATTCTTCTTTAGGTAAATAAAAATTACAATAATACCTAAATAGTTATTTTTATATCTTCACATCGGAGTTCTAGAGAATGGAGACATGATGACTTTGATAATTAATTTGATAGATTTTATTTAAGTACGTATATTGTTTTAGAATCTACTATAATAAGAATATAACTTTTTTATTTTAGATGTCATTGCCGACTGTCTCGGACACATGAAAACTGAAGTTGAAGATCTTAAACAAACTCAAAATGATATTCTTTTGAAATTATCACATACTACTGCAGCACTACCCACTTTAGAAATAGAGATACCATTTAAATCAGTTGAAGATTTAACAAACATTCAAAATTGGCTTGATTCAGAACAAGAACACAAAGAACAATTGGTAAGCCTATTTAAATTCTAATAGAAATTTACAAGAAAGCAAGACCATTGGAGGCACTGATGATGTATAATAAATAATATGCTATGTAATGTAGTTATAATACTAGTATTATATAAAATTTAATTAAATAGTGTACACACAATAGCGCTTTAGACTGTTTGAGACTGCCTTTATGTCCTACGTAATAAAAGCTGTTTTCGCAGTTTAACTGTATAACCTGACGTGCTGTTGAGTGTACATTATTGTTTTGCTTTTATTTGTCATTGCTTATTATTGAAATATTGACTTTTTGCTACAGATAAATAATTTGAGCTATATTGGTGGGAAAGGAACAGGCTCAATTACAAGAAGAATTCTGGAACGAGTTTTCACTGACTCTTTGGCAATACAATGTAACTGGACTGGAAAGAATAATAAGTTCAGTTTGAAAAATTTAGAATTGATTAAAGTCATAATATTGGAAGGCTACAGAACTTAGGTCTTTCCTTTTATACCTCGGCCCTGTAGTTTTATCTAACATTTTATCAAAAAAATTGTTTGAACATTTTTTAACACTGCATTGTTCTATTTATATATTATGTGGTGATTTGTGTGCCGAATTTGAATGGCGAGAGTACGCAAATAACTTGTTGCATTGTTTTGTTCGTAACGTACCAATTCTATACACGAAAGAACTTCTTGTGTACAATTTTCACAATCTTTTACATCTTACAGCAGATGTTGAAAACTTTGGAATGCTAGATAACTTCTCTGCATTTCCTTTTGAAAATTTTATGACTAAAATTAAACAAATGGTTCGATCGCACAACCACCCATTAGAACAAGTAGCCAAAAGAACGGGTGAATTGAAATGTGTCAGTGAAAAGTCTCAAATATCAACCATTGTAAAAAAAAAAATGTAATACATAAGGTAGATAGCTTCGCAGCCATCATAAGAAAGCGCATTGCGTCCCTGATCCATCGGGTGCGGAGCAGCTCCAACAGTCTCCTACAGACGGTTGCAGCGAGGCTGGACGTGGATAGTGCAATTATGCAACACTGGACGCGCGTCCACCTCTCGAAGGACACTAAGCCGTCCTATAATCATAATAATTTTATAAATAATAATTTTTGTAAGTAATATGGACTCACGTCTGAAATAAATGATTTTTATTTTATTTTTTATAAGATAATTTTAGAAAATAATTGCAGTGTAAATATAAATTCGTGCTTCAATACCAAAGAGGGTGATATTGTTAGGATAAAAACCATTGAAAAGATTTGTTATAGTTCCTTATTTAAATTGGGTTGTGATTGTTTTGTGGATAAGACTGACTATTACAAATTACCTATTGAAAGTAGTCGCCTAGGTATATTTAAGGTTTGTCATTCCGAAAATGTTTATATCTGTTCATCTATTTTGGATAAAAAATGTTTACACAATACTAAATAATATACTAGAAAAAATACGACTCGCACCAGATCAAATTTAAAAAATGTTTACTTCTACCTAATTTTAATGACAATGAATCATTTGTATGTTTGCCATTTGTTAATATGACGCGAAGTCATTAAATGTGTGATACTTCCTGGCAGGACACAGTCAGATTTGATAAATTTTATTCATGGAATAAAATGTTTAAGTAGGTATAATGTGTTTAAATTTGTAACATAGTAATAAAATTTGTTTATATTGTAGTTTGATTATAATTAATCATTTTATTGGGTCCTGCCAGGAAAACTACTCTACCTACAGCAAGACCCATTTTGTTTTTACCACTTTTCAAAATTATGATGTGAAAAGAATGTACGTAAATTGTTTATCACAATAATAACATGTAACTTGCACTTTTCACTAAGGAAATGCAGATTTTTATACATAACAAATCAAAAACTTTCTCAGCAATTACTTTTCTTAATTTTCAAGTTGGACGCCACGCCAGCCATTGCCGTTTGATGAGAAAGGAAAGTTTTTCAATACATTTGCGAGAAAAAAATATTGGTACAAATGTCAAATTTTAGTGTCAAACAAAATAATAAATTGTCTGGATGCAATCATGGGTCAATTTTCCACTTTCCTTTCTCATCAAGCGGCAATGGCTGGCGTGGCCGTTGCCGTTTAGTTTGATAAAAAGAAGTAGGCGCTAGTTCTGCAGCTTATAGATACCCTCGTGAGTCAATATGATTATAAAAAAGTTTTAAATAAAAGATATATATTATTATAATACCATTTTTTATTTGCTCCACAGCTGGAATACCCTTCGGACGCAGAACGCTAAAAGCGCAAAATCACAAGCCATCGCAAAACGTCATGCGCTTTTGAAGTTCTACGACTGAAGGGATTATTCATCCTTAGCGTGGGTCAAACGGATGCAGCACAGCTTGTAGCAACGCAGCGTGTGACGGTAAACGACTTTATGTATGAATGCTATGGTATGACTGATGCGCAGCCAGTCGTGCTGCGTTCGTTATGACATGTACTGTCATATACCATAGCATTTCATACATTACAACGTCGCTTGTTGTTACGCGCTGTGCTGCATTCGGTTTGACCAGCCACTTTTAAGCAAACTCCAACCGTTTGCCAACTGTAGGGTAACTGTCAATATTGTGTCAGAGGGCCCCACAATGCAAAACAACTGTAGGGTAATCGTAAATATTGTTTAGGAAGGCCCCACAATGAAAAACAACCGATGGCCAACTGTAGGGTGAAGGTAAATATTTTTAGGAAGGCCCCACAATGCAAAACAACCGATGGCCAACTGTAGGGTAACCGTAAATATTGTTTAGGAAGGCCCCACAATAAAAAACAACCGATGGCCAACTGTAGGGTGAAGGTAAATATTTTTAGGAAGGCCCCACAATGAAAAACAACCGATGGCCAACTGTAGGGTGAAGGTAAATATTTTTAGGAAGGCCCCACAATGCAAAACAACCGATGGCCCTTCAGAAGGAAATTCTACAATGGCCCTTCGAAGAAGGGCCTGCCACAATAAGATGGCCAATTCCAACCGTTGTCCAACTAACGACGTGCACGTGGCCCGACCAAATGCCAACAATAAATGCTATTAGGGTTGGCCCCATAGTAAAAGTTGTTCATATTCATGAGCACAATCACCACCTAAGAGGTTTTGCATTTATTCATTAACACGTTGTACCTATAAGATATGGTGGATATTGTGGACCTATCAAACTGAACAACTATGGGATCAACTCAACTCTCAAACCGCGAAAAAAAACAGCTGTTTCATACCAGTTGGACTTGGACATTAAGTATAACACTTTTAGATGAATATTACCCTAAAAAGCAAAAAAATAATAACGATTTTCGTACCTACCGTACCTACCTACGCAATATTTTTTCGCGATTTCAGATTTGGTCCCATATAGTAAAAGTTGTTCAGTTTGATGGTCCCTATATCTACCTATGCGGCATTAGAGGTTTTTTGTAATACGTTGTACTTTTATATAAATGTGAAAGTTTGCATTTTCTATGTTTGGATGTTCGTTACTAAATTACGCAAAAACGGCTAAATGAATGCACACATAGACATAGTTTATTATAGCCCGAATTAAAGCATAATTAATACTTTTAAGTCAAAGGTTCCCTAGAGATTTTTAGAATAATCACGCGGACGAAGTCACGGACGGAAGCAAGTTACCGAATAAATACAGTTTATTATTTTCCAGACAGCTAACAATTTGGGCAACAACCAAAGGTCATTGATATTCCGTTCTGAATTTCGAATCGGTATTCTGACTGATAATTATGTGGCCGGGCGAAAACTTTTTTTTACAGCTAAAAAAATCTTGAATGGGGGTAGTAAGAAAATATTGACAAGCGCTTAATTTTCAAGTTTATTTAAAATCACATACCTACATTTTGACCTTGACCACAGAATACATGGCTTGACCTGAAAATCTACAGCTTCATAAAGGTAGCAATAATTATGCAGGGTACAATTTAAATCATGGTGAATAATATGATTAACTATTGGCAGGAGGGAGTGTTATGTATTTTATTTTATCAAATATGTATATGACTACTACTGAAATCGAATTTATTAAAAATAAATACTTAAGTAATTTTAATTTCTTCAGGTTATTCTCAAAGCTAAGTTAAAAAACCTATGGTGCGTAACCATTGAGGTAGTAAATTAATGGGTATTTTTTAAGTCATATAGTTACACGTTATATTTGCTTCGTAATTCATGCGATTCCATATTTGATAATAACTCTTTTTTTGTGAAAAATGAAGCTATGAAGAAGACTCACATGCAGTTAAGCCATCAAAGAACAATTTACTCAAATCTCTTTATGATAGTTAATCTGCGAAAAGTATACCACGTAGGTAGTACAGTAGCTATAGGTACTTACTGTTTTCATGTTTCCATCTAAAATCCAACTACAAGCGCCTCAGTGGAATAACGACCTAAACGCGAAACTTATAGAGTCGTTTATTCTTATTTGTGGGCTTCCGCCATCAACCACACGCATGATAAAAGCCAGCGGGGTACAAGAGTGATTAAAATAAGGAGGGCTTTGGGAGCGGCTGGGCCTAATGGCGGCGTCCACGCCCTGACACGCGTCGTTCCAGGGGCAAGCGTGGCCCATAATTAATGTATGTTCATTTTTCCCACATTACTTTAACTTCTTTGAGGGTAAACCGTTTCATTATGATGAATAAGATTTTTTTCATTTACGCCACTATTTCTCTGAACCGATTATAAGTCGTTATTCTTGTTTGTGTCGCTATGTAGTACCTAAAACTGTTTTACATAAGGAACCTGGCTGGGAACCTTCCAGTATCATGTCGCGTGTGAACGAGCAATTCAAGCTAAAGACAGCAACAATGAATATTCAATACACAACTGTCTTATCTTGTCTTCGGACGAATACATTTAGTGTAATAGTGACTTAATGAAAAAATAAGGCATGAAGGTTTTGCATAAGGTTGAAAGCAGATTTACATAAAATGAGGTTTGCAGGTCAATTAAAACGGCAGACCTTACTGATTTACACAATATAATAACTATACCTACATAATAAATATATTGATTCACTATCATTGTATCTACATTATTGTGTTCAAAACTACAACTAACATTTAAATAGTTCTACACTAAAAACAGACTAATGCGAAAAAGCAACTCATGTTTGCACTTAAGTTAACATCGCATTGCAAATTCGCTGAATTTAGCGAACAACAGCGACATTTGGTTCCATTTTCGAAGTAAAAATAATATTAGTAGCACACACAGAGCAGTAAAATAGAATAAGTACAAGCTCTTGCATTGTCTTACTCGACACGAGTTCGTTATATTCTGCTGCATGCAAACTTTCTACAAATTCATATCTTGTAAATGACTTCCTTGAATTAAATTTAGTATGGACTTGGAACTTGGTTTTAATTTTAATACTCATTGCAGGTACTTCAATTTTAAATGTAGATTGATATTTGAAAAACAATGAGAATGACGATGCCTTACACTTACAACCTTTACACAAGATACAACAAAAGGTAACATGCGCAAAGCGAACGGAGCTAAGTTCATCTTTTCAATTTTCATACTTATATAGGTTCACTTACGCCGTACGAAGTGAACGCGTTAGCCACACCACAATATTATGAGCGAAGCGAACAAAATGTGGTCTACGCCTAATCGTTTGTTTTAAATGAAAAGTGAAAAACATGCAATTATTTCTACCAACGAAATAATCAAGGAGTTACATCGAACTGTTTCAAGTGAAAATTGCCAAATACAAATTCAAAGCAGACTCTTTAAAGCTATCCTATTGATTTTTTAACTACGAGGAACTATAATAATAATAATTTACCTCAGTAATGAGTAAAAAAAAAATGAATACCTATAATAATAATAATAATAACTTTATTTCTAATGTAGTTTGGAATGCAAGAGTTTGTTGTACAGTATGAAAAACTTATCTAATCTTAATCTTTTGAAAAAATCACTATGGTGGGCTGCCACCTAAACTAGGACGGGTCCTGTGTCTCAGGTAGTCAACCCTCCACCCCACAAATGGTCTAGAAAATATGATGGTCTATACACGGTCTATTTCTCTTATTTTCGTATAAGTAATGCTAATTTGTCGCAACACCACAAAACATAATGTCGGAACGAAGGAATACGTTTGCGGTTCTCCACCGCGCCGTTCGCAGAAAGGATAACAATGTTAAACAAGAACTGTTTAAACAAGCCTCGTAGGCTTGCGAGGTTATTACAAAAAATTCGTAACAAGTCGCCCCGTGAAGTTCGTAACAAATAATGGATAATGTTCAACAGTTCACTCCCAGGAGTAATCTTGAGCCGTGGAATATTTTATTGCGCAATAATCTCTTTTGAAAACTGTTTTTACCTCATTTTAATATTTTAAAGGTGATACAATTACTCTTTTACTTCTTTTTTCTGATACTGCATATTCAATGAGATTACTTTCTATTATAATTTATTAAAAATGGATTATAAAAAAACCGACTTCAAAAAACCTGAAAATGAAAACAAAACAGCTTTAAAATTTAATACCTCTAAAAAGCAAGAAATAATATTCAAATCACTAGATACGCATATCATTGTAATAATACATCTTTTGAAGTCGGGTGGGGCTGAAGTTCAACTTCTTTATTTATTCTAAAAGCCCCACCCGACTTCATTCTTCCCGCCGTCTTCGAGTAATCGGTGTACATACAAAAAACAAAAAAAAAACAAAAAAAAAACAAAAAAAACGGGTCGGATTGAGTACCTCCCTCCTTTTGAAGTCGGTAAAAACCAATAAGGCTAAGAAAATATAAGCCAATCATTGACGGTGAAAAAGTTTAAAGCAATACGTTTTTAAAACAATAAAAAGAAAATTTCTTACTACATTCGCCCACTTTCTAACAAATACAATGTAAAGTGATTCGTGGTTGGCAATCGCTTGTTTCGTCTGTCATTTCATAATGATTGGCCTAACAAAGTGTTTCTGCCGTTTTGCATGGTCGATGATTCTGCGTGCAAACTGCAACGTAACGATGATTGATGTCGCACCGACCCTGGCTGGGTAACAGTCAGTTAGGCTGCGTTCAGACTATAACACGCGACCCGCCCGTGGATTACGTAACTCTGTTGCTAACAATTCTCGAGAGAAATTGATTGAAAGCGCAGTTGCATTGCTGCTTTAGTTAAGATAGTTGTTACATTGGTTCTTACTAAAGCAGCGATGTAACTGCGATTTCTGTCAGAGTTGATAGCGATTGTAAACAACCGCAGCTCACCTTAAAACATCGCTTACAATTTTAAGTCTTAGGACACATTAATAAGCTTCTGTGTTGTGTAATGTTGAGGTGAGTTCGAGGCGAGTGCGGGTTGAGTTCGGGTCTCAACTCAAACTCAGCTCAATCGCAGCCCACCTTGAAATACGTCACTTACAATTTTAAGTCCTAGTTTAGTTAGGACACATTAATAATCCTGTGTAATGTTGAGGTGAGTTCGAGGCGAGTTCGGGTTGAGTTCGGGTCTGAAAGTACGCTTTGAATCAATCGCGACTTTTTTATGATCTTGACGGATCAGGTCTACATTGATAAGGATGCAGCAAAAAACTTTGAAAGAAACAAAATAATTCATGACTTCATCATTCAAATCAAAACGAAGAGATAAACTTCTAAACATTTCGGTAGTATGCAAACGCGTTAGTATTTTTTCTCATGTGTATAGAGATTTCCAGAGAGATTCGAGTGTCGAAGCCGCTTCACTACATTTTCACGTCGATCAGTAATCTGCACATACCTAGTTTATAGCAGAAACAATATGGGGCAATCAAGACAGATCGGTGGAGGCCCGCGCTAGTCGCTGCGATGCCGTGGGTCAGACTCATTAATCACCATCGGTTTAGGCTGACTGGCCGCCCCTGCCGGTCATACTTACGGTCAGGAATTGCAGTCAATAACGATGGGTTAGGAACAAATAACCAATGCGGTTTATAGTGTTATATAGGGGTCTTTTTAGCAGTGGGACGATTAATTTTCCCATGCTTGCTTGAGTAAGAAACTTCATTTGACACAACAGATTTACTGCCTTTACCGACAGAAGTATCTACCAAAATGACTGGGATATCTAATGAACCCAAAAAAAAAAATTGACTACTTCATTTTCATCGCCAATTCCTTCCGTACTTCGAATTTGAATATCACCCATAAATAACACAACAACACTAAAGCCCGCCGGTAACGATCAATTATTGCGATAGTTAATTTTTTCGTCAATGCCATTGTTGGAGCAATTGACAATCGCTTCGCATCAATGAGCGTCTATGACGTAAAAATTGACAATCGCAAAATCGCTTAAACCACGAAATGTAGAGACTTCCACCGTAACGTTGCGTTGGCTAGAATACCACCCCGTGTGTATCACCATATCTGGGATTGACATTCCCATGCGATTACTTTAACAAATCTGCCGGCATCGCCCACCGCACGGTTAAAAGGGCTACGTGCACATTCGCGGGGAAGATGGGGATTCACTGGGGAAGGTGGGGATTCGTGGGGAAGATTGAGATTCTTTCGCTAATCAGACCAAAAGGATTACCGGATTTGAAGATATTGACAGTGGTCGATCTCATTTTCATTTAGTGAAAGAAATGCCACGAGAGGGATTGGGGTGATTATCTTGGCTACTCATAAATATGTAAAAGCGAAACTGTTTAGGCCTTAAGAAGACGCTAGTACTCTTATCTATTTTGAGCTCTAAGACATAAGCTACAATATTTTAGAAGTGCAGATATCAATAAAAAAATGTTATCTTTAAGAAAAGTTATCGGAACGAGGTGCAACCTACCCATTTTTTTTTTCATAATGCAGTATTTATAAATTAGAGTAATATTTAAACTGGTGCACAACTAGTTAATAACGGGACAAATAAAATTTTAGGTAAATGGTGTTAATAAGCTTTCTGGTTTTACAACTCGTTGAATTAGCACCCACGTAGGATCATTTATTTACCAAGTTTACCCGCCGGCAATCGTCCATTATCAAAGCTACATTCGAAGTGACAAAATGAGAAATAACATTAATACCTCATTAATTAAAACAAAGTTTATGGCTAACATTTTTTATCCATTTCGATTTACATTCCACACTTGACAATGCACGACGAATGGTCGGAGGCGAATCGATAACTCAAAACTTTTTATCTGAAACCTTTTTTGAGGTTCGACAACACTCGATAAGCCATCTAGCCGTGTATAAATCATTTTTACGGCGTCTGTACCTCCGTGTCTATGGCAAGGCTTTCATACCGCATGAATGTGCCTTTACATGGCTTGGCAATGGAACCTGACAAACTTGTTCCCCCATTCACCCTCATCCTTATCTCGATGATATAAAGATACTTTTACAAAAAGCGGTTTAAAGGGGTGTTGGTGTTCCCTGCGTCCCGAAATGCCTAAACACGGCCTATAAATATCGTATGCGGCACATATTTACGCTGAACAGCGTTTGAGGGGTGAAATCTGTTTGGGACATTGTTTCGAGATACACTTATCGGGTGCGCTGCTTTCTTATTTTCGTTTGCTGTAAACACGATCATTTTTGTTTGGTATATATCCCGGGCAATTTGGGTTCTATTATTAATTTTTATCATGACAAATGAATAACGATAAATCTTTGAACAAACAATGAAATGAGGATTCTTCGATGTATAACAACGAATTACAAAAGGAAATGTTTCATTTTGATTTGAAACGGTTTTCACATATTTGTCCGAGAATTAAGTCCAAATTACCCTGGTTATGTCGTTTCTATCACAAATTGCTAACAAACCTGAACCCTAAATCTCCTGTGTACCTACAAATGTTGGGCTAACCACATCTTTCAAATCAGGACCTTTCTTTTAATCAGCCACCGTAAATTGGGCTGGATGTTCACGACTTTCTGCTTTTACTCAAACGCATGGAAAAGGTTGGGAGTTCATTTTACAACAGTAGCATTGCAATCGAAGAGGAGCTTCCGAGCGACACCCTGCAGGTTTGTTTAGGATACATCCCTTGTTATTTAAATGTCACAGCCACATGTGAAATGAAACCTTAATTTTATCAATGTTGGCTTCAAATTCGATTGCTCCACACGTGTGGTAGGTAGCAGTAAGGTTGTGGTTTGAAGGTATGCGGGTATTTCATGTTTAAACAGGCGGGTTTATTGACCTTGGCTTAAAGCCAGATTCGGGAACATACAAATTAGACGGTGTGGAATTACCTCGGGAGGAGGTATCAGTCGCTCGTTGCATATGGAACAGAACAAGCAATTTGTCTCTAGCTTGTCAAGAGATGCGGATTGTTAACTGCCTGAGCTAGCGTAAAAATTTAGTCCCTATTTTTCAATTCTTTTAATCTAAAGGTAAATTAAAGAAAATTAATACAAGTCTTCGTATCTCATGAATATAAAAAACCTAATACTTAAATAAATTTAGATTACAAAATATGTCACATTTTACCATACTTTACATTCATAACATACAGCAAAAGACTTCTTTAGCCAGTTAAATTGAGACATTTTCGTAAACGCAAAACTCAATTCAGCAGTAAGTACCTCGTTCGTAAGGTAAACGCAATTTCAGATTCATGCTTGTAAAACACCTTTCATGTTTCTAATATACTTCGTTGGTCATTTGAAAGAAAAAAGAAAAAGTGTTGGTACAGCTAGCGGTAAAAGTTACAGATATAAAAAAAGTTTTAATGTCTTACTAATTTTGTTTTACATATTTACATTTTTTTATTATTTGCTGTTGTTCATGTATGTAAGTATCAATTTTAAGTCATGGCGTTATACATAAATAAAGTGTGCTTTAACCGAGTGAGCTTTTGTTATATCTACGTGTTAAGAGTCTGTATCATAGTTTCGACAAATAAACAACAAAAAATATAGTTTGTGATAATGTTTTATAAAATATTACTGCAACTTTAAAAGGTTTATTTAAACTTTGTACTATTACAAATCATATATTTTTTCGGATTATCATAATTGACAATTAAATTTTAACACCAATATTTAACATAAGTAATATTTACTGTATCTTGCGAGGTTATTAACTTGTAAACCTCAAGCCATCGGAAACATACAGATCGATCAATCGACCTTTTCAATTCAAAACAAATAGCCAATTACTTCCCAGGACGAGGCTTTAATTACGGGCCTTCGACGTCGAGGACGCACCAACTGACAAAATGACGAATTTTAATAGCAGCACGTTGAACTTTTGAGTACTTACCTAAGTTATTATTTGCCCTTTAAGTTTTCGTGTTCAAATCCTTTACAATCAATTTAGAAGTAATAGTAAAATAGTTATGTGTTAATAAAACGCCTGATTGGGTAAATCCAAAGAAAACAATTTTTTCCTCGTAACTTTCAAAGCGCGTTAATTGGTTTTTTAATTATTTTCTGCCAAGCTCCTTTTCAGGTGTTGTTCACAAGAAGAAAAACTTAGAAGTGAATAAATATTTATTAGATAATATAGTGAAAGTGAAATAAACTTAATTATTAAGTACTTTTGAATCGTCTATATTTTCCTACCACCCGTTCCAGACTTTTTTAGCTGACAAGAAGAACTGACTTTTTAGTGACTATTACATTCACGCGATACTTAAAATGTGCAAAATAGCATCAGTATTAATCCAGCTTATTTTATCCATCTGTTTCTAAGTGTCAACTTTCAATAAAAGTACCTAGTATTAAAAAAAATACTAGGTACGATCGGTCTTTTTTTTAAAAAAACTCGTGTTCTAGGTACGATCGGTCCTTATAAAAAAAAAACTACAACAACGAACTAACGGCGCGGCGTGCAAGCGATTTTAAGCTTATGGAAAAGCGGAAGTGTTGTCGATAGTAGGTGTGGGTACTTCTGTTATACCATACTTTCCTCGATGCTCGCGACTGTACCTATCCCTTAACGGGCACGTGAGCCTCCAGCCTTGTTAATTTTAAGGCGTAGTTACGTCTTTGTGATGCAAATCACAAATGCGACGCGTCCTCGTTTCCACGACATATTGGCGTTTTAACACTGCCTAACGCTGTTTTGACTGAACTTCAAGACATTTTAGGGAAAACATTTACCTACTTTCGAGCTACATATCTGATGAAAATATTTGATGGTTAATCATTGCAGTTTTTATAGTAAAACAAAATTTATTTAATTTCAAACATCAAACTTCATTTATCATTAGCGGAAAGTAGATAGACGATCTCCAATAAAGAAAATATTTAACTGAAGAAACTTCTATTTCATACAATAAGTAATATTTTAAGCTCACATAAGTATCAGCGAAGCGAAATCAACGTGCTTTAAAGCTAAATAATTGAAACAAAGTTGCGCCCAGTTTCCGTTTCAAATTCCAGTCCCGAAATAATTTAAAGGCTGAAAAAAAAAGAAAAGCTGAATACTTTTTGGTCGTTTTCCTTTTTCGAGTAGACACGGGCGTCCAATTAAGGATAAAGCATACACCGAGAGCCGTATTAGCTTTTGTCACGAAGACAAAGAGGCTTATTAGTTAATTTAACACGGGCAACTCCGCTGCGATTGCCATCGGCGGGGGAAATTTGATATTAAGAACCGTCTTAGCGCCCGGGAAAGTATCGAGTTTTGCGAGAGACGCAGAAATTTAATTTGGCGAATTGTCATTGAGATTGATGTTATTATTGTTAATTTGGACTTAAAGAATTTAAAGCGATTTGGCATTTTACACACATTCATTACTATCGCAACAATTAGTTGAAACCACTTGAAGTTTGTTATTCAGTTACTTAGTGTAAACATACAGCACAAGATATACTTAGACAAGAGGAAAAATGTTGCAAAAAGATTTTTGTACATTAACCTTTTTTTACGTAATATTCACAACGCTTACAATTTAGGCCCTTTTCTAGATTTTTTTTAAATGTTTATTTATTTAATAAAACTCTACATTAACATTGTTCAAACGCGTGAGACTGAGAGTGTATAATCTTGATGGATTTGGACTCACGTAAAGCACAGCCGGGCCATGGACCGGCGCCGTAGCGTCCGGTCGCATAGCACCGGTGCCGGCGCGGTGTTCCGGTCGCATCTCCTGACTCCGGCACAGACCGCATATATAAGGTAGAGGAACAATTTAAACGTTAATAGAACAAATAAAACAAACAAATATGTTAAGTGACGCAATCTAACAAAGTTGTTAGGTTGTAGTTATTTTAGTAAGTATGAACAGAACAATTCATGAACTAAAATTATTTCCTAATTAGGCACAGAACCAAACAATGAGAAAAAAAATTAAGTGGGTTAAGAAATCTTTAAACTAAGTTTGACAAGTCATAGCAAATTAATCAATGTGAGATTAAAGGAAAATCTACAATATCACAGACTGTAAAAAGCTGCTACAGTAGCAATGAAAGGTAAAGCATTACACAACGCAAAAGACTACGTACTGAGAACAACCATTAAAAAAATGAAAACTTTACAAATTTTAAAAGCATTAACTTAACATAATACATAAAGCACCAACTAGCGAAACACACGGCAAAATACCGAAAAGACACGACAAAGGGCCATAAAGTAACATTAAGACCAAACACAGAAGTGGCAATTTGCTACCTGAATAGATGGAGTGCTCGTGAAACGCGGCGGCACTACCAAAACGGCACTATCTAGGAATTCCGAAGTGTCCACAATCAACCGAATTGGCCATTGTTCAATTATATATTCGTAGTACTCGGCAACAATCAAATCGACTTCGATAATCGAGTAAGTTGCCTATGGGAACTTGATTCGAATGATCGTTAATTATTTTAACAATGTGACTTCATCGTTGATGACCGGCGATCGATGTGTTTGCTGTGTGTAAACAAAATGATTGGAAAAGCCGAAATTTTAGTGAATAATTTATGAAATAACTAGCCTAGATAAAGTCCCTTGAAGTTTGCATTCAATCACAATAAGCCAAAAAATATTGTAATTTTACTAGTAAATATAAAATTCGCGACGATTTAGCGAATCAGCAAAATAGCTGTGATATTGTGCTGGGCCCTCAAGTGACCAAATCGACATAAACTGTTGCTAACCACAGACAATCACGCACTCACGACGTTTTGAAATGTCAATTTCATACACATGTCACTTCAGTCTGTTCTATTCGAATAATTGAAAAGCCAAGCGTTTGCAACTTGACTAGGCCCTCTGAAAGTTAGAATATAACCGAGAAATACTGTTTTCCTTACGTCTCTGAAGTGTATGTAGAGCATGCATAAACCACAGACTATAACATCTAAATTGTAAATAGAAGACGATTTTACTGAACTTTACTACCACCTCCTGTCGCAATTTAGCGCACAACAATGCCTTCCTACAAGTAGCATTACAATACTCATTTCCCGCCTGTGAACCGTCTCTGTTTTCATTTAGGAGCGCCGGCAGGGTCGCCATACAAACTGCACGAATTAAGCGGAGAACAAACAGCCATTGTGCCAAATGAAACTAGTGTCACATTTCAATTAGACTGTGTCGGAAACTGGGTACATCAGTTAGCAGCGGTTAGCGCTCCTAGTCAACTCTAGATTTGTTGGGTCTTAGGCTTGGGACAAATAGATTATCACATTGACAGTTGACACGTGTTTAGGGGCAGATAAATAGAAGGCGGATCTCTAGATGGTATAGGTACAGTATGTATTAATCTGAGGCAAAGTGGTTAAGATAATATAACTTTAGCTACTTTAACATGATTAATAATTTTAACGGTATTATAGCAGTATTTAACGGTATTATAACGATAAAATAACGTTATTTAACGTAACATAATTTTATAATGATGACATTAAAAAAAGCAGATGAAGATGATGAATTACAGAGCTAGCAAGTTAGGTACAAGGAATAGATTACCGTGTTGCTTTGAAGAGTCACATTTTGTTATTTTATAATTAGAAGTTTAGTAATTTTTGTTACATACGATGAACTTTAAAGGAGCATTGTTAAATACCAAGGTTACAATGAAAAGATCATGTTTCATTGATTTGTGTTGATAATTGTAAAACACGAGTAGTAATTAATTTTACCATGTTTTTTAAGGTCTTGCCATGTCGTGTTTGATTGACGAACTACAATAATTGTTGTCTTCTCCACATGAACATTAAAACACAGTCAAATTTATTTTTGTATTTTGGTTTGTTTTATTAACTGTGGTATTACTCTTGCAACGGCTACATTAAAAATACAGGTAAATACTATACCTCGTTATTTTATCTCATTAAATTTTATAAAAAATCGTAAAGGTATTCTTCAATCAGTCAGTAATTATTATTTATAACACTGTTTTTAAAGGTAGGTAAGGTATTAAAAAGAAAACAAATTAAACAGTCACATTTCTAAAAATACATGGTCATAAATATTTCTTTGAACAATAATCATCACCTCACTATTGTTTGTGTCTTTATTGAGGATTGCCCATCCGTACAATCACAATAATTGAATCAGGAAACTGTTCCCCTTTGAGTGCAGAGTATAAATAAGTCAAAAGGGGCCTCGGACGATGCTCCCACCTTTATTTATTTAAAGTCAGCACCCGATAAAAACCAGCTTTATGAAAGTGTCGACGAAAAAGAATCTAATGCAGATATGAATCGATAAACGGCGGGAAATATTTTATTTATGACTGCACGTTTTATTATTGTTGAAAGCTTCCCTTTTCACGTCTTTATAGCACTTGGGTATATTCCTATTCCAGCATTTCAATTATTTATAATGTATAAGATTTTTAGTAAGATATAAGATATCAGTAAAGAAACAAAGGACATAATAAATTCATGATTACTTTTTACATCTTGAATGAGAACGCGAACGGGAATTACTAATATTATAAATATAAAAGTTTAACACGTTCACGGACACTCCGTCTGAGGACGTTGAAAGAATAATTTGAAATATGACACTTCGAAATCCCATACATTTTTTCATGACGGCTGAAGACGCAATGTCACCTATGCCATACTTCTACACATGTGCTGTGACAAACTCGTTCATAAACGTCAACGTCTGCAGACGAAACGTCACGCTTTGACTTGAAGTACATATGTGCTATGACGATACCGGCTACAAACGACAACGTTTGCGGACGGGCCGTCACGCTTCATACTACAAAACATGTGTCATATATCACCATATATCAGTCATCTGCTATATCATAAGCCATCTGCAAAAGGGGCAGAATTTACGCTAAGTAAGTATACCTATTCGTCTCCCAAAGTCGATAAATAACCCAAACAAAACACCCCGATCATTATATCAGTCAGTAACCACAAATACATACAATTATCAACTTTTACTTTGATATATTGTACCTACTCACCGTATGCTTATTACTTCAATAATATTGCTAAATATTACAAGCAAAACAATCAGATCACAACAAATATCGAGGTAGGTACTATACTGGCTATCAACCCTACTTTTATTCATTTCCTTATTGAATTCGAAATATATGAACACAGAACAGTAATATTAGGGCACTTACAAGTACCTAAACATCACTCTAATTGAAAAACTATTGAAATAACTCGGCTTAGAATCATCTAGAAACTGGTTGTAGCAGCTCCGATTGCGATGCGCATGACCTTCTCGTACTGTGACACCGGGCGACTGCGCGAACGAACGTGTTCGGAAATCGGCCGGCTGCCGACGACATGTCACAACACGCATTTCGATGTGTGCGCCAACACACACATACAAACCTTCCTAAAACTTGACATAAAATCTTTTGCAGTGACACTAGGAAGATAAAATATTTCGTGTTGTGACACAGGGTCACGTGATCCCTTATGCTGCTTAGTAAACCGGTCGTTTGCTGACGGGACGTCAGTTTCAAAGCAACAAAACTTGCCGTCTACAGACGGTGTGTCATATCAAAATTAATTCTTTCAACGTCCTCAGACGGAGTGTCCGTGAACGTGTTAATGTTTGGGTGTTTAGATGTTTGGATGTTTGTTACTCAATCACGTAAAAACGGCTGAACGGATTCAAAATGGCACACAGATAGTTATAGCCTGGGTAAAAAATAGGATACTTTTTATCCCGGTCAAAGGTTCTCTAGGGATTTTCCAAATGTCCACGCGGACGAAGTCGCGGGCAATAGCTAGTATGGTATAATTCTGTAGCTTATTGTTGATGTGTATTGATGAAATACTTCAAAATCATAAGTTAAAAAGTAAATGTCAAAATATATTTATTCAAGCGCTTTCCAATCGCCTCCTTATTTTTAATGGAGTAGTTAGCCCGAGGAAAATAAGTACCAAGATTATAATTATTAGCCGTATTTAATTAGCTGTCCGTTTTATCGATAGAGTTGTCTACACCATGGAGTTGTCTATCTAGTCAACTAATCAGCGTGCAATTGAAAATTGTTTCACAGGAAGCCATGTTGCGGACTTTCCCGCCATTTCCGAACGTGCAAGTTGCCTACCTATATTTTTCCGTTGCCGCCATCCGTTTTATTTTTATACATTTTAAGCGTCAGTTTAGCGGGTTCTCTGTCTTTACAATAGGGATGTTGACTAATGAATAAAATAACGAAATACTAATAAAAATCGTAAACATATTAAACTTTTAGAGTAGCTTGTATACCTCTTGGTTTTATATATTGCATATTATTTGTTTTATGACCCTTCAAAGTTGGGTGGACAAGTCCATTTAAAAAGTATAAAATTTATTAAAACAAATGATACCTTTAATTAGTCCGTAAAATGTATAGCAAATTTGTCTAAGAAACCATTTTGATAAACACAATATTTAATATAGCTGCTGAACAAATTTCCTATGCGTTGCATACAAACTTGCAAGGCGTGACGTCATAACGTGCAAGCCATTAGTATGGAGCGTTTTTGATCGAGTCCATTTGTGTGCATTTCACACTGTGATATCTCGGGCAGTTTTCATGCTAGCGAAATAATTCTTTTACCAATGTTTCTTTTTTTGAGAGGTAATTTATGTAACATAAAATAAAAAAAATAGTCAACATCCCTATAGTAGTTTATGATACAAGGTTGGTAAGGAGTTTTAAAAAACTTTAAAAACCGTGTGCTATACTACGTTTTTCAATACATTTGCGAGAAAACATTATAGGTACTACTGAAATTGTAATCATTGTAAATTCTAAATATTTGTGCGCGAATTACGCAAAAACCGCTAAACGAATTTTGATGGATTTTTCACAATTTAGTAGATTGAGGTCCAACTTAAAATCTAAGCTAGGTTTCATCAAATTCACGTGGGTGGAACCAGGGAAACAGCTTAAATTCTCCGTAGTACTAGCTTACATACACTATAAAGGGGTCATTTTAAACTGGTTGCTATATATTTCTACTGTCCACGCGGATGAAGTCGCGGGAAGCTAGTAGAATTAAAAAAAAAACGTTCGTAAAGTAAACAGAAACGCACGGCGCCGGCGTGCGGTAAAATCAACTTACCGCACGCTCGACTGTCATCGTAAACTTACATTTTGAGCAACTGTATTGAAATAGTACATTATGAGACAAGTTAGCTTAGGTTGCTCATTGCACACAAGGCTGTGGGTTGCAGCCCGAGCCGCAGGCGAGGGCGTAACTCAGCCGAGTGTGCAATAAGCAAGAGCTCACGAGTTTCATACGACGTTTTTCAACACATTTGCGAGGAAAAAACAAAGTAATTTATCACACAGCAACAAATATGGCAAAAACAAAATATGATAATTATGGGAAAAGGCGCGCATGTTTTTTTTTTTTACACGCCCAACGCAAGAATATTTTGCGAACAAAGGGGTTAGGAGCATACAGCCTACTACTAATACTTCAAAATTATAATTTTAAGTGACAAAATGCAAATATTTTAATATTGTATAACAAAATATTGTGTATTATGAATAATTTGATAATAATAATATATTTATTTGACTAAGGACTTACACATTTATATATTCCAAAAATGTATATGAATTTTCAGCAGCATAAAACCTCTTTGTTGTCAAAAAAAATATCTGTATTACCCGGCTAAATTGGGAATGCTCTGTTTACTAGCATAGAACTTGCAGTAAGGTACTAATTTAACTTTGTAGGGTTAATTCTATTACGAACTAGTGTTTTATATATTATTGCACGCGTTTGTTATAGCTCGGTTTATGGCCCTAAAAGTGATGTATTAGGGCTCACTTTACCATGTACTCTATGCACTTTACGAGCAAGTGTGTTGAAAAATATATTATAACGCAAGCGGAAGAAAGGGTTGCAATCGTTAAAAAAATGCAGCTTGTAACTTTATAAGTCGCTAAATTATCTGAGTTCTGGTGGGGGTATTAAGTTAATGCTTAAATAATAATAGTATGTAGGTATAGTTGAATTACCAAAACTGCATATAGGAAAATTATAAATTGCCGATTAAATTATACAGCATGCACAATACAAAACCTCTGCACACCGGTATTCAAATCTGTGTCAATAACGCTAGGTAGGTACTTTATAGAATGGTATTTTTTAAGTAGATAGGTATGCCATCGATGAGTACCTACTTCTATTTATGTAAATAAATCATAACTTATTTTTCCTCTATATTTTCAGGAAAAATACTCCTTATTTAAATAATTGGATCAACAAACATAAGGAAAGACATTACTGCCCGACTTCCCGCCATTTCCGCGCAACAAACTGTTTCCGCTCTTTCCGCTGCTGTCATTGTCTAGTCAAATAACTGTGATCATTTTTAGAATGGATTTGTATCCGTTTTTATAAAATTTCTGCGGATCGTCTCTGGCTAGGATTTTTTAAAATTTTCTGCGGATCGTCTTCTTCTTCTTTTTTTTGTTTTGGCAATCTACTTTCCTCTTGGAAGTAATTTTTGCCAGTGTCAAGTGTTGAATAGTACAGTGGTAGATATTGTTTCAATTTTTCATTAGAATGCGGGTGCATCGCAATCCAATGCTGCTTGAACCATTTGGTACGAAGTATATCAAGTCAGTTTACTCGGTTAGTTCTGCCGAGGTAGTCACAACTACAATAAAAGTCTCAGCTACACACAACTAAGATCGCGCCTATTTCAATTATCCCACATATTGTTTAGTTGCGTAGACACTACAAAACAGCACCGATTTTAAGACACAATATCCATTATGAAACAATTTGAAAAAAATTAAAATAGCCACCGAACTGAACTGGACAAAATGGCGCCAAAAACTCCCTGCGGATCGTCTCTGACTAGGATTTTTTAATGCGATGAGTAATGAAATCTAGAATCTAACGCCTTTTCCCTAACTTCTAATAAAATTGAATGCATTTACTTCACAAGAAATCTTTTCTAAGTATATTATACTGCCTTGATACTTATCGTGACACTTTTTACATTATAAATAGCTAAGTAAGTAGGTAATAAAATTACATCACACGCTTAATTTCCGAAACAGCAAAAAATAGTTTTGTGTTGCGACCTTTCCTTTGAACGAGTCCCCATGCCCAATTCTGACAAACAAATTTATAATAAGCATGAAATTACACTGTTACTTACCACTTTACAAGGCGCGAGATCCAATCTGGTCCGAATCCTGTATAGGAGGTCGGCTTATCAGAAACATGTTTTATGTGCACTGGCTGTCAAAGCGAACTTTATGAGCCGTCGTGTCTTAATACAAATATAGCGAAATTTCGCATCGCAAGAGAATCAACTTTCGCCGTTGAATATGGTTGGGCCGGGTTGTTTCGACATTGTCGTGTATATAGAAATTGCAATCCTGCAATGTGGGATCCCGCATTCAAGTTACCATTTTTGACCCTAGAATCATACACTATTTCTATGGTTTCCTGTAAATTAATTTTAACCCCATTCAAACTGATAAAACAAACTTGACAGAAGTTGAATAACATGAAAAGTTTTGCAAGTAGTTTTGAGAATTTCAGAAAAGAAATGCGTTGTTGCAAACACAGATAAAAATCTTATTTTTCAGTAAGTATATCTTTTTAATTATTATCACTTAATCAAAAATGTTTATGTCATTAATCTAATGTTAGATAGATTTCATCCTCTTTTACCCGACATTGTGTCCATCAGCCATTTTTGATGTCCCCACTGCTGGGGCAAGGCCTTCGTTATGGGTGGTAAGGAGGACGGGCCATAACCCACCACGCGGGCCCAATGCGGATTGATGGGTGTTAACGACTGCAAATACAGCCCGGGCCAACGGCTTAACGTGCCTTCCGAAGCACGGAGGAGCTCGAGATAATACATTTTTGGTCACCCATCCCATGACCGACCCTTGCGAACGTTGCTTAACTTCCGCAATCGCCGGGCCAGGCGCTAAACCACTGCGCCACCGAGCTCCTCATAATTACACGTCTTTCCCGACATTAAAAAATCCTAATTAACAATAATTTAATGATGATAGCGGAGAAGCATTACGTTATAATAATGTATTCCAAGAGTGTTAATAATAACCACGTACGAAATCTCTCGTTTATGTTTACTCTGTGTAATTTACGTGGTTACTGGTTTATAATTCTTGTCCGAAACTATTATTAAACAGTTGGTCGGCCTTATTTACGCACATTTTAAGTCTTAATTGTATGTATGGTAAGTGTAATAAGAGTAAATTGCTAGGCAGGTACCATTTTTGACACACTGTCATTCGAGTAACTAAGTATACATAAATAATTATAAAGTTTCGTTGCTTCTTAAACAACATTCAAGGAATATAGGTAATTAAAATATTTGTATGTAAATATAAGACATGTGCCGTTTTTACTTATGGCCAGAGATTTTATCTGCACGAATACCTACATACCGATTAATTTCGATTTCGATTTCGACGGCAGACACATTTTTCTATTCCTTCCAAATGACTGGGATCGTACAATATTTAACTCATTTATTAGTTTCATTAGTTTCGGGCAGGGATTGAAATACCGTTAAAAAATATAACGATACAAAAAAATAACGTTAAAAATACCGTTGGAACATTTTATCGCTAAATTTACCGGTAAAAATAACGTTAAAATTATTGTACCGGTAAAATTACTGTTAAATATAGCGTTAAACTTCACCGGTACAGTAGTACCTACCGGTAAAATTATCGGTAAAAAGTAACGTTATAATTTGGAATAACGTTAATTTTAAAGTAACGGTAACAAAAAGTAAGAAATAACGTTAAAATTAACGTTATTTACTGAAATAACGTTAATTTCAATGTAACGTTATTTTAAGTAACGTTATTTATTGACATAACGTTAATGTTAAAAGTAACGGTAAAAAAAGTAAGAAATAACGTTACATTTAAAATAACGTTATCAATCCCTGGTTTCGGGTTCCTATTTTTGCTAATACTTACCTAAAGAACCTATATTTTCTTAGGTATGCAGCAAAGTTGCAAAGCTAAGTTAGTTACGGTGGGTATCGTGAGATATAAAGTGAGCGTACTTATATTATTATGGTTTAATAGCCCACTAACTCGATAGTTGAATCACTTTATTGCTCAGGAACAACATCTCGTAAACACATTATATAGGGAACTCACTCCTATTCTATATCTGGGTGCTGAAACAGAATCCATTTTGCATAATAAAATTTCCAAAGAAAAAAAAAATTGGCTGCGATAAGAATAGCTTAAGTAAATCAAGCTTTGAATTAAGTAGGTATAGCGTAATCTGAATGATTTTTGAGATTTTCAGCAATAAAATCAAGAGATTTTAAATACAAAATTAACAGATTGAAATAGCACGTAGCGATTTGTGTTGAAAGAATAATTATATACACATTAAAATAGAATCTTAATCTTGCATTGGAGCAGTTATAAGCAGAATCGTTAGTATCGATTCTGCTCGTTACCGTTGTGGTAGCAAATTATCATAAATAACATTTAAAATTTCTATGTGATTCAGCAACCCTATCTTCACGGGTTCATTTCACCTAAGCACTTAAGTGCGCTACTAATTAGAAGCAAGCTAATTATAAAGTGGTTGAGGGTTTATTACACCTAACTGGGTTCGACTCATTCGAGAATTAAGACGTTGTAAACACACAACACAAATCTAGTAAGAACAGAATGAAACAATAGAAAATCGATGTATAAATCCTCTTTCGTTTCTTAGTTACCTGTAACAAAGAAAAAAAAACTAATTAGTAATCACATTTTTAAAAAAAAATAGGAAACAGTAAAACTGTAAATTAAGTCGTGTCAGTTATTAATTTAACTTGATTAAAATTTTAAAAATCTTATTTATTTATATTATACCTACTTATAGTTTAACGGCATTTTTTAAAAGGCCCATTACCTTCAATTTATATACTTTCTTTACTATACTTTATTAACTTTGACTTTTCATTCAAACGTTTACCCTCACACCAAGCTGTCGTTCAAGAATTATCTAACAGCTTTTATTGAATTATTCCTTCTTGAGATCTTTTTTACGAGCCATTAAAGGGATTAATGGATTGAAAAGGGATCAAATTCCGGACAATGTGTGGTAGGCTTGCGCATAAAGTTAGAATTACTGTGTACCGGGACGTGAGCCTGCTTACTTGAACATTATGGAGGTAGGTTCTTAAAGCTTCGAAAAGTTACTTGAAAAACGATTCTGTAAGAATATTCAAACTTCATCTTACAGTGGATTTTTGTTATGCACACTATCAAGAACTGGGAAGGATACTTATATAACTTTAATTTAATAAAAACATTCCTTGGGAATAGAAAAAGAAGATCACGGGAATTGACGAGATCGAGTTCACATCAGGATCGAATAAACGTCAAAAATCTGTTATTTTAGTACTTACCGTTTTGACGTTTACTCGATTCCAACTAGGTATATAGATCTCGATATTCTCGATAGCGTCGGGAGCACCCGCAAAGACTTGTACTATTATGTATTCTATGTCCAAAGACAAAACACTGTATAAATCTAAACAATGCTTAAACACTGTCCGTGTTATTACAAAAGATTTTTAAACACTGTTTAACTAAACACCTGTTTAAATGTGATGCTGTCTCTGTCAAACAATATTGTCAAAAAAGTGACAGTGACAGCACACATTTAAACACGTGTTTAGTTAAACAGTGTTTAAAAATCTTTTGTAATAACACATCGTTTATAATAATTTAAATCTGCTCCCCTACTCTCGACGGGAATTGAGGGGATCGAGTTCACATCAGGATCAAATAAACGTCAAAAATCTGTAATGGACCTTCATGGGATGACTTACGTGACCTAGTGGAAGCGGGAATGAAAGAAATTGCGTGCTGGCTTGACAACAATTTACTTACCCTTAACACTAAAAAAACCAATTATATTTGTTTTGGTATAACAAATCGAACACAACCTGCAAATGATTTCATGATAAAAATACACAAGTGTTATAATAATGATGGTAGTAGTGTAGATGTATGTGATTGTCTTGCTATTGATAAGGTCTCTGACACAAAATACTTAGGGGTTGTAGTCGATCAAAGATTATCTTGGCACAAACAAATAGAGCAAATTTCTAATAGAATTAGAAAATTGATCTGGATATTTAAAGGCCTAAGACATGTAGTACCAACTTCAACTAATGTTCAATCTACTAAAAAGAAAAACTTATTGACTATTATTTACATTGCACTTGTACAGTCTGTGTTAACTTATTGTCTTCCAATATGGGGTGGGGCAACTAAAACAAAGTTTTTGGAACTAGAAAGGTCTCAAAGGGCTCTGCTTAAGGTTATGTATTTCAAACGACGTAGATTCCCCACTGAAGAACTTTATTCTTTGAGTGGTGTCCTCTCTGTAAGAAAACTTTTTGTACTACACGTTGTATTAAAAAGGCATAAGTTATTAAAATTTGTCCAAATTAAACAAGTGAAAAGATTGAGAAGTATAGTTGCCCAAGCGAAACCAACTAAAACGGCTTTTGCGAGACGTCAATTTGATAAATTATCAGCACTCTTGTACAATAAATTAAATAAATCAACTAACATATACTCTAAAACTTTTTATAATGCTAAAAATATTCTAACTGACCTACTTAATACTCTGTCTTATAGTGAGACAGAAGACCTGTTATATATTAAGCAATAATTATGTTTAAAACAATATCACTTAAATTTCTAATATTGTATAAAACTTTGCTTACTTCAGATACCTACGCACAGACTTACACACACATATACACATACATACACACACACATATACATACACACATACACACACACACACACTAGCACATCTCAAATTCAATTAGTAAAGTTACTGTGTAGCTAATTAAATCAAATATTATAGTTTACTAGCTTAATAACATATTTTTCTTTCTCATATTTAATTTTATATTTTGTTAAGTCCTAAACTGGAAATTGTAATTGTATGGCTATGGAGGAGCGGGGTATTTTGGCACAGATATTTTTATATCTAAAAGAGGGCCTCATTAATGGCAGTGTAAATGTAATTTTTCTGGTTTTGAATAAAGATTTTTGTATTTTTTTTTGTACTATTACCAAACATTAACATTCTGAAGTGTAAGGCAAAGGCAAATGTTCATACAGCCAAAAATACAATTAATTAGAGAATAACACCGAAAGCTCTTTATAAAATCCGTCACGTGCGTTCGAAAGCTTTATTAATTACATTGCAAGAATCACGTTTATTAAAAGTGTTAGACTGTAATTTTCAAAGTCAAAGTCATATCTTTTATTCGATGTACACCCATATAAGTGCTTATTAAAATCAAAATCACAAGTAGTTTCTACAATCTCTACAAAGGTACTACCTACTTACATAGAACTTATTATATCATGTTGTTGTTTTATCATTCATCAGATTATCAATCATATAATAATCAGATCGCACGTAAAGGCACCAACATTGCAGTTGAAAGGTTATTTTTCTCGTAAAGCTAACGATTCGTACGGAACCCGATTTGTAGAAACAAAATTACAGGAACAAAATTTGCAGTGGTGGCGGTGGCAGCCTGGAAAGCAAATCGCCTAGATTTTTCTAGCGAAACAGACGCTAAATTGGCAAATAAGACAAGCACACTTGTACCTGTATGAATCCTTGCAATTTAATAGTACATGTTGCTGAATATTCTCTTTCTTTCTCGTGGTACCACCATCAATTTTTTCAGTAAATATTAACTGTCACATATTTGTAGCGTGCATTGCCACACTTTTTTTGAGTTTTCTGTTAGCCAAATCGTACTTATAGTTTTCTTTAAGAAGGGATATAAAATACGTTGAAATCTTAATATGTACGTAAATAATAATGCAAGCATTATGAAATAACTGCGTTTGAAGCTATTAAAATTACTTAGATGTTGTTCCTGTAAAACTTAACTTCAAAACTTTATAATCAAGTTCACTATTCTAGGACTGATTCCAAACACGACTAGATAGAAAGTACCAATCAGTTGTTACACACTTTCTATCGGCCAGCAGTGTACAGAAGTTTAGCTGGGTTCGCCCGTGCCACGATGTGAAAATGATTAACGTAGTGTAAGAAGCCAAAGCAACCGATTTCTTCGCTACATAAATCCGCGGCGGAGACCTAAAAGAGTTATAAACAAATCACATTTTTCCGTTTGCCATAGAAATGTACCTCTATTTCATGTGAAATGGGTTGTGGGTAGGTTACTGACCAAGTTATTATTCTTTAGAGTCTGTAACGCAGAATCTGTAAACAGATATTTAAAAATAGAAATTAGGTAATTTCTTAACCATATCAATTTGATAATAAAATTTCTATTTTTGACTTTTCTATTTAAATTATTTACGTATGATTTATTAATATGACCTTCACAACGCCAGCCTACCTAGCATGACCACCGAAACATGATATAGTGATTTATCACGGTTAACTGTCAAAAGACAATGGATTTTGACAGTTGGGTGTCGATAAAACGCTACCTATATAACGCTATATATATCGTGTTTCGTCGGTCATGCTAGGGGGGCTGATTTTAATTTTTTTTTGTAAGAATTTATTTAAATTAAGAACTTTTAATCTTGCAACTATATCTGGGGGGTTACTCCCGAACCCGATCGAGAATGACCGATGGCCCTTTTGGCATACCTACCTGTCCGCCATTTTGAAAAAAGACAGTTTTGGCCGCCTCTGATAAAAGTGGTGTCAATCGATAGAGGAAGTTATTACAAACAAAAAGTAATGAGCAAAAAATCACGTAACTGGTTCACGTTCACGTTCATACTCATAACTGGAGCACATTTTGTTAGCTGAGCCATGGACGCTTCCTACATACCTACATAAATAGCTTAACAACAACATGCATTGACATATTATTTCATCCACTAAATCCAGGAAATACTTACTGATTTTGAATGTCAGCTTCAAACTCAAATATCTCAGTAAGTAAGTATATCACTTACGAGATTTTTTATTATTACTTTTTGATTGTTGATTTTCGACTTTTTTCAAAATGGCGGACAGATAGGTACCTATGCCAGTCTTCATACATAAATGTCCGAACCCTTTTATATCGAGTAAACGTTAGAAAGGTACAATGGAAACCATGGTAACCGTTTTCAATGTACCAAAATAACAGATTTTTGACGTTTATTCGATCCTAATGTGAATTCGATCTCGTTAATTCCCGTCGTCGAGAGTTGATGAGGATCTAATTGTAGGGATAGCTTCAAAATGCAAGGAATGCTGAATAAGAAAGCAATTATTGAACTTTTAGCTGTTTATTACAACATTACGCAAATAACATGTTTGTTTTACATTTGCCTTTTCGTACGACCCGCTAATTAATGGCGGGATGTCAATTCCATATTTTGAATATCGATCTTCTTTTGTGTAAGAAAAATAAAACTGATCGTATGAAATGCAAAGGAGGTTAAATAATCTCTTTGCATTGAGATTTGTTGCAAAGAGGTTTCATATCTCTTTGCATCGAGGTTTGTACATTTTATAAAAGTGACTCGATACAAAACTAATTAAACGTACATACAATCATACTAAAATAATGAATATTATTCATTAACACTCAAGTAAATTATAATTAATACGAAATTAGACTTAGTTAATATAATATAGGCTAACAGCTCGGCCTTCCTGTTCACAGCGAGTCCCTTCGCTGACTGATTTATTTAATTTAGAGATTACCGTGTAAAGTCAACAGCATTAGATAGATAGATAAACACTTTATTGCACACACACATTACAGAAAATACAATAACATAAAACTTAAAACTATGGTGAGCAAAGGCGGCCTTATCGCTAAGAGCGATCTCTTCCAGACAACCTTTAAGACTCTGTCATTATTTATGTTTCAATACATAGTTATAACAAAAGGTACCTAAGTTGGGTAATTTAATATTTTAGTATTTTTTGTAATGCATATTAAATTATTAGACATTAATTTTAACAATAATTGTGTATGTTTAATTGATTACATTTCTAAAAGTAATTATTTAATTACTTTTACTGTTACAATCAGTTAAAATTTAACTTTACATAAAGGTCATCTATAATCTTAAGTCTTTACCTTTAATCATTATCAGAGTTGTATTTTTATTACAAAACTTCTACGTCTCATTTAAGTTTTTTTTTTTTGTCGACTGCAATCGCGACTTTATAACGATGATTATTTTTACATGACAAGGGTACCTATTTCTAAATCCTACGAATACATTATATCTACCTATAGATAGACTATAGTTTTATCGTAATCACAGTTAATGGCCAACGCATAAGTCTAGGACTTGTTTTGAAAAACCAACCAACATCTAGTGTTCATGTTATTAGGAGCAGGCAACTCGTCGCAAGCGCAAGCGTCGTGTTCAATCGCAATTGGGCGGCGTTTTAAATCATTAGTGAGAAAACTTCTGGACCGGACCTCCTATGAAACTATTTACTTAAACCCGATCATCAATGACATATATACGTAAATAAACAACATTATATTAATTCGTAAGTTACAACTTGAACAGGTAATTACTTAATTATCATTATGTCAGGTTTTCTCTGAAAATATGACTGTTGGATCACAATAATAATCTTCTAGCACGTACATACTTATTGTTTCCTAGGTATAACCTCAAACATTAATAATAGGTACCTAACAATCTTCTAACAATCTTCTTAATTCTACAGGAAAAATCAAGTTGTCGTCTATACATCTGAGTAGGTGGTACAGTTCGACTTCATCTAAATTGAAAATCTTTGGTTTACTTATATCAATTTTATAACACGTCAGTATAAGATATAAATTATTAGACTATCATAGAAATATGATCGGAGATCTAAGTACCTATCATTTTATATATTAAAAACTTACGATGGTGTAATATTCGTATTGTCGATGACCATAGATATGGGATTCTATTAGACAGCAAGCGTACAAATATGATCATATTATAACCGAATAATCTCAAAAGTGGCGTCTACAAAATGCAAAATTTCTGAATGAATGACAAAGAAATTGTTAAGAACCTTTACCGGTGAAAACTTCATCCCGAATACAAAAATCGCGTTAATCGATTGTCTGTTCTTTGGTTTAATGTTTTGTTAATATTTTCTGTTACTTTTTTTTTTTTTGCTTTTGTTATAATTGCATTTTTATTATTGAAGCACAAGCAAATCGTTATCAATAAATAAACATTATGTGACGTTAAAATATGATTTTGAATTTTCAGATTTTTGCATTCACAATGCTATTTTTATACAATACTAAATAATATACTAGAAAAAATACGACTCGCACCAGATCAATACTCAGACGGGAATCGAACCCGCGACCTTTGGATATCCGGTCCAATGCTCTGACCGCTGAGCTACCGAGTCACTAGTGACATCGCCGAATTTGATCTGGTGCGAGTCGTATTTTTTCTAGTATATTATTTAGTATTGTATAAAAATAGCATTGTGAATGCAAAAATCTGAAAATTCAAAATTATATGGCTAATATTTCATCTTTATCAGTTGTCAAAATATCTGGAAAGATATTTCAATTGAATGTCGAGGAATTCCTCACATTGATGGAATAACGCTGGCTTGCAGCGTAAGAGTTGGATATACTAGAAGAAATTCGGCGATGTCACTAGTGACTCGGTAGCTCAGCGGTCAGAGCATTGGACCGGATATCCAAAGGTCGCGGGTTCGATTCCCGTCTGAGTATTGATCTGGTGCGAGTCGTATTTTTTCTAGTATATTATTTAGTATTGTAGGTATAAAAATAGCATTGTGAATGCAAAAATCTGAAAATTCAAAATTATATGGCTAATATTTCATCTTTATCAGTTGTCAAAATATCTGGAAAGATATTTCAATTGAATGTCGAGGAATTCCTCACATTGATGGAATAACGCTGGCTTGCAGCGTAAGAGTTGGATATACTAGAAGAAATTCGGCGATGTCACTAGTGACTCGGTAGCTCAGCGGTCAGAGCATTGGACCGGATATCCAAAGGTCGCGGGTTCGATTCCCGTCTGAGTATTGATCTGGTGCGAGTCGTATTTTTTCTAGTATATTATTTAGTATTGTTAAAATATGATACCTATTAAGTGTAATATATAAAATTATACAGTTTTATAAACATCGAGTCTCAAAGCCTTACATTGTACACGACATTCATACTTATCACAATTAGTTCGTGGTCTTTTTGTGCAAAAGGCGGCGTGCGTGCGTACTCATCTTGCAATATTAAAATCTGCTGACTATGACAATATGATGAAAAACACATTTCAAAAACTCCCGTACTACCAATCAAATTTGGACATTCATGCTAGAAAATACAGTAACACCCTCCATCATTATAAATATCCCTCCATCAATAAGATCCAACCAGATCGCAGGAACTGTTAACCATTCAAAATAAGAAAGAGAATAGCAGAGTGGATTGGTTCACGTACCTACTTACGAGGAACTGGAAAAATTACTAAGATTTACCACGTAAGGTGAAATCACAATTAAGTATTTAATACTTTGTACTCACACAATGACATTTACTTACGCACACTCACGACCACAAGTTCACATACACACAAAACGTCCATTTTTATTTATTTATTTTATTTCTATTAAAACCATTAAATTAAATATTAGTAATCCCATTTGTTCTTAGTTTTTAAATACCTTTTTTACATTTAACATGTTAAAATAAGTCCCGTTTATAATTATATTCTGGAAATCAAAGTGTAAAAGATTGTAGATACAATACAGGAATCTTTTAAATTCTAGCTACGAATATTGTAACACATTTTTCGCTGTGTTTATGTTGTTAAAATGATTGTCTGCATACTTTGGAAGATGTTGTCTTTGTCCGGTTAACAGAAAGAAAACGTAGAAATCATCGCTGCACCGACTCAACTCCACTACTACACTTTGTAAATGGGATTCCACACTGACAAGCAATACTAATTATCACTGGAGTTGTGAGGAGCGGACAAGCATTTTAAATAGCATCATAAATGTGGAGACTTTTACATACATGAACATAGACAGTTATGAAATCATATAAGTATAAATAATTAAAATATGATAATTTAATTTTGAGGCCGTAGTCCAGAAACGATATTACCATTAACTTATTTGCAAAATATCATGTAATGTACCTATATTAGCCGTCACATCTTTGGCTTCTTATTTTACCTTTGACTTGTATTTGTGTCCCGATCTTTATTAATACGTTTGTTTTTAGGGTTCCGTACCCAAAGGGTAAAAACGGGACCCTATTACCGAGACTCCACTGTCCGTGTGTATGTCACCAGGCTGTATCTCATGAACCGTGAAAGCTAGACACTTGAAACTTTCACAAATGAAGTGTTGCCGCTATAACAACAAATACTAAAACAGAATCTGTGCGGAACCCTCGGTGAGCGAGTCCGACTCGCCCTTGTCCGGTTTTTTTATGTAGTAATGCGTTGAACAGATTAATCGCACGTGGTACATTTAGTCGAGGGTTTTCACACCTAAAGCTCGAATGACCATTTTGATCACAATAGGCATGACGAATATTTTCTTTTATTTTATGTTACACAAATTACCTCTCAAAAAAAGAAACATTGGCAAAATAATTACTTCGCTAGCATGAAAACTGCCCGAGACATCACAGTGTGAAATGCAAACAACCGGACTCACCCAAAAAAAGCTCCATACCAATGGCCTCCCAGTTATGACGTCACGAATAAGTAGTTTGTATGCAACGCGTAGGAAATTTGTTTGGCAGCCATATTAAATATTGTGTTCATCAAAACTGTTTCTTAGACAAACTTGCTATACATTTTACGGACCAATTAAAGGCATTATTTATTTTAATAAATTTTACACTCCCTAAATGGACCCATTGAAGGGTCATAAAACAAATAATACGCAATATATAAAACCAAGAGGCATACAAGCCACTCTTAAAGTTTAATATGTTAACGATTTTTATTAGCACCTCGTTACTTCATTCATTAGTCGTCATCCCTATTATAGCACGTTTTTTTTTAACTATAGACTACTACTATAACTATAGAACTTACATCTATTTAATACATTTATTTTCGCATAATAATAGTGTTCTAAAGTTCCTTCATACTTAACTATTTCAGCGAGCATTTTAGTCAACAGTTTAGCATAGTCTTGTCGGAACGGGAAAGATTCTACCAACTTATTCTTCCACTCGACCATCTCGAACCAGTAAACATCATCGTAGGTAAACTTTGATACCAAAACCTCGCTACACCAGTCATCAGACTCTATTAATGAGCTACGACTTCTCGTCCTGCCGTACTGAACCGCTCGTGACCTCAAGCTCTCGTTGCCATTTTGTCTCAGCATATTAAGGTACCGGCTTCCAACACTTTCTCAGGCATCCTCATCCGTCAATGTCTGTGATGGGCGAACGACATCACAATGATCTCGTTGATGTACAAAGGGACCTCACTCTAGGCCTTCGGTTCTTGGACACTCTCTCTCTTCGATACTCTGAGTTAAGACTAATAAGTATAATTTATTAGTTACCTCAGTATCATGCACCCGTGACATCCGTGGTTCTTCTCAGTCGGGACTATCATAATATTCATAATCAATATCAACCTCAGTATCACACACCTGTGACACCCCTGGTTCCTCTGAGTACTGACTTATTCTCGCCTGACCCTCACACCTGAGGGTACACATGGCCAAGTCATACGGCTAGACTCACGCCACCGCGCCGTCTCGGTTTTAGCACCTCTCGACCCTAACCCTCAAACCTGGGCAACCTGGGTCCGGGCTAAAACGACTCTCTCAACTCATGGCGGTGGTAGCTGAAACTGACAGAATACAGCTTAGAACCCATTAAACATAAGGTCATCTTAAATTCACAATTATTTTTAAAACATTTAAAATAATAACCGCCTTTTTTTTGAAGTTGGTTAAAATATTCAATATACGTTTATTATAAACTGTCCACAAATTATGGCATAAAAAAATATTCATTGCGATATAATTTTGATATGATTAGCGGTACTATCAAAACAAGTGAAATGGTGTCAAACTCAGAAGCAGTGAAATGAATTACAGGGATCCTGCCATATCCTGCACAAATTTGCGTCTTTTTAAATCACCAATACGTTGTAGGTACTGAACTATTTAAATTGGTTAAAGTTACATTAAATGAATTTGTGTTAGTTATCTCGATCCTTTAACAAGGCCTCCGCCTTGTTGAAATTTTGAAAAATACATAATAATAATATCCTTAATATTAATAAACCATACAAACCTACAGGCTTAGAATTATTCTAAGCATAAAGGTATAATGACTTAGTAAACATCTAAACATTAATTATCTTCGAAAACGTTCTAAATTTTACACTTGAAACAACAGTTCTCACATACAAATGTTCGTATGGATATTTCGCAGGTCAGCCCCTTCTTAATTTTCACGATAAAAGTATGAACATGAGATTTTTAAACTCTTAGCACAGAATACATAATCTCTTAGTCCAATCGCCATACGATTTATATCAAAAATAAACATTGCTCTAATTGGATTACTAAACGCACTTATTTGTCGTAAATAAGTCGGCAGTGTCATACGTTTAGTATTTCGCCATGTTTTATAGTGTTTTGATATTTCGAAATTTTATCAAAGAAACTTGACATTTGCAAAGTATTCCCACTGGAATGGACCGAATATATCATTGGTCCAATATAAAGGTTTTATTTTTACGTTTACTTGTTCTCTTAGTATCTGTCGACACTTCACTTATCATATGATTAATTTCAAAATTCAACAACAGAAAAAGAGAGAAAAGAAAATATTAATCCACGAACATTTAATTATTTCTTTATGTTAATAGGTTTCCCAATAGAAATTAAATTGGAAATTAGGTAATATAAAGGAATATAAAATTTATATTTATTTTTTTAATTTATTTCCTCGAAAATAAAAAAGATCATAAAACAATACACAGCAATAAACATTTTGTAGGTAACGAATAGTACCTACCTACCTATTACCGTGAATTTCATTTTAATTTCTGAATAAGTATTACAAAGCATAATATTTCTCTCTCACTTATTCTGACATTTTCTTAAAAGTTATTTAGAATCTCTATATAGTAAAACAAAGTGATAAATCGTTACTTACGTCGTAGGCGTAGGCAGATCGAAAAGTATAAAACCTTTCGTTGATCCCGCTACTGAAATTGTAGGGATAGCTTCAAAATGCAAGGAATGCTGAATAAGAAAGCAATTATTGAACTTTTAGCTGTTTATTACAACATTACGCAAATAACATGTTTGTTTTACATTTGCCTTTTCGTACGACCCGCTAATTAATGGCGGGATGTCAATTCCATATTTTGAATATCGATCTTCTTTTGTTTAAGAAAAATAAAACTGATCGTATGAAATGCAAAGGAGGTTAAATAATCTCTTTGCATTGAGATTTGTTGCAAAGAGGTTTCATATCTCTTTGCATCGAGGTTTGTACATTTTATAAAAGTGACTCGATACAAAACTAATTAAACGTACATACAATCATACTAAAATAATGAATATTATTCATTAACACTCAAGTAAATTATAATTAATACGAAATTAGACTTAGTTAATATAATATAGGCTAACATTATGTTGTAAATATCTTTGCATTGTGAGACAGTGACTTCCAACGAGCATAGAACTGTAAACTAGTAAAGATATGGAAGGTAAATATTTTATTGTCAACCAGAGATTGCATTGTTTGTGCTCGTCTTTGCAACGTTTGCTCGTAGATTTATATTGTTTTACTTACACTATACTTACTTACTTTATTTTGATGTTCATTGTAAACAGAAATATGGATGTGATTGTGTCTTTTACAACATTGTTCACATATTTAACTTTTAAATTGAATTTATGTTAGTAACCGTAACTGAAAAACTCTCAATTTGATGTTTATTGTAAATATATAAAAGGAATATTGAACAGAAGTTGGCACTGTCATAATTAACGTTATGAAGTTATATCTACAATATTTCATTTGCAGATTTTAATGGTTATGAACTTGAATGAAATGTCAAAGTGATTGGGGAAGACTTCTAAAAATACGGTCTATTTTATTTTACTTATTTCCAATTTAGTTTACAATACTTACGTCGAATATGTTACCTAAGATGTTTTACAGAATTTGTGTTAGAATTTAACAGTACCTAATACTTATTTTGATACAATAACAAATAGGCTATTCTCTCTTATTAAAGGATTACCTCAGTTACTTTCATATTTATTTCAAACTCTAAGTTTAAAAACAAAAGAATCATTAAGTATAAAACCCATTAAGTCCTTCAAAGCTAATTTTAAAGTTGCGTCAAATAGTAACAAATACAAATAATTCAAATATCAAATACAACCTTAAAGGCAGGTATAATAAGCTTCAAAGTTAAGCCATTAACTAACCAAACGGGCGTCGTCTAACTAAACGGTAGTTCACATAATAACAGCCCGGGTTGAGTCCGATTAATCCTCAATAGTTATTAGAAATGGGGCAATTTCACGGATATTATATCTCATACCATATCGGTACACAGATGGGGATGAAAGTTGCGGACAGACCTGTGAGCCAGAGTTTGTAATTAAGTTCTCTTATCTGTATATATTTTTAGTGAATTTGAGAGGAAATTGTGTTAATAACCAACACGTTACGTCAATGTTAGTAGTTACGTTAATAAGTTTAACGTTAAGACATGAATACGATATTACGACAGTTTCTATTTATTATAATGTTACTATACGTAGGTATATCGTAAATCTAAGTAAAACATCGAAATCGGTCAAACATTCTTGTAAATGATGTCGGCTGAAAATCGGTGTTTAGCTGACACCGAGCCTAGACCCTTCTTGCTGCTGCACACACATGCATGCTTTCTTCTGATTCTCTTTTGTTATGTAATGTGTACCTAGATGTCAATTTGTTTTGTCATTTTTATTTTTAGTCTTCAACTTAATGTATACATGCATTTTTATTTGTATGAATGTGTGTGTTTTAGCAAATAAACTACTTATCTATCTATCTATCTCGCAATTCTGCATGAATAATGCCATTATATTTTGCAGCATGTATGCAGCGTATAGTTGCTATAGAACTATTAACGTTTTTTCAACACACTTGCTCGTAAAGTGAGCCCTAATACATCGCTTTTAGGGCCATAAACCGAGCTATAACAAACGCGTGCAATAATATATAAAACACTAGTACGTAATAGAATTAACCCTACAAAGTTAAATTAGTACCTTACTGCAAGTTCCATGCGAGTAAACAGAACACTCCCAATTTAGCCGGGTAATACAGTTTTTTTTAGTAACAACAAAGAGGTTTTATGCTGCTGAAAATTCATACATTTTTTAAATAAATAAATATGTAAAGTCCTTAATTAAGTCAAACAAATATTTATTATTATCAAATTATTTATAATTCACAATATTTTGTTATAAAATATAAAAATATTAGCATTTTATCACTTAATTCATTAACGCCGGAGCGGTCGCTGGCGACCGAGACACAATAGATTTTCTATTGTGTCTCATTTTCCGGGCGTTGAAGGGTTAAAATTATAATTTTTAAGTAGACTGTATGCTCACTCACCCCTTTGTTCGCAAAATATTCTTGCGTTGGGCGTGTGAAAAAAAACAAAAAAAAACCTGCGCGCCTTTTCCCATAATTAATAATTATCATATTTTGTTTTTGTCTTATTTGTGGCTGTGTGGTAAATTACTTTTCTCACTTATGCTCTGAAATCTTATCATTCCATTTGAAAAAGGAATGCGGGGCGTTCCACATTTCCGAGGGGGTCTGGTTCATCACATTCTAAATTTAAAATTCAGGCCAGGAATGAATTTCAATACTTACTTCCCGCACCAGCACCGGGTGCGGGAAGTAGGTACAGTGCGAAGATGATCTGGGTGGTCTGCGGCAACTTCTTTTTTTTGTTTTAGCTGTTCACAAAAACAAAAAAAGCAAAGGCACATTTGCACCATTCAGCCATAACTTTAGTTCCTTTTTTCTGGCACGCAAGCCAACGACAAGACAGTTAATATTATAAAGGTAAAATTATTTAATAGGTACTATAATAACGATACAATAAAAAAAATGGTGCGCACAGAGTATATTACTATGAGAATAAATAAATATTACATTGTATTGTACCAGATTTATCAGAGACAAATCCTCTAAGTAATCTTGAATTATGTACAGCGCCATCTACCGCCGAGAAGCGAAATGAGATGGGTTTTTTCTTCTCGGCGGTAGATGACGCTGCACGTAATTCAAGATTACTCAGAGGATTTGTCTATGATAAATCTCATTTTGCTTTTCGGCGCTTCAGCGATTAAACTGCTGGAATGCACCCAAAAAAAACTGGCGGGAATTAAATTTAATTAAGTTTCAATTGAAAAGTTTTTTATTTCCTCGCATTTCTTGAGAAAAGCACTATACAAGCCTTGTTCTGGAAGCAACTTGCATTGCCTCGAATGATTAAAGCCCTCGCCTGCGGCTCGGGCTTCAAACCATCCTCGACAATGCAATCGCTAGCTTCCCGTTCACGGCTGTAATGTACTATTGTTTTTTCCTCGCAAATGTGTTGAAAAACGTCGTATGAAGTGTGAGCTCTTACTTATTGCACACTCGGCTGAGTTACGCCCTCGCCTGCGGCTCGGGCTGCAACCCACGGCCTTGACAATTACCTATCCGATATGTAGTAGGTATTTAATTTCAACCTACCTACCCATTGTGTACAAACTTTTGTTAATTATTGTGATGGAAAATGACCTCACTTTAAATGTGGAGCTCATTTTTCAATGTTGACGACTCTGTATGAAATATACAGGGAGAAAAAAGCAGCCCTTGACGAGTTTCTTGCCGGTTCTTCTCGTTACAAGGTCTCCCGCTCAGGGTTTGCGAACCGATGGCGTAGCTTCTTTGACATTCACAAGTGCTTGTAACAGCTTAGACTGAATAAATGATTTTTTGATTTGATTTTGATTTTGATTTTGTGTGCAATGAGTAACCTAAGCTAACTTGTCTCATAATGAACTATTAAGTCCAACTGCAGTTTATTGTAATTAGAGTTCTTTATTTCTTCAAATCACTAGTAAAACAAAAGCGGTTTATTTGACTGCCTAAGTTTCATTGCACATAAATGAACGACGATGTACCTATGCCGTATGCCATTCGGCTTGCAACTTCCATACATGAAAATAATAATTTTGGTTTGGAAAAGTAAATGCGAAAAATCGTCCAAAAACATAGCTAAGTAACTTGTTGTGTTAATGTATTTAAAAAAATGAATCTTTAGGTACCTAACCAAAACTGAAAAAGTTGGCTTTGGATCTTTAATTTATCAATGTCCGTGCGGCCGAATGCGGCTGGACAACAATAGTAAATGTGTCTCATTTTCCGGTCCTTGAAATGTTAAGAAATCGTATTTCCAAACTTTTACTTATCTTCCCCAATATTTTCACCTTGTTTTAAAACAAACGTAATCGCGTTACAAATAGATTTATATGTCCGATAATAAATTACGCATTTCAAGTAGGTAATTGATATTGGACAGACGGAGAAAGTTGTGCATAATGAGAAAACGTTCTGCAACTGCTCGGGAAAAGGCGAGGCTGGGATAACTCGGGTGACAGAGACACTTGCCTGTATAGAACCGCATTTATTAGATACAGATTGCGATGGCGCTGTTCTAATTAATAACAGGGGGCTGATTATAGAATAGAATAAAAACCGACTTCAAAAAACCTGCCTCTAAAAAGCAAGAAATAATATACAAATCATTAGATACGCATTATCATTGTTATAATAAAACACGTCAATTGAAGTCGGGTGGGGCTTTTAGAATAAAAAAAGGAAGATGTACTCCAGTCCAGCCCCACCCGACTTCAATTGACGTGTTTTATTATAACAATGATAATGCGTATCTAATGATTTGTATATTATTTCTTGCTTTTTAGAGGCAGGTTTTTTGAAGTCGGTTTTTATTCTATTAATTTTTTTGTTTTTTTTTACACTATTTTTTTTACACTATTTTGTTTTTTAAACAATTTTTTTAGGTAGTGTAGGTAGGTATATTATTGAATCTAATCAGTGGTAAAAATCGGTCAGTAACATCGGTGGTAAAAATGTGCGGTGTAAGACCGTACAGGTAGAAAAATCGGCTCAGCCAAACTTGAGATAATCGCGGAGAAACATACATACATACAAACTGAATACCTCCTTTTATTGAAGTCGGTTTAAATGACTACACAAAGGTTTCCTTTCCTCAACAAAAAAATCATCTAATTCGGTTCATAAATAACAAAATTGTCAAGTTAGTTGATTTAATATCATAGTATTTTCAGGATTACTTGTAAACTATACTGAACCGATTTGAAAAAAAATTAAATGGAACCATCTCGCAAGAAAACAATCATCTAAATCGGTCCATAAATGTCGAAGATACGCGCGAACAACGATAAAAAAAACATACAATCGAATTGAAAACCTCCTCCTTTTGATGAAGTCGGTTAAAAATAGTATTTTATTGGCAGCACTCAGATACACAAAGCGTAACAAAAAAAATATATCTACTAGAACCACTAAAATTAAAAGGAAAAAAGCAACGTCACACTGTGCAGTGCTTTGTGATGCCAAAACTGCAACTGGTATTCTGCCGAGACCAGTAGTGACATCACTGAACTAGGTAAGTAACAGAAAATGTGAAAAGTAACATAAAAATATGTAACTCTGTTGCTAACAGTTCTCGATTGAAATCGATTGAAACTGCAGTTACATTGCTGCTATAAGTAAGAAAGTTGTCACATTGGTTCTTAATAAAGCAGCAATGTAACTGCGATTTCTGTCAGAGTTAATTGCAACAAAGTTACAAAATCAGGGGAAGTACTAATTAATAACAGTAAAAGGATCGAGATGTTGTAGGTATGAAGGCTATAGCCATTTTAGCTGTGTTTACCTACCAAAATAATGTTGGTTCTATCAAACCTAAAGAAACACAGGAAGATAAGCATCCCGAATCGTATTAACTTAACATAGACCCTGGGTAAAATAATAATTATTACAACATTAATTAATTTAATATAAAACATTTTTATTACATGAAAGTAGCCTAATATTTGTTACCTATTACAAACCATTTTGTTTATATTCCCCCATTTCCTTATCATGGAGCTGAACATTGTAAACATTAATTTAATTTCGTTGAGTATACAAAATAATCTAAAACAAATAATTTGCTTGGGTATTCAAAACAATTTCGATCCATAGTCGTGAGAGTAATTGCTTAAAAGATCCCTTTGCTTTGGGGTTATCAAAATGCTCTAATCAAAAAAAATATTGGCGTAATAAAAACAATATTTATAACTGTAATGAATATTCTTTCAATATTCGAAATCAGCAATACTGTCCGCATAAATCAGTCCGGTACATCAACACCAATCGATGTTCATTGTTTACCGGGCCGCCGTCCAATTAATTCATTCGGACACAATGCCTGTCAAAACAAACTTGTCAGTGGCCCTACCATGAGTTGATGCAAACTGTTTACGTTACCGTAAACTGTCGGATATACTGCTCACAATCAGTGCAAGTGAAAGAGACAAAACGATAGTTTACGGTAACGTAAACAGTTTGCATCAACTCATGGTAGGGCCACTGATGTTACGGGAATAGGCACGTGATAAAGGCCCGTGGTAAGATGAAACCGAGGCGATTTTTTACTATATTTGATTAAAAATAACTATGTATGTTGCTGTTGTCGATAGTCATAGAAAAAAATGGTTGCAACCTAAAATGTTGTCAAAAATTTAATTCTAGTGGTCTATGCACATAAAAAACTACAGAATAATGTAGGCAATGGGCATTCTAAATTCATCTCTTTTAAATTATTAGATTGTTAAAATTATCAATAGTGAGTTGGAACCGATTGTTTCTGTTTCGTTGCCTAGTAGAAAAATACAAATAATTGCTTAGGCCGATTGCTTAGTGTAGTGTGCAACTTCTGCATACATACAAATAATCGTTAATTATTAATTAATGTTGATAGCTAAAGCTATCTGATAAAGTGCAATCTTAATTTCCCGCACAGCCATTTTAGGCGCCACTGATCAACCACCTGTTTCGAAATAACCAAGAACAACTTCATTAGCAATCGAATAAAAGGAGAATGCATTTACACCGAGCCGACGCTCGGCACAACTGCATTAACTCTTTAATGCAGTCGATTTAATTAAACTATATGGATCAAGTATCGGTAACACTCTACTTCACTTTGTCGCTTTTTACGGAATTAACACGCAAACCTTGTTAAGGTAAATCATGCTCGTATTACAGTTTACTTTCTATAATTCTTTCGTAATTAAAACTGATTTTGAAACACACTATTACACAGTCACTTTCAATTCGTATTAATTTGAATTGTAATGATAGGTATAATTATACTTAACGTGATCTGATGCTCTTAGTTTAAAAAATATTTTAAATGATTCCTAACAACTTGCAGTTTCAATTATTACTCAGAATATCTTGTATTTGCACAATATTTCAAAAGATTACATTAGTCAAATTACTGATTTTTTTATTTATGAAATACCGATGCTTATTTCAAACAATGTACGAAATAAAACATAAACTAATTGCGACCTTTTCAACAAATTTCAAAACACAAAAATGTCACTCAAAAGTTATCCCTCCGATCGTCGTCTTCCTAATGTGGTTTAATAAGGACTCCATCAACGGACTTGATGAAAAACAAAATCAACTGCACGCTAAGAGGGAAGCATCACCCCAAACGTCACTCATGGCAGCCCTACCAATACATCACGCGTGCAGTGCACACCCCTTAACACTTGTGGCTAAAATCTAAAGCAACTAGCATTCAACAAACACCATTCACAGAAGATTCAGTTGATAGAATCAAAACAGCCATCAAAACAATTAGATAAATAGACGGTTTGCTATCGATAATCGATATAGATAAGTAGGTACATGATGTTTGGCTTAATAAGAAAATAACTAATGTTTAAACTGGATTGATCCAAAATCAAAACAGGTAGATGAAAAAGAATATTACATACAAACATACTTACAAGATACGCGCGATAACATAACCCTTTCTTTGCAGTCGGGTAAAAAAATGTTTGTGTTCGATAGAGGCGCTGCCAAACTCAGTAACTTGAAAAAATACTTGGAAATAAATTTCAATGGAAATTTAATCACCATATCTATCATTAAGGCACGCTAGGTTTAATTAATTATAATAATATTGAATTTTATTAGCCAAATGGTGATCGAGCATTGAAAATTTAGATAATTTTGCATATTAATCACCCGCTACCAACCGAGCCTTATCAAATTTAATAAATGAGCCACAACGTTGAAAATTGTAATGAAGTGGAATCTCGATACTTAGTCGGTATTAATAATTTTACATAATTTAATTGAAATGAGTATAAAGTTACAACTCAATACTGTTTTGATTGACGTAAAATAATTAAATTTAAAGTTTTTAAGTAACTAATACAATATAATTTGTAAAACGGAATTAACTCGTTTGATTTATAAATATAAATTGCAATTCTGAATGAGTCTGTCACGTAAATTGTGTAGTTTTTTTTATTCGTCTTAACACCCACAAGGGGGTCCCACTCAGCACATCTCCAAAATTCCTGTTACAAAGAGATTGTACCCTAACACATGTATGTAATGACACAACTTGTCAGTCCTCCAGACGCGTTCGAAATGAGCGCACTTCAAAGCCCCCTTCAAACATCCCCTCCCGTGACGACTCCCCTCCAATGCATTTAGTTGCAGGTGCCTACAATTTTTCTTCTCCGTCAAACTCACAGAGTGGCTGTATGTGCGTGGATGTCTTTGTAAGTGGCACCCCCCTTCATTGTAAAAACGTTTTGACAGATGTAGTTTGGAAAGTGTTTCAAAAACTTCTGTTCAAAAAGAATTTTACCTGACGTCTTTCTTCAACTAAAAAAATTAATCATTTGTATTTTTCCAATCTTTTCTCTCTAGAAATCTTTCGAAGAAGCTACCAATACAAGCTGATTAAGTCAGCAATTTTGTTTTAAAACACACCAGCATTGTATGTGTATGTGTACGTCTACCACAATGTCAAAATTAACTTAGGTTTTTATCTCTACTCAATTTGCTATAATTTTATTTATTTTATTTAATCTTTATTGCTTAAAATAAAAACAGCAATTGGCGGACTTAATGCCCAAGGGCATTCTCTCCATAATTTTGAGGGTAAAGAAAATTTCTGAATCATCTTAAGAGCTTCTTCATCGCTTCTTCAAGAGAAGATCACAAGACAGCAACCCTAAAATGTGATTCAGTAGTGGCTCAAGTGCTGAACAATCGAGGGAATCTTCCACCAGACGTTCATTAGCATAATAAATACCCACTCCACCATAGTCTCGAGAGCTCCGAACAACTATTTGTCTCAAGCACCGCTGTTTCAGTTTTGTTCATGCTAATTTTCATCTTGCAAATTGTATGCTCATAACATGAGAACATTTTCATAGGATTTAATTTGAGATTCTCATCTTTAGAAGTCTCTTGTTTTAATAAACTTTCTATTCAACTAGCAACTTCGGCTCCTGCGCAATACAGTTGTTTAACTAGTGTGGAGGGTAGCTGTCATTATCTACCGCTGTTATTATAAGTACTTTTCTTCATTGTTAATGACAATATCTTTGTGAAAGGTCAAATAAAGTTGTTATTATTATTATTATGCTACGGCTCTACCTGCGTTAACGTCAACGTTGATGGTAATGTCTTCGCGTTAGCTAAGGCATTATAAAATATAAGTATAATTAGTAATGTCGTTTGTAAACGTAAATTAACACGTTAAAGTGTTGGCCACATCTGCGTAACGCCTAGATTACCGTATTAATAGGGATGTTGACTAATGAATAAAATAACGAAATACTAATTAAAATCGTAAACATATTAAACTTTTAGAGTAGCTTGTATACCTCTTGGTTTTATATATTGCATATTATTTGTTTTATGACCCTTCAAAGTTGGGTGGACAAGTCCATTTATAAAGTATAAAATTTATTAAAATAAATAATACCTTTAATTAGTCCGTAAAATGTATAGCAAATTTGTCGAAGAAACCATTTTGATAAACACAATATTTAATATAGCTGCTGAACAAATTTCCTATGCGTTGCATACAAACTAGCACGGCGTGACGTCATAACGTGCAAGCCAATAGTATGGAGCGTTTTTGATCGAGTCCATTTGTGCGCATTTCACACTGTGATATCTCGGGCAGTTTTCATGCTAGCGAATTAATTCTTTTACCAATGTTTCTTTTTTTGAGAGGTTATTTATGTAACATAAAATAAAAAAAATAGTCAACATCCCTATTTAAGCGTTATGACGCAGGTGGAACCGAAGCATTAGCTTTATAGAGGGTTTTATAGCTAGCGTTTGCGTTTATTTACAATATTAACATCCTGGCAGCAAGGTTTTTTTTCATTCTCCAAATCAGCGGGAAAAAATATCCAACGCGATTGGCAAGCAACGCTGCCAGCTACATCGTTGAAAAAAAAATATTTATAATAAAATAATTCCGTAAACGCTGAGATGTCGCGTTGCAATGTTTGCAGCATTAATCTCAGTGCACACATCGTCAATAAACAATGATTTGTAACTAGAGTACGGGTGTTGCGGATAGATACGACCCGAGTGCGTTTTATAGGATTGGAGCACTGACCTTTTTCACATCTCTAATTTATTGAGCGGAATAAAACCATGAGATAACAAACCTCTTTTAATAAAGAGAAGAAAAATCCAAGTCTGTTAGTTTTGTACTTACTTGTGACATCACAGCGGTCATGTTTTTTTATTAAAGTTCCTTTTTGATTAATCATAACAAAAGAAGAGCAACAATTTAATAGTTTCGTCGTTAATTTTTTTCTTAAAAATCATACCCCGTTTTGCTAATCCGTAAAGCATGAAACCTCCATTAATAGCAATTTATATAGAGGCTATGAAGAAATTTCGTCAATGGTTAGTCAAATGGTAATTTAATAGTTTGTTTTTGTATCATAAATCACTCAGCATTAACATGTTGGTGGTCTAATTATAAAGACATTAAGGAAGGACCATGCTGCATGTATTGATTGAAATATAAACACTTAACTTTACGTAGATATGGTTTTGGAATACTGCACATTTTGAGATATTGATAAAGTAATTTAACTTAAAACTAGGAATGTGTGAAAATAAATAACATTATAGTATACGTACGTGTTTAATCAATTTAATCTCTGTAATTTAGCTTCGGCGATTTCATGGCTTTGCGGTGCCATTGCCATTTAATATGTCTAGGTAGCTGTTGGTTGATCATATCAATACTTAACTATAATGATAAAAAAACAAGTGTACACTTTGTTCTATCGAATTTATATTATATTGGGCACTTACTTGTGAGAGTTCATGTTTTGCAAGTACATTTCCATTGTAACGATCAGTGTCGCTTTAATTTCGATTTATTGTCTATGGAGTGTCAAGAAACTAATGGGTTTCTCATAAATGCGGTGCGGAATTTATGGTTTTTGTTTATGGTCGGTGGGAAGGGTGAAAACAAGGTGAAGGTCCGGTTGGCTTTACAAGGACTGACCGCTAAAATAGTTATTGTGAAGTTGTATTTCATACAACAACAGTTTACAAGTTGAACTTGACATGTTGCTTTATTGACAGAGCGAGCGCGAACCTTTCGAAAATTCTAGCAAAAATGCTTTCGTATGTCCATCCGGCTACGTATCCGTTTGTTCTCCTCTACAGGTCCCATTTCTCAACCGATTCTAATGAAATTTTATGAGCAGATTCTATGTTTATAAAAGTTCTTAATAAAAATGAAGTTCAAATTGCAACTGAGTATTTTTCTTTAGAATTTATTTTTAACTTTAGGTACTTTTATCATTATTATGTATTCTGTGGAATTGGTTGTACTCAAGCCGTAGAAAAGGAGGTGATCGTTACAAACTTTTTGATCTGAGGGCCTAGCCAAAGTAACATTTGCAAATCTTCGTTATCGCTTCGCTTTCGAAACATGTATGGGATTGACATAAGGTTTCGTTAACTATCGAAATTTAAAACGTCAAATCCATACATGTATCGAAGCGAAACGATAACGAAAATTTGCAAATGTTACTTTGGCTAGGAGGGCTGGTAACGATATATGTAAGTTTGTAAATATCGTTACTATGGCTGTTAAAGCTGATAAGTTTCTAGCGCCCGTTCGTCTTGTCAGTTAAAAAAGTCTGGAACGGGTGGTAGGAAAATATAGACGATTCAAAAGTACTTATAAAGCTATTTTTACTTTGACTTTGACTATATGGATTTTTCAGTTTTTTTATTTAAGTATTTCAAAATGGCGGAGATATGTGTAAAAATCATATTTCAGCCAGAAGAATAACAATAAAAACTGAATCGGAGTACTAATTATTCTGTTTTTTAATACTTTGTAGAAAAATTACAATAAAACTAAAGCGAAACCTAGAAATTTCTAGATTGTAGAACACGACGAAAGCTCAAGACTTCAGTGTCAGTTGCACATCCGTCCATAAATAGCCTGTTTACTTGATCTAATTGTGATCTTACGATAGCAACTGTAACGATCTTTATATACGATCGCAACTCATTCGGCTACTGCAGAAGTTCTAATATCTCAGGCAGCTTTCGCCTAGAAAGATCTTTGGCATCAATTGGATAAAATCAAAGAAGTTGCTTTTTTGGGCAATTAGAATTTCATATTTTTGTCAACTAATTATTATTCTACTATGGTATGGATATTCTTTATTACCTTAGTCTGACGCCATAACAACAATTTAAAAATGTTGTGTTCCGGCAGTTAGAGGTAAGATAGCCAGAACTTCAGTGGTTAGGAATCCAGATGTAGTGCGCTTCAACCTTCGGCCTTATTGTCACTCAACATCAAGTGAGGTGAAGGCCAAGCACTATCCTGTTGTTTGTGCATAAAAAATGGAAATCCGAGGTACTTAGATGGGTTAGTACCGCTTATAATCGTTACCTAGGTTGACAAGGTTGTTATTTTCTAAGTACCAGACAAAAAGAAACAAAAATAATGTTATTACAGTAATATTAAAGAGATACCTAGTTACCTATTCTATATTAAAAAGACAACAACAGTGCGTCTCTGTAAACCTCTAAATTAAAGTAAATTATGCATATATTATGTAGTTGCACTATTAATAAGTAAAATGTTGCATCCTTAGTGAAAGTGAGCGTTTGTCGTTAGACCTGCCATTTGATGTTAACGGATTGTACGAGCAACATAGGATTGCAGCAGTCATTTAAATGAGCAGTCCCTTCAGTTTTGCCAACAACGAGTTGTCCTATTACCAGCAAAACGGGCGGATCATTACTTTCAATCACTCCGTAGCTATGTCACCGTAATTTTTGCAGGGTCATCAAAGAAGGAAGTTGGAAGAAGTTATACGCTGACTTTTGAGAATTATGTCTTCATTCGAGACAGAAACTTGGTTTGTAATGGCCTAATAAAGATTATGTACGCTTGTTTATATCCTTTTCAGATCGGTTTTGCTTTCAATTATTGGGTTATTTATATGAAACTTTATGAAAATTACGATATCTGTAACGATAAACTGCATTTGCAACATGAAGTTATATTTTGCATGTTGTAAAATATATTTGTGCAATGTTTGTTAAGTTACTTGATAGCAATTTATTTTTGTTGAAATCATAGTTTTCAAATGTCGTCAAACTTATATACAATTTATAGTTTTGGCTTGTAAGCCTTCAAAAGGTCAGCGTAACTAAATATTAATTACTCAATAATTTGTCAACGCTAAATTAAATCAAAGGTAAGTTTTGTTCGGTACAAAGCTAAAAGAAAAAACTGTCTGAAATAAAACACTTTTAACGGATACTAGCGCGGTTTTATTGAAAGTACTTTGGTAATTAGTTGGTATTTGGTCTGATTTTTTATTTTCCCGACGTTTCGGCACCTTTGCAGCTGCCGTGGTCACGGGGGACTGAAGCTACTTGTGAGCCTACCCTCAAGCGATGAATTTTTTAGAACGTTCAGAAATTAAAATTTATCAAATTTAATTAGTTTAATTTTGGTTTGGTTTTAATTTAATTTTATATGTTAAAAAGAGAGAATCTACTGAAACTACTACCATTTCAAAAAATTGGGAGGCCCCTCCAAGAAAGAAATGGCGAAAGAAAACTTGGAGAGGAAGGCCGACCTCCGTCTTTTATATTAATTAATTTATTTGCAAAAGGAACTAACCGTATCATTAGATCTTACAGTGTGTGTTTGGGGCTTTAGCTTGTGAATGATGGGGTCCCAAGCTGGTGGAATTTTCCAACCATCATCTCTATTGAAATTAGGATATTTATTTATTTCGATAGCCTCGCGGAGCATTCTAGGAATGAATCTACGTTCCCTAGCAAGGATTTGGGGTTTGTCAAATCTAATATAATGGTTGGGCCCCTCAAAGGCGTGTTCACTCACTGCAGACTTGTTATCGCGCCTATGTTTCATGTCAGCTACATGTTCTTTAACCCGGGTCCCTATGCTTCTCTTTGTTTGCCCGATGTAGGAGAGCCCACAAAGAGAAGCATAGGGACCCGGGTTAAAGAACATGTAGCTGACATGAAACATAGGCGCGATAACAAGTCTGCAGTGAGTGAACACGCCTTTGAGGGGCCCAACCATTATATTAGATTTGACAAACCCCAAATCCTTGCTAGGGAACGTAGATTCATTCCTAGAATGCTCCGCGAGGCTATCGAAATAAATAAATATCCTAATTTCAATAGAGATGATGGTTGGAAAATTCCACCAGCTTGGGACCCCATCATTCACAAGCTAAAGCCCCAAACACACACTGTAAGATCTAATGATACGGTTAGTTCCTTTTGCAAATAAATTAATTAATATAAAAGACGGAGGTCGGCCTTCCTCTCCAAGTTTTCTTTCGCCATTTCTTTCTTGGAGGGGCCTCCCAATTTTTTGAAATGGTAGTAGTTTCAGTAGATTCTCTCTTTTTAACATATAAAATTAAATTAAAACCAAACCAAAATTAAACTAATTAAATTTGATAAATTTTAATTTCTGAACGTTCTAAAAAATTCATCGCTTGAGGGTAGGCTCACAAGTAGCTTCAGTCCCCCGTGACCACGGCAGCTGCAAAGGTGCCGAAACGTCGGGAAAATAAAAAATCAGACCAAATACCAACTAATTACCAAAGTACTTTCAATAAAACCGCGCTAGTATCCGTTAAAAGTGTTTTATTTCATGTTTAGTGAGCGCGTAAGCTTGAGAAGTGAGTAAAAAACTGTCTGTAAACTTATTTATTGCGCTAAATATTTGTTGCAACTTGTTCGAAATTAAACTTTTGGCATACCTTAACCCTTATAACTCTTTCACTGCGGCCATCTGTTATTGCAACCAGTCAAGTGTTGCGTGGGCGCACTTTACGACAGCGCAGAAATAACGTCTGAACCTGACTCGTGTTGAGACAATGGGAAAATTGACGTTTGAGGTGAAACGATGGCAGCGGGCGAGAATGCAGGAAATAGAGAAACGGTGACCCTCACGATTCTAGGTCTACACGAAATCAAGGCCTTTTAGTATTAATGAACTTACTATGTACATACATTAATTTTTTCAGACTTTGTCAAGGAATTTTTAATTAGCTATTCGGCGGTAGATGGCGTTGTACAAATTTCAAATCATCTGTCTGAAAGTGTCATTATTATTATTAAGAACTGTCATTACATTTTCACTATTATACTGCCTGCGGAAACATTAACTGCACATCTAGGGGGTTATTCACGATTGTCGGAAAGCAACTTTCCGTATCGAATCGGAAAGTCTCCCGAAACACGCGATTCACGATTATCGGATCGAATATTTTTGACATTACTTTGTCGATTGAATTCGATTTAGTATCCGAGAGCATATTTCTATCGGAAAGAGATCCGAACAATATAAGAAGGTAAGATGAAGGTAAAAAAACATAACAGGTGATAAATAAAGGTAAAAAAACTTTAAATTTAACAACATTTGAGACCCTAAACATAGTAAATAATATTTTAATTTTTGTGCTGTACTGTACCTATAGTTTCTAGGTTATATTCTATGAAAATTAAATGTATGAAAGTGAGACTAATTAGACGCTGGTCGTAGGAGCCTAATATTTTTTAGGGTTCTAAAAATATTAGGTAGGTATTATTTTTGAGTCCACTGTGGTCAAATATAAAAACTAAGCATTTTTCATCACTCACTGATTTTTCCATTACACTTTTTTTTCCAAAACAAACAAAACACTTTGAAATTTCAACTAAGTAAACACAAGTATTGCTTTCTTTCTCTGTGAGTGAGTAAACAAACACAAAAAGTCAAAAACATAACCTCTACGTTTGTTTACGTTACGTTTACAAAGAATGTTACCATGTAAAATGAAATATATTATAATATATTAAATATCGCAGATTAATGATGACTGTTAGTTTTTTTTAGATAAATAGGATAAATCTTGTGAAATTTCAATGTTAATTTTAGTAATTTATTACGTAAAACTTTAAAAATATCAATGTTATGTTATCGAACTTATTTTTTATCATTTCTACCAAAAGCTACAAACTTTGTAAATGCATTTCACAATGACTAAAAAGTCAACGTCGGAAAGCGAGTCGAATGCTAGTCGAATGTATTTGTGAATAGCAGTTTTCGAATCTATCGGAACGGAGACTGATTCGAATCGAATGCTTTCGGGTAGATTTCCGACAATCGTGAATAGCCCCGCTAGACAAGGTTTTAGATCAATCATTGAAAAAAATAGGGTGGAACAAAATTCTGTAACAATGCTTAAACAGGAGATAATGTTGCACTTAACAACTTTCTCCAAGGAACATAGGTAAAAAATGATGTATTTTCGCCTTTCTACAGTAAGTCGGTCCGCTGAATTATTATTCATTTTGTATGTGAGCATGAACATTCGATAGTGCAATTTTGTATTGGAAATTTGTACAACGCCATCTACCGCCGAATAGCGAAATTAAAATTTCCATAGATAATTCTCTATCGAGTAATTTTACGCACGTTTTTTTTCTCGATAGCTGTTCGTGCTAAGGGTACAGTTTAAACCCCGTTTCAGTATTGTTACACAACTTTTTCACAAGATTGTAATTTCATCAAAAGCGGCGACGGAAATTCATAACCTAATCAGCTGCCATGTGTACTAAAAGCATTTTCTTATTCATGGCGAAATTTATTCAAGCAATAAAGAGCTTCATAACTGGAATACTTCAACGGCATACCAGGTGAATCTTTATTTACGTAAATATATTTCGTACGAACAGTCGTCGCGATAAACCGAGAAGTTGGACATTTTCCCAGCTATCTCCGTGTCCTTATGATATACGGTAGCATTTACCTCAGACTCCTCATTTTTGCTTTCCTTCTAAAAAGTAACTTCGCGATATTTTCAGCTCTCCATAAGAATGAGTCGTGATGATTCATGAGATATATTTTGTTCTGCTTAAAATGATATTTTCAAAAAATGAATATAATATTTCCTTACTTTTTAAGTTTTCATTATCACGGTGGGAACCCTAAGTGCCTTTAGACCTCCAATCAGGGCTGTCTTTTTGTCTATGGTATCCGATCATAGATAGGGGCGTGCCAGGGATTTGTAGGCCGGTCGCCTTTTGCTTTAATTAATGAGGGGGGTGTCGCCATAGCCATGTAGATTAATTACATTAGTAGGGTGACCACAACCTGAATAGTAATTAGACAAAAAATATGATTTTCTAAATCATTCCTTAGATTGCAAATAAGAGATAACTAATTATGCTAGATTTTAGTGTAGGTACGTATATGTATTTTTATCACTAAATAGTGACTATGTGTAATAGGTATATTATAATCAACGGCTTTCTTTATAGAACCTCGGAATTCTCACTCACTCAATCACTCTAGAGAAAATTTAGTTCAAAATGTAAAAAAGCTAATTAAATTCTACGATTTTATTTTTGTTGGTCATATAATAAACGTCGAAACATTCGACAGAATATGCTGGAAAAATTATTATAACAACTTGTATGTAAGTACCATATTTAGCAAATAAATAAATTATGAATTACTAAATAATTGAAGTTAATAAATACTGAAAGTTATAACGAATTTCTTAGTAACGCGGGTCCATAAGACACGTTATTATCAAAGCAATGGGAATATAGTGGCCATATAATTATATAAATTTTAAGGAGCTATTTAAAGGCGCCTCTCAGCACATACGAAACACTACGTGCAAAGGTAGTTAAAGTTGATCCAGTAATAGGGTACTAAAATATGTACTAGAATAGCAACCTGCGACTAGAAGCACGCAAATTATGGTCGGTAAAACACTCGTTAATTTTACGGCCTAAAAGATAAGCAGTTGGGCCCTCGGACTGAAACACCTTCCACGGATTGAAAGCTATAACTTCTAGCTTGACCTAGCCTATATTTTTAACACCTCATACAACAAAATATACGCTAAAACCGTTTGTCAAACTCCGCCGATTTCAAGCCGTCACGAGAACGAGAAAAACACATAAATAAGTTTTTTTTTTCGGTAGCTCAGCGGTCAGAGCATTGGACCGGATATCCAAAGGTCGCGGGTTCGATTCCCGTCTGAGTATTGATCTGGTGTAAGTCGTGTTTTTTCCAGTATATTATTTAGTATTACATAAATAAGTTTCACACTTTACCCGAAATATGATTAAACTACTTACAAGTCTTATCAACATGAGATATTTCACAAAGCATATCTAAAAGTTAAAAGTAATCTTTAAAGAAGACAATAAGGAGGCGTGAAGGCAGTAAAGATCAAAGTCTATGAAATATTTGAAAAGGATTTCGAAACAAATCTCAATACTCATCGGTATTGCAATAAAAGGCTTTGAAACTTTCATCCCACGCTGAAGTGATCAATTTATCCCTATAAAGCCGAGTCCAATAAAATGAGATCAAATGGTACGCTCTAACAAAAGATTACATTTTAATTCAGTGATAAAACACTTTCTCTCGAAGTAAGGGACTCGATCCCTTTGACATCTAGAGTAGGAATGACAGTTTTATAGTCGCAAGCGCAGTCATAAAGTCATGCTGGATGTGTCTCTCGTAAATCGTTATGGTTAATTAGTTTAATCCACAATTGCGCTGTGGAAACGGTCCTTGATATACTTGGTATTTGTACACGTCAATAATTTCACTGATAGTAATCTACTGCAGTCGCAAATAGGTATAATTGACAGGTTGATGAATGTAAAAAATAATGGACGACAAATAACATTACCTACCGGCAGCTTAGTCAATAAAGGAATGATAACTTATTATAAGTTACTACGATTTCTTACATTATGTTTAAGGACAAGAGAATGGGTAATAGATTTGGTGTCTTACACTTGCAATAATTTTTGCTTAGATGTCATAAAATCATAATTTAGAAAATAATCAATGGAATTAGCCTAATTATTTATACAATGACACTTCACAAAACGAATTAATTACTGTGTAAGTGCGATAATGTTAAGTAGGTACTAATAAAATTACCAGGAACATTAATTAGTGCTTGAATTAATGGCTCGCTGTAAACTCTGCAATGATAAGTATTGGAACTTTCTCATCGATAATACAGGTTGGGGAGAAAAGGCGGTTCACAAGTTACTAGGTAGGTAGGTACCCAAAAATATGCTACTAGATATTTTCTTAAAATAATGGAGCATTTCACTTTGGAATTTATTTATCCATATTAGTAATTATTAAATTTTTATTCTTATTGATTTTTATCCCAAAAACTCACGAGCGGTGGACAAAGTAATATAATTAGGAAAAAACAAAAAAACCGACTTCAAAAAACCTGCCTCTAAAAAGCAAGAAATAATATACAAATCATTACATACGCATTATCATTGTTATAATAAACCACGTCTATTAAAGTCGGGTGGGGCTGGAGAACATCTTCCTTTTTTTTATTAGCCCCACCCGACTTCAATTGACGTGTTTTATTATAACAATGATAATGCGTATCTAATGATTTGTATATTATTTCTTACTTTTTAGAGGCAGGTTTTTTGATGTCGGTTTTTTTTGTTTTTTAAACAGTTTTTTTATTTTTAGTGTAAGTACCTTCTGTATTAGGTAGTGTAGGTATATTATTTAGGTAGAAAAATCGGCTCAGCCAATCGTGAGATAATTGCGGAGAAACATACATACAAACTGAATACCTCCTTTTTTTGAAGTCGGTTAAAAAGACTACACAAAGGTATCCCTTCCCCAACCAAAAAAAATCATCTAATTCGGTTCATAAATAACAAAATTGTTAAGTTAGTTGATTTAATATCATAGTATTTTCAGGATTACTTGTAAACTACTGAACCGATTTAAAAAAAAATGGGACCATCTCGCAAAAAAACTCAATCGAACAAAAAAAGAATTATCTAAATCAGTCCATAAATGTCGAAGATACGCGCGAACAACGATAAAAAAAAAAACAATCGAATTGAGAACCTCCTCCTTTTGATGAAGTCGGTTAAAAAAAAACATACAATCGAATTGAGAACCTCCTCTTTTTGATGAAGTCGGTTAAAAACTGATAACAAATAGAAATCTGATCATGAGATGTGTTGCGATAAGTCTGTTCTATAAACTTCTATAAAATAAATTCCATGAAATTGACTTTCATATTATCGTTTCCATTAGCTGTACATCTCCGCTATCGAAAACGACTGCACTTACTATCCTTGTCTATCTCTTCACAAAATTACTTTTCACTCAGACAAAATGGCCGCCTCTATTTCATTGCTTACGGATATAGTTATATTAAAGTAAACTAGAGTAGGTACCGTATATCTTACTTAAAGTATAAAGTAGGTAAGTATACAGCTTAAGTAGATAAAATGCTTTATTTTGTATCACTGAAAACCACATGTAAATTCGATTAGACTATATTGATATTAAGAACAAATTTAGCTGGTGCTATTAATTTATTTTTCGACTAGCGATTGCCCGCGACTTCGTCTGCGTTGACAGTTATTTAGACGCTTTCTCTATCCTTCGAGAACACCACTTTTTTCGGGATGAAAGGTACTCTATGTCCTTCTCTGTACTCCTGACAATGCAAAATTTCATGATGATCGGTTTAGTAGATAAGGCGAGAAGGCGTAACAAACAAATAAACAAACAAACAAACGGACTTTCACATTTATAATATTAGTAAGGATGATGGTGGCAACACTGAGATATAAAGACTTCACTTTGACAACGTTGTAGTTATTTATTTTTTCATAATTATGGTACCTTTGATGTTACGTGTTTGATAGTTATTCATAATTGTGATTATTAGTAAAAGTGAATAACTAGTTCATAAAGTAAATTGGGTCTGACTAGGGTTGCCAACCCTGCTATATAATATAGTATCCTACTATATTGCGGGCTCGCCTACTATATTTTTTGAAAAAATATAGTACCACTATATATAACTGCTACCTACCATATATAACCACTATATTTTTCAAGTGAAAAAATTTAACAAAAGCAGCAAAAAAATTATTACTTATTATGCACATGTATGTAATTTCATAATATTTTTTGTGTTCAAACTCTTGTAAGTATTAAATTATGGTTGTTGAATAAATTATGGAAATGTTAGTAAGTATAAAAAATGCAACTTCTTTAAAATCCTCCATACAAAAAGGCAACCTACTATATTTTTTGGACTTTTTCGCCATCTACTATAATATTTTTAAACTAATAATCTTGAAAATACTATATTTGATGCAAAAAAAGTTGGCAACCCTAACCTGAGATCCTTCTAATACACTTATTTAATGCCAATAAAACTATTTGACCTCAATCATGCCAATAACTTAATTATTACTTCTATATAGATTAGATTGTGTTTATTATTAGAAGGTTGCGGTCGGTGTGGTCAAATTGTATACGACCATGTAAGTTTTATTGACAATGTTTTCTCATTATAAAAACTAGCTCTAATTACGACATAACCTAGCTAGGGAATAAGTCATTAAGTATCCGATAACTGGCTATAGTAGGTTCTTCGTTAAAAATTATACAAAAATTAAACAAAAATTTAAAGATAAATCAGTAGAAATACCAGTACTTAAGTATATTTTGTGTTCAAGTTATAGTTAACCACAAGTCACAGTTGGCAGTCACCGTCTTCGGTGAAATACTGTAAGTACAGTTAAGACCACAGTCCTTATTCGTAAGATAAAGCATAAAATAGGTAGGTACTAAATATTAAAAACCACAAAATCGTGATGAATATAATTATGAAGGATGCATTTAATTTCACGCTGGTTTTTAACACTTAAATACAAGTAAAAGGTGTGTGTAATACACACACAACACACTAATATAAAACGATGATGACGGTAGATGAGGCTGTAACTATTTAGTTCAACACCTACTCACTCTTACCTGCTGTAACATTTAATTTACCGATAATAATAAGGAACAAGAACAAAATTAGAAAAAACTAAATTAAACAAAATATTACATTTCCAAAATAGCAATAACTTCTCACTAACTACTTAAAGTAACGTAAGCAGTTTCGCTTAATTTCTCTTGAACAAACCCAGATCCTGAAGAACCTAAAGATACAGTTTCCTCAACTCCTCGCATAATTTAGTAACTACCAACAGATAAGATTTCCATTACAAAATTAGTTTAATAACTTTATGAAAACCAGCTTAAGTAATTCCAGTTCGCTAAGGAAATGTAGAAAGCGGAGTTAATGAAGTCGTCTCGTTAAGGCTAGTTTAAATACAATAAAGAAATGCAAAATGAATTAGCTACCAATGCACGGTGACAATATGGAGTTGTAAATAATTATGAACTTTACGAGCTCTTGATGGAGGTAAAATCTCTAGAAGAGGAACGGAAAATTTGACTCCGATATCGTATAAGATTGTGTGTCCTATTAACCTTGAAATAAGTAGATATATGTAGATAGATATTGTAGATTATAACTATAAGTAACGAATCCCATCAATAGAAATAAAGGTACGCAATTGTGATGTGAATAAATTCCAAATTCTAGTGAAGATAAAAAAGTACAAAAATATGAGAAAGCTACATTTGTCGGTTAGGTATAAGTATATTCAATAGTTAGCTAAGTATTGTACTTAACCTATATTTTTAATCGTTTGAGGAATGTGTCGTATGCCATCAATCAATACCTATGTCAATCTTATCTGTCATTGATGTGACGATGCTCCATATTCATGAGGTTATACTATGTACCTGTGAACAAAAATAAAGTTTTGTTATTAAAGTTACGTAAACAAATAAACCTACGAAATAGTTATAAAAGAAAAATAATAGTTATTGTTGTTTAGTAAACACAATATGGATCAGTTATTAATTACTTATTGGATAGAGAAATGACTACAAAATCTTAAAATAATTAAAAACCTCCAAACAGCTTCAAAATTTGCAATTAACATTTCATTTTCTAGTGCGCGAAAATCTAAGTAAGTAGTGGATAAATCTTTGATAAATGATCATTCATAACATTATTTTCAGCTTCTAACAGAATCACCTTACTGCCTTGATATAGGTCGCGATCCGTCGTTTAATTCTAAAATTCATTTCCAGTGCTTGTTCATAGCATCGGCATCGTAGCCATAATATTTTACAGCTATAAACTTCGTTCCTTTGAGAGGCTCCTCAGAGTATCGCCCAATTTCACTCCCAAACCACTTCTGAAGGCCCTCAGTGACACTTGAAAATTAAAAACCCTCTTTAAGAGGCTTCTTAAATAACTCCCTCGTGAACGAAGGCTTTCGGAAATTATGTGAGGTATTGAAATTAATATCTGTTAACAAACTTCCGCCTATGTAAAGAACTCTAGGAGCAAATTGTATTTTCAATGTCTTTTCATCTGCATTTACTATTGAAAGAAAAATCAATTTACGGATAATAACGTAATTCAGGTTTTAATTTGATTTCTGTATTTCTCGTCGTTTTTTGCACCTTTGCAGGTGATCACTATCGGTAATTATAAGTTTATTATCACATCGAAACTATAATTTTCTTAAATACTTGTCCAGCCGTTTTTATTGTCCCCACTGCTGGGGCACCAGGCCTTCCTTATGGGTGGTAAGGAGGGTGGGCCATAACCCACCACGCGGGCCCAATGCGGATTGGTAGGCGTTAACGACTGCAGCCACTGCGCCACCGAGCTCCTTAAATATTTACTTACATTTAATGATAACCATATAAGTAAACATAACACACAGTATTCAGCGTGGACTACAGGTTATATCGTGCGGGCAGAGAGCCGGAGACCCGTGCCCAGCAGTAGGATAAAAAGTAGCTTAGGTTCTTCCCTAAAGTCCCATTTATATCCATACCAAAATTCGTCAAAATCGGTCTAGTGGTCTAGGCGTAAAAACGTAATAGACTGATAGACAGACAGATAGAGTTACTTCCGAGTAATGCGGATTATAAATTATTAGTATTCTGTGATATAACCTTAAAAAATATTTCTCTACCACATAGGTACTTAGTCGCTGAAATAAAATTGGAAATTGATGACAGAGTATATTTTCAAGATACAAAATGTTCCAAATAGAAATGTTACTTATCACAACAACACTGTGTTGCCGTTTTCTCTGACTTATTTGAGTTGAGAGTTTTATTACGGGTTCGATACGCAACGATGTAGCGCCGACGAGTAGCGATAGTTGAGATACGTCTTGTATGTGAGCGATTTCTACATGCGTGACGAAACATACGAAACTTGATCAAAATTTCGTTTATATATCGAAATGACATTTTAAAATAAAGGATTTTTCAACAGCGGGATGCCAATTTCGACATCCATGTCAGTAAATAAATCGGCGATGATAGGACGCCGACCATTTGGTACAGAGCAAATTACATTTACTTATTACCGACTTCAAAAGGAGAAGGGTGCTCAATTCGACCCGTTTTTTTTGTATTTACACCGATTACTCGAAGACGGCTAAACCGATTGAAATGATTCAAACGTCATTCATTACATAAGGTAAACTCCAAGGTTGGTCCCATTTTTTAAAATTTTGAAATCAGTTCAGTACTTTTCAAGTAATCTTGAAAAAAGCACGAAAATAGTACGATTTTGTGTGAACTACCTCGATGATCAGTCGTATAACTTCTTTGTTTATGAACTGAATAAGACAACTATTTTTTGTTAGAAAAGGGATATCTTAAGTGTAGTTCTTTTACCGACCTAAAAAAGGAGGTTCTCAGTTTGACCCGCATGTATGTATGTTTCTCCGCGATTAACTCACGTTTGGCTGAGCCGATTTTTTTACCTATATTTTTTTTTAAGTATATAATATACCTACATTACTTAACACAAAAGGTTTTTTGTTTTAAAAAAACAAAAAACCGACTTCAAAAAACCTACCCCCAAAAAAGCAAGAAATAATATTCGTAATAATAAAAAACACGTCGTTGAAGTCGGGTGTGGCTTTTAGAATAAAAAAAAGGAATTTGTACTCCAGCCCCACCCGACTACAATAGACGTGTTTTTATTATTACGAATATTATTTCTTGCTTTAGAGGTAGGTTTTTTGAAGTCTGTTTTTTTTTAGGTACAACGATTAGCAAAATCGTTATTCAAAAACTTACTTACTATAGTATCACAAATCATTGAGTTTCTTTACAAACAATAACCTCAATAAAATATAGTTCGTTGTAGTAGTATTAGGCAAAAGAGCAAAAAGTGGCCAAGCGGCGTTAGGAATTATGAACAACACTGAACAAATAGAGGTGCATAGACATTACTAACATACATACGGGCAATCTCGGGCTGAACCAGAATATATTTAGTACCTTCTGTACAGTAAGTAGCTCCTTTGGAGTAGAGCATTTAAACAAAAGACGTATTTTAGAATACGCTACAGCAGGTGTGGCACGACCATACGGATTCCTGGCACGACCACGACAGTTTATCCTTATTTGTAAACAGGAAGTCCTAAGTATTTAATATATGACAAAATTAATAAGCTTTAATTTACTCTTATTTTTTTTTTCATTTTTAAAAAATAAAGTTTCGCTCATTCTCGAAACATACTTTATCATTTTGTGCACGTATTGCCAAACTCCTTCAGTCCGCTATCACCCGAACCCACGCCGAAGGTGAATCCCGATCTCTAGAAGAGTTCCAAACAAAACTCCCGAGGGAGCTATGATTTGACCGCACTTTTACAAACTTTGTTCTGCCCCGTACCCTCACTTTGTACCTTGTTGTATTGCGTAGATCAACCATTTTTATTACGCCCATTCATCTCCGAATTTCAGTTGGCGGAAAGAATAGTAATGAAAGCCTACATTTATTTAATCTTTAGTACGAAATCTGAATAATGACCAATTTTTAACAATAGTGACAATACAAATAGCGTTAACCAATTTGGAGGTATGTTTAAGTATAGATCGATGGCAAAAAATATGCCAATTAGTACTACAGTTTATTATTCAAAAAACTTGTTCGTCAACAAAAGATAAACACAAACAAGGGTTACGACAAACTCCCGAAAAACGAAAAAAAACGTACGCAATTTTTTACGTGTTTATTTTTCAGAGTAGACTAGGCCTTCTAGTTATTTGATTGATTATTAGACTAAGTACAAAAAACGCTACGATACTAGGCTAAGAAATAAACAAAATAACAAATCAAAATCAGACACAAAAACGGCTTCCTTCTTGATATTTGTATTATACGCCAAGTTTTTCAGCGAGCCCATAAAGCGGGCTCGAAATAAGAATGACGGGTAACAATCGCAAACATTACTCGTTATGTAAGAAAGAATTGTGTTCTTTATTCGCAAATAAACTAGGCAAAGGAAAAGATTGGAATACAGCCAGGCGCGGATCGATGCCATGGAGCGGCAGCCATGGACGCAGCGAATGAATTAGGATACTTAAAAGGGTCAGTTTTTCTGCGTTCATTGGAACGATTCTGTGAAAGTTTACGTAAAATTCAAATGTGCTTTAAGTATATGTAATTACGTTACAAAGTGAACTAAAGTAGATAATAAATCATATTAAACTACAAACTTAATCATTAAAGGCAACAAGCTTACCAATCAGTTAAGTCACAATAAAAAATATTTAAGGAATTTGAAAGTTTATCTGCTTCTTAGAGAAAAGAAACTAACAGAAGGTGATTAAATTATTAGCTATATTCTGGATTGAATGGTTGGAATACACGTCCACTAAATGTCTCATATAATTCTACAAGTCCGATCCATTTTAGAATCAAGAACGAAACGCATCATTATTATTAAAGACGAAATACAATAATGAGATTCGGATAGACATGTCAATATTCAACTTCACGCACGTGAGATATTTGCCTACACGTTCGTGTAAAAATGATTATTGCAGACAACGGTGCACATGTTGTGCCGAGGGGCGCCAAAAACCGCAAATTTCAATACGGGAAGTGTGAACTGCGCATAATCGAACACAGGGTTCGTTGCACCCGGTCCATACGTCATAGGTACATCGCAGATGATAAATAGCCCCAGTAGTGTGGACTGCCTTTACGACAGGCGAAATTCAAGCAAACGTTCCAAATTTGAAAATTGAAATAGTTATTTTCTAATGAGCGATCGGTATTTGTCGAATAAATTAAATACTTAGGTACCTACTTACATGAAACAAAATACTAGCGAAACTTGGAAGACGACCATACATAGTCTATAACAATACATAGTTTTAATAAATACTGTTCTAATCAGATAAAACAAACAAGGGACAAAATACCCCCGACGAATAAACAAAACAACAGCGAAGCGGTTGGAAGTTTGATAGATAGATACTTAAGTATTACCTATAAACAAAAATAGCTTTGTTTTTTGTGGTCTAGAAAAAAGTAGATAAGGCTCGCTACGAATTACCTACTCTTGTTATTATCCCATTACGCTCTTCAACCAATTTAATAATTCCAAAGGTTCCTGAATAATTAATCAACATTTTCTCACAGCGATACGCCTATCAAGTAACGCGGAGCCGTATTTTAATTAAGGTAAGTACCTAATCAATTAATTAATTACCACATTTAATTAAACTGCCAAGAAGTCAGGGGAAGCATAATATAATATTTCGAGGTGGATCTTAACAGTATTATAAAGGTCAGGTCGTAGGGGTACTAAAGGCCTTCTCACAATCCAATCAACGCCACCTACCGTCTCAAATAGCATTTAATTAGCAAGGACAATAGTGATACTGGGTTATGACGTCACAAATAAGGGAAGACAATGCTTGTAGGGGGTAAATTTTAATTGTCAGGGATGCCACCGTGGCAGGTATGACGCGGGTTGTCTACCTGGCTGCAACCCTGGCCGTTACCTCTATTCATACATGAAATTAATATCCCACCCTCCGTAGGACTAACTCAAAAGCAGAGTTTTAATTCACACAGCTTTATTGCTCGACCTACATAACAAAATCATGGATTATAGTTAACTTACGTAAATTCTGAAAAAGGGTTAAAATTTTCTATAAAATAACTCATGAAAAATTGGAAATAATTGGTTTATTGTTAATAAACTTATTTTACTTCAAATAAAAATTTGGTTTTAATTTTTTTACCAAATTGTATTGGCCTACTTCATAAAGATTGTTTAGATCAAAACAAAATTTAGATAAATCGGCAACATCCTTACATAAATCTATAAAGATTTAAGAAGTTTTCTTAGCAATAATACACTCCAATAAAACGTTAGAGACTTCTTGGCGTGACCATTCGATGTCCATTACTTAGTCTCGGTGCTTGGCTTCTGCCCAACGAAACCCCAATAGCGTAATACATAAGAAAGTTTTTATAAAACACGATCGGGACACCATCGGATTAGTATGCTCCTGCGGTATCACTACACTATGATGGGAATCTACCGAGAAAGGCTCATCTGCAAAGAAATGCAAATATTTTAAAAGGCTTTGGATGTCGGACTCCTCGGCTTGCATACAAAAACTTTCTCTCGTCGAAGAAAAATGTCGACGGTCCTTTTAAGGCACCTTGGCCCGTTGGATGCGACCGACGCTGCATTCACTAAATAATATATGAAAGCAATTATGTCACGCGTCATTACGTTTAATAATAATAATAATATCTGAAATGTTTTCGTAAGAAACCGTCGGTACTCCGCAGTAACATAATTTTATGTTATATCAGCTCTCAGTGTTCTTGCCGCACCGTAAACAATGAGATAAGTAAGGTATTGTAGAAATATGGATATTAATTAAAGCATTCTGTAAACAGCAATTATTCACATGTCTAATTGGTTCTGAGGAATGTGAAAAGATATAAATCCCAAATGATAGCGTGGAGAAAACAATTTCATAACAACATCCTTTTCATTTCAATTTAGATTTAGAGAGTGGAACTCCTTGCCTGGGTCTGTGTTTTCTTGATAGGTACAATAGTCGCGAGTGAATTGGTATCTTCTAGGCAAATGCGTTTCATCCTAGTCCTAGGCCGCATCATGGCGTGATAGTGGTGAAGCGCTTGACTATCTACATTACAAAAAACATTCGCATCACATTTTCTGAGAAATAGTTAATCGAAGAACTTAAAACTTATGTAAGTATTACATCTTTGAAACTACACTTTTGAAAGGGGAAGAAAATATTATTGCATCTGAAATTTGACGTATCGGTCTGAAAAATTTCTGATGCTCAGGCTATATGCAAGTCCCAAGGTATGAAACTTCCAACAAAATGTTTGATGCCGACGACGCGACGTGTCGGATTCTTATGTAGAACATTTTGTCTAGACAAAAGAGCGAAGTAAATGCAACACGATAGAGATTTGCATAAATCCTTAAAGTCTTTGCTATCTATCAAAATTAGAAGTGTGGGAATGGGAACCAGAGGTGTGAAAGAAAGTCAAGATTTATACGTTAAAAGCTAATTTTTAAAAAGAAAACTGAAGAGTCTTGCAATTAACCGATAGCACAAAACTCTTTCTTCAACTACAAAAGCTATATTTCTTAAGGTTTCTGCTTCACTTCTATCCTCGCTCATATTTCATTTGAAAGAATCAAAGCGGTCGCAGATTTCTACTTTATTTTGGTTGGCGCTACGTAGGTTACGAGCTAGGTTGAATGGCTGGCTGGCGCCGACAAATCCAATAAAGAGCCGTGCCTCCAAGAAATTTATGTTATTGACCGGATTATACCGCCTGACGTGTGAGAACTGGGAACACACTACACACCAACATACTTAGACCCTTTCTGATCCTTCCGGACACCTTCAGAAGTAAAGAGTTATACAGGTATGACAGGTCAAACAACCTGGTCGTTTTATTGATTGTTCCAATGAACACCTTTTTCGATACGTCAGCGATCGGTATGTCTTTAAGGGGTTCCTATTTATATACTACGTGCTAAACGGTTTTCGATAACTTCCTTAATATTTAACCAATTTTGCCGAGAAGCCAAAACCAATTTTCTTGACGATTACCTTAATAAGATTTACTATCTATATTACTACCGTAATAAATTAGAATCTACGTTTTAAAACAAACAAAAAAAAGCAAACAAATATTTTCAAGTCGTTATATATGAGGTACCTATGATGTTTTGGGATACGAATTTATGTAGTGATTTGGTAGCAAAAATTTGGTTCTTCTTAGCCAGTCTTTGCCACCAGTCACAAAATCGGTCCGAAAGTAGTCGTGGCCAAGTGACTGCGTTACGCAAATGTTATTTTTGTAATAGACCCCCAGTTTTCAATGACCTTTTCAGAAAGGATGATTTTAAGATCTTTATAAAAAAACTTACGCTCTCGTTGAATTTCATTTCTATAAAATTTGAGCGGTGAGGTTCACCTCTTCGTTTCCATACGGATTGGATCGGAGCGGATAAAAATGGAGATTGCTCTACGTAATAAAGTCGGCCTCGGGTGGCGCAAGCCCGTACGTGCTCTACTTATCTACTACTTAATATAATATGTATTTTAAGGTCGCTTTTTAACTTTAAAATTCGACGAAAGATATTTATTTTTTAAAATATTGGTTGCTACCGCCTTGTGGGATGGATCTTCTTTGAATTTCATAAGAATGGTATTTACTATATTATTATTTAAGAAAATAAGTGAATTGGAGATGTGACATGCAGTATTTTTACTCTGGACAACAGCAATTTGATTTCCATGTTAGTAAAAATTTGTGGAATAGTTAATCTTGTATTACCTACAGTTAGTTTTTATACCTATCATTAATAATATAGTAGCAACTCTTAAGCCTAACTTCTTGTTCATGTAATACCCTTAACTCTAAACCACCTGTTACACCAGAGAGAAAAATGTTTACACCGACTATAAGTTTTATATTTCAAACGTTCATGATTCTATCTACAATCTGCTGTAATGCCTTCATGAATTCTACAATAAAAAGCGATGATAAAATAATACTTGAAAGCACAAAAGCGGTTCGAGGGCGGAATATCGAGGATCCCGGCATAAGGTTGCTCTCAACGAAGGTTTTGTTCTATACCTCCTTTCGGTATCCGCCATAGTTCAATAAATAATATGACGGCCGTCGCCTATTATTTATGGCAGTTTCGAGCGTCGAATGCCTACTGCTATTTCTGCCGTTATTGAATTACAAATTAATAATGTAAGTATGTTATATTGTTCTGCATTTAGCGGTATTAACACTATCGCCTGTTTGCAAATAAATATAATTTGTAGAGCTCATACAAATCTATTGCAGCGCTATAATAGTACATTATTAGACAAGTTAGCTTAGGTTGCTCATTGCACACAAGGCTGTGGGTTGCAGCCCGAGCCGCAGGCGAGGGGTAACTCGGCCGAGTGTGCAATAAGCAAGATCTCACGAGTTTCATACGACGTTTTTTAACACATTTGCGATTTAAAAAAAAAACAAAAAAAAACATGCGCGCCTTTTCCCATGATTTTGTTTTTGCCATATTTGTTGCTGTGTGATAAATTACTTTGTTTTTTCCTCGCAAATGTGTTGAAAAACGTCGTATGAAACTTGTAAGCTCTTGCTTATTGCACACTCGGCTGAGTTACGCCCTCGCCTGCGGCTCGGGCTGCAACCCGCCTTGTGTGCAACGAGCAACCTAAGCTAACTTGTCTCATAATGTACTATTTTATAATCAAAATAATATACTCAATTTATTCTGTTACATTGGTATGGTCACTTTACATTTATTTTGACTTGATTACATTGCGTATTAATATAAAAGGTACTTACTCAAATAAAATTAACGATAACTGATTCTACATTAATTTTGTACTTATAAGTTTTTCTAGCCCTAAAGACAACTTATCAGAACAACATTTACTTACATGACGTTATCCAATGTTTACCTTTTTTACATAGTGACAGTTGGACAATTTAACACTTAGGGCTGATTTTTCAATCCTCTGATAACAGATATCAGTCAGTTTAAATATTAACCAAAATTAAATAAAAGTCATTCAAAAATGTGACAGTCAAATGAATGACAAGTATTTTCAATTTGGCAGTATAATACGCTATCAAACGGTTATTATGAAATAAAAATAAAAAGCTAATGTTATTCATGCATGCGCAACCCAACCTTATTAATCCATTTCCAAACCACTACCAGTCAGAGTAATAACAGCACTTCCCAAAGAAAACCTTTGAAATTTCACACGTGTACCCGATTAAGATTTTTCCTCATTTCGTTTCTTTCATCATGCGTTTCCGGGCGTTTGGTTTATATGTGTGCAGGCGTAAATCTTCCCTGTCCCCTTTGATCGGAGTCCCCTGCGTTACCTATAGGTCCTTGGGGACGACCGGACTCCTGTCGCATGCGTTTGGACGTGAGGTGTAAAAGTTACATGTTTTGCGATAGACCGGCAATCTTTGGGAAAGGTGATTTTGGGCTTTGTTTTTTGTGTAGGTATTCTTTTGTTATTTGGAATCAGAACGAAAGTTCGCTGCTATGCTGCTGTTGAACTATTGAAGGCAAACACTTTCAGAGATTGACTATTCATCAACGCCCGAGCGGTCTCCAGCGACCGGACAACAATAGAAAAACTAATGATTTTTTAGATTTTTGCATTCACAATGCTATTTTTATATATTAACTTACTTAATTAGTTAGTGCATTGGGCCGGAATCCTAAGGGTGCGGGTTCGAGTCCCGTCTGAGCTGCTACGGGTGAGTCGATTTTTTCTAATATTTTTTCAGTTATATTAAGTAATAGAAAAACTATTTTGTCCATCTCATTTTCCGGGCGTCGACGAGTTAAATACCTACCACATTAACCACTCCAATGCCTAATCAATCACACATGTCCTCATAAATCTTCAAAAGGCACTGTGAAAAGGCTATTAAATTACAATGAAACTGAAATTTTAAACAGGACTCCTAAAAAGATAGGTTGAAAACTATGTGTTTGTGAAAGTGGCCGTAGCTATAGATACTACTTAATAAAATTACCCCATATTTTTTAGAGGAAGGAAGGTAGTGGACCCCCGCAGTAAATCCTCAGTAGACGAAACTTTACAGTATGATAAAGTACCTATCATAAATGAAACATTTTTTTTAAATTATCCAAATCGTTTTTTTTATATTTTGTACATAGGTTTTGGTTCATACTATTATTACATCCCTGCAAAGTTTCATCCACTGAGGAATTAATATTGGGTCTCCATACAAAAGATCGCTTCGTTTCCTACACTATAAACCAACATTGTACCACAATATTAGTATTCTCGTCGTTTCATTTATGACCCATGATTACTTAAATGATTCGATAAATCGCCGGACTATTAACGGCCGTTGACGTAACTCGGTCTATCACGACCGGCCATTATCGACTGAAATCGACAATCGTCACTTTGACCACGGAGTCCTCAATTGTTTGTCAATCATTTATTTAAATGACGCAAGTCCAAAGTTGAATAGCAATGATTTAGAGGTAACATTGTTTCTACCTATATCTATTAAACTACCCAAAGTTTCCTTTAAAGGGCACACCATTCTTCAATAACATAAATACTTTAATTATTCTAAATATAGTGGAGCCATCGAGAAAGCAAAAGAAAAAAAAAAACTTGAAAGTTTGAAGTTTCAACTAATATTTAATCACTAATATAATAGTTAAAAAATAACAAAAAGCACTGTAAAAGAGGTTACATAATAATTTCTATTTCAGACTGACTCTGCGGCGAAATTAAGTTGCATGAAAAAAGTGAACAAAAACACCGCTATAACCTAGTACAGCTGCAGCGTGTAAAGTCAGAATAGCTTCAAATAGTGCTATGTTATTTTTCTGAAATTCAAAATGACATTTAAGTGACGTGAACAAAACACTATAACTAAAGTATTTTGCATTTGTTTTGTAAGAGATTTCTACTAAGTATAATTTTAATTATTAGTCACAAGACGTCTAGAATGCTTGGCTGGTCGCTCCTGCAAATCACTTGCGCCGCGGGGAGTGCACGACGAGCGGAGCGCCTAAATACTTAGCGATTCATTACTTACGTCTAAATATTTGCAATCTACTCTCTATTAGCTGTGGATGCCTGACAAAACACTATCGGTTGCGAAAATAGGGAATATGCATCATCTTTTTATGCAAAATCAAGAGTATAATGCGTGAGAGAATCAACTGTAATATTAAAACTTTGCTCTTGCGTTTTTTTCTCGTGATAATAGTTACTTGAAGTTAGCACGCATCAGCACCCGCCGAAACGCTCTATACAAAACGGTGACCTGACGTCACTTGTCACGTTTCTGGTGTGTTTCAGGCCCGTTTAATATGGAGTTGGCCAAGAATCTTCAATTATCTCCCTAAATTTTGCGTTTAAGTACATATTATGTAATTACAAAATGTATCTGTATATTACAAAATATTATTTCTTATTCGATATTCTATCTGACTGTTTATCTGACTGCATTATATCCAAGAATGAAAAAAAATATTGTTAATTTCTCTTGATTTCATCGTGTGAAAAACTAAAATAATATTTTTTTTTTATATATTTTTTTCTGTTCCATCATGTTTTTATAAGTGTCCGCAGCGATCAAGCTCAAATTCATCAAAATCGGTGACTTATGCATATTCCCAATTACAAATTTTTTAAAACAACTGACAATCTTGCAGAAAGAGACTGGACCTTAATTACTGTCATTGAAAGTGACATTCAAAATTTAATATTTTGGTCCCTTCATTTTTGAGCCTCCTCTTTTTGATATTTACAGCTAGATAGATTATAGCTTTATTATTCATTTCAAAAAATTTTCAAATAAGATGAGTAATTGTGGAGATACTTCCTACCTACAGACAAACTTCTTAACTCCACCTCTTTATTGTAATGTAGACAACTTAGCAATGCGAACCTACGTGATGTTCACCACGTAACCCAATTTTAAAACCACTCCGGCAGTGCGGATGAGACATCAAAGTCGACGTCCTCTTACAGATAACGTATCTTCGCACATTCTCCATGATAAACACTGATTGCCTTATCAGATCGCAGTTGGTAGCAAACTGGCAACTACTGTCCATAAATAGCTACTTGTAATGGTTGGTGCATCATACAATATTCATTTTTATTTGACTAAACAAAAATGAGTTCCAATCAACGTGGAAGGACAATGCCCACTAATGATACCATTTTCCAGGCCCTGTAACTCAATAAAATAAATTCCAATAATATGGTATTTTATTATTATTCCTAACGATATACAGTGTGTTTTTCTAACAGTGATCAAATTTTGTGGTATGACTTAGACCATCAAACTGAACAACTTTGTCTATGGAACCAACTTAATCAGATCAAAAAAATACTCAGCTGTTCCATAGAAATTATCAACATCTACTCGAGCAAAATGTATTGGAACGGCTGATAAACTACCATAAGAGGATTGTCAACCACGTGGTCTCCATACAAACGGCGATAACGTTTCCCACCCTCTAAACCTTAACCTACAGTAATTAATTTTTGGTATTTTTTTGAAATTACTATACTATGGCTACTACTACTATACTAGATACTAGGGCTGTACGTTTTGATTTTTTAAATATCTATAATAGATTTCGAAATATTTGCATTTTAGTGATTTCATACAAAACACAGAAGTGCCAATATTTTTAAATCTACAATGAATATTTTAAAAATCAAAACGTACACCCCTAGTTTTTAGGCATTTCAAAAACATACCAAAAATTCATTGCTGTAGGTTAAGGTTTAGAGGGTGGCAAACGTTATCGCCGTTTGTATGGAGACCACGTGGTTGACAATCCTCTTAAAAACACACTGTATAAACTACCTTTCGTTTCCTGAGATTAAAGACAGTTTTATTGAGTAGCTAATTGATTTACATAATTATGACTTATCTCAGTTAACGTCCTCCATATTGTCCGTATTTTTAATGCGTTTTGCGGCACAGTTTTTTTCTTATTCCAATAATATTATATATTTTTGTATTCCTAACGATATTTGAAACTATATTTCGTTTCATGAGATTGAAGACAGTTTTTTTGATTAGCTAATTGATTTGACTTATCTCAGTCCGTCCTTCATATTGTCCTTGTATTGGCAAAGTTTATTAAACTTTAATTTTATTTTATTGTCTATAATTTCTTGTCTATCTGCAATCAGCCCAGTAGCTTTTATCAGATTTGATAGTATGCTTATATGCTTTAATAATAACTTTTTTTTAATAAAATAAAAAATATAATAAAAATCTAAACGAACAAGTTCATACGCTAACTGAAGGAGTACTTAACCTACATTAATTTTAAATGCAACTTCAAAAATAACGAAGTATACAAGTTGTTTATAATAGACCACCAAAGAACTCACGTAAGAAACTACTGCAGGCATTTGACCACACATTAATTAAAGCACAAATGCTTAAGAACAATAACTCGTTAAGGGTCAACGGATGAGAAAGGTGGGGGCAGAAACAGGCGATTAATAACTTAATTACCACCGCTTAAGACTGCTAATGACCTGACCCGACCTCCCGACGCCACGGGACGAAATCGTGGGCTACGTTTGAATTTATGAATTTTCTTACTCGACAGTCTAACTATAAGAAATCATATTGAAAGTTTTAATCTTTGTTTGAATAAACATAGCCTTTTACAAAGAACTATCTAAGTTTTCCTCAACTTTAAGTGACAAACTACATATTTTTTTTATGTTTTTTTTATGCGCAATGTTATTTCAAGTCATTAGTTTCAATATGACTTTTACTTTGTTTGTTATAATGTGATCATGCGGTATACCAACTTCCATTTGCCATAGTTGATGGACTGTCTCCCATAATTCCCATAAGCCCGTATGTCACAACGACTAATCAAGGCAAACATATCAATGTCTACGAAGCAAGTACAAACATTGGCTCGACACGGAAATCTTAACAAATAAGTAGGTAGCCGGTATTGTATGTGAAACGTGTGTGAACTGTGAAGGTATTATACCTATGTGATGCATAGGAACCGTGGTTTCGTTTAAATTACAAAACACCTTGGATATGACCAATTTTTTTAAATAATAAACCACAGAACAAAATGTTTTACAAGACACTTACAGCCACCCACAACATCCGTCCAATTTTTAGCGTCAAAAATTCTTATTTCTATTAAAATAGATTCAGTGCTTCAGCCACAGCTTTTCGACCACAACGGTCGAAGTTATAAACATTGAATATCTACTTACATGGGGACACTAATACCCAAATGTGATATATTTCGCATGCCCCATGGGTTAAACTTAATGGCAGTGTATCGATCGAGGGCATGGGGGTCGACTATGAGTCCCATTACATTTAATTACTGCCATCTTTACCATTTAATTGTCTGAAGCGTGTTTCGATAGTTTCTCTCAATGAGCTACTATCTTGTTTTGAGAAAGCTTATTAATGGTAAGAGGATTGGTATAAAAGCTTCAAAAATTATGTTTGTACAAAAAATTATAGACTAATAGACGCCTATAATTTTGCTCACCATTTGATATACTTTACTTACCATCTTTTTTATCAGTCAAAACCTAATGTTTAGGTTTATTATATTGGAATTCGAGTTTAGACTTTACTATTTCTTTACATTATTAGATCGATCTGTATTACCAAATACCTGATATCAATACTATCTACGGACGTAAGATTTCCATAATGAATAGTGGAGATTGTGGTGTGGTAGAGACAAGCAAATTTTGATATTTGACACTTATACCACAGAATATATAATAGTACTAACGTACAGAAGTCCGACCCCGCGAGGACCATCAAATAATAAGCTACTCTCGCTGCACGGCAATAAAGTACAATTTCAAACTGCACAACGCTGCGTGGATAAAATTATATGCACCTACGAAGAAGAAAGAGAGGCGTCTCTTTCTGTCGCATAGCTCTGTCTCAACCGACACAATTCGGGGTTGCTACTCGCTAGTTACTGATATCATAGAAAACATTCGTTATGCCCATGAATAAACAATGAAATTACTATAATAGGTACCTACTTATAAAATAAAATAAATCTACCTAATAGGTGAGCTGAGCATATTTAAAGAGCATAAATAATAAGTATTTCTAAGTAGTTAGAGAAGCTCGATGGCGCAGTGGTATAGCGCCTGGCCCAACGATTGCGGAGGTTAAGCAACTTTTGCAAGGGTCAGTTATGGGATGGGTGAAAAAAAATAGTATTTTTTAGCTTTTTTCTTTACTGGTGCCATATTTCGAACTTCGATACAACTAAGTATGTAAATATGTATACAAAAAATACAATAAACTTTGGTAGGTAGGTAGGTACGTTAGTAATTAAGTATCAAAAACGAAGTGCATGCAGTTTCGCATTCGGCGCTTGACTGACTCGTTTCGTTCGTGACGTTCACGCGCTGCGCTCTCGTCGCTTGCACACGCCGTGCGTTTCGGTCGGCGCGGTGATATCCCTCGACAATGGCCCTCTTGGAGTGGGCCGCGAGCAGTAGGCTAATATAAAAGTTTAAGCGCGGAGTTATACCCCCCTGCTTATACTTATTTAAAACTAGCGGCCGCCCGCGGTTTCACCCGCGTGGTTCCCGTTCCCGTGGGAATATCGGGATAAAAAGTATCCTATGTTTTAATCTAGGCTATTTACTATCTGTGTGCCAAACTTCAACCAAATCCATTCAGTAGTTTTTGCGTGATTGAGGAACAAACATCTAAACATCCAAACCCACAAACTTTCACATTTATAATATTAGTAGGAAGTAGGATTGCATAAAATGTGCTCAATGCAATGTAACGACGAAAGAACAACGACAAGAGCCAAAATCTAAGCAATCAACAATAGAACATTCTTAGTACGTTCAACGCTGAAGTCAGAATTTATAGTAGACTAGCGGCCGCCTGCGGTTTCACCCGCGTGGTTCCCGTTCCCGTAGGAATATCGGGATAAAAAGTATCCTAATCTAGGCTATCTACTATCTGTGTGCCAATTTTCAAGCAAATCCGTTCAGTAGTTTTTGCGTGATTGAGGAACAAACATCAAAACCCACAAACTTTCACATTTATAATATTATATAGTAGGATAATATAATATAATAATATAATAAGTAGGAAGTAGGATTTAGTTCCCGTAGTTAGCTCTTGTAGTAGAACTACCAACTGATAAATCTATGCGGTGATAAAAAAGTTGGGAGGTTTCCATTTTGTTAGAAATCAATCAACTTTATTACATAGTGTAACGATTATCGTGTATTTTTTCGACATCTTGGATACAAAAATATTTTGAATAACAGAGGTATTAACTTACTTAAGTTTTATATTCACTCACTGATCAGTGATCATCGAAAAACTTTAGAGTAAGTGTTCACTGATCACTGTACTCTAAAGTTTTTCGAATTAAGCTTTTCAGCAGATATTATCACTCCGATTTTTCTACGTTAAGCGTAAGTAGCAGTTAGCTACGACTTAACAGGTCATCGGTTACGTATTATTTATTATAAGTTTATATAAAATCTTCTAAATAAGTTGACTAACAAGCTCTTCGATGAGGTTATTAAGAAAATATAAAATATATTCATCATTTTTAAATCTTAATTTAGTAAAAACATCAATAATAGCTCTACAATCTCTACATCATCCTATAGAATAGAATAAAGTTTTTTTTATTACGCGCTTTCAATTACTAAGTTATATATGGAAGTTGTCCCGATATAGTTGACTTTATGACATAATAATGAGATAGTAAATCAATATTTTAATCATTCCCTTAACAAGAACTATGAAATTTAATGTATCCGTTACTCGGTAGAGTCAGATCTAATTAATTTAACGAATAAATCAAATTGTAGACAGCGTTATCGAACTTTATGAGTCCGCAGTCCTAATTGGTCAACGCATCCTTTGATGACTGATCCTATTTTAGGACTAATTAGTTGAAATTGTCTGACGCGACTTTATAATATAAAGTTTTGCTAATATGTGACATTAAAAAAAGTACCTTTCATCATTAAGCCCCACGACACCCATGACTGCTGGATATATCTCCACGATCACCAGTCAGTACTTGGCCTTCTCTGATGTTAAGTGGCCAAAAGGCATAAGTGGATGCGCACTACAACAATACGAAATTGTTGTTATCGCGTCAGACTTTGGTAAGATGGAAGATGGACATGGATGCCGTTATTGGCATTAAGCAAAATAGATAATTTATTACTGTTAACTTGTAAGTGCTGTGGATTTTGTGATAATAAATAAAAAAGACACATAAGTGCAATCCCTAAATCATGTGAGCTTGAGCGCACGATTTGCTTCGACGTTTGCTGTTCATTATTGCAAGCTTTCATATTTTTTTTGTTATTATGAACCTAATTTAGGTACTGCAAAGTGGGTACATGTTTAATTGAGGCAAAATGATCAATTTATCTCCGCCCGACTTCCGAAAAAAGAAAGTTTAATGTACAAATTTATTACAATTACAATTCATTACAACTCCATAAAAAATAATATTAACCTTGCTACGATAGATTTTTTTCATTTGTTTTATCTTTAGAATAATAACACCTAGAACGACAGTACCCTACAAAAGCGCACTGTCAAAAGTGAGGCAACTAAAATTAAGCCACAACGGCTCAGTTTTCAGATTATTATCCTTCATACAGTACCTAATCGTACCTATAAATAAAAAACAGTTTTAATTTTCCTTCATTTAGGGAATTAATTACGATTTTATTGGGTTTTAGTTACGACTGTTAGTGTACGTATGTAGGATATAAATAATGGCTCAGTTTTAGTTGCCTCACTTTACATACGAGGACTCGGCTTCTATAACTTTGTAGGCTAAGTAGGTACTACCTACTTTATACACCGTTAATTTTTAAGTATAAGTATCTAAAAAATAATCTAAAAAGGGGATTTCAGACCACGTGAATGAACAACTTTTACTATGGGGCCAACCACGTAATCGTGAAAAAAAATCAGCTGTTCCATACATTATAGTCAAGTCGATGTTGTACTTTTCTATGGAACAGCTGATTTTTTTTCGAGATTCCGAGGTTGGCCCCATAGTAAAAGTTGTTCATTCACGTTGTCTAAATCTCCACTTCATTTTTAGATATATTTAAAAATTAACGGTGTAGTGTTTCTTAAGTAAAACTATAGGCTTCTCGCATTAGCCATGTGTGGTGTGGTGCGTGACAAAGCCAGGCGCGACTTCCCTACGCCGCCGCCGCCGCCGCCAGTGAAAGCGTCCGTCGCGGCACAAATCGCAAATTATCCTTGCTTCTCTCGAAGCTTGTGAGACTGACGGCTTCGAGGCAGAAGAGGCAGCGTGAGCGTTTATAGTTTTGTCCCTACTGGCACAGAATAGATAATAGTACTAACGTACAGAAGTTGCACTCCGCAAAATCGTTTAAATAAATTGCGACTCTTGCTCCGACACAATAAGGTGCAATTCAGGCCGCACAGCGTTCCATTCGCTCCAAAACATTCACTTAGTAGTTGCCTCTCTTTCTATCGCGTAGGTCTTATCTTTTTTGATGTATGAAATTTGTCCTCTCAGAGGACGCCGAGCGGTTCAGACTCACGCGCGGAGTGACAGAGCCCTGCTACTGGGCAATTCTACCGTAGAACTAATGAGACTTTTTTCTCATTAGTGCTACCACAAAGTACTCGTAGCACTAATGTTCCCATTGAACCGTAAACTAATGAGACTTTTTTCTCATTAGTGCTACCACAAAGTACTCGTAGCACTAATGTTCCCATTGAACCGTAGAACTAATGAGACTTTTTTCTCATTAGTGCTACCACAAAGTATTCGTAGCACTAATGTTCCCATTGAACCGTAGAACTAATGAGACTTTTTTATTATTAGTGCTACCACAAAGTACTCGTAGCACAAATGGGAAATACGTCTCATTAGTTCTACGGTAGAACTGCCCGGTAGAACAAGTGGAAAGACAACTTTTTATAAGCTTATCACTAGTACATTTACGTTTGTGTCCAGTCTGATTTTGTCTATATTTTATTAAAAGATACATACATGCCCATGGGGAAACACACTTGTAGGGATAAACTAAGGACTTATATTGAATCTCCCAGCCCCGCAATATTCCTCAGCTAGTCTATGTTTGGCCTCAACTCGAAGGCGACGATCAGCTCGCCGATTCCGAAGAGCGCGGTTGCCGCCGAATGGTTTTCTCGCTCTAAATGAACGAGGTTTCCCAGTGACATATACCTACAGGTAATGCTTTTGTCAAAAAAAAAAATGAAAGAGTTTTACTTAATTTTAAACGGAATATTTATTTTGTCACTAAAATAATAAATAATAATTAGTTAAAGGAAGCGTTTTTAACTCGCTAAAGGTGATACCTTGTAGCACTTCGATCAAATGTAAAAAACATATAGTTGGAACAGTGGAACAGAGTGTGAATGACAGATCGTGAGGTTGGTAGCCACGCGTTTCATAGAAAATGTTGGCATCGCGTTTCAAGAAAATGTGCTCGCCCAATCTTCATATTACATGCGATTTCTCACTATTATTGAATCTCATTGGCCCATTCGCTGAACAAATCATTAAATCTACTCTATCTTTTTAACCGACTTCAGCAAAAGGAGGAGGTTCTCAATTCGATTGTATGTTTTTTTTTTTTTTTTTTTTTTTTTTTATCGTTGTTCGCGCGTATCTTCGACATTTATGAACCGATTTAGATAATTCTTTTTTTGTTCGATTGAGTTTTCTTGCGAGATGGTCCCATTTATTTTTTTTTCAAATCGGTTCAGTAGTTTACAAGTAATCCTGAAAATACTATGATATTAATCAACTAACTTGACAATTTTGTTATTTATGAACCGAATTAGATGATTGTTTTTGTTGGGGAAGGGATACCTTTGTGTAGTCTTTTTAACCGACTTCAAAAAAAGGAGGTATTCAGTTAGTATGTATGTATGTTTCTCCGCGATTATCTCACGTTTGGCTGAGCCGATTTTTCTACCTAAATAATATACCTGCACTACCTAATACAGAAGGTACTTACACTAAAAATAAAAAAATAAGAAAAATGTTTAAAAACAAAAAAACCGACTTCAAAAAACCTGCCTCTAAAAAGCAAGAAATAATATACAAATCATTAGATACGCATTATCATTGTTATAATAAAACACGTCAATTGAAGTCGGGTGGGGCTTTTAGAATAAAAAAGGAATATGTACTCCAGCCCCACCCGACTTTAATAGACGTGTTTTATTATAACAATGATAATGCGTATCTAATGATTTGTATATTATTTCTTGCTTTTTAGAGGCAGGTTTTTTTAGAGTTTTGAGTTTATCAATAGAGAAAAAACGATATCAATATAGATTTCGATAATGTCGTAGGTACGACAAAATAATCACATACTTACTTATTTAATTTTGTTATTGATCGAGCTATTTTGTTCCATTTATCCTTTAGGTTATAGAAAAGAAAATAAAAAATTATTTATTACAACAGTTTGTACACAAGTAATACAATCGGTTCTAACAAAGAAAGACAAGACAGTTAAGCCTAACGACAGCTTTAAACAGTAACTTAGCGATATTGCATTTCTCTAAATCCTTTGTCCCTTTCTGTTGGTCCAAGTGCGAATAGGATAGATAATGGAATAAGCATTGGTTATGGGCTAGGAAGTCCTGTCTAGGTCCATTTGCGGATGTCTACTAGTCGCTATGGCGAGCACGTCCCTGGCGACTCGAACTTGGTTCGAGTCTTCTCGGCGGCGCCATATTTGTCAACGTTTCGAGAATGTGTGGGAAATGAAAAAATACCCTTTGTGGTACTTATTCAACAAAACTTAGTGGAGACGGTAAAGGAATAATAAACTGTAAGCATCTTATAAAAAGTTTCTGTAAAACCAGCCACATCATAAATGAAGATATTTATTTACTCTTGTAACATCAGCTGACAAGAACAGAACATTAAATTCATGACAATCAAAGAGATTTCATTTCGAATGTCGAACTTCATTATGCAAAATAGGTAAGTAACCAACCGAAGGTTTTACTCGAATGAAAAAAAAAAATTTACGAAATAGGTTTGTTACTTTTGAACTATTTGCCCTTGTTGTTACTTTTGAACAGCATTTGAATCTTTACCCACTTTATCCAAATTACTCACTAATAAAATCATCTGTTAACTCTACTCAAAGTTTCTTAAAAGTTTTACCATTCCATTGTAGCTATTTTTACTTATTTCACAAAAGACTCAATTCGCAAAGTTTGGAGTTAAAGGATACTAACTGAGAGTTGGTGAGGACATTAAACTTATAGGAGGGTTTCTTAGAAATCCAGTAATAAAAGTTTCTGAAAAAGCTGATCATCGACATGATATTTGGGACTTTATTCACAAGTCAGAAAGCTGCAAGTCATTTGATAGTTGTTTGAGATATGTCGTTTTACTACAAGTTATGGGTAAGAATGGCGTATAAAATAAAAGGATCAATTACGCACTATAGTCGTCGGTTGAGTGATACAGGCTTATTTATGCCAACTAAAGTGAAATGCATTACAATTTACAAGATATGGTACGCAGATACGCAGTCAATTGAACTATTGGCGTTATTCTACTATTGGGAAAGACTATTTATTGAAAATACTTTAAAAGTTTTCTTTTTGATATTGTGCCGTCACAAAATAAACCGACAAGATTATATGCCTGGAAGTATATAGTTGTACTATTTACTTTTGTTGATATCGCTAATAAGTATACCAAGGTACAAAGATCATTCTGTGCCAAGATTTCAGATTTATGTATTGATATTCGAAATATTCCTGGTAAAATACTTAGGAAGGCTACTTGAGTTAGGAGTCTGAAATATTACGTTTGTTAAAACAAGTTTACCTTCATTCAAAGTCAAATACCTAAGCTTTATCCAAATAAACTTAAATATTAAGTACTTTTGAATCGTCTATATTTTCCTACCACCCGTTCCAGACTTTTTTAGCTGACAAGAAGAACGGGCGCAAGAAACTTATCAGCTGTAACAGCTATAAGTAAAGTAACGATATTTACAAACTTGAATATTGAACAACTGTCAACTGTCAATAGTGGGCGTCGTGCGGCTGACAATGATGACGATCATGAGAAGAACTATTTCTTACTATTTAACATTGAAGTTCAAAGGGCATTTTTACGAAAATAAATAACACAGCCAGTTCCAAAGGCAACGAGCAAAACGGACGGCCAAAATAGGACGCCTATCTCCGGTGGCCCTTCATAATCGTGTGAACATATTCGTCCCCGCCATTTGGCGCATCCGTCACATAATAACGCTATGGACAGCTCTGTGACAACCCTGGGATAATAGTTAGGAGCTAGGGTTACTGAACTAAAACAATTTGGGAAGATTGAATTTTTATCTCGCGACAAAACTGACTATTGAAACTGATTATTTGAAATAGTTTCGTATTTAATCGCCTCTGTAGAATAGTGTAGAATCAATGACATTAAGTAATTGTATGAAAAACTGAGCATGGTACGCCCTATTCAAGCTTAAAAACAGCACATCAACGTTTAACTCGTAACGCTATTGCATGTAAATTGGATTATGAAAGGAAACGTCCCATTACATTACAGGATCTGACTTCCGGAATTGTTGATAAGTTTCTCATCGCATCGCTTATATGATAATATATAAATATCATGAAACATAGCTCATGAAACTCACAAATAAGATTAAACAATGTTTCAATTTCTGGCTTCAAAATTGTTAAAACACCAATATCCTCTTGTTTACTTTTGTACTTGTAGGTTACCAATCTTATTTCTCTCCAAACTATAAATCTTTATTGTACAAATACATAGAATAAGGTACAAATGGCGGACTTAATGCTAATAGCATATACAAGGTGTTTGGTAAAAGCCTTGTAAAGCCGAATATGGTAGATAGGGACCATCAAACTGAACAGAACAACTATGGGACCAATTCTGAAATCGCGAAAAAAAATATCAGCTGTTTCATACAAAAAATATGATTATGATTATATATGATTAGATCCTATAAATATTATTTGACATAATCAATAATTGACATAAAATACATAACTTATAACGTATCTCTTCACCTAAACGTACCTAGGGAATAGGGATTATAAATAAAATCTTTAAATGCGACCACCACCAGTTATAACTGGTAGGTTAGGTTAGGTTATCGTTTTGACCACTCGCAGCGGAGCTCCATAATGCTTGCATGCATGTTGCATGCTGAATGCCTGCTTGCATGCTGCATGCCTGCCTGCATGCTGCTTGCTTGCTTGCATGCTGCTTGCTTGCTTGCATGCTGCATGCTGCTTGCCTGCTTGTATGATCCATGCCTGCTTGCATGTAGAATGCTTGCCAGGGGGTGCTGGCCCCCCTGTTCGGGGGGGTCGGGGGGCCTCAGGCCCCAAGTATAAAGAAAAACTTTTAACGCACTTACCAGTAGGTTAGGTTAGGTTAGTGTTTTGACCACTCGCAGCGGAGCGAGCGAAGCGAGCGGAGCTCCCTAATGCTTGCGTGCATGTTGCATGCTGCATGCATGTTGCATGCTGCATGACTGATTGCTTGCTGCTTGCATGCTGCATGCCTGCTTGCATGCTGCATGCCTGGCTTGCATGCTGCATGCCTGCTTGCATGCTGGGTGCCTGCTGCATGCAATTGCAATTGCATGCTTACCTACTCATTATATTTCAAAATGTATTATTAAAAAGCTAATTATAATTTTATAAATCAAATATATAAATAAATATATTTTATAAATAAATATATATCTACTCATAAGGAAGGCTTGTGCCCCAGCAGTGGGGACATTCAATATGGCTGATGGACAAATCAAATATGAGTAAACAATTTTATTTTAGTTCCATAATTTTGTCGTTTTAAATTGAGATTCAATGCCAAAGCTCTCAAAAATTCTCTATTAGTTTAATAAATAAATTATCTTGATTGGTCAAATTCTTATCAATTCTTTATAAGGCTATATATCTGCTTTATTCATATTTGAAAAAAAACTTAGTCTCAAGTTCGTCGTCATCAATCAACAATGTTTGCCGAGGCGCGTGCAGCACTTCACTCGCGTCATATATTTATATCCATCGTCCCCCGAATATTTGCCCACTATTGTGGAAAGTGTGAGAACTACACACAATCGTTTTCGGTATAATCCGTAATTATACTTCAGATTCGTCCTTGATATTAGTATATTAACACATGTAGTACCGCTTTTGCATGTATCACCACTTAGCACGTTATTTTAAAGTAATAACCTAAAAAACCTGAAAAGAGAAGGTTTTTGACTTAAAATTGACAGATATTTTGACATTTCCGGTCAGAGTTCTCCTCGTCATCACTAGCCGCCAACCACTTCATTCGTTTTTCGTGCTTCGCCACGGACGCACGTATACAGTCTCAATGTGAGACTTCTTTAGAATTTTTACAGTGAAAATTAAATTTTATTTAAAATGCTTCGTGAAGAAAGGAAAAAGTTTTCAAGGCTGAAGAGGACAAGAAGAAGAAGAAGTCAAGATGGAGGAACACTATTCAATGCCGTTTACTTGGTTAAACCTGCTTACCTTTATGAATGCGTAACTGCCACACTGGGCTTTTACCATTATTTTAATTATTTGTCTGATGCGAACTTACCATACCGGGTATTTTCTGTCAATTTATTTATTTATCTGATGCGAACTTACCATACTGGGTACTTTCTGTCAGTTTATTTATTTGTCTGATGCGAATTTACCATACTGGGTACTTTCTGTCAAAGCATTGTGTCTAATAAGACATCAACTAAATATCTATTGCACTCGAGATAGTCATACTGGACTATTTCACCGCATAGATAGGTTAGACAACGCAACTGCAACAACTACACCAACTCAAAGTGCCGTTGACGACGCGGCATTGTAAAAAGCAGACTACCCTCAAAGGTTGCCACGTTGGAACCGATGCCGAGCACCAATCGGGTGACTCCGTCGTCCGCTGAATCCACTGCCATCCACCTTCCAGGCAGGCGGCCGCTGCACTGTAGCTGCAACAGCAGCCATGACAAGAGCGTTGTTCATCAGGTATGAGTTTTGATATCATCATATCATGATATTCTTGGTGTTGAGTTGAGTTAGTCTCAACGGTATAATACGAGTACCATCGGTACTAAGATAAATTTATAGTAATCTAGTAAAACTGACAGAGCTAGCTATAAATGCTAAAACTTAAGAACTTAATGGATATTGAGTTGTACAGCAACTAGTTCATACCTGATATTTCACACCTTTTATGTAAAATAGCTTAGCTGCTGAAACAGCTAGCTGCTGGCATGCTGATAGAAATTTCAATGAAATAAAAATGGATTAACAGAATCCTTACATTATACTATCTATAAATGCATAAATCATAATTGCAGTTAATGTTTGTTGGTATACAGTAACATTTGCCTAAACTAGGACACCTTGTATTTCAGGCGGGTAGACCTAACATGTTGAAAAACCTGTTAATCTCTAACTAACTATTTAGTATGTTTTTTTTCCTAAGCTTTGCCCTTGTGCAAATTATCTCTATTACTTTTCAAATTTGATTTTTGTGAGTGTGTACAAAATGATGTTTCTGAAGTGATTTTTTTTTAGCTACAAGTATCACTTATGTTTAAGGCGTAGTATTATGTAATCTGTGGTTAAGACAGCTTTCCAATACAAAACTAATAAATCTTTTTTGTGACAGTATTTCGCATTTTTTACATTATTACATTATGGCATACCGACGTTCGGTTATACCGTACACGGTCAACTCTAGTGTAGCTGAGGCTTTTCGCTTAAACGGCCACCGACAGTTCAGTCGAATATGAATGATGCATTGGCCACAGGCCTGATGTGAACGATATGGATCAACAAAAAAAAAAAGTGTAAGTAAATCGGGCGCAGTACTCAATTAAACATTTTTAAAACTGATTTATATATTTATTTAACTTAAAAGCGACAAACAAAAGACGTAGGCAGGTATGCAACATGCTTCATCTCCGACGGCAAACGAACAGCGAGACGCGGCGAGGAAGCTCCATCAGCGATTTGTTTCGTCAGTCACATCACAGCAGACTCGCAGACGGGCGTTACGGCCCATCCAAACAGTTGCCGATGATGCATTCAAATTAGGATATTGTATTCGTGAGGGTGCATGTTGGTGTAGCATTTGTCTGTATTCAGCGAATACAGGCAGTGGTCGCCAACTACAGGCGCAAAGGTCGACTCAATCGCTGGGGCCGGTAATCGTCAATGTGTGGAAGTACTTACCATTTAGCCGCGCTACGCAGGGCACCTAGATTACTATTATATTTTTTCTTATATTTTTTATGAGTGTATCTGTTTAATGATTCACTTTTATACCATCTCCAGAGATATATTATAGTCTACCATTAATATGACTAAAATTCGGGCAGTTATAATACATATAAATAATAGTTTTGTTCCATTTTGTTGAAGGTTCAACAGAATGTGATCTATGTTCAAATAAAATAAAATTAATAAAAATAAGAAACAGGTTGTCATATCAGCCCCCCTACTATGATTGTCAAAAGTAATATCTAAGCGATGTTGTGATTGAGATGGCGCTATACGCGATGTATAGCTCTGTCCCTGTAACAACATTACTTTCAGGTTATTATAAGAGCTCAGAGTATGGCCCCAGGTTAAGTTAAGAACTGTTTAAAAGTTAACTTAGCTTTTAGAAAAATTTACGTACTATAAGTACGTAAAAATAATAATATCACAATTAAAAAATGCTTATTGTTTTTAAAAACACAGTCTAGAGATCCCATCACCTATAAGGTTTTAATATTGATAAGGAAAGTAATAGAAATACACGATTAAAAAATCTTAACTTTTGGGCATTGTAGTGCCCATACTTTTATTACAAAACTACCGCCACCAGCTATGACGTTTTTTAAACAGCATGAATCCCCTGTTATTGGACAATATTTACTATAATGGACTCAGAATTGAAGTTCATCTTTTTATACATATACAATGTTTTTCTTTTTTAATATACAGCTACCGTCACAACTTTCCATTATATTACAAATGTAATGGCAATGGTCTTCACAAGACAAACGTTCACAAAACTACAAAAATCACTTATTTATGACCTTTTTATGAATTGATTAAACTGGTAGATACCGGTATGTCATCGTATTATTTTACTTAGTATAATGTCATCGATACTTACACCGAATCAGAGACTACATAATTGTAGACATATTTTCTTATGTGCCTTTTAACAACGGGGTGGACTAGGGGTCACTAGTGGTCACACCAGGAATAAAATTGCAAAATAATTGCATATCAATTATCTATAACATGCAGCACATGATATTTTCATTGCAATTTTTTCTTATGGTATTCAGTGCGGGGTGTTAAGTTTTCTAGATTTATTTTGATGCTAAATAAAAATTATTCAATTCATTAATTTAAAAAACTTATCACCAGTTTTGTCTTTTTTTTCCAGATTGAGATTGAGTAAATTCGAATGAAAGTGGAATTAGGCAGTAGAAATAAAATGTAGTAGATTATATTTTTATTCTTTCTATTTCTAGCATTTGGATCCCAAAAACATTTATTTTATCATTTGAGATTTTAGCATTCACAATGCTATTTTGGTTAAGTATTATACAAAGTCAATTCTGACACTAAGCTACTTATTATTTTAATTGTTTTCCACCAGTTTCTTAGGCTAGAGGTGTAACGATTGTGCCATCATGATCGTCACAATCTTGACTTGAGCCTTGGTTTGGTACCTCTTATTCACATATATGGTACTCCTTTGTATCTCTTATTCTAATATAAAATATTAACATCCTATAACTTTCAATTTCAGAGACTGAAATTAATCGCACAAATAAATTGGTTTTAACAACATTATCAAGGTGGTATTATTTTACAGGTTACACATATTATTTATGTTATTATTGAAGCTGCTGTCTGCTAATGCTATCAGGAAGTACAGAGATTGGTAACAGAAACGGTTCGATTATTTAACAATAATATTAACAGAATAAACTCATTTTTTTTACAGAAGTGTATAACACAAATTATCAGTATTACATAATATTGCGTTCATTATTAAATAGACAAAATTGAGCTAATTTCAAGGTTTGGTAAAGAATCTAACTACGCCTTTGCGTAGACTTCATTGTTCAAATACAATGTATATCTTAGGGCTGATTTTTCAATGCCTAGATAAAATTTATTCGCTTGATAACGTATTAAACCGCCAAATTGAAAATGTTTGTCATTCGCTTATCTGTCAAATGTTTTAAATGCCATTTATTTTATTTGGTTAATTATTTAACTGACTGATATCTGTTATCTGAGGATTGAAAAATCAGCCCTTAGAATACTTAATTATTTTTATTAAATATTTTCCAATTCTCTTCTTTTTTCAACTTTTTTATCTTAAAAGTTTAAATTTGATTACCTTGTCTATTGCACAAAGAATGCAAACAATACAAAAAAAAAAAAAAATTACAAGAATGTATTATATTAAGTATAATAAACAGTTTATAATCACTTCTTATTTAGAAAGAAATTAAATTCATATATTATTATGACATGTAATGTAATTAATAGATTGTTGTAATAAAACATTTAATGATAGTGGAGTAGACTCGTGTCCAACCAATTTTAGCACTCGACGTCGCCGGGCAATACCTTTATAGCCCTAACGAAAAATGATATTATAGATGTTCTTGGTAATACGGCGGGATGGTCAATGACTCCACTATATTCGAAAAATATTAAAACATAATTAATATCATCGATAATAATAAAACTGAGTTTTCCAAACCAACCTTGCATATTTTTTTTTGTACCAACCATCTGTAGGTACTGTTTTTAATAATAATCATGTAAAACGTTCAGAATTATGTCAAATGGTATTCTTTTCTTTTTTAAATAAAAGACTAATACGCAAGAAATGATATTTCCATTTTCTTTATTATAATGCTTTCAACATCTACATGTGTTAATATACTAATATCAAGGACGAATCTGAAGTATAATTAATGATTAAACGAACTTACCTGTAAGTGAAGTTCTATCATTATTATACGAAGGATTCGTCCGAAGATATTAGTATAGAATCCCACCCTCCCTACTCATTATTGTAAATTACAATAACTATCTACCCACTGAAGAAAATGAGGAAATATCATAGGATTTGGACTTTAAACTAAATGAAGTGGTTGGCGGCTAGTGATGACGAGGAGAACTCTGACCGGAAATGTCAAAATATCTGTCAATTTTAAGTCAAAAACCTTCTCTTTTCAGGTTTTTTAGGTTATTACTTTAAAATAACGTGCTAAGTGGTGATACATGCAAAAGCGGTACTACATGTGTTAATATACTAATATCTTCGGACGAATCCTTCGTATAATAATGATAGAACTTCACTTACAGGTAAGTTCGTTTAATCATTAAATATAGGCGTAGCGTATCGTTTCGTTGCGTTCCGTTTCAAGCATTATATTATAAGTGTGTATTAGGAGTATAATATCTCTTACGTGAATGAGCAAATTTTGATGAACAAATAAAACTATTTCGTTGGATTCTGTAGCAGTACAGTTCTGAAAAGTGAATACGGCAATAGGACAACATTATTTTAGTTTGTGCTGCTTCAAAATTATTTATAGCCGGATTTCTATTCAAATATTTAGTTTTGAAAACTAAAATAGAGAGTACTTTATATCAAAGGAAGGTGGAAAATGTAATAAATCTTGTTACTATAATTCAGATCGACAACAATCAATAACCTATTATTTGTCAGATATCAATCAAATATTATTTGTTTACTTAACCTAGAAGAACCTGCACTTAAGACATTTCACAAATCGCCAGCCCTAACTAGAGCGTCACAACACAAACGAGCGGGCGTCAGGGCTGACACACGCGATTTGTCCGACAAGGGCTGCGTCCGCGTCCGGTCGGCAATTGTCACATTTGTCACCCCAATGACTGCTCGAGACGGTCTGTGACATGCCTTATATGTATTCGGCAAGCTCAGTCACACACACAAGTAACGAACTTTGTATGATATGGCTTTAGTTAGATTTGAGTAGGTATACCTATGTCAGTTTTCTCAGAAGGAACGAATTATGTTATCAAAACACAATAATGGTTATTGAATTCACAATGCTATTTTTATATAAAGATAGGTAATTAAAATATTAGAAAAAATACTAGATAAAATCGACCAGGCAGCGACTCGTTATCATAATTATAATATAATAATTATATTCAGTGCATTGGGCCGGAATCCCAAGGGTGCATGCGGGTTCGAGTCCCGCTGAGGTGCTACGGGTGAGTCGATTTTTTCTAATATTTTAATTATCTAACAATAATGGTTTTTAAATAACATAATTATATGTATTTCAAAACATTTTATAAATTTCATAATTTTCTTTTAAGTATTCAAGTCTTATTTTCTTTACTATCTCTCTAGCCCGATAAAAGAAATTAATTTAACTATTGTTTTCTACCTATAACATTCCCAAATTATATCGATATAATAATCGTGGTGAGTGAGAGCCATAAATTCGGCGAAACATTAATTAATAGTTACCTATTAAGGTAACTTACATGAAGTAAGTTTAATGCCCGCTCTACACGGGCTTTAAATGTTCAATGATAGACAAATGACAGACTTGTAATCTGTCTACGCCATTCAACCCTTTGAGGTCATTGAGATTTTGAAATTAGACAATAGAAAGGCAGGTTCGATCCCCGGGCTGGGTCAATAAAATTGAGAAAACGATTTTTTCTTGCTTCTGATTTCCATAACATAAGTGCTTTAGCTATACTTACTTTGGAATCAGAGCAATGTTTGTGATGTTGTCTACTATTTAAAAAAGGTATAGGTAAGTATAAATACTTAAAAAGAGAACTAAAAAAAATAAGCTGTTTACAACAAACAAGAAAATTTCTAGATACTTACCTAAATATGTTAAACATTTGTGCATAATAAGATCAACTAAATATGTCCATCAGCCATTTTTGATGTCCCCACTGCTGGGGCACAGGCCTTCCTTATGGGTGGTAAGGAGAATGGGCTATAAACCACCACGCGGGCCCAATGCGGATTGGTGGGTGTTAACGACTGCAAATGCAGCCGGGACCAACGGCTTAACGTGCCTTCCGAAGCACGGAGGAGCTCGAGATAATAATTTTTTGGTCACTCATCCCATGACCGACCCTTGTGAACGTTGCTTAACTTCCGCAATCGCTGGGCCAGGCACTAAACCACTGCGCCACCGAGCTCCTGCCAACTAAATATACGCACAAATAATTATTTTTAATGACGAAGCTTCGATAGCACCGCCCCGTAATAAGACAAAATAGGATTACTGTCTGCCTTCCGAGGTATTTGCAATTTTCAGTCACAAAAACTATCAAAAAGTATGATAGTACCGTCTACTTCCAAGACACCTATTAGCAATTTTCAGTTACAAAAACTATCTAAAAAATTAAATGGGACTATACGCCCCAATAAGCAAGCACTATAGCGCAGACTTACCTATTCAGGCGATATTCGCTTCGATTAATTCGTGTCTGGCTTACGCAAGCAACTTACCTGAAACAAGATAAATTATTTTTTAACACAATATTGTCTAAAGAAAATCTTAAAAACTAACACAGCATTAATAAACAAATGAGGTTACACTTGTAAAATACCTGCAATTTTTCAGTTTTAGTTTTAAGTAAGTATGTAACATCAGTTCGCGCATTAGATTTGTTTATTTTATTGGAAAACCAACAATAGTACAATAGGCTACACTATGTTAAACAGTAAGCCAATTACAGGTTTTCACTTATAGCAATAAATTAATACAATAGGGGTGTGAACAATATGTATGTATTTATGTAGATATTTGCCAAACCAACCCCTTACGTTGATCGGGTTAGTAAGAATTCAAAAAAAATTAAAACAAGTTCGTTGAATAACATTAAAATTTATTTATGTGTAACATACTCATAAACATGTCGCACCGAAGCGCCCTTATCAATTCCCTGTCGCATCATGACATAGCCAATGCGTCCAGGATATCTGTCATACTGTGAAAACAACATTAACATAATGGCATTCAGCGAATCTAGATAAGTCTATTGAAAGTTATGCTGTTTTGATGTATTCAGAGATGCAAATAGAAGTACAATTTACACCGCTCCCTGGCACTGGTTACGGCGAGGGGTACCATGATTGACCGATCCCATAGAAAATGTAAGAATTCTTTTACAGAATACTGTGCGTCCATTTTTAAGGTTTTTGAGATTAGCTGAATTGAAAATGTTGAAAATAGAAAATCTCTGTATCGTTAGCAGTGCAATACGTTTGTGTTTTCTCCAAAAAACTCATGGCTCTCATCATTTAAGCATTTGGTTCTTTGACAAAAAGATAAAGCTCTTGAAATACTACCATAGACAATTAATTAAAAAAAAACAGAGTTTTGGACCCTCATCAACATCATTCTAGCCGTGCCCTTCTTTATTCATTGCGCGACTAACTGATTTTTGGATATTGATTTAATTAATTCTAAAGATCCCTTTCTTTACTGCTTAGCCGAATTTCGGATATGAAAGAGTGGTAACCCTGGAATCAAATGAAACCTACTGACCTATGTGGCTGGTTTTCATTAGTCGGGTCATAAGTTTATTGGGTAGGTACCCTACTGTTACAAAATAATTTTATTATTATTAATTGACAGGCAAGCAGTTGAGACAACTGATAAGAGCCTGTATCCAGTTATATCATGAGTCGAGTTTATCTATCATTGGTTTTTAAATATTTGTCCAATCTATTCTTAAACTGATTCGTATTCAGTCCCCCTAGCCAAAGTAACATTGCAAATTTTCGTTATCACTTCGCTTTCGAAACATGTGTGGATTTGACGTTTTAAAATTCGATTGTTAACGAAGCCTTATGTCAATCCCATACATGTTGCGAAAGCGAAGCGATAACGAAGATTTGCCAATGTTACTTTGGCTAGGCCCTCTGTGCAGATATCACTTCTTCTGGCAACTTGTTCCAAGTTTCAACTACTCTATTATTAAATAAATTTTTATGTGGATTGTTTCCTGATAGTGCCTTTGATAATTTCAGATGATGGTCTGAGTAGGTGTATGTTTCGTGAGTACTGGAATAAAATAATTGAATAATTTAACCCTGGCTTGGTTGGTTTGATAGTGTGGCCAGCCTATACCCTCGGCGCAGCGACCAGCCCAGTGGGGGAACCAGTCTAGATACGCGAGCCGGCTGATCTGAAAATTATTCACGCTTTCCTACTGGCTCAATTTCTGAACAATGTTGTGGAGAAATTTAGAGTTATTTGTCACTAGCTCTTGCTTCGAGCTAAATAAATTGTGATCCATAAGGAAAGTGTTGTTTTACAGTACAGGTTTGTAATGAAAGCCGGGTAAGTTGGTCACATTTACATGACACTGACTCGAGGTTCTATTTAAAACGTGGTATTGTATTTTCACTGCTTGTGTCTTTATCCAAGGCCATTATCACAATTTATAATTTTCAAATTATTTTAAATATCGATACAATAAGTTAAGTAGTTACTCAATACTTTAGGACGATTCCTTGAGCTAACGTGGTTAAAATTAATTAGCACTAAAAATCTCATTTTATCGAATTGGTCGAATATCCACATCGCATCAAAGCCTTTTTCATGAAAACAATTAATGGATACATGCTGTTTATTCACCCATTAAATGCACTTTATTACTAACACTACATTATAACTTATAATTAAATACATTAAGTGCAAATGTTTTATCCCAAATCAGAATTTTATACATAATTAAAACCATACTGAACTATCTTTCTAATTTACGATTACTACAACAGCATCCTATTGATATTCATGACCATCATCAAAACGCAGTCAAATCGAAAATGCCCAATCAATTTAAATTTTCACGCAATAAAAATATAATGTGACAATTTTTATTATCGTTTCGAAACATGTCGTATTTTTTGTAACCGTTTGGAGCGTGATAACATTGAAGAAAGTATCACTTTTCAATGTTCATATAAATACCTAATCAAAATGAAATTACAAGGTGTTATAGCTTGTGGTGTGACCACATTTTATGGAATCTGAGACGGGTCCTATGAGTGTCGACGGTGTTATTTTTTGTGATGGTATCCATTTCAACAATATGTGATGATAACTCTAATACATCGTTCACACGAACATATATTGGTTAAACTCAAATAATATTATGTGGTACAATGAAAGAAATTAAACTTCATTACAATGAAATTAGTAAGATATACGCAATACTCTCATGGCATTTAATTTAATTGGCAAAATATGCGTAGAGGAAGGCAATTTAAAAACATCTTTGTTCAAAATATGAACGTGGTGATGAAAGTGATGAATATAACTTTTGTGGGGTATTTCCTTATTTAGATACACTACACCCAGATACAGTAGCATTAAATTACTGTTATCTTACTGCATATACTACAGATTTCTTTTTAATTATCTCTTCTTAACTTTTCTTTAATTAAACAATGGCGATAGTGCCTGTCTGCACTACAATACAATAATTTTCTTTGCTTCGATATTTACCCCACTCTATCTAATCATCGATGATCAAAGTACTTATCTGGTACTAAATCATTACTTTATGTTGAATGAGTCTAAAAATACTTTTACCTTCATGTATCCAATGACTTTTTCATTCAGTAGTCCCAAGACTGATTTTTTAATCCATTTCCGTGAATAGTTTTCGAGCCGAATCACGCGCGACAGTAATGCTCACCAATTTTTCACGAAATTCGAAATGTGTCGGATGGAGCTTCTATAAAACAAATATTTCAGTGATGCTGCCGCTCCCTTATACACCGTTATTTTTAAGTATATCTAAAAATGAAAAGGGGATTTCAGACCAAACAACTTTTACTATGGGGCCAACCACGAAATCGCGAAAAAAAAATCAGCTGTTCCCAACGATATATCCATACATTATAGTCGAGTCGATGTTGTACTTTTCTACGGAACAGCTGATTTATTTTTCGCGATTTCGTGATTGGCCCCATAGTAAAAGTTGTTCATTCACATGGTCTGTATTTAACAAATTCGCACTTTGAAATTTAGAAAGGTTATAGGTACTTAATTATTTTATACTAAACGAGTCACAGTTGCTCGGTCGCTCTAATGCCAAATCAGTCACTTTCTACCAATTTAATATATTCAAAGCGTAGCATAATGTACGCTACAGGCATTCTGAAATCAATTTGTTCACCACACTTCCAAGTTCCAGTATAACACATTCAAAGCAAATACGTGTTATCAAATTCAAGTATCTGCAATATTGTGGTTGATATTAAACGGCGCCGGGTTACCAAGTTTTGGGTCACGTTCGACCGTACTCAACAAATACTTCTTTGTAAGTTCCCCGTTTAAACCGCACAAGATAAATTGATTTACTCACTTCCGCAAGAAGTATTAGTCACATTAGATGATGCTAAGAAAAGTTTAAGCCATAATGTTCGCTGGCATAAACGAATCCATGCAAATTAACTCCACTTTTCCAAGCAATTTGTGACAGTTTTCACATGTCTATTTCTTGAAGGGTTATTTAAAATATGATGTTACATAAAATATTTTTCACTACTTACGTGTGGAAAATGATTTGTTATATTTCACAAATAAGAAATACCTACCTACTTATTATTTAATTTTACAAAGAGCTGGCTAACGAAGTTTAACCAAAATAGTAGGAAAAACAAACTACTAACATACAACTGTATATAGGTAAGTATTATACCAAATAATAGGAAAAACAGACTAGATAGTAGGAGTTGTCATGAAACTATTACAAATCTTGTGAGATGAAACATCCAACTTAACAATGCTTTAAATTACAGTTAACATATAAATTATATTAATTAATTATATTTGTTAGAAATTATGTCATGCCCTGCGGTCACTTTCTAGTAAGCTGGAATCTAATTATCATTCTGTGAAATACAGTCATATACAGCTTATTAATAGGTAAATGCTTAAAGGTTTTTATAATTTCTTTGATATCTGTTTACTAAAGGTTGACTGGGAGAGTATGCTTTTAGCATTAAAGTCTGCCTTTTGTAACCTTTTTTTTAATATACAATAAAGGTTGTTAAGTTAATAAAATAAAATAATTAACTGTTATTATTTCTGTAAAAAATTATGTTGTGTTTTAATAAATAAATTGTAAATTGTATTATGAATAAAATAAAATAATTAACTATCCTAACTTGAATGAAGTTTATAAGTTGCGCTCATTTAAAACAAAGAAATTGTGCATTTAAAAAAATTGTCGTGTATTTTTCACAAATCAGTTTACAAAAACAGGAAACAGATTTTATGGGTCCAGTAATTAAGACACAGATTCCGAAATCAGAAAAAAATAGACAGAAATTATATGAAATCATTTGACAAAGTACCCAAGTAAAAACTTTATAAAAATGGTGACTGAACGTTCGTTAGTGCAACATTTTTGGGAAATACTATCAGCATAATTGAACGAAATAAACGCTTCAAAATACTTATTAAATTTTATGAGAAACACAACAACGTATCCATGAAAAGCGCGACGTCCATGTTTGTCGCAGAAACTGACTATACGAGAGAATATTAACATGTGAAACGAAACATCGTAAATTTTTATACCAGAGGGAACATGGCAGCATGACAGTGTCATCAGCCGCGTCGCACGTACGATGTCTCACGTCGAAGCATATACATTGGCATCCAAAAAAGATACGTAATAGTCATCGTATAGCGTTGCCATTGTGGCAGTTGCCGTGTTTTGTCAGTGAAATTATATCGTATAAATTATACCGTATATCAGCGAAAAATCGCAAAAATTGCCGTATTTCGATACAATTACGACACTCGAAAAAGAATAAGAACATTATTAAATTACCGTATCTTGTATAAATTGCAGGAAGTTCTGTATTATACCTGTACTGTAAGTACTACAGATAAGTTTTAAATTTAGTAAGAGTACTAGCATCTTTACTATGCATCGATTCAACAGCATTTTTCCGAACCTAAAGTTTTCCAATAATTAATCTTAAAATTTTAAAATCACAACTCACAAGTTTATTTTGCCTTACTCTCGTACAAAATTAACTGTTGCCCAGATAGGTACTAGTACCTAAGTACATGTTTTGTCTCAAATCAGAACTTTAAAAGTAAGAGACATAACATAACCCTGCTATAATAAGTTATGAGATAACTCAATTATCACTAACTACTGCGTAAGATTACACCATAATCCGTAGCACACCGAACGTTTGTTTTTCGGCATGACGTGACACGTTGCGTGTCAGTCATACAAAGAGGCGAAAACACGTCCCATTTGAAATATTCCTTTTGCATGCATCAGGTGCGCAAACGTGTATATATTATGGACATTTATTTCACTGTTCCTGATTCATGTCGTATTGTATCGAGAATGTGTATATTGATTCAAATGTAGGTGTTGGAGATATTGTTTTCATTGAAGTATAAAAATTCGCAACATTAGGGAAAGTTTAATTTAAATTTTAAGAGTAATTGATTCGCACAGGGCATAAGTCCAACACAGTTTAAAATTAAACTTTGATAAACGGAACGTTCCATACTCATACATAGCGGAAACAAATTATGCAAAAATCTCGAACATCAAACTATAAGTACAGTTAGTGCAGTGGGTACAAATAGTTTTATTCTGGCCTTTTTTCACTCAATTTCCCAAAGTAAATTTATTTTACTTATTTTTTTTAATGTAGAATGTGAGTATGTTAACGATTTTTATTAAAGTTTTGATAAAAAAAACAATTATTTTAAAAGTTATTAGTATAATAGCAGATGAAAAGAAGTATTACGAAGAAACTCTTAAAGAAGACAAGCTTTTAAAGCTAAGTAGTTATCGTATTTTCTTAGCATGAGGTTGTCAATCTTTATTATAATTGGTTTATAACTTGGGTTTAGTTAAAGAATGCTGAAAGTATGATAGCTCGATAATAAAGTAGAGTATTTTTAAGGCAAATACAAAATGACAAAACTATCAAATACTTATAACGAATCAGATAACCTGGGGGTCAAGTCTGCTAATGTTATCGTCAAAATCGTAGTTCAATGGTGTTTCAGTGGTATTGCTTTTTGACTCAGTTCTTGTTTCTTAAAACTCAAAATCGAGACACAATGTGTTTCCGTTTTGGGTTTAAGAAACATAATGTGTTTCGGTTTTAGGTTTAAGAATCAAGAACTGTGTCAAAAAGCATTATCATTGAAACACCATTGAACCACGATTTTGACGATAACATTAGCAGACTTGACCCGTTATGCGTTTATGGAAACTCGGAAAAATAAACATCAACTTGAAAAAAATAAGGCAAATAGAAAACCTAATATCCGGTGTTCGCAAGGTTCGCAAGTTATGCACGGAGATAAGATATTATATCAATCACTTAGTACTTAAACCTAGTTATAAGTGACATAACTCATAATAATATTACTATCTGGAAATAATGATATATCCGAGTTCCTAGCATCTAACGAGTGTTCTGTTTCAATTTAATGCGGCGCGTATCATAAATAAAATATATTTGTGTAAGTAAACATTTTCCTTTATTGTATTTTGATTAACTATTTTTAACTTACGTGCTAAGTTGTGCAATTTCTAATAGGCTTGTTTCCATTAAGAATAAATATAATGGATAGGGGTTTATAATGATTAATTATATTATGGAGAAAATAACAAACAATTTTAATTATTAAAAGCGTTAAAGATTAATAATATTTTAAAAAAATAAATTTCGTAAAATGAAACCTTTAGTCACGTGACAGTGAACACCAATCAGAAAGCGTTACGTCACGCCGTGCGAAACTCCAATCTTGTCTTTGACGTTTCGAGTATCACTACCGGAGGCGCGTTCCAAACCTACACTCCGAGTGCAACCTAACCACAACCGAACGCAAGTTTTAGCCACTTTTTCCGTATTTCTCGATTGTTTGGAACATATATAAATAACTGGTTTGGCGTTTTTATAGTCGTGCTATCACACTGGGGCTCTATACAGTACTTATAATATGAGAAATTCATTTTTAAACGATAAAAACTAGCTATAACGTACGAAGACACGATCGCTCTTTTGTTTGTTTTGCACGGCGTGACGTCATTCAAGACGCCATGACAGTCTTGTGCGTTTTGGAACCAAATTAAAATTGGTTTTTTAAAACGCGAAATTTATAATGTAAACGCTCGATTAAAAATAAATAAACCTTTTTTTTTCGATAAAATGCCTAATAAGCTAAAATATTAAGCAGTTATTGAAATTTTGTCAACTAGCCTATTATATTCAGTTAACTTCCACAATACCGGTACCGATAGGTACGTAATAAGTATATTATCAATCATGGGTTATTGGAATTAATAAACTACTAGTTCTTAACAAGAGCTTTGTTTTACAAAATTTCAAACAAGGTGTGTCGCTTTAGAGCAATTTATCCTAATCTAAACCGTACTCCTCTAGAAATAAGGGGGCCAGTCTCAAGATAGTTGTCCCCGGGCTCACGCGTCATTCGGGCCATCGAACTGCCATCAATCAGCCATAACCGGCTTCCGTGATGGGACATTGACAACGGTCTATTATACCCCGGGGTACTTTATCACTGAGCCTCTAATTATAATGACTCGGTAAATCCTGGCCCCGAACGGAAGGATTTAGAAATAAGTTTAGGAGTTTTGACTGTCAGAAACTCCGATAAGAATTCCGTTTTAGATACTTCTACGCGTACTATTCATAACAAAATATTTTGCCAGTACTTTGATTTATATTACGCCGTAGGTACTACGAGTTTTTTTAGTTTATTTCAGCGTTTTCAGATATTTCTGTTTTTAAGCGGCTATGGTAATAACTAATGTGTATTATGTGGCTTAAGTGCCGTGGTAACACAATGACTTAACTCTACAAGTATGCTCGTAAATATTATAATAATAATAAAAAAATAATAAAACATTTATTGACATAAATAATACAAGTTTTTGAACATCTTACTTAAATAAACTAGACATCCTGTGTGACGATCTAATGACATCTGCACCCAAACTAGTAAAAAACTGTATCTCATCTCATTATGATTTGTATTGAACGCTTTTTTTAAACCTTAAGTATAATCCATGCTACTAGGTATTTATTTACTTCTATTACCTAAGTTAATAACCTTACAAGCAACCTTACAATAAAAGAAAGAGCAATACTGCATCTGAGTAGATTATTATTATTATGAGAAATATCTCGATATTTACGTGCGCACAAAGCGCATTCTTAACATGCCTAGCTTTGTACAGTTACCATAACCTATACGAACAAAATCTGCATTTATATGCGATAACAGTAAGGCGAGTTGACTTCGATTCTACGAAGAATGGCTGCAACTTGCCAAAAAAGGCTCGACCGATCCGGTCCGACGCAGGCGGTCACCGCGAATCGTGCGCAGGTTCCGTCACGGTGCTTAGAAATAATATCTTGACCGTCTGAAGAGATTTAAAACAAACGCTTTTTCAGATTTCTTTATCGAGGACCTTACATTTTAACGTTTTTTTTTCAGGTAATATGTAAAAGACGAGATCTGCGTTTTTTAGAAGTTATTGTCTGGGTTTTCAGTTATCAATTCAAATTCTATCGTGATCAAATATTTTAGTATGAAATGAAAATAGCTCTGTCTATCTACGAGGTTGTCCTTGACGTTAGAAATAAGTAAGATGTGGCTTTTGGCTAGCTTTTGATACTAAAATGGTTTTAATTAATGTACGTCTGTCATCGATTTCTAGTTAGTTCTAGATCATCGGCCACAGATCAACTGCATGATCGCAGTAGCGATATGATAGTTAGCCTATCTCAGGGCTTCGTGGACAGTAGATATGCATCTTTATAAGGGTTGTCTGTAAGATTTTATAACTAAAAAACCTATTATCTACTAAGTATTCAAGTCAAAGTAGGATGTTACAGCTTGTTACAAACATGCATAAAAAAATTTAGAAAAAAAAATGTTGCTAGCTCATTTTAATAAGATCATTTAGGATGAAGAATAGAGACAAAAAAAATAAAGCTACAGGTTTTAATTTAAATACTTTGTTACTTCTCTGATTCTATTTCTATCAATATTGTTTGTTACATTTAATAGTGTTTTCCTAATATGTAACATTCCAAAATCCAAAAGTTGCAAACAAAAAAGAAAAACTATGACAACTGCCTAGCTAGGACAACCCTAAGAAAGGCACAAGTCGGTGAGCACGCGAGATGTTAAGATAATGTTGTCACCCATTAATAACTTGTCGCCTGGTCTGAGGATCTGGTCCACGCTACTGGAAGATTGACCACACCAATAAATAACCGTTTCCAAGAGCGTATTCTGTTACAAAAACTATCTGAGTTAAGTTAACCGTGTGGTGTCCGGAAGAGTAAATAAATAACAACATCACAAACATTACTCTGATCCTAAAGTAGCGAAATCACTTGTGTTATGGAAATCGACAACGGTCGTACCTACTACAAACACCCAGACCTGAGAAAATTTTGAAAAGTTTGTTTTTCTAAATTAACCCATGCAGCCGGGATCGACCCCGGGACCTCAGAGAAGGCGACCTTAAGAACCAATGAGGTAGCAGATGGTTGATTGTGATGTTGATAGACTTATCACAGGGTTGGGATAGTCTATCTCGAGATATTTCACTAATTTCGTCTTTGATCATCTGATAATCGAAAGATTTCATGATAAGAATGATAAGATTCTAAGAGTTTTATCATTGTGCTGCATCAGGAGATTACATACAAAATTTAAATAGTCTTGTTCACAAGTTATGCTAGTTAGGTATACCTACTTCATTGACATTTCATACTCCCATTAAACTGAAATGAATCACTATCATTCAACCAATAGGCCTCTATTTTACCTATATTACCAATGTGTAACTAATATTAAGTAGATACTTGTTTTGTCATAGTTCTAGATCAATATATTTTAATAAACGCATTATTATTTCTTATTTTAACAATCGCTTGCGACAACTTTTTGGTTTAACTTTATTCAAACAACAATATTCGTTTCTGAGTCTTAGCAAAATTAATCAAACTTTTTTCTTTATTTCAGCATTGCCTTTTCACACGAAACAAAGAGCATTTTTTAAACTGACGGAATAACATAAATTACCATCTCTTTAGCGCCCTTTCTTGTTATTCACCGCCATTGCAGTTTGCAGTGTAGTTAAGCATCATTTAAATAAAATGTTATCTTCCGACTCAAAAATTTGCAAGGTAAATCGTAGAGCGTGATTTTAAAAATATCCAAGCAGCTTTGCGGCTGAAATCCTGGCAAGTTCACATGTATCATATCATGAGAACTGCAAACACGCTAATCCTATAGCAAACATTACTCTTTACCATTGTTTAAAAGCGAACCTCGCTTTTTTCCTCGTTTTGCTTCCCAACTTTTTTGTGCAACAAACTTTTTTCATTCGAACTTGCCAGTGTTAAGAGCTGAGTTCGTTCTTTTTTGTTTTTTTTTAATATATAGCCGCTACATACTTTAAAGTTTGGTCAGAGGATTCATAATATTTAGTTTAATTTATGCTTTTTTAAATTATGTACCCAGAGGCCTGTTTCTGGCCTTATTAGGTTTTTGAAATGTAACAGCATTTATTTAAAAGGTTTTACTTACCAACATTGATTCATCATAATCGTCTGCAATAAAGCAAAATACAGCTTTTTATCAGAATTAATAAATATCACTTTAACTTAAAAACTTTAATGTCATCTACAAGATAAAGAAGGTGAAAACACACTCTAGACAAATTACGTTACAGCCTCCATAATGACAACACTGAACACAGTGTGTAAGTAAGTTCGGCACTTAGTGAGTGTAGTTAACGTCGTCCGCGATCGTGTGTGAAGCCCTTAATATTTATAATTCACGGAAAAACTCTGCTTTTGTTGGGGACCTCTATTACTCTCTGTCCACATCTGTGTCCGTAAGAAATAAGGTATAATGTAATGTTAGTCGGACAGTTCCATACAAATTGTTGTCAACTTATTATACTAAATAATTACTTACTACAAAAATACAAGAAAAATCTGCATTTTTATAAATCACACAGTAGGTATCATAAAAGTTGTGGATTATTTTTACACGTTTTTATAATTCAATTTTATTATTGTAATACGAATCAGCATTGACTTTATTTTACTCAAATGATAATATTAAAACATAGCTAGAATTTAGTGAATTACCTAAACCTTGTGGCAATTCATTAGTCTGGCATTAAAATTTGGTTAACATTTTCATCTACTAAATGTTATTAAAACGAGAATATGCAAATAAGGCTTTATGTTGGATAAGCAAAGGTTATTTTGTTTATTTGAAATTTATTAAGTAAAGTATACTGTTTGGAAATACATAATATACATATTTTATAGTAATATACGCAGATAGTTAAGGATAAGTTAAGCAAACTACTTATACCAACTATATTTTTTTAAATGGCTTTTTTGCTTTTAACTTAGAATAATAACACCTAGAAGCCGTGTCCTCGTATGCAAAGTGAGGCAACTAATACTAAGCCAGAATGGCTTAGTTTTCAGATTTATATCCTTCATACGTTACCTAATCGTAACTAAAATCCAAATAATATAGTAACTAATCTGATAAATGTAGGAAAATTGACACTGTTTTGTACTTATTCGGTATGATTAGGTAATAATGGAGAATCAAAATCTGAAAACGGGGCCATTTTGGCTGTTTTTAACAGACTTCATCAAAAGAAGGTTTTCAATTCGATTGTATACTTTTTTTTTATCGTTGTTCGCGCGTATGGACATTTATGGACCGATTTTGATGATTTTTTTTTTCGTTCGATTGAGTTTTCTTGCGAGATGGTCCTATTTTTTTTTTTTCAAATCAGTTTAGTAGTTTTCAAGTAATCCTGAAAATACTATGATTTTACATCAACTACCTTGACGACTTTGTTATTTATTTATGAACCGAATTAAATGATTTTTTGGGAAAGGGATACCTTTGTGTAGTCTTTTTAACAGACTTCAAAAAAAGGAGTTATTCAGTTTGTATGTATGTATGTTTTTCCGCGATTTTCTCACGTTTGGCTGAGCCGATTTTTCTACCTAAATAATATACCTACACTACCTAATACAGAAGGTACTTACACTAAAAATAAAAAAAATAAAAAATTGTTTAAAAACAAAAAACCGACTTCAAAAAACCTGCTTCTAAAAAGCAAGAAATAATATACAAATCATTAGATACGCACTATTTCGGTGTCGGTTTTAGTTGCCTCACTTTTGACAGTGCGTTTTGTAGAGAACTATCGTTCTAGGTGTTATTATTCTAAGGCTTTTAACAATTGAGAAGGTTTTTCGTCGTAAAAATTAAAACAAGATACTGAGGACATGTCACTAAAAATAATCATGATAGTCGGACGATGTTCGTTGATCGATTTAATTGATTTTGAACCTTAAACAGGAATTAATAATGTCAAGGAATGGGCCAATCATCGTTCGCTAATCGCGATGCTTTTTTTTAATAGGCCCTTCTGATTATGACCAATTGATGAAGTCATGTAAGCATTTATCTAGCAGAGGCTTGATAAGTACCTACAAAGACACAGTTTTTTATTTATTTTAAGACTCCCAACTCCAAGTCGCTGTAGAATGCTGAAACTTCAAGTATTTTCAATAAAGAAAATGTTTAAGCCCAACGACAGTTTGAGACGGGAAACCGAGAAAATGGCCGAAAGAGAGGGCGCTTGTAGTCATATAACTTAGACCGGAAACAATGTCCTAGTGATGCGACTCAACCTATCGACATTCTTACTTCTGTAAGATAGTCTGTGGTTAACAACGACATTGCGTATTTCGGTAATTTCAGTCAAGATAGCAGTTTATTCAGCTGTAGAAGATTTTGCAGAGATAACTTCCACTTTCAGTCAAATCAAATCAAATCGTCATGCTAAGTAAATTCCAAGGGGTTCCCTGTATAACTAGCTAAATTATTAATAAACTACCTTGCATTCCTGTTCGTTATTTACTTCAATGTTTTCACTACCTATTAAAAAATAATGCTTTATTTATTTTTGTTTTAAGCAAAGTGTACTAGCTCAAACTACATAAACTTTATTTAGATTGTACCTAATCGAAACTTATTCTCTAGCCCTTCAGCGCCATCCGGCATTTTGTTAAAAACAAAAAAACCCTCCCCACCAACTGACAAGAAAGAAATAAAATGGCGTCTTTTACAAAAAACCCGATAATTTCGTAATCAGGCTATAATTTATCATTTTGTAAAGATAGTTTTATTTATGAATACTTTTCTCATTTCTAGATACTAAAATCATAGTCATTTACATAGAGAAAAAACCGATTACCGGTACCGGTCTCCGGCGACCGCTTGGGCTTTGACAGAACGGCAATATGGCGATTATGTCAGGTCGCCGGCGACCGCTCTGGCACTTAGAGGCTAGAATTTAATTGTTATTTATAGCTATTCAATGTGTGTAATGTTTTCTCACCAAACAAAATTACATATACACACACTTTATAATTGCAAATTGTTTAAAACTTTTTAACTACAATTTAAAGTTATCGTAATAATTATTCCTATACTTGAATACGTAAATTCACTATATTCTATCAAATCACAACAACGACCAAAAAAAATCAATAACATAACACCGAAAGTAAATTACACAGAATGCTCCCCACCTTTTAACAAAGCCGAAGAAAATTATCAATTAATCATTTGTCACGATTCCCACAATATCAAATGAAAACAGTTGCGTGTGCAGCTACAATAGGTTGTTTCCCGACAATCGAGGGATTCCCGAAAATCGATATTATGGCAGCCGTAGACAGCATGGCGCCGGGGCTACCCGGGGGGTGATTATGTAACTTTATTGCAATCAACTCTGACAGAAATCGCAGTTACATTGCTGCTTTAGTAAGGACCAATATGGGAACTATCTTACTTAAAGCAGCAATGTAACTGTGATTGCAATTGATTTCAATCGAGAATTGTTAGCAACAGACTTACATAATCAAGGCTCCGGTCAACGAAGGAGCATGCTTATTGCCTCGCCCTTCCATACATTACGGGTGCTATTCCACTCGACAGGGTTATATCGGCCGTGACTTCTGGCTGACGACCTCCCCTTCGCCTTCATAAATTCTCTTCCTCTACAAAACCCGCCCTAATTAAGTTGGGATACTTCTGAATATTTCAAACGTGCTTCTAGCTGTTGCGGACAATATCCCTTTGAACTTGGTCATTATCAACTATAATTACGGGGCTACTTTAAAGCAATCTGAAGCGAGGCGATATTACACTATCTAATATTATGTTATTTTATTAGGTGGAAAATCTCCTACAACTTTTCTTTATAATTTGACAAGCCTGTTAAGTCTGTCTGAAAAAGAAAAATACATAAAGTTTTGCATAGTCAAGCAGCAAAAAAACATTAGGATTTGGAATAGCTTATGTTTTCATTTAAAATTTAATGTCTCGTATAGTATGATCAGGATCACTTACAGAATAAATAAACGCAGAAAGTATAAGTGCTAAGTTAATATACTATCTATGGTGCTAAGACATAAAGCCGTTTTCAGACGAATCAGTCTAGACATGGTTTCTGAGTTTCTTACAAAGGATCCACCTTAAGATTATTCTCAAGAACTCGACGGATGCTTTGTTCGAAAATGATACGTTTTAGTAACTTTTTCTGAGTAAAATGCTAAAGTAATTTATTTAAAAATATAAAAAAACTGTATTTCTACGACATTATAAAAGATAAGTGTATCAAAAAAGTAAAAAAAAAAGTTAAATGTGTATTACTCGCTATGATCACTAAACGACATAAATCTCTGATGATTTCAATTAAATAATACCTAATAAACTTTATTTATTCTCTACAATCTAAATCAAGTCTAAGAAACTGGTCATTGGTAATTAAGCGATGGGCCTAAGTAAAGTCTCAAATAGTTAATTGCACCTCAAATTTTAGGTAGATTTCGAAACAACATTCAGTATAAGTTTAAGTATCCGTCACCTCTTCATTAGGTACTTGAATCGACGTTAGGTGAACGAACTGCAACCAATCGCAACTTCTCTGAACTTCTCGCGACATTTCCGCTTCCTGCGTTCAATCGATAACAATATTTCCAGGGGTTGACGAAGTGTTAGGGCTGATAGCTTTTTTATTTTTTTTTGAAATATAGGTATCTAATTTCCATATTAACTATGAAAAAAATTATACCTACTAAAACATAGCTGTTAAGTCATTATACAACGTGTAAAAGAAAGGGGGTATCAACCCAAAAGGAGGTCAATGTACTCGTGAAACTGAACACCTACAGACAAAAAAATTCAAATCGAAAAAAAAATATTGGACTTTCCATAAAAAATTTGAATTTGCCGCCAACATTTTGTATGGAGAGTTCAAAAAAAATATATTTATTTGATTTTTTTTTCTGTTGGAAGGTGTTCAGTTCCACGAGTACATTGACCTCCTTTCGGGTTGATACCCCCTTTCTGTTACACCTTGTATAACCGCACTGGATAACCGCGCCGCGTCATTCGCGGTTTTTTTTCGAGCATTTTCCGCAGATTTTCCGTATTTTTTGCAGAATTAATTATTATGACTCGAGAAATACATAAGCTGGCACAAATAAAATACAAATATCTACGAACAGCTACTATTATAAGATAAAAGAAGGCCTTGAAAAGTCCTGGCGAACGTTTATACAACACTGTCTTATCATATCAAAATATTATTAGCATAGATAGAAGTCCCTGAAAAGTGCGACAGGAAACCGACAGCCCTACCTGTCGCAGACCCAAGCACGATTGAGCACATTTTTCATAACGATAAAGTTTCAACTTATTTCTTCGAACCTTCGACGTAGGAGCGCCGATGGCAGTATTCAACGCTAGATTATGTCGTTCAGATCCTGAAATTAATTAATTTCAATTTATTGAAGACGCTGATTAAAATATGAAGAAATGTTCAAAGTTCAAAGCTGATTAAAAGACGAAGAAATGTTCAAAGTAAGTTAATTACTTACTTAATATTAAAAGTAGTTGGTACAAAGCATTAATAATATAATAATAATAAAGCCATTTATTTCCTTAGTAACATTATTCAAATTACAATTTTATGTCAATTATATTATGTCAAACTACAATATATTTATTTCATTCATTATTCAATTAATTAATTAAATTATATAGGTAATTACAATAAAATTTTAAAATGTCAATACATGCTTTATATTTATCTATTTGTTATCAAGGACCTCTCTACGAGTATAGGCCTCCTCCAATTGTTTCCACTTATTTCTGTCATGGGCTACCGTCATCCATTTGTCTCCTGCTACTTTATTAATTTCATCGGACCATCTCTCTAGTGGTCTGCCTCTTTTTCCTTTTTTGTACAAAGCATTAACCATTGGAAAATAATTTTCAAAATTCGAAATAAACTCACAGTTGTACGAGTCGTATACATAAAAAAGATTTGACACACAGATTTTGCAGTCCCCGCAAGAATGGCAGCACTGAAAATGAATACAAAAATTTACGAAAAACCAAAATCAAATCAAAAGCAAAATTCTATTATATTTTTAAAGTTACCTAGGTGGTACCTATTTATTTTTACGAAAAAACTACATCACTTTTTAATGTACGGAAACACCCGTTTTTCTACAATTCCAAATCTAAAGGAAATCCGAAATACTTATTTCCAATTTAGTAAATAAACACCCCCCAAAAAACCCGCATTTTGCAAAATTCCAAAAAGAGTTACCAGTAGATTTTCAAAATTCAAACGTTTACACGTGTCTTGATGACTTCCTCAACTTTGGGTACTATTCCCATCTCGATTCTCCCAAAATCCTCGGAGATAATATGGCCGAAAATACGTCTCTGGCGATTAGCATCTGATAACCATTTTCAATGATAAAATTATCCATCTAGTTAGCTAGGCCATATAATTAGTTATTCACAGTGTACTTAGATATTCGTTTTTGATAATATTATAAACTAATACTGTGGTAATATTATACTGTGGCTAGGTTCACTGACAAACGATTCTTATTACTTTTGTGAAATTCATAATTTACAAGTAGCGAATTTGGAAAAATAAACTCATAATAAAAAAAAAATGAAAATAATTTAAATAGGCTAAATATCGGATTAAATGATTTGATACCTAATTAAGTCTCTTACTTAATGAACTACGGGAAAATTACACATTCAAAGTAATTCCGTTTTTGTGAGCCGTATACTTAGCTAGGTTAACGTACGTTATTTCATCAAGATTACGCGAAGTATTTGCGTATTACTTGCGTACATCTCCTCGCATTAACATGTGAAGTATCCACCTAAGCGTATCGTTTGCGCTAAATTAAAATAATTTAGAACCTATTCCGCTTCTATGTGAAAAGGCTATAGGTTTTAATTAAAACAACAAATTTTGTAGAAGGATGGTAGTTATAATTATGTCATCGTTTGAAAAAATATCTCGTGAATACGTTTTTTCATCAATAAATCAGCTACACAATAATACAGAGTTTAAAAAAAAAGAATAAACATGTAAAAAAGTAAAAATACATCATCGTAAGAAGATTTCTAAGACGATAGGTTCGTTTATTTAAAAAAATATTCCAAACAAACATTGTAAGCGAAACACGTCCATAAAAACAGAAACCAATTATAAAAGTAAAACAAAATTCAATCAGAGTAAACAAAACGAATACAAATCGAATTAATTTAATTTCGCTGATATTGTCCTGCTGCCTGAAATATGTTCGCCGATTGATTCGTAAGCGAGGATCGTGGTAAAGCTCGTTGAAAAATTCACCCCACAATCGGGCAAGTTCAACCAATCCAATTACTGAGGCGGAACTCTGGAAATCCTAAACCGATTATACAGAATTGAAAACATTAAGCACTTTACAGATTTTGAATGCCCCTCAACCGATAACCGACCTTATTCTGATACGATGGAATCGATATTGGCAACGCTAAGTAGTCAAAGTTGAAATCTGGATAGAAATTATTTATGAAAACTTTATTCGACGCGATGCCCAAAGGAGGCTGATCGAGAAAGTTTGATGACTTGCTGGTTCAGACACTGATTCGCAACGTGATAAGATTTAGGTACACAACTGTTTATTTCAGGAGTACCAAACAACATGATAATAATAACATAAAATGTTCTAACCATGATTTTCAATGAAAATTAATTATTTAGTTACTGCTCAAAAGAAAATAGGGGCCACTAATGAATGATTTTCCATACAAAAGAGCTAAGTTCTGAAAGGTATTTTTCTGACTCGAAAGCTCCAATAGTCAACTTGTCGAATTTTCTATAGTATAATAATAATTCCTCAAATTCGCTGTGTATCAGAATAAAAGGCAATTGGAGTTTCATATAAAAATACGCGAATTTTTTTTAAACTTATAAAGTATAGGAGAAATTATACAGTAAATTCGACAGTAAAATCGGTAAGTTGACTATTAACAGCTTTCGAACAATATCAAATTCAAATAAAATCAGACTGTATTTATCAAAAAATTGAGCAAATGAGAGTGTTACAGAACTTTGAGTGACCAAGAGGGTCCATGTGATTTCAAACTGAGTAATGAAATTTATAAATAGATAAAGTAAGTTAAAAAGCAATAACTCGCCCTCGTTAATTTAACAAAAGAACATGCATTTAAACAGCAATTAAAAATTCAATTAAAATAATAAGCAATTAAAATGTAGAAAAAAATATTTACGAAATAGCAAGAATGCTCATACTTTATCCCTAGGTTAGGTTAGGACAAAAACCTACAACACAATAATACTAAACAAATAATAATGATCTTTGGATATTATAAATTCATAAATAACATTAAAAAAAACATTTAGACTGAAAAAAAAATCTCTTTGCGTTGTCGTTTAAAAGTTGTTTCAGCAGTAGGAAATAGGAAACTCGCGAAGGTCAAGAGAACTAGCTCTATTTCTGGCCAAGTGCAATCTTCGCCAAAGGTTGAGGGTTACACAGATAGTATTATATTATCTGTGACAGTACCTACATCAATTTAACATGAACCTTATATAACAGTAAGTATTTTATGTTAGAAAACGATAAACAATATCTTTTTACCATCGCCACTCAAAAAAAGTGCGTTTAATTCAACGATAAGAGTGAATAAAACGCTGTTTTATTCACCGAGTGAATAAAAATATTTTGAATTTGGAACAAGCGCGCATAGTATGAATTATGTAGAAAAAAAAACAAAACGTGCTGAGAGTATGGAGCTATTCCATAGATAAGGCCATAGTCATCATAGATGATAGTCATACAAATAAATTAAAAAAGAATATCCCGCCAATTTCATTTAGGTTCTTTTTAGTGTCTTATGTTTGGATTCTTTTAAAAAAAATATCCCGCCAAATTAATTAGGTCCTTTTTAGTGTCTCATCTTTGGATTCTTTTCTATATATAAGAGGGAGATTAGATGTTCAATCTTGCATCAGTCCATTCCATCAGTCTGGTACGATCTTCACTCTGTAAAAATTCAAAGTCTATTCAAACTGATGAAATGGACTGATGCCAAACTGATCATGTAATTTCCCTCTTAGCGTTGTTTTATGTCATTGGAAAACTTCTAGTTTCACTATTTTCTAATGTTTAAATATTACTGATTACCTACCTAAATAATCAAAATGTGATAACTATTATATAGGTATTAAGTACTTACTGCTATTTGTTTTCTCGCAGTCAATGGTAAAAAGTAGAGTACACAACTCGTGAAAAAAAAATTTCATCTCGGTCCTTTGTATCCCTCGCTTCGCTCAGGATTCTACTTTTGAATCCCTCGCTACGCTAATCCCTCGCTACGCTAATCCATCGCTGCTCTCGGGATCCAACTAGTCCCTCGAACTAAATTCCCTCTTTTTTCACTTGTTGTATAATCTACTATTATCAAATTTCTCTAAAAATACTTTGTTTCTGGAAAGAAAAAAAATGCTTTTTCAAACATTTTAGCAATGTTTGTTAAGAATTTCAGGATTGCTTTCATTCAAAAAGTAGTTCGTAATTATGAGCCTTAAACTTAGTTTCAATGTTTTGCTTTATTTTATTTACACGTTATACAGAGTGTTTGGTAATTCCCATTAATAAACTGACCAACTTTTACTAATGTGACCAACTCTGAAATCGCGAAAAAACAGCTGTTTCATACAAAAACCAATAATGAAAATATCAAAAAGTATGAAACAGCTGGTTTTTTTCGCGATTTCAGAGTTGGTCCCATAGTAAAAGTTGTTTAGTTTGATGGTCCTTCAAAAAATCTTGAAAAAGTATTTTCAATTTGCGATCGCAGAAATTAAGATTCTCGTTCGTTACCACTAAAGAATTGTTTTTGTTGTTGATTTTCTGATTTCCTGTAATTCGCACAGTGGGTTTATTTTCTGTTATCTCTAATGAGGATGGCCTTTATTTCGTCCATAGGAATGTGTGGTTGCCTGATCTGCATTGTTTTGCATTTGTATTTTTTGCCGCGCAGTAATTTGGGCGTGTGATATGTAACAAGGATACTTACAGCTAACGATTGGCAATTTATGACGTCTCGATGGTGGATAGAGGCAACGAAAGCTCGTTGCAGGGAACTTCGTGACTCACGACTCGAAAGTGACAAACTTGCCGGTACGCTCGGTAACAAATGGTAATAATTTGGACACACCAAGTAGGTACCTAGTGAAAATAACTTCAACAGGTTTTCAATGTTCTGAAATTATTAGCCGGTCATCATGACATGGCAATAAACAAAAACACACAAGCTTCAAATACCTATGTTTTTTTAGCAATTAATAATAATTGTAAAGATATACCTAGGTGCATAAATTATATAGATTTATAGGTCTTTTAGATAAAGATCCCAGAGAGATTACGTATTAGGGTCGATTACACCGTTCACAACAGAAACCGAGTTTAATAGAACTTGGTTTCGCTTAACCGAGATCAAAAATTAGTTTTGATCGTGGTTTACGTCGCACCGGTTTCACTGGCTTCGTTTTGATCCCGTTTACTAAAACTTATTTCAGTTTTGATAAAGAATGAACAAGTGAATGACATGTCGTCATTTGGAGCACCATGTTCCTTGCAAGGCTGTTTGTAAGCACTGTGGTAAAAAAAAAACTTTTTTTTTAATTTAGGTAACAAATTTATATAATGACTAGCTTTCGCCCGCGACTTCGTACGTCCGGAAAATCCTTAGGGGACTTTTGACCGGAAAAAGAATCCTTTATCTATGTGTGCTAACGCTAACCGTAGAAAATCGGCCGTTCAGAAACTGAACCAAGTTTAACTTGATCGACGTTCAGTTTATGCCAGTGAAACACAAACATAAGGCAAAACTCTGTTTTAGGCTTAGCGCGTAATCTGAGTTCAACTCGAATTGATCGCGTTCAATTTAAGCGGTGAAATCGGCCCTACTCAGCCAAAAGAAGGTAAACCGATGCTATGTTAAAACGAGGCCATAGCAATCCAACATCAAAATAATTGCAAACATAATTCATCTCTAATATCGTTTTTAGCCTAAAGACAATTTCTGCGAAGTAATAAGATGCTTATTTACATAACCAACTAAAGCAAAAGCAAATAACGTATCAATTTCTAAATATTTAAGCACATTCCCTCGTTCGCATCCACTACGATATTTGCTTTCCTTCCATGCGAAAGAAAACGAGTTCGAGTCACTTTGCGTGCTAACTGTACACCACAATCCTGTATCCGCCAACACTAATTTATGTCACTCTTGACGCTTCCAGTTAGTATCCGTTAAATCTCTTACATAATCCCGATACAGGCTGATTACAAACACGCATTTACAGAGACAATAAAAATTGTAAGCGTTTGTTACTTTCGCCCACCATTGTTTTCGATATCGTTCGAATGTCAAACCGGCCTTGACAATTGAATGTCACTTTTATTTCAGGACAAAAACGGTTATGACGAAATAAAAAATAATAATACGAGCTCGCTCTTTACGGCCGCGGCGCTATGCTGTAGCATTTTGGATCGTAAAATGTTTTTGCGAAATATATATTGTTTGGACTGAAAAAAAACCAGTAAATTGAGGGTTTCGGTGTTTTAGTCCATTCTTATTTTTTTATTGTGTATAACAGGTACTGTGCCGCACTTGGCTGCATCAGCTGCATGCAAACTCAATGTACAATCTTTGCTGCCAATTTTCGATAAGTATTATGGTTACATAATAATTTTCTTTAATATGAGATAACTCTTGACACTAACTGATTATTCTGATTAACTATAAATGGAGATGAGAAAATATTTTAACAGGTCAAGCTAATGCAAATGTCGGTAGATGAATACCAAATAAATAGAAACCATAAACCTAAATTGAACTTATACGAAAACTCAGTAAACAATAAATTATCAAAAGATTTAACTGTCACAGCTGAGAATGGGCGTTGACATCGAATGGACAACAGAATGCCAGTACCAATACAAGAGCATTGTAACGAACCACCAAAGCTGAAACTATTGCTGTTGGTCTGTTTGAAAGAGCAACTTGCATTGCAACTTGCATTGCACAACACAACGCACAATGAGACTATAAAAGGATAATGACTGTAAAGGGAGAAAGAAAATGATCATTAGGTACTTTCTTTACACACCATCAGCATCAAAATAAACTGGTGCAGACAAAACCTATATTTAAATTAACATAAAGAAAAACAAGACACGTGAAAGACTGCCGCTTTCCACCAGCGTCTCAAGATCTGACTATTAATTCCCGCCGTTTTACATAAGATACTCGTATTCGCGGGCCCGATCACTCGCGCGGTCGTGATCTTGAACCCGCAAGGGCAGCGCCATTGTCTCGCCAAGGGCTCGTGTGAACTGTGCACGAGATCCGAGCCATGGGCATTATGAAACAAACGCCTTCTCCCACTCACATGAGAAGAAAAACACTGGAGGACCTAACTTATTTAGCTTTGGTTTTGTTGGACTGGCCGGCGAGCTAGCAACTGGCTATAAGTGTCGCTGATGACATAAAAGTATAGTAATCTGTCACATTGTCAATAAGAGAAGGAAGCTAATAATCGATCGTTGTTGTGTTGATCGCTGCTAGTAGTTGAATTTACAACAGGTTATGGGGATCTTTTGTGACCAAGCGTCGAAGATTGTAATACTAACAAGCTTAGCAAAACCGAGAATACGTCACAAAGGTATACCGAATAGTAGATAAGTTTGTGTACGTTCACTTCACTGTACATTCAGTAGTGAAGTAGTGATATAAGTGGTATTGTTAATTTTATTGATTAAAGTGCAGCGTCTGACATGTTTGGTTTACTCCCTAGAATAAGTAAAATCAAGGCAAAAATTAAGATGGAAAAGAAAGAAGAAAATCAATGTAGACTGTCTAATATATAACCGCTGGCCTTCGATCAAGAATATCCTAGATAACCCTTCACGAACTAAAACAGTACGCAAAAATGGCACCTCAAATAGCATCCTGTCCCACTTACAAACTTTGCGCTTATTTTGTACATAATCACCTCTTATTTTTTACAAACTCACATTTTATATCACTTATTTTGTACAAAATATAAGCTTATTTTGTATAAAAACAAGCGCCCAGGGGGTCAAGTCTGCTAATGTTTTCGTCAAAATCGTAGTTCAATGGTATTTGAATGGTAATGCTTTTTGACACAGTTCTTGTTTCTTAAACCCAAAACCGAAACTCATTGTGTTTTTTTAACTCATAACGGAAACACATTGTGTCTCGATTTTAGGTTTAAGAAACAAGAACTGTGTCAAAAAGCATTACTACGATTTTGACGAAAACATAAGCAAACTTGACCCCCAGTTTGTAAGTGGGACGCTATTTGAGGTGCTATGTTTGAGACTCTGACTGGACATCTAGGGTATTCTTGATCGAAGCCGCTGGCATTCGGTGGCTGTCTACGTCATGACCGATCGGAACTATCGTTAATTTATGGTGATTGAAGCATGTTCCCTCTAATTGATTTCAATTAAAATCAAATAGCAGACATTTTAGAGTGGATCGCTTTAAATGAGAGAGAAGTTACTAATACTAAGGCTGGTATTAAAACTATCTTCGAGCTAAGTTAAGTTTTAAAACAGGATATCCCTTCTCATAACACATTGTTAAAAAAGATTAAGAAAACACCGTTACCTGCAACACGGTAGCGAGATGGCTTTCGACAACCTCGTGACTCACGATCCACAGTTAATCAGGCAAGAAAGTCATACAAAATGGTTATTTATTTGCTGAACATAACCCCTGAGGGCAGAAGGCATTGAATGATCCACGCTTGTTGCCGATAGACATTGCTTTTAAAAGGTGTTCCGCGGCTGACAGATTTGGTCCAAGTGCCTCTCTTCTTAGAAAGTTAACACTTATCATAAGCGAGCCATACATTACATTCTATAATACATAAACGAACGAAAATAGGTTCGCACGAGAGACTAAAGTTAAAAAGAACACCTCATAGGAAACTTACGAATTAGAATAGACAACATTTTGGGTGAAGGTCGAGGAGACGAACAGGAAACGCGTGTGAGGCCATTAGCATGACGTCACTTCCTGAGCGAATGCACGACTGCTAGATAGGTACTACAAAAGGTTCTCTCATCTCTGTATGCGATAATGTGTTAAGCAAACTGGAGGCGCTTAAAAGATTATCGAAATTAAGGTTAAGGTATTTCAAGAAACAATTAAATGAACGTGTGGTTCTTAAACTCTTTAATAATTATAATAATATTTTTATTTATTTGCCAAGATAATGGTAAAATACAGTACATTATTTAACATAGTACATTTATGTATAGAGCGAACGAGATACAGGATGATTGATATACCCACCAAATAAACAACGAAATATGAGAAAAGCTTTCTTCTGCCATCCATAGTAACAAAATATCCAGCCAGTAAATTACCTTATATAATGAAAGATCAAAATGATGTCGGTTAGGTACTTTATGTTTTCTCGGGAATTTGTTCAGTAATAAATAGACTCTGATTAATAAATAGGGGCTGATAAATAACACACTTGTTCATTGCAACCGAACTTCGAAAAGTCTGCCCGGTTTCAAATTAAAACAGATAAATTGAGCCTCAATGGGGTCAAAATGGTGAACCCCAATTTATGATATCACACGAACATCGATATCTTCTAAATAACTTAGACAAATAGTACAATACGAAATTCCTTTACTTTGATTTCTCTGTTTTAAGTTGAAGCTCGGCAGATCCACCGAAATTCGAAAAGTTAGCCGGTACGGCCTCAGGTGTATTGTTGTTTTATTGAACCTTTTAAACGAATGCTGCTTCGCCCAACGCCGCTCTACCCTTGATAAGATCGATAGAAATTGGTCACAGACGCGGACATAGCAATTTGCATCCAATTTTGGTGCAATATTCGCCTTTAGCGTCGTCTGGTTTGTGTTTATTTCGACTATGCATATATCTAAAATTAGGTAATTGTTTAGACAATTAACAAACAATGTAAAACACAATGAACGTCGTGTACACCGTACAATCGTTAATATATCCATTTCAGTGTCAGTAACTGTACATATTGTACTCAATCTCGTTACAATGACAAAGCGTATCATAAACAAGACATCCGCGTCTCATAGCGCACAATCAGACGTCACGTCACGTGGGACCTCATGTTGTCCCCTAAATCATCAATGATTCACACTCAGCGGAAATTGCTGACGCGACACCATCAAAGTTTCACACTGCCAGCCTTAGTTACGATGCGGCATGAAACTGCATTATCTTAGATGATGCCACTGACAGAAATATGGATTTCTCAATGAATGCAAAACAATAAATTTTAATGCAGACGGCCGTTTCGTCGGCAGTTCGGCAGTGGGCTGGTGCACGGTTCAACGCGCCGCGAGTTTATCGCCGTTCATAAAACCGTAAATAGATCGAATGCAGTAAAACGAGGCAAATACTGCACCCGAGCCACTACGCCGGCTTGTTTCCAATTTCACTGCATTGCGATCGATCGAATTCCATTCAAAGGTAGTGCTTGAAGAAACCGAGAGGAGACCACTTGAGCAAACACCTTAAAGTACATCACGAGCTCGGTGGTGGAGTAAATTATGTATTGTACGGCAAGAAAGAGCAGTCTACTAACTTGATTTAACTTGATTCATTTGATATTGAAGGCAACATTTTGCCTTGATTCAAGATCAGCAATAAAATAACATTACAGGAAACAATTACGAGTATATGAAACTCTAATAACTATATTAACCTTCACCATTAACTTCACGATCAATGTAACATAGCAACTAGAAATATTCTATTTGTAAGGAAACAATGTTTTGTTAAACGAGTTTACCTTTATGATCCATTTGACACTTAGTACTGTTTATCAATTTCCGGTGATACACCATTCAATCACAGTTCTTAATGGGTCTACAATATTCAAAGTTCACCATCGCCATATCAAGAGTGCTCCAGATAAATGGATCACGTTACTTGATTAACCGGTAGGCATCCCTTCCCCTTATCACCCTAGGGAATATTTAAATGGGCTCTGAATATATCACACCACCCTCAGGAGGTAACGAGCGGGCCAAGCTTACCTGCTCCCTGGATTGAGGATATAAACGGCGTTAGCTTCATTAACGCTTAAATGCAATGGCACACATTCAATTTTGTTTAAACAACCCTTTAGTCATAACACGAGATTGGGTTTTTTTGGTTGACTGGCAAAATTTTAATGTAGTACAGTGGGCGTTTAAATGTTTGCCCCTGTAGCAATGTGAAAAGAATCAGATAAGAAGAAAACAACTACTAGAAGAAGAACTATAAAATCAACGATTTTCTCCAATTTGATAATAAAGTTAAACTCGTAGAATCAGAAATAGCAGTGAAGTGTGTCAGGTAAACAATATTCCCATCACACACAAATTGGAGCGACAATTTGTGACAGAGGCGGCACAATCAACATGGCAATCACGCGTACCAACACCGCAACTACTGCTAATGTGCCCGTATTGAAAATCAGCATTCAGCGTCAGTGGCACGCTAACACGCCTAGTTACATAACTTACATACACACATTGATCTCGCCGAGTAATTTAATGGTTGAAAGTGATAACGTGCGGCGAAATATAGTTATCTGTTACTGTCCAATACGAATGAAGCCGTAAATGACTGTACACGACTTATGCATTGGCCTTCAAATCTTACGCAGTTTCAAAGTGCGGTGGAAAAAAAGAAACCTGACGCCAGTTATCACTAGGCACAATTTCAGTAGATAAGTACAAGCTCATTATGTGAGTCGCTCACAGAACACGCGTTAAATGTTTTTGTAACCATAAATTCTGTCCAAGATCCTTGTCTCGCGCCAAGGTCCGCAAACTCATTCACGAGATCGAATCGCAAAAAAACTGGAGCAATGAACAGGGCGTCACGTAGGTAGCTCATCAACTCTCAGAGCACGTACTGGCGTCTAAACTACCGCTCATTGTCAATATTGAAGTGTTCCGAACCACTGGCAAAATCAATAGAGACATTATCTGATATTAGACGTATGATTGTTACCAATAGTTTCTCCAATTGCTACCTAATGAATTACAAATGGACTATATGGAATGAATAAGATCATACTATTGGTTGGCTGGATAGGAACATAATTTAGTATTTGGGTGTGTGGATTACCTACATGATGAAGTGAACTTTGGCAAAAATCTTTAAACATGTCTATCACAGAGATAAAATCCAAGTATATTTGCTAAGAAAAAGAGTCATTGATTGTTAGTTTCTGGATTAGAAAAAGATTTTCAACAAAAATGTGATTTGATAGTACCTAATGAAATTGACTTCCTCTAATTTGGAATACTCGGCATACAAGTTAAACGACGTCGGAACGAATTGTTATTGAGTCGACAACCTCGAACGTCTGAGTAATGGCTATTGCGAGTGAACAGTCGAACACACTCAAAGTGCAAGGCTACGAAGTGCATCGCCGATAAACCGGAGATGAAAGCGTCTGTTTATTTGATTTTCTGCCGTACGTGAGAGCATATTAACTAAGCTTCGGACAATGACCTTAGCAACCTCTTGTACTGCTTCTTCAACATATAAAACTCTTCACATTTATTCACAGTCACACGTAAACGTCCAAACAATGTCTTTGAATTAATTTAATCCCATGTCGACCGTTATGTATAGAAAATGTTGTTGGAGAAAGAGAATCGACTTTATCGACTGCAGTATAATGTTTTAAACTATTATGAATTTTAATATTAAAATTTATTTTGTTTTACTTATACCCTATAGTTTCCATTCTTCTATAGGTTCCATCCATAAATGTAATGAATTTATAGTTCTTGGTTCCATCCAAGATATTTAAAATTGATCTTGACAATTTTAAAGTAGTGATACCTAGGAGTTTGTAGTTCTGAAGATTGTATCTCTGTCTTTATTAATGTAATAAACTGGTCAACCTTTTTTTTTAAACTCAAGATTATCCAATGCATGTCGGATGATTATGAGGAGATCATTTTATTTATCATATTTGCGAGTCAAAGGTTAAAGTACCTATATTCGTATCATATCCGAACGTTATAATTTTATTAAATTCTGCGTAGCACTGTTATTTTTTTTTACTTTTAGCTTTGGTTCTATATCCAATGCGTGATTGAGTGTTTATCAGGCAGGCCCTCATTTTATTTATCTCATTTGCGAGTGGAGTTATAGTTTCATTTCATTACTTATCATATGCGTCGACCTCGGCGACCTAGCTTCGGACTGCCGATGCCAGTTTCGTAAGCGTCTTGGCGGCAACCCATCAAACATTGTCGGATTACGTTTATGGGCCATTTGTATGGGATCTGCTACGGTTAATGATTTCGTTTCTCCTTTGCTTGGACTGGCCTATTTAGACATCGCTTCCTTTATCACTAATAGGCGTGAATTTATTTGTCTGGTTACAATAAAACTTCTTGTTAAAACGAAACTTTTTAATTTCACAAAATTCAAATACTCAGTTGGCTAGCAGTCACAGATGGAACCAATGACCCGACTCGGCAGTCAGTCATTTTTCCCCGACGTTATTATTACTAAAGGTAGCGCCATTCAACCCCCCTGTTATTTAAAATCACCCCTATTCGTGCCATATCGAAACACGCTTCGCGAAAAGGTTATCTTATTCGAAACATAGGTACACATGTTATCTGCAATGACTTTAATACACTTTCCATAATAATATTATCGTGGTTTTCAATCCTTATCTTGAACTACAACTTGTTTAGTGCTTCGTTCTCTTAGCTTACTTCGTTCTAGGCCACACATAAAGCCATGCATTACATTAATGTAAGTGCTGTTGCACCGTCTTGAATTTGCATTCTCACCGTTTATTTTTCTCATACCGGCCCTAGGACCTTCACTGCACGGCCAAAATCCTGCCCCTGGTCGCAGTAACAACAAAACACACACACTCAATGTGGCACTCTCATTTATTCACACCGCACACAACTAAACTCTGTTTACATTAACGTAATGCCACGAAATCACAACAAATAACTAGTGGTCACAATGATAAGGAAGAAAACACAGAAATGTTTATTGGTATCACGAAGCGATCTACACCCACGCAAACATGTTGCGACGCGCGTCAACGCCGCGTGACTGCAGGCGTGTCGCCGGCTGACACTTTGGCGCTACAACTTGTGGCAGGATCGTGAACTAACGACGTCGTGTCGGAACGGTGCCGCTAGATGGCGCTAATCTACAAATGTTTTGTCGGGTTTGTGTTGCGGCCTTGCGGCAATATTGTTAAATGAACTAATTTTGGTTTTAATATTTTCCTATGTAAAGAGCTTTGAGGTATTTATTTCAGAAAATAAATCGTATAATTCCTGAGTTAGTAGATTTTTGTACCTAACAACTAAGTTAGTATAAATAACAACAATTTCTTCAAAATAGTATTTTTTTGCTTTAAATAAACTTACCTTAATAATATTTCCAGTTTCAGTTATTCCTCTGTAAATCTTCTATTTTCACAGCAATGCAGGAAAAAACATCACTTATCCAACACTCTAGTAAAATTGCAATACTCATAATATTCATAGGTAACTACAGTAGTTTCATTGAACTCCGTATAAAAGCTTCATTGAAAAAAACACCGGTCGGTATTCCCGATAATACCGCCACCGTATGTAAATCGGTAACTTTATTGAGTTTTCCACAACACACGACAATAATAAAAGCACGATTTCAACGCGATTCGCCGTGAAAAGCGACCGATAACACTATCCATCACCCCATTATCCTCTTCGACTTGAAGTTAGCAACGAACAGGCACGTCAAAATATACCATAAATAACATCGTACGTATCCGGGGTGCGCCTCTACCCCCACCCTTCGATGGAGGGGAAGGCGCCGTAAATTCACGCCGCGCGTCGCGCCGGCTCGATTTATTTCCGAAATTACGACGAAATTTCAAAAATGGAACACAGAAAAATAATGCCAGCTGATGTTACGTTAGCTAGCCATGCAAGCTCGTTTAACAGTAGCTATGCTTCTATTGGATAAGCTGTGGCGTAGCGTCGTCGATCCTACTGAGGGGGAGGCACATACAAACTCGCATAACAATAGCTTAGATCGGCTCCGACCCTCGCCACATGTGGTCGTATGAGAGGGAACTAGGTTGTTAAAACTCCCAAGAACCGTTCACCGCGCTGTTTTCGAACTTTAATTATTATCAAAGACTTTCTTAATTAAACTTCAGCAGATGGCCTTTTGGCTTTCCATTGCCCTTTCTCTATAATTTCAGAAAAGCTTTATTAAAAAACTTTTTATATAGATTCATCCCCTAAAAGTTTACAGCCAATGTGCCAATACGTAACTCTAGACCACGTAAATGCAAATAGCTTAAGGCATATTGAACAGAAAGACAATAAAACGTCGACTCGCATATAACATCCATTTGTTATCCAGGAAAAAAATGCGGCGAAAGGAAAACCGACAAAGGAAGGCTTTTTAGGGACCCGGATAAGACGCGCCGCGAAGAAAACGGAGAGCGACAATTTTTCCGGTTCATATCTTTCTGTACATTTCATTACTTCCGCTTTGTGTGGACGTGGTCCTCGGGCGCAGTCTCGGGAGCGATCGGGAAAATTCGGATGAGGTCGGGCATCTCCGGAACGCTAATCGATATCCACGCTCCTGTCGGCTAAAGAAAATGTAACCGCTACGCTATCTACTCTACTACGAACCGTAGTAGCGTAGCGAGTGCTACGATGTATGAGTATTATGACGCGGCGAAGTTAAAAGAGATCATTGCGTGTGCATGCACTGCACTTGCACTCCGCACTATAATGAATTATCAACAATATTTCTTAGCTTAATTCAACATAGGTACTCCTACCCAATGGTATTAAATCTCCTACCTACATCATTAATAAAAATTATAATTTTACTAACGATAAATAATAAAATAATTAACGAATGACTTTCACCTAAGAAAAAAATATATTGTCTACAAAGTCAAGTCTATGAAATACTTATATTGTCAGACATTCGAGTGGAATATTAAGTTTATGGAAAATACTTAAAACTTAAGCTTTCGCAATAAAGCCATTTAGTTAGGTATAGTTGTCGACATCATCGACAAAGTTCTTGACGCAGACACAGAATATATAATAGTACTAACGTAGCAGACACAGTGTGCTAAGATTTGTAATCTTGCAAGTGGCAAATGTTATAAATAAGTAGGTATTGTTAAGTATTTATTATTTTGTTATAATGATTTTGGTTTCGTTTGCGTGTATTAAGGAGTACTTATAATTTAGAATTAAAACAAAATACATAGATATACCTTACAATAATATATTAAATAGATGAATATAATGCATGTCGATGTCGTGGCAGCTTGTAAAAAAGACAACACTGTAGCATGTAAGTCCGTCGAATGTATTATTGCCTTGTCTTTGGTGTATGTTCTTGTTAGCTGTGCTAAATAAATAAATAAAAAAAAATATATATATTATATTTACCTTGAAAAAAAACACGGGTATTTTTTACAAAATAAAACACGTTTTAAAACGGACTAAAAGTATAAAATAATTTCTCCCGTAAAGATTTCAAACCCTATACAGAAGTTTTAAACCTAAAAACGTGGGGCGCATGTAAAAGACAAATTGATGCTACATCTTACATAATGCGCCCCACCACGTTTTTAACCGACTTCCAAAAAAGGAGGAGGTTCTATGTTCGTCTGTATAATTGTTTTTTTTTTTGTGTATGTCCACCGATTACTCGAAGACGGCTAGACCGATTGAAATGATTCAAACGTTATTACATTAAGTACACTCCCAAGTTGGTCCCATTTTTTGAAATTTGGAAATCGGTTTAGTACTTTTCGAGTAATTTTGAAAAAAAGCACGAAAATAGTATGATTTTGTGGGAATTACCTCGATGATTGGTCGTATTACTTCTTTGTCTATGAACTGAATAAGATAATAATTTTTTTGTTGGAAGAGGGATATCTTAAGTGTAGTTTTTTAACCGACTTAAAAAAAGAGGTTCTCAGTTTGAGCCGTATTTAAGTATGTTTCTCCGCGATTATCTTACGTTTGGCTGAGCCGATTTTTCTACATATATAATATACCTTACCTACAAGGTACCTACACAAAAAATAAAAAAATAAAAAATTGATTAAAAAAAACAAAAAACCGACTTCAAAAAACCTACCTCTAAAAAGCAAGAAATAATATTCGTAATAGGTAATAAAAATACGTCTATTGAAGTCGGGTGGGGCTTTTAGAATAAAAAAAAAAATTTGTACTCCAGCCCCACCCGACTTCAATAGACGTATTTTTAATATTACGAATATTATTTCTTGCTTTTTAGAGGTAGGTTTTTTGAGGTCGGTTTTTTGTTTTTTAGGTATAAAACATCTGTAATTTCTTATTTTCTGTTTTTTAGTCAACGTGATAAAACTTAATAAAATACACAATCTCCTATGGGAGTACTATTATCAAGACGAATCAAACGGTTCCTAACACGATATGGGGTTGTGGTGTGTGATATTATTATAGAAGTTCCTGTGGCCTTCTTCCGGCTCCATCATCAGACCCTGGACAGTATTGCCCAACATAACTGAATTAATAATATCAATATACGCACTGTAATCCGTAAAAAGTTTTTATTTCTAGGGTAAATTATTTGGAGACGAGGTCCAACTGATGATGAAGCCGTAAGAAGACCACAGGAACTCTGTAATAAGCCATACAACTCCATCGAGTTTAGGCTCGTTTGATTTATATTGACAAGCACTCTGTTGGGAAATTAGTGTCCATGGTCTGGTGATGGAGCCGGAAGAAGGCCACAGCATGGACGAATAAAATTCGTTAATGGCCACAGGTAAAAAATCACAGGAAAAAAATAACACAGATACCTACTTCAAGTTTGTAAATATCGTTACTTATAGCTGTTACAGCTGATATGTTTCTTGCGCCCGTTCTTCTTGTCAGCTAAAAAAGTCTGGAACGGGTGGTAGGAAAATATAGACGATTCAAAAGTACTTAATAATTAAGTTTATTTGAATAAAGCTTATTTCACTTTCACTTTAAGACTAAAAAGCAGAAAATATTTATTTATATAAGTACTAAAAAAAATACATGTTTTAAAACTATCTAAAAAGTGCCTATAAAAATCTTATTAAAAACATATAAAAACGGACTAATAAGTCCGTCCTTGTCATATCATAACACGATGACAAGGACGGACAGTGCACTGACGTCATAAACCAAAGCCAGAGTCAAAGCGATAGAGTTAGGCCGGCCACACACAGACGTAGGCCGGCCACACACAGACGTAATCACGTAACGGAATCTCGAAACGGATTGGCGTATAGTTTGCAGACTCACCATGGAATTAGAAGGTTTTGATTTTGTCAAAAAATTGTTAGTAAATAGTGAGAAATAGTGAACCATAGCATATAAATAGTGATACTATGGTTTCGAAGATATTTGAGTATCTTGGTGAGGCTGCTATCTTGACGTCAAGCTAGCAGACACATTAAGAAATACAGTTCGTATCAATATGATTTATATGCCGAAAAATTGTTAGGAAAATAGTGATAGTATACGCAAAATTTCAATAATATTGCTTCAATACAAGCCGAGATATTACGGTCTCAAAGTGGGCTGCTAACTTGACGTTTCTGTCGATGGCGATTCCAGAGAAACGGGTACAAGTTTTAAACAAATAAATATATCAATAAATTGTTAGTGAAATAGTGATTCTTACGATATAAACAAAAAAGAAATCTTTATTGCTATTTTCCAAAAATCGAATGTGAACTTCTACATAATACTCTGAATATAGGCTGTTGATCAATATTGAACTTTGCTCCACAGTAATAAGGTTTAAACTTGATTGCAATCATGAGGTGAGTACTGTCAAGCAAAAAAGTGAAATTTATATTTTATGACTGTGTCAATAACTAGTCATATCCTCGGTTGATATTGATTTGATATAAAAAATACTTTTCTACCTACTTTTTTTTCGTTTTTTTTATTAAATCTCATCAAGAAAAAAATGATTGTGTCAATATTCTACTCTTAGTTCATTTATTTAGTTATTTATTCGGGAAAAACTATTAATATTTTCTACTTATATTATCTACTTCCTACCTACTGATTACTAATTAACATCAGGAGCAACAAAGTTAATCATTATGACACTTGTTATTATGGCACCTAATTTTATGGCAAATGAAAGTTATGGCTAATGGATTGTTATGGTCATACGTTGTTATAATAAAAGACAATATTACAAATGAATATTGTGACCGAGGATCATTATGGCAAATGAAATTATTACAAATAATATTATGATAAACAAAAGAAAACCCAACTTTATTATCTATCTGATGTGAGAATAAAGTCTTCATTTATTTATCTTTTCTCTAAGTCGATGTATGAACAATGTGGATTACCATTTGGCCCTATAGGTTGTGTTGTGTTATAGGCTCTTCCTCAACATTTGGTAATATAGGTACGATGATAAAGATATAATTTTAACTCTTAAATAAACAATCAAAGATTAGGAAAACTCTTGACCACTCTCAGATCTTCTCCTTAATGAATGGCTTGCTCTGTGGTCTAAGCACAATTCCGGATCTAAGAGGTGTTGAAGAGAAGTCAGTTTGACGGTTTATTTGACAGATAAATAAAATTGAGTGGCATTCTAGTATACGAATTTTAAACTTAGTGGTGTTTGAACTCAACTTAATTTAGAGTAATTCATTGACACAATGCCTATAATTTACGTTTTGTGTTTAAGAGCTACTCAAACATTTAAGTAGCCATTAAATATTTGAGAGACGTTTCTGTATTCGGTTGTTAATGTAGTTAAATTAACCGTACTTAGGTGAGTCATGCTTTGTGCATTTCATTCATTAGTTATAACAAAAATATGTAGTTATTCTAAACAATACCTAGGTCTTTTGTCTTTTGGCCGTAATTGTCTCGAGAATAGTTGGGATATGTTTAGTTAAGTATTATGATATTTAACCGCGGCGAGGGGAGATCCCGTGCCCTGGTTGGTGAGTGATATAGTTGTGCACTACTAAATATGGAGAAGCTTTGCATGATATGACTGAGAAAATATCTACATAACTCAAGATTATACCTATACATTTTATTAATTATTATAAAACCAAAATAGAAGCTACGTACCTTTAAAATGTAGGTTGTATGTTTTAAACGATAGGTATAAACTTTCACTTCATGTATTTTTTTTTGAACTCATTACCATTCAAATCCAAACAACTTTAACCATAACCAACTTTTCGCCATTGTCGTTAACCGAAATCACTTATGTATACAAAACCACGCCATCTCACGGTGTTTCTATATACTACAGCTCGCGCAAAATAACTTGACCCAAACCATAGACAATGAATAAGTCATTTATAACTATGTTAAAGTTTATAATTATTACACTTGTTCTAATAATTTAATGTTGTCATCAAACAATAACGATATTCATTCACGTTAAACGCCACCATACAAACATATTTTTTACAATTCATGAATGAAACACTAAAAATAAATTAACAAAAATAAAAACGATTGTAGATTTCATACACAAGGTAGGTAACCGGTGGTTGACCTACGCGGCAACAAACAATAAGAAGCGCCATCTCTCGGAAAAGAATGTCAATTTCTCAGTTATAAATTTAACGTAGTAGATAGGTACCTATTTACTGAGATATAAAATTAAATTAGTAATCAGTAGGTAGGAAGTAGATAATATAAGTAGAAAATATTAATAGTTTTTCCCGAATAAATAACTAAATAAATGAACTAAGAGTAGAATATTGACACAATCATTTTTTTCTTGATGAGATTTAATAAAAAAAACGAAAAAAAAGTAGGTAGAAAAGTATTTTTTATATCAAATCAATATCAACCGAGGATATGACTAGTTATTGACACAGTCATAAAATATAAATTTCACTTTTTTGCTTGACAGTACTCACCTCATGATTGCAATCAAGTTTAAACCTTATTACTGTGGAGCAAAGTTCAATATTGATCAACAGCCTATATTCAGAGTATTATGTAGAAGTTCACATTCGATTTTTGGAAAATAGCAATAAAGAATTCTTTTTTTGTTTATATCGTAAGAATCACTATTTCACTAACAATTTATTGATATATTTATTTGTTTAAAACTTGTACCCGTTTCTCTGGAATCGCCATCGACAGAAACGTCAAGTTAGCAGCCCACTTTGAGACCGTAATATCTCGGCTTGTATTGAAGCAATATTATTGAAATTTTGCGTATACTATCACTATTTTCCTAACAATTTTTCGGCATATAAATCATATTGATACGAACTGTATTTCTTAATGTGTCTGCTAGCTTGACGTCAAGATAGCAGCCTCACCAAGATACTCAAATATCTTCGAAACCATAGTATCACTATTTATATGCTATGGTTCACTATTTCTCACTATTTACTAACAATTTTTTGACATAATCAAAACCTTCTAATTCCATGGTGAGTCTGCAAACTATACGCCAATCGAAACGGAATCCCGATTCGGAATTCCGAACGCAGCAATTACATACAAAATCTATGGGCCAGCCACACACAAGCGTTAACATTCCGTACGTAATTTTATTCCGTACGTTATTCCACATGAGAGCCCGTGCGTTAGGAATCTCGCACGGAAAAAATGCATTCCGAACGCAAGACTACCATATATTTTGTATTGGTCGCCACACACAACCGTTTTTATTCCGTACGGAATGCGCACACACGCACGGCCTATGTGTGAGTGACGTATACAAACACGTACAACTTTTTTATTACAGCTCTGGATACCAGCCTTTTGGCAAACCCTTTATTATTTTGCTTAGTTATAATGTAGTTCTAGTCTCCAAAAAAGCAATAGAATTGATCTATGGGTAATATAAATAATAAATAGTCTATAATTATGTAGTTTTGTTTAGTTTTAGAAAAATAATTCATCTTCGCTCAATGTTTCCTCGTCAAGGTTTGGCGTCCGACTGAGCCGTGATTCCGAACGAAAAAAAACGTCTGTGTGTGGTGGTACTTACGGAATCACGTACGTACGTGATTCCGTTACGTGATTACGTCTGTGTGTGGCCAGCCTTAGGCCGGCCACACACAGACGTAATCACGTAACGGAATCTCGAAACGGAATCCCGATTCGGAATTCCGAACGCAGCAATTGCATACAAAATCTATGGGCCTGCCACACACAAGCGTTAACATTCCGTACGTAATTTTATTCCGTACGTTATTCCACATGAGAGCCCGTGCGTTCGGAATCTCGCACGGAAAAAATGCATTCCGAACGCAAGACTACCATATATTTTGTATTGGTCGCCACACACAACCGTTTTTATTCCGTACGGAATGCGCACACACGCACGGCCTATGTGTGAGTGACGTATACATACACCTACACCTTTTTTATTACAGCTCTGGATACCAGGCTTTTGGCAAACCCTTTATTATTTTGTTTAGTTATTATGTAGTTCTAGTTTCCAAAAAAGCAATAGAATTGACCTGTGCGTAATATAAATAATAAATAGTCTATAATTATGTAGTTTTTGTTTATTTTTAGAAAATTTATTCATCTTCGCTCAATATTTCCTCATCAAGGTTTAGCGTCTGACTGAGCCGTGATTCCGAACGAAAAAAAACGTCTGTGTGTGGTGGTACGTACGGAATCACGTACGTGTACGTGATTCCGTTACGTGATTACGTTTGTGTGTGGCCAGCCTTAGAGATAGAGACTGGCCACACACAGACGTAATCACGTAACGGAATCACGTACGTACGTGATTCCGTACGTACCACCACACACAGACGTTTTTTTTCGTTCGGAATCACGGCGGTAGGCCCGCAGGCCTTGCGGCAAAAAAAAACCGGCCAAGTGCGTGTCGGGCCACGCGCCGTAGGGTTCCTTAGTTACCTTATACCATACCATATTTAATACCACTATCATTTTTCCTCTGCAAAAATAACTTTGTTTTTCACAGTGTTGGTATGAATGACAAAGTTATATTTGCGGTTTTGGAAAATATGATATATCTCGAAAACTAATTATTATATCTCGTTCAAACCAATTTTCTTTGAAAGTTTTTATTAAGATTTATAGCTTTTTTTCATTTGAGATTTTTGCATTCACAATGCTATTTTTATACAATACTAAATAATATACTAGAAAAAATACGACTCGCACCAGATCAATACTCAGACGGGAATCGAACCCGCGACCTTTGGATATCCGGTCCAATGCTCTGACCGCTGAGCTACCGAGTCACAGCTCTTGTCGCGAATTACGGTATCGCGATGTCTCTAACTATCAAAGTAAATACATTGATTAAACATAATAACAATTAAATGGCAACACTAAATCAGACAGACAACTCACCACTTTCGCCCTTCCCTAGCGCGTATGCGCTTGAACTAATCTGTCATTCTAACCTCATAAAATGAATGTGATGATCTTCTTCAACACCAGTGTAATCGTAGTTAAAGGAGGCCGAGTTTGCAGTAGCACCGAGGATTTCACAGCTAAGTCACATACTTACTTAATCTAGATTTATAGAGTATCGAAAGCAATACTACTGAGCCAAATGTTCGATCCTGGTCGTGATAGGATCGACTGAACGTGGCCAGGCCTGATCACGTAGTTCGCCGGTGGTGGATGCCTTAGGCAAGCAGAAACCATCGGCGGCGAGATGTATGCAGTCCCAAGAATAAGCCTTTACCTAAATGTGTTCACCGACGGGTGGCCAGGTCCGGACACTTAAGAGGGAATGAACAACTGCATACTGGAGGCTAAGGCGAATGAGGAACGCAGGGTCCTGATTCGATTAGCTCCTTGATGTAATAAACATATTAGTAAAGTTTGATAAAGTGAAACAATGAAAGAACAGCGCTGGAAGGGGGCTGCCTGTCACAGGCAGCCATCTTCCAGGCTTGATAAGAAAGATTGGCAGTAGTACATGTTTATAAAGTAATATCATAAAGAATAAAAGACATAACAGCGTTGAATGATTTAATAATACATATTAAAGTTAACAGTATAAAGTAAATTGTCTTATTAGTATCTGATAAACTAGAGAAAGTAGGTGTGTGCTTAGCCCAGATAAATATGGGACATTATACTTACAGGTGGGACATAAATAAGATGAAGAGAAGGAAACAGTAACGGATAATACAAGTATACCACTTCAGTGCCCCCGGGACTGGAGAATATGGAAAGGTTGGTTGAGAGGACGACATCCTGAAGGTATGTGTCTACACAGTGTCGCGCTGGATACCCTTTATAACCTTAATGACAAATGCGAAGCACCCCATAATAATAAATTACTAAACTATATATTGACTAATTATAAATATGTAAGTAGTTCACTGAGAGAGATTATAAAGGGTCCCGGTCTGGTCGCGACAATGGTGGAGGTGCTGGGATATAGAAGAATCCCGATCAAGCAACCCAAAGCGAAATCTCAACCAAACTTTCCATTGGTAAAATTCTCAGAAACAATTAAATCCTATTCCATTTCTGTAAAACTGAATAGTAGTGACATCTATGAGATATTTTTGGTACTGGTTCCTTATAAGCAAAACCACATGAAAGCTACTTAAAGGCGCCAAAGTTAAATTATACCATCATTGTAAAAGCATGGTATAATTATTCATGTACGGCGCACAAATAAATGCTAAATTGAAAGTTTCTTAAAGATACCTTAAATTGAAAGATTATAAAACGAGTACACATAGAATGTATAGCGTTTGGAATTAATTGAAATGTCCACCTCGTAGTTTGGTGTGTATTTGACTTCGCGCTAACAGCGCTGTCAGCGTGATTCGGAACGCGGACTTTATTTGTCAAATGAAAATGAACCTTAACCGAAGTGACGTAAAAAGCGTCAAGTAAGAGGGCAAATGAACGCACTCTTAATAGATTTCAATTGGAAACTGTATTTGATTTAAGAAATAAACTATGTAAAACTCGGCAACTAATTTACTTAATGATGTTGTAAACAATTACACTGGATAGGTTGAAGTAAACAAGTTACGCGTGGTCTCTTTGAAGACAGGGAAGTTCTTTCGTACTTTGAAGATGGCGTCTTGGGAAAGTGTTGAGAAGTCTGCCTGAAAAGGATAAAATCCTAAATAGTACTGTTTATTTTCCACAGGAGCGTCATAATTCAGTAATAAAATTGTGGATGCATACACAAATAATGTTGGTTCTTCACATGTGTAAGTATGAGTTACAAAAATAATACCAATATTTTCATATGATCTGAAAGGGTATACTGGGGTAAATTGCAGAGCATGAAACACTTTTAGAAATTTAAAGTTTTGAAACTAAACTGATGAAATGAACCTGCTTATCCGTCAATAAGGATGATAACTGATGAAATAAAATCTGAATTCAATTAAATTCTAAAACAATTATAGAAATAATTTTAAATGAAGGAATTTATATTACAATTACAAGTTTATGGATGTGTTCGACTCAGAGAACACACCGCTTTATAGAAAATAACTTATTTCTCACATCTTGATGAAAATTAAAAAATATACAGGGTGTCAGTTTTTGGTATGCTACTTATTAGGGAGGGTACCGACAGCTGACACGCCACAGTGTATACAGGGTGTCAATTGTTGAAATGTTATTTGTTTGTGTGGTTGGTCGACGGTTGGCAGACGGCTCATTTTTGAGGTGCAAACTTTCGACTCGTGTTTTTAACATACAGGGTGATAAATAAAAAACTTTTTTTTTCTAAGAAATATTACATTACGTGTATTAGGCGATTTGAAACTAACACTATATAGGGTGTAGGGTTTTAGAAAATCAAATTATATGGTATAAATTTAAAATTTTTTGATTTCCAGAAACATGGAAAAAATTATTCTAAATAGGCTAGAGTCTATAGCTAACGCCATAGAAAAGCTTACCTTAGAGGCTCTCGAGTACAAAGATAATATTAACCTAAAAGATGCTGAAAACGTAGAAATATTGCTCACAAAACTAGACAATGCGGTAAAGAGGTTTGGTACAGAATTAAATCAGAGTTTGTCGATAAATGAACTAGGATCCTTCGTGGAAGAGATCACTTCGTTCAGTGAGATACAACTACGGGGCGAAGAAACTTTCGCAGAATTAAATATCAAGCTGAAAAGAGTAAAAGAAAGTGCTACACCTGCAGCAACGCCTGGTAGAAGTATCGCATTGACCGGAAAGTTACCTAAACTACAATTAGCAGAATTCTCAGGAGATATACTAGAATGGTACCAGTTTTGGGATCAGTTCAGTTCCAACATAGGGAACCGAGATCTGTCTGATGTGGATAAACTATCCTATCTCAAGGGTTCTTTGAGAGGCGATGCGAAGAGGATCATCGATGGACTTGAAATTACCAACAAGAACTACGAGGTAGCTGTATCTATTTTAAAGGGGAGGTACGGCAAGGAGAGTCACATAGTGGACGCACACTACGCAGCTCTACATAAGATTCCTAAGGCTTCTAAGGGTAGCATAAAGGACCTGAGGGAGACCTTTAGCCAAGTTGAGAAGCACCTTAGAATTCTAAATTCATTAAACCAAAATATCAACCATGATCATCTGAGATTTCTCATCTTGGAGAAGATGCCTTCGGACGTAGTCTACGAGCTAAAGTTGAGAGCGAATACTGAATCTATTGAGGAGATCCGGCAACATTTGGAAGTGATCATTTCGGCAAGAGAAGATGCGCAGAGAATTACTTCTGAAAATGTAGAAGAGTACACTACTCAATCTCTACACGTGAATACGTACGTAAAAGGAGGGAAACCAGGAAAACCCAACCGAAGCCAAAGAGATTTCAAGAGACACAAATTTATACAACAAAGGCAAGATATTAAGAAGGAAGATAGATTCAACGAACCTGGATCATCTCACAAATACAATAACTACAACAGACTTCCATTGAAAAGGAAGCTTCAAGAACGAGAAAATGATAGGGATGCTCCACCGGGAAAGAAAAGGAGAGGGCAATGCGTTTTCTGTCAAGGATCACATTTTAATGATCAATGCGATAAATTCAAAACCATAAAAGAAAGGAAAGGAAGATTAAAGAACAGATGTTATCGTTGCTTAGGCCTCGGCCATAAAGGAAATAATTGCAAGAGATCTACTTTCTGCGTTCACTGTAAAGAAACTAATCTTCACAATAGAGCACTTTGTTTAAAAGGACAAACATCTAACTCTGAAAGTGTCACAACTCTTCACGCCAATTCCATTAACTCCACTATACTGCAAACAGCAATAGTCAAAGCCCGACGTGAAAACGATGATACCAAAGAAGAAACTTGTCGAGTTTTGTTAGACTCTGGCAGCCAGCGTACCTACATCACACAAGAAATAGCTTCTAAACTAAAACTGCCCATAGAAGAAGAAAATACTCTATCAGTTTTCACATTCGGTGCTAAAACTCCTCAAATCATTGAAAGTCCAATAGTTAGGCTACAAATGAAAACCAGAACAAACGATATTCTGGAAATAGAAGCAAACGTTGTCCCACACATATCACATGGAGTTCCTTATTCAAATATAGACTTAAGCAGAAGAGAAGAAAATCTAATTTTGGCTGATGACGGCTCACTGTCACCGAAAGTAGATATTCTAATTGGAAACGACTTCTATTTTTCATTCATACTAGGAAACAAAATCCAACTGGAAAATAATTTATACTTGATTGAATCAAGATTTGGTTACATATTGACCGGAAGAACCACGGCTAAGGATGTGGACCCATTATCGGTGATAACGTACTTCCAAGGAGTAGAGAACAAATTAACTCCGCCTGACTTACCATTATACAATGGAAGCATCAAATGTTTATGGGAATTGGAATCTATAGGGATATGCGATTCACCAAATCTAACTAGAGACGAAGAAGTCATCAATCAATTTAATGAAACAATAGAGTTAATAGATGACCGATATACGATCAGCTGGCCATGGATCGATTATCCACCTGAACTAGAAACCAATTATGGTCTTGCAATCGGTAGACTAGTAAATTTATTGAAGAAACTAGATTCAGAAGCATTAAAGTCATATAACGCCACGTTACAAGAGCAGTTAGAGAAAGAAATTATAGAACGCGTACCCGATCAAGAAAAGTGTGATATTGGTATAGACCATCCTATCCATTACCTGCCACATCATGGAGTAAGTCATCCAGGAAAACCTACACGTATCGTATACGACGCGTCAGCGAAAACAAAGAACAGCAAAAGTTTAAATGAATGCTTACACTGTGGTCCACTCATGTTGGGAGACCTGACAGGAATGTTGTTAAGATTTAGGTCACATCAAGTGGGAATAACCGCGGACGTAGAGAAGGCATTTTTGCAGATCGCGTTACACAAAAAAGACAAGGACGTGACTAGATTCCTATGGCTAAAAGACATAGAAAAGGCAGCCACGGAAGATAATATTCTACATTTACGGTTTTGTCGTGTTCCGTTCGGAGTGATATCGAGCCCATTCCTGTTAAACGCTACTTTGAAACACCATCTACTGCGTTCCAATGAAGAAATCCTGAAAAGGATAATGAACGACATTTATGTGGATAACTTAGTTACGGGAACGGACTCCATCCATGAAGCAATTGAAATGTATGAGTCATGCAAATTTGCGTTCAAAGAAATTTCGATGAATCTTCGGGAATGGAGTTCTAACTCCAGACAATTCTCAAAGGAAATAGATCCAACTGACGTTTGCCAAGACATAGAAGTGAAAGTACTAGGTCTGAATTGGAATACAGAAGAGGACACTATCAGTTTAAGGCCAAAGAAAATAACAGAGGCTAATACGAAAAGGGAAATATTAAAAAACGTAGCTTCAGTATATGATCCATGCGGATATGCTGCGCCAGATCTGCTGCCAGCAAAACTTCTACTTCAAGATCTATGGGTAAACAAATTTAAATGGGACACTCCTTTACCAGAAGAGATAACTAAAGAATGGCAAATTATTAGAGAACGACTAGAAAGAACAAAGAATATTGTCTTACCTAGAAGATATTTCAAACAAAAGGGCAATGAAGACATTCAGCTACATGCCTTTACAGATGCGTCGACCAAAGCATACGCAGCTGTAGTATACATTTCTAACGGAAGAGAGTTAAGTTTCGTGATAGGGAAATCAAGACTAGTACCCATCAAAGATCAAGACAATCTCAAAATTCCAAGACTTGAATTATTAGGACTTCTGATTGGTAGCAGGCTACTGAAGTATGTAAACAAATTTCTGAATTTCGAATCCAAAAAGAATACTATATGGACGGACAGTCAAATAATAATCGATTGGTACTACGGCGGTAAGCTATTACCACCATTCGTAGCGAAAAGAATAGAAGAAATAAAGGGAAATGTGTCAGCAACGATAAGGTATGTACCAACAGAGCTAAATCCAGCTGATGTAGCGACTAGACCCACAGATTCTGAAAAATTCAAGCACAAATGGTTATCCGGACCAGATTACCTGCTAGAAGACTGCAAGAAATGGCCAAAGAGTCGTAGGAGGGAAGTTTCTCCGCTTACTCAAGATGAAAGTGTACTGATTGCCACGCATTCCTCTGTGGATCGTCAATTTTCTTTTCCCATTGGGGAGGGTCTCACGAGTGGAGAACCAAGCTCACAAAATCAGAGACAACAATTAAATGAAGAATTGCAAAAGAATCCCTCAGAGAAATGCGAGGACGATACACTGTCATACGTACAAAAAATCAAAAGAATCCAAGCAAAACATTTTCCTGAAGAAGTAGTAGGTAAAGATACAAATTTAAAGAGAAATTTAAACGTGTTCACTGACGTTGACGGAATCCTACGTTGCAAAGGAAGACTACAAAATGCTGACTGGTCTTATGACAAAAGATATCCAATACTGATTCCAAAGGACTGTGAATTTACTAACACCGTGATCTTAGAAACACATAAAAAGAACTATCACGTAGGTGTTAACCACACTCTAAGTCTGATCAGATTGTTATATTGGATTCCTCAAGGAAGAAGTCAAGTTAAGAAAATACTTAAAAAATGCACAAATTGCGTTAAGCATGGAGGAGGTCCATTTAAACTACCACCACCTCCTGCGCTTCCAAAGGAAAGGGTAAATTATAGCTCACCATTTACATACACCGGCATGGATTACTTAGGTCCTCTCCAAGTAAGGACCGACGGTAAAACAGCAAAACGATGGATATGCCTGTACACTTGTTTGGTAGTACGCGCTGTACACCTAGAAGTTGTCAAAGATCTTACAGCAGAAGAATGCTTATTAGCACTACGAAGATTTATATCTTGTAGAGGCGTACCGGATAGAATAGTTTCAGATAATGCACTACAATTCAAACTGACTGCAGAAATACTGTCAAGCAATTACTGCATCACTAACGAAATAGACTGGAAATTTATTCCACAACTAGCTCCTTGGCATGGAGGATTCTACGAAAGACTAGTTGGACTAGTTAAACATTGTCTCAAGAGAACACTCACAAAGAATCTATTGAAAGATAATCAACTTAACACCATTATAAAAGAAATAGAAGCGGTGATAAATACGAGACCATTAACTTGTGTAGGATCTGATCTGGAAGACATTCTTAGGCCTTCAGATTTTCTAACCTTGAACAAATGCATCACGACAACACCTTCGGATGCTGAATTTCCACAAGAAGGCACGGTGACAAAACAAAACCTAGTAGACGGTTGGAAAATAGGACAAAACATGTTAAAGGAATTTAAAAGGATGTTCATCGAGCAATACCTGCCGAGTTTAAGGGAAAGATATCGTCACGCTCTGAAAGAACCAAGGATTACTAAGTCAGAAATCCCTAAAATAGGAGACATAGTACAAATTAAAGGAGATACGAAAAATAGAGAAAACTGGAAAGTTGGAAGGATCACATCTCTGCTTAAGGGAGCAGACGGTCAATGCAGGGTGGCACGAATAAAGGTGAACGACACGGAATTCACGCGCTCCATCGCTCATCTTTACCCATTGGAAGTTGATGAAGAAGTACCTGGAAGAGAAGAGGTTATGTTTGAATTCGAAAGAGAAGACGTAACAGCAACGTTAGACGACTTACCTCTGTTAGAAGAATTAGACATAACTAGTCTCACCAAAGATATCTCTTCAGCTCCAAGAACCACAGAAGAACTCGTCGACAAACCTGAAACAGAAAGCAGACAAACAAGTATAATAGAAACAGTAGACCAAATACCTCATAGAATACTTACCACAGAAGATGATATCCAATCTGTACATGATGAAGGACGTGATGATAAGAGCACACCTAAAAGCATCAACATTAATGAAAACACACAACCCGAAGAAGTGAGAGAAGTAAGAGATGCGTCTTTAAAGGCTCGTGAAAAGATACGCGAGTGGACGCGTAGATTAATGGAGAACATGTAACTTCTGTCGTCGTCGGGAGTGTCGCGAATTACGGTATCGCGATGTCTCTAACTATCAAAGTAAATACATTGATTAAACATAATAACAATTAAATGGCAACACTAAATCAGACAGACAACTCACCACTTTCGCCCTTCCCTAGCGCGTATGCGCTTGAACTAATCTGTCATTCTAACCTCATAAAATGAATGTGATGATCTTCTTCAACACCAGTGTAATCGTAGTTAAAGGAGGCCGAGTTTGCAGTAGCACCGAGGATTTCACAGCTAAGTCACATACTTACTTAATCTAGATTTATAGAGTATCGAAAGCAATACTACTGAGCCAAATGTTCGATCCTGGTCGTGATAGGATCGACTGAACGTGGCCAGGCCTGATCACGTAGTTCGCCGGTGGTGGATGCCTTAGGCAAGCAGAAACCATCGGCGGCGAGATGTATGCAGTCCCAAGAATAAGCCTTTACCTAAATGTGTTCACCGACGGGTGGCCAGGTCCGGACACTTAAGAGGGAATGAACAACTGCATACTGGAGGCTAAGGCGAATGAGGAACGCAGGGTCCTGATTCGATTAGCTCCTTGATGTAATAAACATATTAGTAAAGTTTGATAAAGTGAAACAATGAAAGAACAGCGCTGGAAGGGGGCTGCCTGTCACAGGCAGCCATCTTCCAGGCTTGATAAGAAAGATTGGCAGTAGTACATGTTTATAAAGTAATATCATAAAGAATAAAAGACATAACAGCGTTGAATGATTTAATAATACATATTAAAGTTAACAGTATAAAGTAAATTGTCTTATTAGTATCTGATAAACTAGAGAAAGTAGGTGTGTGCTTAGCCCAGATAAATATGGGACATTATACTTACAGGTGGGACATAAATAAGATGAAGAGAAGGAAACAGTAACGGATAATACAAGTATACCACTTCAGTGCCCCCGGGACTGGAGAATATGGAAAGGTTGGTTGAGAGGACGACATCCTGAAGGTATGTGTCTACACAGTGTCGCGCTGGATACCCTTTATAACCTTAATGACAAATGCGAAGCACCCCATAATAATAAATTACTAAACTATATATTGACTAATTATAAATATGTAAGTAGTTCACTGAGAGAGATTATAAAGGGTCCCGGTCTGGTCGCGACAGCTCTATCTATCTGGTGCGAGTCGTATTTTTTCTAGTATATTATTTAGTATTGTATAAAGATTTATAGCATTTATTTTTTTTAGATTTTCACTCTTATTTTAAAAGTAGAGGGGCGACACACATTTTACCACTTTGGCAGTGTTTATCTTTCATACGGTTGACATTGAGATAAAATTGTAACCTCAATGTCATTTTTAAAGACCTATCTATAGACACCCCGCACGTATTGTTATAAAGAAATATTTTTTTTCAGTTTCAGTTCCATGTATGGCGAGCCCCCCTTAATCTTCATTTTTTTTTATGTTAAGGCGAGGCCAGTTCACGATCTGATGAAAAGTCTGATTTTTGAACTTCCAATGTGAAGAACTGATGTAAAATTCTACTTCACAAAAATTACTGTAGACTGAAAATGAAACAAAAAGGCAAATTAACCGAACAGAATATTGAAAAATGGCATGGTAACTCTGTAAAAAAATCCTGCATAACACCATAAAAACTTATAAAAGTAAATTTCAAATCGTCAGATTTCGTAATTTTTAACGACAGTGATATGATTTTTTATGCAAAAAGGATAGCTTTTTTATCGATCTAACACAATAACCGAGTACATTTTTAATAAATGATCCAGTATTTCAGAAATCAATAAAAATGTACTAAAATTCGTCAAATTTCTGACAAAGCGTCAATTAAAGTTATGCAATATTCAACCTTATTCTATAGACATAGTGAAAGAGTAAATTTCGTGAACTGGCCTCGCCTTAAAATCGTTAAGCGGTTAACAGAATGCATCTATCTACTAAGTTTCAACTGTTTGATTCTAATACTTTCGGAATAAAATGGCTGTGACATACGGACGGACAGACAGACGTCTGTCTGTCTGTCCGTGACATGACGAATCTATAAGGGTTCCGTTTTTTGCTATTTTGGCTAAGGAATCCTAAAAATAGCAACATAACTTTGCTGTTCTTTTCTCTATTTAAAAAAAGTTTAAGTAATGAACTAATACTCACCAACGCTTAGGAATTTATTTCGCGAATATAATGATAACCGCTATTACAATACTATTGCCGAAATGTTTTTGACGCGAAAACTATTGTAATGGCTTTAGCCATAAAAGTTTCTGAATTATATTTCTACTAACAGATTGTTATTATTTTATTCGCGTAAACTAACTTTATGGCGTAAACTTAAAAATTGTTACAAAGTGCGAATATTATTGCATTATTTTATAACTTTTTTGTTTATAGAGAAAAAAATACAAAAAAATATGGAAGGTGGATAGTTGTCTGTAGATCTCAAAAATTCAATAAACGGAAAAAAAATATAATAGCCATTATCATTTTATTCCCCGGGGACAGCGATTTATCATAATATTTTAACATCTATGCTTTTAGCATCAATCAAAAATCTCTGCATAGAACAAGGGTCTGACATGCTTTGATAGAGCGAGATCGTATTATTGAGATTCCTATAGGAGGAAATAGAGAAGAGTGTCATGTTTTCTCTCTATCACCGACCGGACTTTTTTTCATGGTTGGGTTATAGGCAGAGTTCAACTAAGCAAAACAAACAAGTGGGGTTATTATCAAGAGTGCCAAAGAAATTAAAGGTTTTGTGGATTACTACCTAATTGATACCCAAGATTTATTATAAATCGTATGTGTTGTGTTTGTGTCTAGAATACAAAATGGTGGGGTGTTCGATATTTGGCTGCAAAAGCAACAATCAAAGAAAATAAGCGGGTGTTACATTTCATGCGTAAGTACACTGTTTTCAATATTTTGATCACGTATTTCTTTCTCAAATCTCACAGGAACCAAGTTTCTGAGCTAAATCATTAGTTATATCATGAAATACCTAATAAATAGGAAAAATCTAAAAATTATTTCTAAAAATAACCTCGTAAACATTTGACATGCAAACCGGTAAAATTGCGTACATCTACGTAATAGTAGAAGTCAGCTTAGCTTTGACGTCCACTAAAATCAGTAGGTTTATAATTCGATTTCCGGATGCCTACTATATAGAAAATTTTCCCCAAAAATTACCCCATATTTCAGGGAATTTCTAGCGATTTCATTTTTCCAGATTTCCGACGGAAGATAAAACTCGTGAAAAATGGATAGAAGCAAATGGAAAAAAGAATTGGGTGCCACACACGAATTTGTTCAAAACTTTTTGAAAAAAATTGTTTCCCAAAAACAGAAAAACTAACGTTAATAAAAAAAGTTCTGTATTCCAACGTTTAATAAAGACTTAACCTGTTTTAATTTAAAGTTTATCTTTTTATTCCATTAACCACACAATCTCAATATCAACTACCTGAGCGAACCCCAGCTAGTTTACTATATCTCTCTTTTTTTAGCAGGGCAGTTGTGTGTACTCCCTGCAATGACGACAATGACTGCAATGACGATTGTTATTTAACTTTAGTTCGATTTTAGCAGGGAAGACGTGTTTTTATTTTTCTTAATACCATTTATAATTATACTGAGTTTTTGCATGCTGAAAATGGCGAATTGTCTAAACATTTTATTAATATCTCTGCTGTACCACAATTACTACGAATAAAGTTTATTTCCATTTCTATTCTATGTATACGTATGTTCCCGTTAAAGTACGGAATCCGTTAATCTGCAGATTAACTTTTACTTACTTACTTACAAACGGCGATAACGTTTCCCACCCTCTAAACCTTAACCTACAGTAATTAATTTTTGGTATTTTTTTGAAATGCCTAAATACTAGGGCTGTACGTTTTGATTTATTAAATATTTATAATAGATTTCGAAATATTTGCATTTTAGTGATTTCATACAAAACACAAGTGCCAATATTTTCAAATCTACAATGAATATTTTAAAAATCAAAACGTACAGCCCTAGTTTTTAGGCATTTCAAAAACATACCAAAAATTCATTGCTGTAGGTTAAGGTTTAGAGGGTGGGAAACGTTATCGCCGTTTGTATGGAGACCACGTGGTTGACAATCCTCTTAAAGCACAGAATACATAATAGTACCGAAATTTTTCTTAAAGTAGACGATTTCCGTGCTTTAACTAGTAATCTGCACATTAACGGATGCTACCCCGTTAAGGGTACTTTTTCTGATCATGGCAACCCCATATTTTGACGTCATAATATATCTATCCCTTACACCCGGTCGCTCGGTAGCGCATCTACCCCTTTTAATATACTATATCTATGGCATAGAATGAAATTCTACCACGCTGGGTGCATTCCAACAGACAAATTTCTGAGTCATCGATCTCCATAGAGTAAAATGGTCAAAATGTACTCTATGGCGATCGGCGACTCAGAGATTTGTCTCTTGGAATGCACTTATTGTCAAAATTTGACATTAACATTTAAAAATTACAAAATAATTGGATTGATTTTATTACTACATATTTCTTTCATTTTTCTCGAATCCTGTAAAGAATGGAAAATCTAATTTATTCAATGATTTGTAATAAGTTGTTCCTTTACTGAACTATATTTAGTTGCAAAATCGTTAGTAGTTATGGATAATATTAAAATGCTGTCGTAAGTATCAAGTGCTTCGTTACATTGATTCTTCCACAGTTCCGTGCCTAATTGATAAATTATTTGCAGTGGTGAAGATCTACTAGATAAAGGAGTAACTAAAAAAGAGGTCTCGCTGCCAGTTTTAGGTCTTAAGGACGTCACACCAAACGGATCATGGCTGGAGCAAAAACAGATACAATGTGCTTTAGAAGGTAGAAAATATCTCATCGATGCTCTAAGAATTGAGAAGAGGTAATAAATTAATGTCAGCAGCACTACTGAATTTACACATTTTTTACTATTGAATTTTCTAGCCAATTATCAGCGGTTTGTCAAAATCAGTGGTTCACAATTAGTTTTTTCTATGTACCCCTCCAAAAACGACCTCAATCTCGCGTACCCCTTATTGACCCCCAAGCAGAAATAATATTTTAAAAAAGGTAATTGATATAATACCTTATTTAGGTAAGAGATTGTCCCGCGTAGGTACCCCTTGATGCTACCTCGCATATAAATGGGTATTATGCGTCTCTACATATTAAGGGATCTTGGAAAGAACAAATTTTGTCACATTTTTCGTTTTTTTCAACTGACAGTGCAGTCTGTATTGTTTAATAAGTCGCTATGTTCCATTAAAAACAGGGAATTATTATTCATAGTCACTGAGCTACCATGCTTTTAAAACATCAGATGAAAACAATGTCAATGAAAACAACCGTTCAGGAAAAATAACCATTGTCCCATACAAATTGACGAATAGTTAAGAAAATAAAAAGTAAAAAAAAATTGTTTTTACAGTAAATGTATTTTCAACAAAAGAAGCTTTTCTTACTTACTTGTGTAATATAATCACTTGGTATTTACTAAGATCTTAAGTTTCAATTCTTAATATCTCGGTTTGTTCCTTGGGTGACAAAATCTATTCTTCCCCTGACCACTTCATATGATTTTCTTTATGTAACTGTTTGTGAATGAGAAGTTGATAGGAAAGGTGGTCATATTAGAGATGTTATACTTATTTCTATACAATATTCAGAAGTATTCACTGTGTTGTGTCAATAGCACTTCTGTAAAGGCACCTTTACTTGTAACAATATACTAGGCACAATTTATTAAATTCATCTTTTAAAATGTTTTTATTAAAAAAAAATGGGCTTGCATAAAATCATGAATGTCTCTCTACTAATGGTCCTAATAAATCAGTGGTTCTTAACCGGTAGGTAGTCGACGGACCAATGGTGGTCACTGAAAGCACCAGAAGTGGTCGGTCAAGCCATCTTAAAATAACAACCCTGTATTCATTTACTTACATTATACTGTATTTTACTGTAGTGGGTGGTTCATGGCACGACAGAAATTTATAAACATCAAATGGTCGCTCATCACTAAAAGGTTAATACATCCACTGTTAAAAATAAAAAGTAGGTAAAAGTAACAGAAGATTATTATTTGCCGGGGTTGTTTTTCCATACAGCATTCCAATGAAATCTGGCATATTGCTCTTCACCTGTTTTTATTTGGAATTTAAAGTGTATTTAATGGTAATATTCGCAGAGGGGTACTAAGTCATGCTGTGTGGCGAGAAGATTTAAAACTAGCTGAAGTCACACAACTAACTGGCAGTTACTGGCAATTTGTTGGCCATCAACGTGACAGGAAAATGCATCTACAACCTGAAGAAGCATTGTTTTTGATGGAAGTTGTAAGTATAAGTGCTTTATGATAATGAATTATTGTTTCTCAGAATGCTGATCAGATCAGTTGGGTGGGTGTGTATAGTAATCTGAATCGCCTCCATTCACTCCCTGGATGGCCATCATCAGATCTCTGCTATTAGAAGAAAATTTCAAAAAATTGTACAGAAAGATGTTTTTTTTTTCTTTTCCGTCATTTTAATTCGCAATATAACTAATAGATGGTGCCACCCGTGCAAAGTCAAAGCGGGACAGCTAGTAGGTAGTACGATAAATGTCAATAATTATTATCACAAACATTGCTCCTATTCCAAAGTACCTAGCTAAAGCACTTGTGTTAAGGAAATCAGAGACAACGGTGGAACTATCTTGAGCCAATATAGAAACACTCGTTTTCTAAATTCATCAAGCTGGGGATCGAACCCGGGTTCTCTTGAAAACTGGTGTACAAACCACTCGACCATGGATGTTGGATAAAAAAGGAAATGTAAAATAAAAAACAAAAATAATGCATACTTGAACAAGATTACATCAAACCATTATTGTTTTTGTCTGTACCTTTCAGAACTGTCTTCTACTAACATATGATGGTATAGTAGTATCGCTACAACAAGCTTATAGTCTATTGCTTCGTGGTGACATATCCCTTAACAAGTATAAGGTTTATGCTTATTTAAGTCGTTTGGGTTACAAAGTAGTTTGTCATAAAAATGCATCGTCAGAAATCAGTAAAGATGATGAGATTGAAGAAAAAGATAATGAAACAGCTGATGATTCTAATAAGTGTACTGTGCAAAATTCTACAGTTCTTGAAAATAATAAGAAAGAAGAAAAAGATATTAAAACTGAAGGTGGTACTGATAAGTGTACTGAACAAAATGTAACAGAAAATATTGCAGATTTTGCTAACGATAATAACAATTTACTTCTGAATGGAAGTAGTAACAACTATGTAGAAGAAACAACATTGAAAAATGATGTTGTTAATGAGCCTGTTCTTGATAAAACACAAAAAATGGATATTTGCGACAATGAATTGGTACATGAAAGTAATGCTATTGAAGAAAGCAAAGCATTGAACAATAAAACCAATGGAGATGCAAACACAATCCCTGATGAAATAGGAGATTTGGTAGCAGATATTAAAAATGGTGAAATAATGATGAGTTTTAATGAAAATGAGTTACAGAAAAAGCAAAGTAAGTAAAAGTCAGTTAAAAGCAAAAATTATGTTATTATGTATAATAGGTATAATTATCTATAAATTACTTCTTTAGAATTTTATCTGATATGTTATATTGTAACCGATTAATAGCAGTAATGGCCACTAATAAATACATTACACAACAAAATTTATTATACTCTTTATTGCACTCATAAAAACAGTTACACAAAAATAAATTGAGATATGTACACAAAGGAGGACTTATCTCTAAAAAAGATCTCTTCCAGCCAACCTGAGAACGTGTTCGAGATTTCAATATTAAGCGGGTGACATAAAGTGCAAAAATTAAATAAGAAAAACTGTCAATTTAAAGTTTATTTATCTATCTAAGTATTCTATTTATTAACTTTACAACTTAAAATTAATATTTCAGATTCAACAACGGATGAAAACTCAAAGGATTTTTGTATAGAAGATGTGAGCGAAATAGGTGAATGTAATTTCGATTTTAAAACAAAAATTGATAAAGATCCTCTAACTAAATTTATTGAATGGAAATTGGAAAAACTCAAAGAGAGGCAATTCAAAATGAGACCCAATACAGATGTCAGCAATAATTATGAAAGCATTCCAGACTTGTCTAAAAATCGAGTAGTAACAATCAATGTGCCAAAAGAAGAGTTATTGCCTAAAAATATATTTCTAAACCACTTGACATATGTGCTGAATTTAGATAACATAGCATCGAAAAATGCCATTTCACTAAGCGATTCAAGAACCTACAGCATATCAGACGAAGTCAACGGCGATCATGTAAGGCGTGTAACTAATTCTACACAACAGAGACCGCATAATGTTATAATACCTCCTTTCTACCAAAACTTTAGACAAACGGCAGGATACAGGCCATTTCAATACTGGCGACCGAGGCCAAATCTAAGTTACTTTCACTTCAACCTGTTTTTTCAAAGGCCTTTCATGACAAATTTCAACATACCAAGGTTTCAGTTTTACCCTAGAACGCATTTCCCTATGTTCCCCAGATTTTTTACGAGTCCAACTAACTTCAGTGTCTGTAGTAGCTCTGATTCACATAACAAGCAAGAAGAGACTACTCGTAAAAGAAAGAGAAATAACTCTAGAAAAAATCACTTAGAATCCATTAAAAACTTAGCTCAAAGACTGCGCCAGCTTGTCGCGATGGGTAACCATCAAACCGAAAATCTTGAAGCACTTCAGAGACTGATAGAAACTTACAACATAAGATACAGGACAAGAGTTCGTCTAACAGATCAGTATGAAATAATAAATGATGAAACAATATTGGAAACCATAGAACTCGATGATGACGAACAGACAAAACGTAAAAGGAGACGCGTTGATGATAACACCAGTTTACGTGATCTGCATTTTAATAGAATCAAACAATTAGCCTTTAAGTTGAAGCAATTACAAATTGAAAAGAAGGCATCTGCAAGACATAGAAGAGCTCTCTCCAGTCTTATTAAAACTTACAATAAGTGTTATAACGCGGATATTTATATGTCTGACAACAACGAAGTTTTGGACCGCCTTAGCATCACACTGGATTCCAGTTCGGAACCTGAAAGTGTCGTTGAAGAAGTTCCCAAAATGAAAACTGGCAAAAAACTAAGAAACCCTTTCAATATTTTAAAAAGACTTTCAGAAAAACAAATTTCTGCAGTTTCTCCCACAACAAGCAGACAAGACAATGCAAATCAAGATCTGAATGAATGTAATAAAACTGATATTTCTAAAAATGTGCTTTTAAGGTCTATTTTCGCCAAAAACTGGTTACCAAATCCTAATGATTTTGGGGAGCCTGAAGTGCTAAGTCGTGATAACATGAATATTCGTATCATAGAATCAAAGAAGGAGGAATATCTATTTGAGTTTTTAAAAGACAAACCCGTCAAGTATAATAATTGGATAGAAACAAAAATAGCATTCCTTGAAAATATTGAAGAGTCAAATGCAATTTTTAGGTCTGAAGCACTGAAAATAGATAGTGTAGATATTAAGTCCATTATAAAAGCTGAAGATTGTACAGATATGCCTACTGTTCTGAAGAAGTTGAATATTATTAAGAGAAATAACAGTACTAGAAATGATATTAATCTGGCTGTAGATTTTGATGTGTACAATAGAGATGTTCAAAACTTTCGTAAGACAGACTTACCTACGCCGCACTTCAGAATTGTCTGTTTGAAGTAAGTAATAGAAAAGACACATACCTAATTAGTGGAAATTCGGGTTTAATTTTAAACTGGGTTGTTCCAAGAAATAATATTACCCATGGAATTTCTTTATGGCGACTTTATATGCAACATTAGCCCGTAAAAAAATAATTACCGTGTAAAATACACAATTTATTAAAATATCAAGCTGATGGTCCCTTTGCAAAATATCAATAGTTATAATATGTAAACACAAACTGAATAACAATTAGAGTAATTTACTGTGGTTTTTCTTTGTCGCGAAGAATTGAAGTCGCTTTAAGTAATATAGTATGTATGTAGCCTGGAATGGTTTATAATTTATTTCGAATCATTCCATCTAATCTGGTGCTAACAAACGTTATATTTTATTATACTGAATCATACATTGTTTTTAATTCCAGTGACTCCACACCTGTTCCATCAGGCATCGAGATAGCGAGTCTGCACGCAAAATACAAAGATGACGTAATGTTAGTATTCGCTGTCGTTGGTTCATCATCCATATCTTTCGTTCAACTGACTCCTACAGACTCCCCAGTGTATACCGCATTTAACTTTTAAAACATCACCTTATGGGCATCACATCGTTGAATTTATTTATTAAGGTAAAATAAAACTTGTTAATATATAATATGAAATTTTATTTTGGTATAAGATGGCTTTAAGCTATAAATAAAGCGATACATGGCACGTGTGAAACGGATGGTATAGTGCAATTCGTATATCTACTTAGGTTCTACGATTATGTAAATAGGCCTTATAATAATTGAGCAACGTGTTCACTTGTTGCAATTTTACTAACTAATATTGAGGCTTTTGTATATAAATATTCAAAAAAGTAAACAATTCGTTTTGTTTTTTATAGGACTTAATTATAATTTGCAGGAAGCTGCAATTATATTGACTTAGAGGAACCGTTACAATCTAATTCTAATCTTTCGTTATCTTTACACAACCTTTTTATTAAGTGCACTATTTCAATCATGAAATATTAGTTCGCAATAATGATCGTTATTTTATGTTATGATTTAATTAAAATTAATTGCTAAATTAACTAAAACCTAATTTAGTCTTTGACTTTAAAATAAGTAAGTACATTTCTTTTGTGCTTGGGTGCATTTGATATCCAAGATCAATCTTAATAAAAACTAAAGAAAAAAATACGACTCGCACCAGATCAATTCTCGGACGGGAATCCAACCCGCGACCTTTGGATGTCCGGTCCAATGCTCTGATCGCTGAGCTACCGAGTCACTCAGCTCGATTCCCGTCCGAGAATTGATCTGGTGCGAGTCGTATTTTTTCTAGTAATACATATTTAGTATTGTATAAAAATAGCATTGTGAATGCAAAAATTACCAATTTAAAAATCTATGATAATTATTTTCAACTGATGCCAAAGTTATCAATCCTAATATAATTTGCCCCTAGATCCATTGTGGATCTAGCCGATGGATCTTTTGAGAATGAAGGTATTTGAATGGGGAAATGGCCCGTGAAATCGTGATTTCAAATGCAGCCATATTTTTCGATAATACATTATACAAAATAATTAAATAACATACGCCGAATGTATTGTTATTAATAAAATGCAAGTAACATCAAACAGGTGTTTCATCAAAAAGTAAGGAATGTTTACACTATTAATGAAATCATCTCAATACATTACCCATAATTGTAATATTTATAATATTATGAGATCAACTTATCATTATAGACAAGACAACAATTACCATAAGTGTATAATTTTCTCCATAATCGTATAAATTATGAAGCAAGCAATTTTTAAATGATATTATAATGGAACACATTTAAGGAATATTTTAATTCATAGTAGGAACTAGAAAGCGGCTATACCTAAATACAAAAGTAATAACTACCCGCATTTTAAGTCAAATTCGCAAATTATCTCTGAGTTACGATTTCTGAGCAATTTCAGACACATCAACCTGCAAAACTTATTTACTATGGATAGGTTGTCGTGTCGTGTCAATCGACCGACAAAAAATACCTAGTCATAGTTTTAATATTTGTGCTTTCTTTTTTTTATTGGCATTTTTCAATTTTAAGTTTTTATTTTTTACTTGTAGAATTGTCATAAAATAACTTTTCATGATAATTCTGCAAGTATGAAGCGTTTAATTTTATAGCTTGTCTAACAAAGGTACCTAAGTGGTAAATAGAAATACAAAATCTTTGGTATGAAAATTCTGCTAGAGAGTAACAAAAATCAAACATTTTGTCACAGAACAACTTGGTTGCAGGGGGGCTGGCCGGCCCCCGGCTATAAAGAAAAACTTTTAATGCACCTACCAGTAGGTTAGGTTAGGCAGTATTTTGCCTTGCGCCAGTAGGTATACCTACTTGAAATAATTACCTACGGCCGCTGATCAACAACCGTAGGTATTTAAATCCCGATTTAAACGCCCACTAGGGTTGCCTAATCACTGCATATCTCTCGGCTTGGATAATTTGGATTACATATTTCACATAGAAGACTGTTTACTTAATTATTATGTGTTCTAGGTGTCTTACGCTACCACAGAATATTTAATAATACTTAGTACTAAACATACAGAAGCCCATCTGCGCGAGGACAATCAAATAATAAGCTACTCTCGCTGCACGGCAATAAAGTACAATTTCAAATTGCGCAGCGCTGCCTGCCTATTATTATAAAAGCACCTCCGAAGCGCTTCTCTTTCTGCCGCCTAGCTCTGTCTCAACCGACACATCCCTCGTGCGCCGGCTAGACTGAGTCAGCCGCGAGCAGTAGGCTAATATAAAAGTTTAAGCGCGGAGTGAGACCCCCTTAAAACTCCGAGAGAAAGAAAAAGCGACAAAATAATGTCGTATACAATAATCACAATAGAGATGTTGACTAATGAATAAAATAACGAAATACTAATAAAAATCGTAAACATATTAAACTTTTAGAGTAGCTTGTATACCTCTTGGTTTTATATATTGCATATTATTTGTTTTATGACCCTTCAAAGTTGGGTGGACAAGTCCATTTAAAAAGTATACAATTTATTAAAATAAATGATACCTTTAATTAGTCCGTAAAATGTATAGCAAATTTGTCGAAGAAACCATTTTGATAAACACAATATTTAATATAGCTGCTGAACAAATTTCCTATGCGTTGCATATAAACTAGCACGGCGTGACGTCATAACGTGCAAGCCATTAGTATGGAGCGTTTTTGATCGAGTCCATTTGTGTGCATTTCACACTGTGATATCTCGGGCAGTTTTCATGCTAGCGAATTAATTCTTTTACCAATGTTTCTTTTTTTGAGAGGTAATTTATGTAACATAAAATAAAAAAAATAGTCAACATGCCTATTCAAGGCCATCCAAAGTTTATGCCAGAAAGTTGGTAGAATCTTTCGTTAAAAGGCCTGTAGAAGTCCCTTAACCGTTCAACTGCCACCGGGTCAATATGAGGATGGCTTCTGCCTTTAGTCTTGCCCAAGCAATGGGGGGTTGACTTGCTGTCAGGCTTGAGGAGACAGGGGAATCCTTTAGTGGAGTTAAAGTAGAAATGCTTGTCTGTTATCACGCGCTTCAGCCCTAGAAAGTCCTGGAAAGAGAATAGACTTATAAGTAAGACTTATAAGTTATGCACTAGACATAGACAGCTAGTTTTCTTATATTTTGCTTTTAAACCTAATAACTAAGACCAGGAGTTAATCCTCGTCTCCTCATCAGAAAACTAAGTGATCTTATAACACACTTCTTACTTTAAAGTCTTTTGCCGTGATTTTGACATCTGACACTGTCGTTAATATAGCCACTCAATCGTGGGGAGTTGGGTGGCACCCTCTACAAGATTTTTGACAACAGACAAACCCAAGTTTTTGCAAAAAACAACTCTCCTCCCCTAACACTAATAGGCTAGTTGACAAAATTTCAATAACTGCTTAATATTTTAGCTTATTAGGCATTTTATCGAAAAAAAAGGTTTATTTATTTTTAATCGAGCGTTTACATTATAAATTTCGCGTTTTAAAAAACCAATTTTAATTTGGTTCCAAAACGCACAAGACTGTCATGGCGTCTTGAATGACGTCACGCCGTGCAAAACAAACAAAAGAGCGATCGTGTCTTCGTACGTTATAGCTAGTTTTTATCGTTTAAAAATGAATTTCTCATATTATAAGTACTGTATAGTGCCCCAGTGTGATAGCACGACTATAAAAACGCTAAACCAGTTATTTATATATGTTCCAAACAATGGAGAAATACGGAAAAAGTGGCTAAAACTTGCGTTCGGTTGGGGTTAGGTTGCACTCGGAGTGTAGGTTTGGAACGCGCCTCCGGTAGTGATACTCGAAACGTCAAAGACAAGATTGGAGTTTCGCACGGCGTGACGTAACGCTTTCTGATTGGTGTTCACTGTCACGTGACTAAAGGTTTCATTTTACGATTTTTTTTTTTAAATATTATTAATCTTTAACGCTTTTAATAATTAAAATTGTTTGTTATTTTCTCCATAATATAATTAATCATTATAAACCCCTATCCATTATATTTATTCTTAATGGAAACAAGCCTATTAGCCGCCTGCCTAGCATGACCGATTTATATCGCGTGATATAGCGTTTTATCACGTTTAACTGTCAATAAGACAAAGGAATTAGACAGTTCAGTGTCGATAAAATGCTATATCACGCGATATAAATCGGTCATGCTAGGCAGGCAGAAGCCTCGACTTCGGGAACCGCCGCAGCTACCGCCTGAACGGGCGCGCGTACACGCCCAGCCATATGGGCGGCCACGACAAGTGTCCCAACCCAATCCGCTGTACTTACAGCTCAAAAAGTTTACCTGTACTCTAGCCATCTCAGCGGCCGGCTCAGCCACCAGCCTCTCCCCGCTAATAAGCAGGAGCCTGGACCTCGGGAATCGTCTCAGCCACCGCCTGAATGGGCGCGCGTACACGCCCAGCCGTATGGGCGGCCATGACGCGTCCACCACCGACCAGGGAACCCCGCCCCAGCCCACTGTACTATTTACCAGGGCTAAGTCCTCGAAGCGGGGAAGGGAAGGCCTTTTACTGAAAAAGAAAGTCTTGCTATTATTTGAGTAGTAGGTACCTATTAATCAGTATCTAGTCTAAGGGTAAGAGTATATGGCGCCCGACTTCTAGAAAGTAGCCTCTTTGTGGCCTCAGTGTTTCCAATCATCTTTAAAAGGTAAATAAATACATACATAAGAAATGTGTGAAAGGTTAACAATCCCAATATTCCCATCAGTCTAACGAGAGTCTAATATCTACCTAAATTTGACGACCTCCGTGGTCGAGTGGTTTGCACGCCGGTTTTCAAGGTGTCGCCATCTCTGAGGTCCCGGGTTCGATCCCCGGCTGGGTCAATGTAGAAAATGAACTTTTCTATATTGACTCAGGTCTGGGTGTTTGTGATGCCACCGTTGTCTTTGATTTCCATAACACAAGTGCTTTAGCTACTTACTTTGGAATCGGAGCAATGTATGTGATGTTGTCAAATATTTATTTATTTATTTATTTAAATCTAACAAAACTGATTAAAGTAGCGGGCGCCGCACTACGCTTTACTTTACTTACTTTAAATCCAACAGATGTGACATTAGCACTTTGTCGGATTCTCATTTTGCCGGAAGATAGATAGATAAAGAAAAGTTTACTTGATTAGCACTTGGTCGGATTCGCAAAAGGTCGAAAACTCATTTTGCATTTAAAATTTATTATATATTCTTTATTGCACTAATAATAATTGTTACATAATTCATAATAATAATTGTTATGAATGACTTATCTCTAAAGAGATCTCTTCCAGCCAACCTAAGAGGTGTCAGAGATTTATAGTAAGCGGGCACATAAAGTGCATGACATATAAAAAATAATAAGATAATAATACAAAAACCTATACTTATTCATATTTATAATATAAAATACACATACATAGGTATATAAATAAAATAAAGTATACCTACATTAAATACATTACCTAATAAACTTACCTTGCTGACTGCGTATAGTCACTGATAGCCCTAGTGACTGGATCCCTGACCACGGCTAGGAGTTTCACAGACGGGTTCATGGCATACACCCTCTTAGGCGCTGACCTCGTCACCCAGTACGAAGGTGTCTTCTCCATCGTGATTTGACCTTCGGTGGTTGACGGCATTTTCTCCCTGAGTTTACATATAGGGAAATCGAATGGATATCGAGTTTAAGCACAGGTACCCGTCCACTAGCGCCGCCAATACATTCATTTTTATTAGGTAGGTAAGTACTCGGACCTAAACGTAAACCAAGTCTATTGACATTAAAAAAAAGGAAACCATCATGCCCTCTTAAATTGTCTCTAACATTTTTTGAATAACTCTTGAAAGTTTTCATTCTTTCTGTAAGTAAGTTTTAAAATCCGTTTAACTTTAGACCAAAAGTGGCCACTGTCGTTTCCGTTGCGTTTTATAACTTGTACCTACTAAGAATGAAAAGCATTAAAAAGTTATTCAAAAAATATTAGAGAAAATTTAACCGGCCATGATGCTTTCCATTTTTTTAAAGACTTGTATTTACGAGTAATAAAAATAAATGTATTGGCGGCGCTAGTGGACGGGTTAGTCAGCCAGACGTTTAGCATTATGAACATTACTTTATGGGAAACGTAATCTGAAGGTAGGTACTTATTTTCAATGTGAGAAAAATCTTTAGAATAACAATAAAAATATTTTTTGATTTTTAATTAAACATTGCCTTTATCTAGGATTGACGATCAGCCATCTAGGATTATAGGTAAGGTACCTCCCTAATAATAATTACGTACCGATACCAGTCGAATCCTTTGTGGTAAAACTTATCAAAGAAATGGACTTCGGATCCCGCGGCGCGGACATCGGGATGCAATCTGAAAAAAATATGGGGATCAAATTTCTCGTTCGCAAAATAACTTATTTCCTTGAGCTAACCGATTTTTTCCAATTCCCACAGTTATAAGAAAAGATGAATTTGGTCAAAACGGAAACGATGTCCTAATGCTAATACCATAGCTAATACTGATGAGAGTATGATATGATGACAGATGACCTGCCTGAGAGGTGTAGTGGTCCATCACGCAAGATCGACGGTTCGGTTCCCGGCCGGGCAGAAATTTAAATGATGAATTTTAATTTCTGTTACGGGTCTGGATGTTACAATGTATAATACGTTTTATTTAAAAAGTATATAAATAGTACTTAGGTACCTATATCAGTTGTCTAGCATTCATATTACAAGCTTTGCTTAGTTTGGGGTATATTAATTTAGTGTAAATACCTTAAAAATTCCAAAAGTGCTCTCGTACCACACTTTTTAACACCAATAATAAGCGCATCTGGTAACTTCTTGGTGGATGACCCGTTTTGGTTCATAAGTCGCCTGTTAGACTTATCCGACAAATCCAGGCCTAGATATGAAGCGAACCGCACTGTAGCACTTCTGTATTTCGATATGTGTCGCTTTATTAGTAAATATTTGTATGTAAACTGAAAAAAAAATACCTACTTGATTATCATTAGTAAAACCAGCAATACAACATAATCTTCCACGAATACTTTTATGTAACTAGCGGCCGCCCGCGACTTTGTCTGCGTGGAAAGTTTCGGGATAAAAGTACACCTTCTCTGTACCCCTGACAAAGTAGATGTAAAATTTCAGGATGATCGGTTCAGTAGTTAAGACGTGAAGGCGTAACAAACACACAAACGGACTTTCACATTTATATTATTAGTAAAAGGATACACACCTGCTTTTCGTCAACTAAACAAGTATTCAGAGCATACAATAAGTATAATAGAAATAACAATATAAAATAAAGAAACAAAGTTCGCTTCGTTAGTGGCGGCAACCATTTCATTGCTGGTTTTCGAATTCATTGGTGTTTAGTTTTTCTGCACGTTCATCTAACCTCTTTCATTATGAAGTGAATAGGTAAATTATTTATATTCTGCATTCAACGTTAAATTGGCCCTACTTTACGTTTATCACTTTAGCACGTGCGTATTATTTTATTCTTTCGGGACATTTTTGTTAATCACTGTGCATTATTTAGGCATTCAAAAAGATGTTTACTACTTTACTTGATACACACAACAAACAGCTTCTCGGTAATGTTTGTTGAAGGAAGAAATACCTTGGAACACACTGCGCAACCGCGGTCGCAATGCGCGTTGCGCGTATCAAAGAATGAATAGCTACACGTACACGTAGGACGGCAAGTGAAATTTTGAATAAACGCGCCATTTTTACTTGGGTACCGGAAGCAAAGAAACCGGAAACCGTGTTGCACACTTTTATTGCAACCTGGGTTGCGTTCAGAACGTTTGAGCGTCGGTTGTATGGTTGTTTTTTAACTCGCTCTAAGGTTTGGAACGACCAAGAACTTTAAATGTCAATGTCAATACAAAGTCTTCGTTTTCCATTTGGAATACGAATAATTTAAACTTTTCTTTATTCTAAATCAAATAAAATCCGTTTTTTGAGGATCTTCCATGATTATTTTAAAAATTAGACATAAAAACATCAAAAATACAAAATAATGTCAAATGACATTGTCATTTTTTCAATAGACAAACGTCAGAGCGTTTTACAACCATCATTTTTGATGGTTGTTTGGTTGCAACGCTCTGACGTTTGGAACGACACGGTTGTGTCAACCGAACGTCACGCTCAAATGTTTGGAACGCCGTTAGAGCGTTCGGTTGTGGTTAGGTTGCACTCGGAGTGTAGGTTTGGAACGCGCCTCTGTATCTGTCTATGGGTAAAATTAAAGGGCTCCACACACGATACGATGTATTGTGATTGTTTGTTTTTTCTTGCTTTCTACAATACGATTAATTTAACAATGTAAATATACAGTGAAGTGACCAACTTCCAGGGGCCTTACTATGAGCTCTTATAGCAGGGCTTATATTGAACTGCCTTACTTTTAACGTACTATGACCTCAACGGTTAGTATGATAGCAGTCCAGCCGCCGTACCGCCTAACTCTATCGCTTTGACTCTGGCTTCGGTTTATGACGTCAGTGCACTGTCCGTCCTTGTCATCGTGTTATAATATGACAAGGACGGATAGAGCATAGCTATCGCTTTGAGTTAGGCGGTACGGCCCCCGGGGCCTTACTATGAGCTCTTATAGCAGAACTTATATGGAACTGCCTTACTTTTTCGTACAATGACCTCAAAGGTTAGTATGAAAGCAGGGGGCTTACCATCAGCAAATAAGAAACCGTTCAGTTCAAAAGAAGGCCTTAAACAGGCCTGCTTTAATACTAACCGTTGAAGTCATAGTATGAAAAAGTAAAGCAGTTCAATATAAGCCCTGCTATAAGAGCTCATCGTAAGGCCCCTGGCCTTAAGCAATCCTGTTTAAGACCTGCTTTTGAACTGAGGGCTTACCATCAGCAAACAAGAAACCGTTCAGTTCAAAAGCAGGCCTTAAACAGCACTGCTTAAGGTCTGCTATCCTACTAACCGTTGAGATCATAGTACGAAAAAGTAAAGCAGTTCATTATAAGCCCTGCTATATGAGCTCATAGTAAGGCCCCAGAACGGTTTCTTATTTGCTGATGGTAAGCCTCCTATTTAAGGCCTGCTTTTGAACTGATCGGATTCTTTTGCTAATGGTAAGCCCCCAGAGAGCTTGCGCTACAAAACGACGACGTATTTTGATCAGAGGGCCTAGTACGAGTTGGTTTTTTGTTCTCACTTCACATTGCGAATAGTTAACTATCGTCTTCTCTCTTTCACTCGTTCACCAGGGACCGGATTAAGCGCTTAAAAACCCCTTCGTGCGTTTGGGTTTAGAGTATTTACAGAATGAAAATAAAAATAGAATAAATAGATTCTTTGATAGGGAAACCATATTCGATATGCAAACATAATAATCTTAACAACATGAGAATACGAGATATCGTAGATCAAAATCGAAAGGGTTCCGTTCCCTGTCTCACTCGCATGATTTTCTCTCTTTCACCCGATACTACTTTGTTTGCGTACTAGGCCTTCAGTGGCGTAACAGTCGAATCAAGCGGTGAAAAGTAGGTTCGGTTTCGGGCCCACTTGCACCCTGCTGCGTATCCGAACCATAGAGTAGAGAAATAATCCGAACACAAAGCAAATCCAACAAAGCATTGGGTTGCGTTCAGAGCCTTAGTGCGCGGATGTTTGGTTGTTTTATAACTCACTCTAACGTTCGGCAGGCTGATTATCTAAATGGAAACTATTTAACGACCAGTTTCATTTGACATACATTGCCACTTTTCTTTGGTATGATTTTTTTACCCCAAAAAGAACAAGCAATGTATAACATTCATCTGTCAAATGAGACCGGTCGCTAGGTGAGATAATCACCGCGGAACGACCAAGAACTTTAAATGTCAATGTCAATACAAAGTCTTCATTTTGCATTTGGAATACGAATAATTTAAACTTTTCTTTATTCTAAATCAAATAAAAATCCGTTTTTGAGGATCTACCATGATTATTTTAAGAATTAGACTCAAAAACATCAAAATACAAAATAATGTCAATTGACATTGACATTTTCTATAGACAAACGTCAGAGCGTTTTCCAACCACCGACTTTGATGGTTAAAAAGTTGCAACGCTCGGGGGGCTTACCATCAGCAAATAAGAAACCGTTCAGTTCAAAAGCAGGCCTTAAACAGGACTGATTAAGGCCAGCTTTCATACAAACCGTTGAGGTCATGGTACGAAAAAGTAAGGCCGTTCAATATAAGTCCTGCTATAAGAGCTCATAGTAAGGCCACGTTTGGAACGGGATGGTTGTATCAACCAAACGTCACGCTCTAATGTTCGGAGAGCGTTTGGTTGTGGTTAGGTTGCATTCGGAGCGTAGGTTTGGAACGCAACCTGGGGGCTTACCATCAGCAAATTAAGAAACCGTTCAATTCAAAAGCAGGCCTTAAACAGGACCGCTTAAGGCCTGCTTTCATACTAACCGTTGAGGTCATAGTATGAAAAAGTAATGCAGTTCAATATAAGTCCTGCTATAAGAGCTCATAGTAAGGCCCCTTGTTGTAGACTGTGGTGTGGCCATGGACAAGGACGATTTTGCCATTGCCAACCGTAAAATAGTGTAAAAAAAAATGACAGCCGTCAGCTAAATAAAAAGAAACTTGATCGTATTGAACTTTGTTTGAATGAAGCAGTGAAATAAATTAAAATGACAGTCCAGCAGGTTAGTTCGAATATTTCTGACGACTCAGATGATATGGTGAGTTTACCACCCGAAGAAGAGGTTTATAGACGGAAATATCAATTGCTATTGGAGCGATGTGAGGTGTTGCAACAGGATAACGAAAGAATAGTGAATAGGTTTGTGTGTATTTCGTTGAAAAACAACATTGGGTAGGTTCCGTATCTTATTCGTTACTCGCTGCTTTTGCAGGATACATGAAGCGAAGAAAATCACAAAGCGCTATCGCAAAGATATCAAATTGTTGGTGGAGAGGTTGGATAGGCACGGAGATGCGTTTAGAACAGCGTCGATGGAAGTGGAAACGAAGCCCGAGGTGATACCCCGATCAAGCCGTCCAGCGAACAAGGCACAACCAGTTCCTAAACAAGTGGAAAAACCAAGTGCTCCAGTGGGTAAAAAGCCTGGGCCAAAAAGAAAAAGTAAAGCAGATAAGGTAATATCACTGTATGCATAAATGGTCAAGGCTGTTTTGATCTTATTGATGAAGTAACACATTACCTTGAAACCACATCTGACCTTGCAAGTAAAAAGGCTAAGTTTAACTAATAATTTGATGTGCACATGACGGTACTTCAGACTATACATGTTGATCTTGAGACCGCCTTTATGCCAATGTAATAAAAGCTATTTTCGCAGTTCAGCTGTCTAACCTGACGTGCTGTCGTGTGTACATACCTACTGTTTCTCTGTTTGTTGAATATCAGCACGCGTAGCATGAGCAAACGGGACTCTTGTCTACGAAGACTTGCTTGTCGGGTCGTCTAAAAATGCGAGCACAGTTTGACAGACAGGAGGGACTCGCTCTCAGATTTTTACAATCTTTTAATGTCTTTTTATTACAAATATGAATTTTAAAAGGTAACATTTTTATTTCAACATCAATAAATGTCGAAATTATCTAAAATGATCCGAAATAATTTAGTTTAAACATGATTCTTATTTTAAAATAAGTTCTAAGATAAAGAGACACTCAAGAAAGCGTTCACTTCCGTAGACAAAGCTCTCTCGAGCTCGAGAAGAAATAATGTTGCCAATAGTAAATAATTACCATAATTGCCATCGTTTCTCATAAAGTGCTGTTCCTTTCTATACATTTCACGACGCAAAACTTAAAACTGAGTAATATTTAGCTGTAAGGATATAGATTCGCTTGCCTTTCTTTTATTAAGATAATTTTGAACACACTTGTTAATTTAGTAGTCTGTGGAAACTGACGAGAAAATTACAAAATATTGAAATCAACGTATGAAAATAAAATGTTAATTTACGTTTTTAAATATTAAAAAATTAAAGTTAAAAAAATCTATATTTGGGTAAAAAAGGGTGGTAATATTAGGAAACAATATTATTGTATAAAGCAATAAATTATTTAGAATTATTTATTGTTTTAATTTTTTTTATTAATATAAGTTTCAAAAAAATAAAATTTAAAACTTAGTTACTGCACTTAATATTTTTATTTTTATTTTTTATAAATTTTATTATTAAAAAAAATTAAATCAACACATTATTTATTATTTTTCCTATCCGGACAGCTGCTTTTGTCTTTTGTGCTGTAACTTCTCTTATTACCTTGATTAAAAAAAAAAATTATTTGTTTTAATTGCGAAATTTAGATTTACATAAAATAAAATACGTAGAAAACTCTTTCTCGACCTTCTCGACTACCCAAAGGGTAGTAGACAAGTTTCTCCGACTCAACTGTCAAATTAATGTCAGTTGAAGACAAAAGTGGTCGTTTGTCGACTTTTGACATAAGGCCACGACAATGAACAATGCGAGTCTACTAGTGTAAAAGTGCGAGCATGAGTATCTCGATCTCAACCCGACAAAAGTGACATTTGGGTGTAGACAAGCCATTGTTCTGTGAGTCGAGTCTTTTCTCGAGAGTGGTCATGCTACGCGTGCAGAATAGTTGAATATCAGAATAGTTTAACTGATTTGGACAAAACACTATTCCAAGTTCAGTATTTCTTGTATTAGGGAACAGTTCTTATTGTATTTTAAGGTACTAAAAGCTAAAATAACTAGATAATAACTATTGTTTTATAGCCCGAAAGAGACCCAAATGCACCCAAGAAGCCATGCAATGCATTCTTTCAATTCTGTCAAGAGCAAAGGCCACTTGTTGTAGCTGAAAGTAATTCTGAATTGGGATCAGAACCGACCAAACAAGAAGTAACAAGGCAGCTTGCATCACGATGGAGAGCGCTCACAAATGATGAAAAGAAGGTAATTATATGTTATCTCATTTCCCGTACGTACCTGATGGGTTAAAACCAATTGGGGAACTTTGACACTGTTGGATAGCCTAATAAAGTGCTGTTGTAATCATTTGATTGAGTACTATGATGAAAAGTATTTAATTATTTCAGGTGTATGTTGCCATGTTTGAAAGATCAAAGGAAAAATATGCAGAAGAATTAACAGCATATAATATCAAGAAAGAACAATGACAAAAATTATCAAATAATAGCTCTAAATGTGATAGTCAGCTTTAAGATTATAGTTTAATCAATAATGCTAACACACGGTCTTTTTAAAATGTAATACGTAAGCATTTTTATTGAAAAACTTATTTCCAAAGTCACTGCAGATTATCTTATTTACTGAATACTGGCATTCGATTACATCTGTTTTATATAGTTTCACCAACATAAATTAAGCCATTATACCTCTATTGTAATAATTATTCACTGCCAGCTAATTTGATAAAAAAAAACAAGTTTTGCATGTTTGTAAAAGTGGCTTAATATGTAAAAGTGTACCTAAACAAAATGTTAATCGGGTCTATTTTGTCAAACAGGGGTAACAATAATTCAAGAAAATGTAAACAAAAATAACAACACTTTCCCATCAACATAGAATTTTTATTTCATAACAAGAAAACATTAAAATATAAAACACAAAACTTGTGTCTTGTGCCCTGTAATACAAAGTAAATGTAATAAAATAACTATAAAATAAAAGCTATGCTTTAAAATTATCCTTTTGAAGTCTTATTGTTTTCATTGTTTGTATGGCATCAACACAATTGGCAAATCTCATGACTGAAGGTTGTGTCACTCGCATAAATGGATTATACAGCTTTTCTTCAGCTATAGTTGAAGGAACCTATAAATAGGGATTTTTTTTGTAATCACGTTAACAAAAACTATTCAAATATAAGTATATAATATAGCTCTTTGACTGCAGTAAGTGAGCTTTTAAGTTACTTAATTCTTCCAAATTATGAAGTAAAATAAAAATAATGCTTACTGTAGGTTTCCCTTCCTGACGCCTCTCTAAAGACCACTCAAACTTTTTCTTTACTACTTCATTGGAGGGCTCAACATATGATGCAAATTTTAAATTTTGCAATGTATACTCATGCCCACAAAATACTTTTGTATGATCTGGCAATGTACCTAGGATAGTAATTAATGCTTGGTACATTTGATCCGCTGTGCCCTCAAAAAACCTCCCACACCCTCCAAGGAATAAGGTGTCGCCTGCAAAAAATAATAATGTGTATATTTTTCACAACTCACAATAAAAATGTTACTGCTACTACTATTATTGAAAATACAGAGTTCATGTGAACCCTATGCGGACTCATGCCGTGATGTGTCATAAACAAAAGTCTTCCAGATAAAGAAAGGAAAAAATCACCAATGTTACAAGCAATAACACTCGCTTTTTGGCAGTCATGTTAATAAGGCTCTCATCAACTTTACAACTGGCATTAATTAAGTTTGCAAAGCACTGTACCTGTAAAAACAACAGACTCATTTCCTTCTCCAGGAGAACTGACAAAATAGCAGATGTGACCAGCAGTGTGACAAGGAGTAAAAAGACACTGTACGGTTAGATTACCGATGTTGAATCGGGTGTTGTGTTGAACCTTTTTGGTCAGAGCACCAATACGGTCATCACCACCAAAAACTTCCAGACCAGGATGAAGTTTCGCTAACTCTTCATTTCCTCCAGCATGATCCCTGTAATTTAACTGAAAGTAAGTAAATTGAGTACATACATCTTAATGCTTTCTGCAAGTACAAATTACTTAGTCCAAATACATTATTATGGGAAGTATTAAAGAAATATGAAAATGAACAATATTAAGTTTCAAAAGCTTTTGAGTTAGTGGTCTTATGAACAAAAAAATACCAGTGGTGATGTGTCGTCAGTATGGAAGTTAGATTTACACCTTGCTCTTGAACAGCTTTGAGCACTGTGTTAGGTTCAACTGGATCCACAATGGCAGCTTGGTTGGTTGCTTTGTCCACAATCAAATACATATAATTATCTTGCAACGCTGGCAGTATCTTTACATCCATTGTTTTATATTGATAGTGCTCTATTAAACTGTGAGCTTCTCGCTGATTGCGAACTAGGGCTGAAAGAAAATAGTTAAACACTAGAACTTATGTTTATACCTTATCAATGAGAAAATACTGCAGCAGAATAATATTAATATACTCTACCGGTGTAAGTAGGTAGTATAATAGCAGTGCGACATAGAACATAAGTATTCTATATCTATAAAATATAGCGCAACGACTAGTAAACATATTATAAGTGGTATTGGACAAAGATAATGATAATAAAACAGCGGCGTCATTGAAAGGTTTTTGATACTGTTTATGAAGATAAGATCCTCAAAAGAAGAGAATACCAACCTTGGAAGTAAAACTTCGTGATTTGTTGTGAGAGCCCGAATGGCAAAGAGTTTACAAACCTAGCAAGCATTGAACACAATTAATGCCAATAATTATGCAAGTTTAATCTGAATAAAATCTTTTCTTATTGGTAGGTATTTCACTTCACATTCACAAACAAACAAAATTCACCCTCACTTGTCAATGTCAAATACCATGATCAGAGTATATTTATCTGTGATGATCGGGGCTAGCTTAGTGACAATGATTAATTATTTAATGCAGATATTAGACGGTTTATCAAAAGTGCTTCATTTTCGATGAATTGTGACCAGTGAACGACTTTTTGTATTTAGACACTAAATGTAAAATGAATGTAGAATTTCTCATTTCTCACAAAATTTCGCGGCAACAGGGGCCTTACTATGAGCTCTTATAGCAGGACTTATATTGAACGGCCTTACTTTTTCGTACCATGATCTCAACGGTTAGTATGAAAGCAGGCCTTAAGCAGTCTTTTTTACGGCCTGCTTTTGAACTGAATGGTTTCTTATTTGCTGATGGTAAGCCCCCAGGTTGTGCGTGATAATTTTGATTAAAGAATTAAAGAGTTAATTAAAGAGAAAAAAAATGCTTGCCTGCAGTCTGCACTGCTTGTATGCATGTTGCATGATGCGGATTGAAAAAAGTCTAAAAACTGTGAAGGAGGATCTCCTTGCTTGACTTTATGGAGTTCTGGAGTTTAATGTTTATTAAATAAAATAAATAAATTGCTTCTGCCCGCAACTTCGTCCGCGTGGATATTGGAGAAAATCCTTAGGGAACCTTCAACCAGGATCCGACCAGCCATTTTTACGCGATTAGGCGGGCCCACCAAGCGCGCTGCTTGAGACATTTGCCGCGTGTGGTGGACCTCGCACAAGGCTTCCCGTTCCCGTTCCCGTTTCCCGTTCCCGTTCCCGCTCCTTCCAAATCATGTCCACCGTGTTGGACTTCAAAATAAATCTCATTTTCGCAATCGCCATCCCATAAAACCTCAAGAACGAGATCCATATCGATTTTTATGTTTACTCACCCCATTTACCCCTAAGTGGTTGATTTTCAAAATTACAAAAAATATGTTTGCCTATTTATTTTTAGATGTGCTCCTACAAAGTTTAAAGTTGTAATGTCTATTTAATATTATTTTTCATTACAAAATTTGAACCCCATTTTCACCCCTTTAGGGGTCAAATCATGTCCACCGTGTTGGACTTCAAAATAAATGTCATTTTTGCAATTGTCATCCCAGAAAACCCCAGTAACGACATCCATATCCATTTTTGTTTTTTTGTTACCCCTTTTTACCCCCATTTCATTAAAATTACGGGGTTAAAATACTAACAATAACGTTGCGTTAGATTTCCATCCATAATAAGCCTAAATTATAAATTTAGCGATTTTTACTTCGAAAATAAAAGATTTTCTTCAATACACAACTTCATCCCCCTTTTGACCCCTTGAGGTTAGAATTTTGAAAAACGCTGAGACCAGTATTTATTAATTTTCAATGGTCAGCCTAAAGCCTAAACACAAAATTTGAAGATCCTAGCTTCAAAACTGAGGGACTTTCATACAAACTTCAGACCCCCGTTTCACCCCCTTGGAGGGTGAGTTTTGAAAAATCCTTAGTGCACCCCTAGACCTCATAAGGCACCTATGTGCAAAATTTCAAGTCTAGGTTTAGCGGTTTGGGCTGTGCGTTGATAGATCAGTCAGTCAGTCAGTTTACGATTTTATATATTAAGATTATTCTTCACAAAAACGAAAAATAAAGGCATTTTAAAATAAACACAAATAAGTTTCTAACGACATGCCGTTCACTGCAGTGAATGGCACTGTTTACACGCTTCATATTGTTAATTTCCGATGCGATGACCGATGAAAGGCCGATAGGTACCCGATGAAAGCGAACGGCCGTCTAGTGCAGGGGCTTTTCACTTAGTACTTGACTCACTACAAGGGAGCGCGGCCTAAGATTTTAGTTGCGGATTGATTTGATAGATGGCGCTCATTTTTCGTTTGTCAAACAGTCGAGAGATGTCGCTATCCCGTGCTGAATCGCGGTATCGTGTGTCTTTCACAGTTTTATATAGTCAAAGCTGATTAGCTATATAAAGTAAATTATTTTAAATTTATTTCATGACATAGCGGTTACCTCCCAAAAAAATTACAAGTCAAGATTTATAGAAACCTATTAGTACCTATGTTATAATATCGTACACTTTTTGTCACATTTCGTTAGATGGCGTTGATCGTTAGGTCTGACTGATAACTCTATCTCTAGTATAATAATGTACTCTATGGTCTAGTGACTTTCATCAAAAAGGCGCATCGCGATGAAAGATGAATCTACATAATTAAGCGTTAATTACACCATCCTGAATATCGGATCCGGAATTTAGTGTCCGATTTAGGACGAGAAATTCAGTCGCCAATTAGACCGTCCTGAATGTCTGATCCGATATCACAGCTTTAGAATAGAATAGAATAGATAGAATATTATTTATTAGCCACACATAGCACACACACAATAGGCACAAATAATGTAAACACTTTACGATCATACCGTTGTTAAACGAATGTTCTTGTAGCCGTAAAAATACAAAGCTAGGTAAATAGGAGGTAATATGTAGGTAGGTAGTAGGTACTTGTAATTTTCAACGCTAATCTGAACTAGTTTTTAACCGACTTCATCAAAAGGAGGAGGTTCTCAATTCGATTGTATACTTTTTTTATCGTTATTCGCGCGTATCTTCGACATCTATGGACCGATTTTGATGATTCTTTTTTTGTTCGATTGAGTTTTCTTGCGAGATGGTCCCATTTATTTGTTTTTCAAATCGGTTCAGTAGTTTTTAAGTAATCCCGAAAATACTATGACTTTACATCAACTACCTTGACGTCTTTGTTATTTATGAACCGAATTAGATGATTGTTTTTGTTGGGAAAGGGATACCTTTGTGTAGTCTTTTTAACAGACTTCAAAAAAAGGAGGTATTCAGTTTGTATATGTATGTATGTTTCTCCGCGATTATCTCACGTTTGGCTGAGCCGATTTTACTACCTAAATAATATACCTACACTACCTAATACAGAAGGTAGTTACACTAAAAATAAAAAAATGTTTAAAAAACAAAAAAACCGACTTCAAAAAACCTGCCTCTAAAAAGCAAGAAATAATATATAAATCATTAGATACGCATTATCATATACTAGCTTCTGCCCGCGACTTCGTCCGCGTGGATATTAGAGAAAATCCTTAGGGAACCTACAAAAACCTTAGGGAACCTTCAACCAGGATCTGACCAGCCATTTTTACGCATTAACGGCTTCCCGTTCCAGTTCCCTTTCCTTTTCCCATTCAAGTTCCCGTTCCCGTTCCCGTTCCCGTTCCCGTTCCCGTTCCCGTTCCCGTTCCCGTTCCCGTTCCCGTTCCCGTTCCCGTTCCCGTTCCCGTTCCCGTTCCCGTTCCCGTTCCCGTTCCCGTTCCCGTTCCCGTTCCCGTTCCCGTTCCCGTTCCCGTTCCCGTCCCCGTCCCCTGAATGTGCATGTCCAAGTCCAATCATGGCCACCGTGTTGGACTTCAAAATAAATGTCATTTTCGCAACCACCATCCCATGAAACCTCAAGAACGACATCCACATCGATTGTCATGTTTACTTACCCCATTTACACCTTATGGGAGGATTTTCAAAATAACAAAATATGTGTTTGCCTATTTATTTTTAGACATGCTCCTACGAATTTTAAAGTTGTAATGTCTATTTTATATTATTTTTCCATACAAAATTTAGACCCCATTTTCACCCCTTTAGGGGTTAAATCATGTCCACCGTGTTGGACTTCAAAATAAATCTCATTTTCGCAATCACCATCCCATAAAACCTCAAGAACGACATCCATATTGATTTTTATGTTTACTCACCCATTTACCCCTAAGTGGTTGATTTTCAAAATTACAAAATATATGTTTGACTATTTATTTTTAGATGTGCTCCAACGAAGTTTAAAGTTGTAATGTCTATTTTATATTATTTTTGCATACAAAATTTGAACCCCATTTTCACCCCTTTAGGGGTCAAATCATGTCCACCGTGTTGGACTTCAAAATAAATGTCATTTTGCAATCGTCATCCCCGAAAACCCCAATAACGACATCCATATCTATTTTTGGGGTTTTTTACCCCTTTTCACCCTCATTTCATCCCAATAGGGGTTCAAATACTAACAATAACAATATACCTTGCGTTAGATGTCTATCCATAAGCCTAAATTATAAATTTAGCGATTTTTACTTCGAAAATAAATGATTTTCTTCAATACGCAACTTCATCCCCCTTTTGACCCCTTCGGGGGTAGAATTTTGAAAAACGCAGAGACCCGTATTTATTTATTTTCAATAGTCAGTCTAAACACAAAATTTGAAGATCCTAGCTTCAAAACTGAGGGACTTTCATACAAACTTTGATCCCCTTTTTTACCCCCTTAGGGGGTGAATTTTGAAAAACCCTTTCTTAGTGCACCCCTAGACATCATAAGGAACCTACGTGCCAAATTTGGAGTCTCTAGACCCAGCGGTTTGGGCTGTGCGTTGATAGATCAGTCAGTCAGTCAGTCATTCAGTTTACGATTTTATAAATATAGATCATTGTTATAATAAACACGTCTATTGAAGTAGGGTGTGGCTTTTAGAATAAAAAAAGGAAGTTGTAGGTACTCCAGCCCCACCCGACTTGAATAGACGTGTTTTATTATAACAATGATAATGCGTAGCTAATGATTTATATATTATTTCTTGCTTTTTAGAGGCAGGTTTTTGGAAGTCGATTTTTTTATTTTATATATTGATGTAGGTAAAAAAAAAGCAAATTACAGAGTGACAACCCTTATATACTTTTAGTCGTTGCGCCAACTGTCTATCTAGACGAACGGCGCGGCGGATTTTTTTTCGCCAACATAAAAGGCGTTGACTGACTGTACTCTTTATGCTGTGGTACTACTGTCTCGGAGCCGAGCGTCCTGGGGCCTTACTATGAGCTCTTATAGCAGGACTTATATTGAACGGCCTTACTTTTTCTTACCATGATCTCAACGGTTAGTATGAAAGCAGGCCTTAAGCAGTCTTTTTTACGGCCTGCTTTTGAACTGAATGGTTTCTTATTTGCTGATGGTAAGCCCCCTGAATGCGATTACACTGTCCTAAGTGCTTCCGATTTAGCATCCGTTATGTCGGAGACAATTTCTATCCTAATTAGGATCCTAAATCGGATCCTACCTTCCTGAATGCAATTACACTGCTCTGAATTTAGGAGCGACTTCATATCGGGTCCGATATTTAGGATGATCTAATTAGCTCTTTAGACACTTCATTTTCGATGCTTCACTGCGATGAAGCATCGAAAATGAACCGTCTAATATCTGCATAACACGTCTTGACTTGACACTGGCAAAAATTACTCCCTGAAGAGGAGTAGATTGCCATAACAACGTCAAAAATTGGCATTGACTCCTTTCATCCTTTGCTTTTTTCTTAAAAAGTTCCGCCTATGTACTACTTTTTTTTAAAACTGCCTTTTGAAAACCGCTCATTTTGTTGATTAGCCATTGACCTCTATAGACTGAGCGGTCACGGGATTTTTGGTAACGATCAAGGAAAAGGTTAGATTCATTTTCATGGGTCGTAGAGTGGTCCCCTAATGTGAATGATGTCGGTCTGCCTGCTCTCAGTGGTTGCAACTTCGAGTTATAGCGCTTACAAGAGGCATCATTGTTACGAAAAAAAAACGATCAGAGAAATGGTCAGTTTTAGTACCTATTCAAAGTATGGCGTCGCCGTAGCTGAAATGATATCGTCTGCCGGCTCTCAGTGGATGCATTTCAGAGCTATGACGCGCGCAAGTTGCAACTAAATATTTTTTTCGTCAAATTGTATTTTTTTTAAATACTAATCGATAGAGCTCTTTATACTAATGAAAAAATGTCTTAAGTCATTTTTGTCTAAAATTAATAGTTTGGTCGGAAAAAAATATTATTATGTTTTTTTGTATGGAGTGAGATATTCAATGTGCTCTTACGGCCAATTCCTAATTTTTTCTGCCTCAAACTACTTCTGCGTCAATATTTCAAACGTTTAAAATAATCATACACTATCAACACGCGCCCAAAATTGTACATTTTGAATATATATTAATATTAAAATTGTATTTATGAACATCGTGATGGGGTTCAGTTCGGAAGGGAAGAAAGAAATAAAATACGGTGGCCGTTATAGCTTGATTTTAAGTATCACTCCGTATCACTTTCACAATTATAATTACACTTTGCAGAGTTTCTATACACACGGATAGCTAGAGTGAACTACACTTGACGACGCACGAAGTAAGACTGACTGTTGGATTCGACTTCACCAAATACTATAGAACTTTGACTTCACTAAAGACTATACTTCCTATACCACGCCGCCGCCAGGTGGCGTGCAAAATGCCCGTAATCATGACCGGAATTGGTCCGACTTAACCAATGACAACACTTTATGCCACGCCGCCTCTAGGTGGCGTGCAAAGCTCAATTTAGTGTTAGTAATCATGACCGGAAACAGACAGTTTAATGTGTTTTACTACTTTAACTAGTCAAATCCTAACAATCGATAGAAACAAGCAGAAACTAAAATCATCAATATTTTATTATGCGACGCACCAGTTAATTAATTTTCATACAAACGAGGTAACTTTGAAGCATTGGTTCTCCGCAAGGGATTGACCAAGCTGTGATTTGAAGACGGCTATCAAGAGAGTAAATGGAGGAGATCCAGATCGCAATATACACACAACTGAACTATCAGGATTGTAAGAGCTGTTTCGATAAGTTTAAAAAATCGCGTAAATAGCATTAAAAATTATGAAAATCCTAAAACTGAGAACTTTGGTACATACAGCTCTTAAAAATGCCGATCAGATCACTTGGATGTATCATCATATCAGGCGCACGACACCCACTGCTGGGTATAAGCCACCCCCAAGGATCAACCCCACGACGAACGGTCCTGCACTGCTCGCATCCAGCAGCTTCCGGCGACCTTCACCAGATTGTCGGTTCACCTTGTCGGGGGCCTACACACGGAGCGTCGTCCGGTCTGCGGTCGCCATTCCAGAACCTTTCCGCCCCAACGGCCATCAGTTCTTCTCGCTAATATGTCCAGCCTACTGCCACTTCAACTGAGCAATCCTTCGAGCGATGTCGATCACTTTAGTTCTCCTGCGGATCTCCTCATTTCTGATTCGATCACGCAGACAAACGCCGAGTATGACTCTCTCCCTTGCACGCTGGGTGACCTTGAGCCTCCTTATGAGACCAATAGTTAGCGGCCACGTTTCACTGCCGTAGGTGATCACTGGCAACACACACTGGTCATAGACTTTCGTCTTGAGACACTGAAGTAAATCGGACGGGAAGATGTTTTCGAAGCTGCCCGAATGCCAAATACGGGTGGCACCCGTATTGGATTCAACGAGAGATCTCTTTCTCGAAGTTGGACTTGCCTGGCTGGACTGCCTGTCCTAGGTACCTATACGTAATGGACAACAACTCCATGTGTTCCCAACATGAACTGGAGCGGGCACAACATGGGCATTCGACATGATTTTCGTCTTATCCATGTTCATCCTGAGACCCACTTTGGGAAGCGCTAACGGAGATCTTCGGGCATTGTGTTCAGGTCTTCCAAGGTTTCAGCCATAAGAACTATATCGATTTATATCATCGGCAAAACGAAGGTGTGTTAGGTACTGGCCATTAATCTTGATTCTGAGTCCTTTCTAGTCTAAGAGTTTAAAGATGTCCTCCAACGCAGCTCTGAACAGTTTCGGGGAAATAGCATCTCCCTGTCTCACACCTCGCTGCAGTTGGATACGATTTGTGCTCTGGGGGCTTACCATCAGCAAATAAGATACCGTTCAGTTCAAAAGCAGGCCTTAAACAGGACTGCTTAAGGCCTGCTTTCATACTAACCGTTGAGGTCATAGTACGAAAAAGTATTGGCAGTTCAATATAAGCCCTGCTATAAGAGCTCATAGTAAGGCCCCTGGTTCTGTACTCGGATCGGTATCTGATCGAAGTCTGATCGACACGTTGGCATTTTCGTATAAGTACCACATCACCTCGATATACCTGTAGTCCACTTGGCAACTTTGGTGAGACTGCACCGCCGAGGTTTCAATCAAATCAAAGGCTTTCTCATAGTTCACGAACGCCAAGCATAGTGGCGGATTATAGATGTGGTCTATGGTGCTAAAGCCTTTTCGGAACCCGGCTTGTTCGGGAGGTTGGAAGTCGCCGAACTTGCGAACTTGCGTGCGAGATGATCAACGCATCAAAGTTGCCTTGTTTGTATGAAAATTGAATTGTATTTCTAATTATCCATTTATTAAACATTATATATTGGGTCTTATTGCATGTCTCTAGTTTAGAAGCTATGTGTAAAATAAAAAGCCCTGTAAATTTTAGTAATCTTTATTTAATATCAATTGTGTTAGATAGTCTATTCTTTAATATTAGTTAAGTCATGTTACGTGTGGTAATAAGAAGTTAATTTTCTTTAAATAAGGTGACACAATTATTTTATTAAGTAAATCACTCAAAATTTTAGGTCTTCTTTGTTTCATTAAAATAAATGTAAGGACATCAGAAAATGGTCTTAAAATTAGCTTTGTAAATTGGCTTATTATTTTCGTTGTGTTTTTGGATGAGTTTTTTGATGGTGATGAGATTTATTGTATTGTAGTTTTTCCTGAGCCCAGCCTGTTCGATTGGTTGATTTTCATCAAGATTATCAGATATTCTTTCTATTATGACCTTTGCAAAGACTTTGTATATGTTTGAAATCAGTGAAATGGGCTTGTAGTTTCCTATGTCTTCCCTTGATCCTTTTTTATGTAAGAGTATTATGTGTGACTCTGCCCATTGTCTAGGTATAATAACTGTGCGTAGTATTTCGTTGAAGACTTTAGCCAGTATTGGCCCCATCTCTTCCGCAATACCTCTTAAAAGTTCGTTAGGAATTTGGTCAGGTCAAAACAATTTAATGAAACAATTACAACTCAGATATTTATGGTTTTTGTTGGGAACAATTTAGCTTTATATTTTAGTTGCGTTGTAATTATGGTAAAACAATTGTATAATAAACCTTAACTGAACGTTTTGTTGGCTTTTCTAGTATTAAAATTGATGAGAATGTAATAAAGAATGACAAAAAAAATCGATTTTATACTGTTTCGAAATCCAAGCTGTTGGCGCGCGTTGGTAGTGTACGATTATTTTAAAAGTTTGAAATATTGACGCAGAAGTAGTTTTGAGGCAGAAAAAATTAGGAATTGGCCGTAAGAGCACATTGAATATCTCACTCCATACAAAAAACATATAATATTTTTTTCCGACCAAACTATTAATTTTAGACAAAAATGACTTAAGACATTTTTTCATTAGAATAAAGAGCTCTATCGATTAGTATTTTAAAAAAATACAATTTGGCGAAAAAAATATTTAGTTGCAACTTGCGCGCGTCATAGCTCTGAAATGCAACCACTGAGAGCCGGCAGACCACATCATTTCAGCTACGGAGACGCCATACTTTGAATAGGTACTAAAACTGACCATTTCTCTGATCGTTTTTTTTTCGTAACAATGATGCCTTTTGTAAGCGCTATAACTCGAAGTTGCAACCACTGAGAGCAGGCAGACCGACATCAATCACATTAGGGGATCACCCATGAAAATAAATCTAACCTTTTCCTTGATCGTTACCAAAAATCCCGTGACCGCTTAGACTACTACCTATATGTCGTAGGATAATTGTACAAACAGGATTTTTACAAAAATCCTAGTATGATTGTAAAATACCGGATAATTAGATAGACCGAGCTCCCACTGCATAAAACCTTACCTCATAAGGTGGAACAGCAGACATGTGTTACAGCAATAGATATTACTTAGGAACACTGGATTTTAGTGGGTTGCCATCGCATATCCTGGAAGAACATATATTTTTTTTCGTTTTCGTATCGCTATTTTGACCGAAAATTACATCATGAGGTGGAAGATCAAAATGTTTACCCATCGAAAGAGAAACATGTGGAGGTCAAAACCCGCATGGGTTGCCAGCCCCTACCCTGGCAGGTTTCAAGATCAGCCAAGTTTTATGAGGCCCAAAAATGGGGTCACTTACCTCATCAGGTGGAGAGATAAAATTGATGCAGATCGATAGCCCTAGATGTGCCGTTCATGAATATATAGGGTTGCCTGCCTTCAGCCTGGCAGTTTTTCTGGTCAGCCACCTCAAACAATCTATATCAATATCTTGAAAAAACGAAAAATCTTGTAAAGATGCTATGATTAAGGGTATTTTTAATGCAAACCGTGATATTAAATTAGTCTGCGCACTGGCAGTCTTGCGCCGTTGAAATAATAGGGTAAATGCACCAGTTATGATCATTTTTCACTGGTATCTTCAAATATTGAAAAAAGTAATGTATCTGTTTAACGTCATCAGGTGTCTCGATGGAAATGATGCAGATCGATAGCCGTAGACGTGCCGATCATGAATATATTGCCTGCCTTCAGCCTGGCAGTTTTTCTGGTCAGCCACCTCAAACTATCTATATCAATATCTTGGAATAACGAAAATGCTATGATTCATGGTATAGTTAATAGAAACCATGATATGAAATTAAAATCTACGCACTGACAGTCTTGCTAAGTATATTATGGTGTTGAAATAATAGGGTAAATGCACCAGTTGTGGGCATTTTTCATTGGTATCTTCAAATATTGAAAAAAATAATGTAACCGTTTAAGTTCAACGTGTTACAACGTTGGTGGTATTCAAAGTGAAAGGAGACCCGGCCTTTAATGCTTAAGTTGTTTACTTTTAAATTTTTTATATTTTATTTTTGTGTGTTGTGTGACAGCTCAATGCCAAATCAGATGACAAAATTGATATTAAGTTTTCTTAATTTCGAAAAAGGAAAATAATTATGGTAAATGCAGCAACGTTTTAACATTTCATAGCTTGACTTTTCTGCCCTTTGAAAACTGAATATGAATAGCGGAACATTTTTCAATTAGGTACTCGAAGTTTCCGGAGTGTTGCCATGCCATATCAAAAATATTTATAAGTCAATTGTTTTTACTACATGCAAGAAAAATTAAGACAGAGCATTCGATCAATTTAATTTCGAACAAGATCAATTTACCAAATATATTGGCTTTAATATAAGACCAAATTGAATCATACATGTAGAGTTAGCGATGTCGGAGCTTTTAAAGGCATAATCAATTTTATCGACAAAACCCCCCACATGTTGCGGTCTATCCAGATGCCGGTCATTCCAACAGAATGCCCTCTCCTGTTGGAATGACTTGCATTTTAAATTTGACTTTTAATTTTAGATGGCACTGCCGAAAAAATATTAATTTCTCCGGATTTAAAAGACTTACAGATATAAAAAAACTTTTCAGGGGGGAAGGGAATTATTTCCTGAACTGAATTTACTTACCCTCCCCTCTATCTATATATTAGAATGTTGCATTTTTGTTAAAACACACCCCCATATTTTCGATTTCAAAAATACAAACAACTGTAGATTAGCGAGACACCATGGAAAGCTGATGATACCCAAAACGCATTCAAAGTATTATAGAAGGAATTGTTATCCTAACTGCATAAAAATTTATAATAAACTACCAAAGTCTGTAAAGGAGCTTAGTTTACCTATATTAAAGAAAAAATTACAAACGTGGTTAATAAATAAATGTTTCTACACAATTGAGGAATTTCTAAATTCAAAAATGGACTTAAAATGATTTTTTTTTTCTAATATAATCACATGTAATGTTAATTTAATTATTATTACTTTAATCTAAACTGACATTTCACATGCCCTTTGTAAGGCAAGGCAGAGAACCGGAATTGTAATCAATGACAACTGTATGCACTCTGTTTTGTGTGAATAAAACGATTTGATTTGATTTGATTTGATTTCAAAAGCTAATAAAATCACCTATTAAGTAAATAAATTAATTATGACAATGTAAAATTTTAACTTTAGTACGTAGGTACTCAAATTTCAGTTGGCCTTAAAGTATTTTTTCACAGTAAGAAACAAGATCGTTTGTCAATACAAAAATATTTTGAGTAAATTTTTCGTTTTCCCGTACAAAATGTATGGGAAAAGTTTTTAGCAATCGCTCTAAATTACTAGAATCTGTCGATTCTAGTAATCAAACCTTAAATGGTCCCAAAAAGACTTTTGATCCCCACATAAAATAGGATCGATTGGCAAAAAAAAATTTTTTTTTGGTTTTAGTATTAGTTGTGTCTCACAACCTAACACTCCCATCAATCTCCAAGCCCACACCTGTCGACAAACAGCAGACTATACGTGTCACTGTCCCATGCTTAAACCTACTGATAAAATCAAGTATTTAGGTATAATAATAGACTGTAACCTAAACTTTAAGGCTCACATAGCTCAACTATCGGCTCGAACCCGAAAACTTATATATATTTAAAATATTACGTCACGTAGTTTACCGCTCAATACACCTTGGATACTAATGCATCCAAGGCATTTCGACCGTCAGTACACTGTGGATACATAAGCGTCCAAAACTACCGGCCGACAAAAAAGCTTCATCCCTGCTCTTGCGTGTAAATTTAGGCATAAGGCGTATGTTCTGTCCCTTTCTGTATTTATTAACTGTGAAGTTGCGCATCGACCGTTGATTGGTTTAATCTGTATTTTGTGAACAATTTGGATGTGAAGTTGGCAACGATACCATACGATAGTTCTGCCCGTCGTAGTCTAATGTTTTGTCATATTTTTGTCATTAAAGACCAATTAACTTCAGTGAAAGTTTAAATTTCATTTACAAAAAAATATCTGGATTGTCTAAAAGCAGTTATTCAGTGGCCAAGTAAGTTAATTTATATTAAATTATTCATAACAAAATACGGTACTGAAGTACGCGTAACCGACGCACTAATGTTTTATTCATACAGGTCATTTTATTGGCCTAGTAGGGATAACAGCATGACCAATTAACTACATTTTGTTAAAACATGTTTTAAAATATGTCCCTAATTTGTAAGTTTTTTTGTAAACTTTTTTATGAAATAAATGATTATTATTATTATTATTGGTATAGCTAGGGGGACTGGAGATAATAGTAACTGTTTCAGTGTTTTTCCTGGCAAATTTAGGATTGCCGTATTCAAACATTTTGTACGGTAAAACGAAAAATTTACTCAAAATATTTTTTTATTGACAAACGATCTTGTTTCTTACTGTGAACAAAATACTTTAAGGCCAACTGAAATTTGAGTACGCACTAAAGTTAAAATATTACATTGGCATAATTAATTTATTTACTTAATAGGTGATTTTATTAGCTTTTGAAAAGTTTTTTTATTTATTTATAACTGTAAGTCTTTTAAATCCGGAGAAATTAAAATTGAAAAATGTTCCGCTATTCATATTCAGTTTTCAAAGGGCAGAAAAGTCAAGCTATGAAATGTAAAAACGTTGCTGCATTTACCATAATTATTTTCCTTTTTCGAAATTAAGAAAACTAAATATCAATTTTGACTTCTGATTTGGCATTGAGCTGTCACACAACACACAAAAATAAAATATAAAAAATTTAAAAAGTTAACAACTTAAGCATAAAAGGCCGGGTCTCCTTTCACTTAGAATACCACCAACGTGGTAACACGTTAAACTTAAATGGCTATATTACTTTTTTCAATATTTGAAGATACCAATGAAAAATGCCCACAACTGGTGCATTTACCCTATTATTTCAACACCATAATATACTTCGCAAGACTTTCAGTGCGTAGATTTCAATTTCATATCATGGTTTATATTAACTATACCCTGAATAATAGCATTTTTGTTATTCCAAGACATTGATATAGATAGTTTGAGGTGGCTGACCAGAAAAACTGCCAGGCTGAAGGCAGGCAATATATTCATGAACGGCACGTCTACGGCTATCGATCTGCATCATTTCCATCGAGCCACCTGATGACGTTAAACAGATACATTACTTTTTTCAATATTTGAAGATACCAATGAAAAATGACCATAACTGGTGCATTTACCCTATTATTTCAACGGCGCAAGACTGCCAGTGCGCAGACTAATTTAATATCACGGTTTGCATTAAAAATACTCTTAATCATAGCATCTTTACAAGATTTTTCGTTTTTCCAAGATATTGATATAGATTGTTTGAGGTGGCTGGCCAGAAAAACTGCCAGGCTGAAGGCAGGCAACCCTATATATTCATGAACGGCACATCTAGGGCTATCGATCTGCATCAATTTTATCTCTCCACCTGATGAGGTAAGTGACCCCATTTTTGGGCCTCATAAAACTTGGCTGATCTTGAAACCTGCCAGGGTAAGGGCTGGCAACCCATGCGGGTTTTGACCTCCACATGTTTCTCTTTCGATGGGTAAACATTTTGATCTTCCACCTCATGATGTAATTTTCGGTCAAATTAGCGATACGAAAACGAAAAAAAATATATGTTCTTCCAGGATATGCGATGGCAACCCACTAAAATCCAGTGTTCCTAAGTAATATCTATTGCTGTAACACATGTCTGCTGTTCCACCTTATGAGGTAAGGTTTCATGCAGTGGGAGCTTGGTCTAAGAATCTAAGACAGATTTTTGCAATCGTCCGAGTAATGTTTAGGATTTTTACAAAAATCCAGCGTATCTTAAGTAAATTGCGATTATCTTTGCGCGCGCTGATTGGCTGACCTCAACGTTATGAACTGACGGATGTTCTGATTGGCTAACGGTAACATATCTGCGTCCATTGTTATTATTGTCAAATATTTCTCTAGTGTTTTGTTCGAATTTTAGGTTTTGTATTAAAAAAAAATATCAATTAAGTGACATTAATGTAAGATGAGTGAAATGAGTGAATAGTTATACAAGTGCCGGGCTCGATCAGTTCAGACAAGTTATATAAGGTTATATCTGAAAAAATAAAACCTTTTCTATACAGAGTTCTACAGAGCGCTTGTCATTAAGGTTGTGCAAAACCCGAAAGGACTTTATCACGAATTAATGTTCTTAAAACTTCAATTGAAGAATTTAATTCGGCAAAATTACGAAATAACCCCAAAACCCATCAGTAATAGTATGTTCTGACCAATCAGACTGAAGATGTTATAAATCGCCTCTGAGATTATCTAATCAGCATTCAAGTTTACGATTGTCCGAAACATACTATGATTTTTACAAAGATCCTAAAAATTGCTCGGACGATTGCGAAAAATTATCTTAGATTTCAATTATCCGGTTTTTTACAATATACCTGGGATTTTTGTAAAGCTCCGGTTTATACGATTATCCTACGACATATACACTGGATTGGCTGCTGTCAAACTGATGCGCGTTCCAAACCTACGCTCCGAGTGCAACCGAACGCTCTAACGGCGTTCCAAACATTAGAGCGTGACGTTTGCTTCGCAACCGTCCCCGTTCCTAATACCGGTCACTCACATTCGCGCAAATACGCGAACCCACAAGTGTAGGACGGACATTCGCAGATATTCGCAAATGATTTTCCATACATAATTGAAAACATTCGTACAATGTACGAACTTTTGCGCGCATGTGAGTGACCGGGGTAACGTCAGAGCGTTGGGTTGCGTTCCAAACCTACGCTCCGAGTGCAACCTAACCATAACCACAACCAAACGCTCTAACGGGGCGTTCCAAACATTAGAGCGTAACGTTTGGAACGACACGGTTGTGTCAACCGAACGTCACGCTCAAATGTTTGGAACGCCGCCGCCGCCGCCCCGTTAGAGCGTTCGGTTGTGGTTAGGTTGCACTCGGAGTGTAGGTTTGGAACGCGCCTCTGTAAGCGTGACTCGGAACGCGGCCTAGATTGCCAAAACAATTGACTTGACGTTGACGTGAAGTGAAAATTAATTGCATCGGATCAGGGGCTTTTCACTTAGTACTTGACTCACTACAAGGGAGCGCGGCCTAAGATTTTAGTTGCGGATTAATTTGATAGATGGCGCTCATTTTTCGTTTGTCAAACAGTCGAGAGATGTCGCTATCCCGTGCTGAATCGCGGTATCGTGTGTCTTTCACAGTTTTATATAGTCAAAGCTGATTAGCTATGAAGTAAATTATTTTAATTTATTTCATGACATTGCGGTTACCTCCCAAAAAAATTACAAGTCAAGATTTATAGAAACCTACTAGTACCTATATTATAATATCGTACACTTTTTGTCACATTTCGTTAGATGGCGTTGATCATTAGGTCTGACTGATAACTCTATCTCTAGTATAATAATGTACTCTATGCATCGGATCGGCAATATCATAGAGTACATTATTATACTAGAGATAGAGTAATCAGTCAGACCTAATGATCAACGCCATCTAACGAAATGTGACAAAAAGTGTACGATATTATAATATAGGTACTAGTAGGTTTCTATAAATCTTGACTTGTAATTTTTTTGGGAGGTAACCGCTATGTCATGAAATAAATTTAAAATAATTTACTTTATAGCTAATCAGCTTTGACTATATAAAACTGTGAAAGACACACGATACCGCGATTCAGCACGGGATAGCGACATCTCTCGACTGTTTGACAAACGAAAAATGAGCGCCATCTATCAAATCAATCCGCAACTAAAATCTTAGGCCGCCCTCCCTTGTAGTGAGTCAAGTACTAAGTGAAAAGCCCCTCTGGGCAATATCGGCATCACAGATCGGCATGTGGCTTTGTTTACGTTTATCTGTCGTGTTAAAGATTTAATTTAAAAGATGAAAAGCAAACCAGTAAAACACAAATTTTCAAATACTTTCCGGGTGAGTTATGTGTATCTATTACCTACGCTTTTCATAAGTTATTTACAAGTAACGTAAATATAACCTCTGTGTCAATACACTATTGAATGTTTTTTAAAAATAAAGTTCAACTTATTTATGTACCTAATAAATTGGTTTGGCATCCAACAAATCCTTTATAAAAAAGTGTGTTTTTGCTTCTTTCATTAATTTGTACTGTTATTCGTCTTTGTCCTTTGCCTATTCAACACAAAACTTCAACTACATTTAATTTTATTATGATGGTACGGAAACTCTCGGTGTGCGAGTCTGACTCGCTCTTGACCGGTTTTTTTTTCTTTCTTTCACACTTTTTCAGACAGTATAATTTTTTTTTTAAGAACCGTAATTTATCTTGTTCGAATTAGATTTAGTTCGATATCATTTTGGTTATTAGCCGTTTAGCTTAGTAGCAACTATACAGTTAGTTGTTTTTACATTTTGAAAAAGGAAATATATGTAGCTTACTTCTGCAAACAAAATATGCAAGATGCACCGCCCGCCCGCTTAAATATGCACATGCACACTACAAAATATCAGTTGCTCAATACCTGCATTTAGCAAGACAGCAATACACCTTGCACCTCGGGAGTTAGATTGTGCGTAAACCAACACCGATCGGTGTTAGTTTATTATGATCTAACTCCTGAGGATGCTCCGGGTTAGGGCGAAACACGTGTAGAGTAGCCTAATTGATGAAGGTGCAAGACAGCAACACGTCTTGCTAAATACAGGTATTGTGCACTGATATTTTGTAGGGTGCATGACTGCATGTGCATTTTTTTGTAGGCGGGCGGGCGGTGCATCTTGCATTATATTTGTTTGCGGAAGTAAGCTACATAATTATTTCTTTTTTCAAAATGGTTTGGGACTTCCGCCAAGTGATGCCTGACCTGATTCGATCAAATAGTTGTTTTAACTTTTTTTAAATTCCCATATTTGATTATTTGTGAGTACCTATTGTGTCGCAATAAGTGTCTCTAATATCTCTTTTACAGTTCATACCATTTGCAGAGCGTATTAATGCTATTGACATCCGTCATGCAGCCTTATATCACATCGAGCATGCATACACTCAACAGCCTGATGAGAATGAGACTCACTTCTCTTTGGCGATACAGAAGTGGTATGCTCTCAACCTCACGGAAAACTTTAAGAAATTCAGGAAAGAAGTGTTTGGTATTATAACCGTACCACAATTGGTGCATAAGAAGGATGAAGTATTTGAAATCTTGGAAAAGTACTTAAAACTAGAAGATCAGCTTTGTTTACAACCTCTATTGGAGTGAGTTTTGCCTTATAATTATTTTTCTGAATTCTTTAAACATGTTCAGTTAATACAGTTTGTTTTATCATCTTAGAATTTATTTGAATACCTACTAGCGACCGCCTGCAACTCCCTCTGCGTGGGTAGTAATGGTAGTGTTTTGTCTATCCATCAGGAAAAGTTCCTTTTTTTGGAATGAAAGGTACCCTATGTCCAAGGGTGCAGCCCTTGATAATATGTATGCAAAATTTTACAATGATCAGTTGAGTACCTATTTAAGATTAAGACGTGAAGGCGTAACAAACAAACTGACTTTCGCATTTATAATATTAGTAAGGATTGTGGCAGTTGATTTAAAGCTCATGTTACATAATGCACTTTTTCTTATCTATGTTTTAAAATTACTTTACATCATACTGCTCAGAAACTAGGATTTACTAGTATGGTAAGAGGCTGTGTAAGTTGGCATGTGCAATACAGTGCATTGTTTTTTTTTCAGTAAAAAGTTTCGTCATTTTAATAAGAAAAGAAATTGGTTCACTAAGGAGTTTTGCATAGCTTGAATGGTAAACAATTAAAGCATTCACCCTATGCTTGAATAATTGTAATAGTAGTTTGTTACACAAGGGACGTAAGAAAGCTATTACAGAACAAGATCCAATTTGGCGCCCATAGAATAGAATAGAATAGAATTTGTTTATTCACAGAAAACATGGTACAATTCAGATCTTATAATATATAAAGTTCATACATGTTTTACCGCTCTCTAGCGATATGCAAATAATTTAGCGATAATAGTTCGAGAGTGTAATAGCTACTTACAACCGATGTAAGCATACTACTTTACATCATTCATGCGAGGTAAATAAAACATTTATATTGGTATGACAAAATTAATTTTTCATTAAAGAGAAAATATTTATAAAAAAAATATTTATTAAAATTAATAGTTACATTGTTACAATTTATTAAAAGGCAGTGATACTACGTGTCTATAGATAGGTCTTCAAAAATGATATTGAGGTTCCTAAGACAATTTTTTCTCAAAGTCAACCGTTTGAAAGATAAACACTGCCAAAGTGGTAAAATGTGTGTCCACCCCTCTAACTTTTGAAAAAGGTGAGTGAAAAATCTAAAAAAATATATGCTACAGATCTTTATAAAAACTTTCACTGAAAATTGGCTTGAACGAGATATAGTAATTAGTTTTCGAGATATATCATATTTTATACTACACCTGCTCAGAAACTACCTTGATACTTTATCAAATTTACGGTAGAAAGTACGTCATTGCATATCGAACAAATATGCGGGGAGAAAACTTTAATATACTATATCTATGGAGAAAACGCATCTGAGCGGGAGAGAAAAGTGTATGAAAATCCATTTCTTACGTGGTTTTTCTTTTTTAATTTTGGGTAAGACTATGCGCCGGTAACCTAAATATCAAAAGCCAAAAAGTTTTTACAGTGAGTTTTTATCTCCAAGTTCGCAAAATGACACTGGCCACTAGCTGTGTGTCGGATGGTGTCGGGCTGGCAGTGCGACCCTGCGGCGGCCATAGATATACTACGCGTTCACTTCATCATTGCCGCTACCTCCCGGCCCGCTTCGTCATACCGCACCCCCTGCGTCGCCTTTCTGGTACGGCTAGCAATGCAAAGCTTAATTTTTGTTTCTGTTGATTTAATCATTACGTTCGTTATTTGTGTTGTTATAATGATTAAAAGAGTAAAGTTCCTACATAATGGCGAACCTAATTTGTTATATAAATTAATGACACTCTTTGAACAAGAAAAAAATTAAAAACAGTTGAAAAACATGATTACTTTTTGTCTACAGTACCGTTAGCTGTGACGTCATAACGGTCGTCGACGGCAATCACGAAGTGAACGCGTAGTAGTATATTATAAAACTCACGGTTCCCGTAAGAGAAGCGTTATCTGTTTGTACTTAAACTTGAAAACGGCGGCGGCAGGATGAACAATTTGAAAAAAGAACATGTGAAAATTGCAGACGCCATTGGCGCCATTTTTAATTTGTGTGTTGTTTGAGGATTCAGTTTTCGTAGAAAGTAAAATAAAACTATCAAAATGATAAATAGTGATAGTGATGATGAAGATTGAGAAATGGAAAAAGTGTTACATTAAGCTTCACTAACTGCAACAATTTCAATATAAATTTCAATTAGTAAAGATTTAGTTTTTTATTTTCTTCGTAGGTGTAGTATAAAGCACTATGTATCACTCGAGAGTAAGTGCGATTCCCGATCTCGGGTGTTTTAAAGCCTTCGCCTACGGCTCGGGCTTCAAACGACACCCTCGACGGTAATCGGTCTCTTTCTCCTCTCGTTGAACAATGTACTATTCCAAAACCGCAAATATAACTTTGTCATTCATACCAACACTGTGAAAAACAAAGTTATTTTTACAGACGAAAAATGAAAGTGGTATTAAAATATGGTATGGTATATAAGGTAACTACGGAAACCTACGGCGCGTGGCCCGACACGCACTTGGCCGGTTTTGATTATATGTAATAGTACTTATATTATATTATGAAATCTGAAATTCGATTGATAATTTATTTTTAGTGATTTAATTTTTTTTTTTTCAGAATACTTGTTTCTTTGGCAAAAGATCTGCGAGATGACTTCTACCCACAATTCCCAAAGTTTCTTGACATATTGATCAAACTTCTCAATACAAAAGATGCAGAAAGATTAGAATGGACACTGATATGCCTTGCATTCTTATTTAAAATATTAAAGCCTTATTTAAAGAAAGATATTGCTGTTGTTTTGAAACGAATTATACCATTGCTCAGTGAGGCACATCCTCAGTATATAAACAATTTTGCAGCTGAGAGTTTTGCCTTTGTTGCTAGAGATATAAGAGATAAGAAGAAATTTGTAGATCTTATGTTGAATTATCTAAAGTCAAATGATGATGTGAGTATGCCTAACTTTAGAGATTGTCGCTAAATGTAACAATTTATTGTTCAATTATATTAGGTCACAACAAGATAAAGTAATGTTCTATGTTTTTACAGGCAGTTTCTGGATGTGGCCATCTTATATTTGAAATAATCAGAGGTGTTAATGAAAAGTTTCACAGCTGCATAGATACATTTTTGCCACTTCTACTACAGACTCTCAAAGATAACAAAGAATACAAGAAGATACTCTTTAGAGTACTAACACAAGCAGTAGAAGATAGTTTACAAATTATATCACCTAAAGAATACACAGTTTTTTGGTCCAGTATACTTAAATACACAGAAGAGATTTTAAAAGATAATGATGAAGAAAGCAAAGGGTTGGAATATATTTTGAGACTTGCAGGGCAAGTGATTGAACATAAAAATGGAAAATATCTGACAAATCCACCACAATTTGTCCTTTTACTTGTGAAAGTTGTATGTGAACAAATATCAGAAAATGTTTTGGAAGTATGTGCTCAGATAGGAGCATTGCTTCTTCTTTCACCAAATGTTTCTTTGTCCCAAGAACATGCTGGGATTATCGTAAAAGTATTGCTACCCTTGCCATATCCAAGCATATTGTTGAATTTTGTGAGAAATATTATTGACTATCCACAATTTGATATGCACATTTTGACTCCATTCTTAAATTTTGTCATTCAATCCGGGTTTGATAGTGAAGCAATGGGAACATTAACCAAAATATGTTTACGCAAGTCACCATTGTCAAAGAATGGAATAAAATTATTTGAATGGGTAAAGTACCCAATAGATTTTGGAAAAGACCTTTCAACTTTTATGGAATATTGTAATAGCGTTTTATGTGATGACATTGAACATATTGTTGAGAATCCTACTAAATTGATGAATGTACTGTTTTGTTTGCCTCATATTGAAAATATTGATGTTGGCTACTGTATCACAACTCTTAGTCAGGTAATAGAAAAATTGTTGAATGTTTTGAAAAGCTACAACATTGAAAGTCAACCTGAGTATAACAGATATCACTGTGACAACTCTGCTTTGTCAAGGTGTGCCAGACAAATATTGTTTATACTGGCAAATGCTTTTGAGAGCTCAGTACATATCTCCAGTTGTAAGAGAATGAAAGATATTTGTGACATTGATGCACTATTGCCGGTAATATTGCCATGTGCAGGGGAACCTAATTACTTGGCTGCTTTACATCTGCTAGACTTGTATTTAACAGCTTATGAACAAGAAAATGGATTGGTGTATCCACATCTGTCACTGATTGATTCCTATCTGAGGAGTAATGTGTCTTCGCCCTTTCATATTGTAAGTACCTATTTAGTCACTCTTGCTACCTACTATAATACTTGGTTTTCTGTGTTGTAGGTACCTGATTCCGTATGTTTATACTGTAAACTCTTTTGATAGCTTAATTGTATCTAATTAGCAAGATTGAAAGATTTAACTTATTTTATACTTATTGCTTTTACAATCAAGTAAATATTTCCAATTTTGTAGTTGAATATTGTTATTTGTTTAAGGTTCGATTATTGACAACACACATCTACAAGCTGTTTGAAGTAGTGCCAGAACTGGTTAAGACTGTAGTGGTAGGTGGCAATATTGAAAGATTCTCAATATTCAGTAGCTGTTACGAAATAGAGTCAATAACGCCGTCTATCCAAGAGTACAGGGCACAAATAAGTATGCTTCAGAAAATGTCTTTTGGCACCACACAGTATTCTCTCGCAAAACAAACTGGCTATCATTTATATGCTTTGAATTATATGCTGGGCGTTTTGTACTTCAACTTTAAATTATTATGGGAACCTGTGTCAGAATTCATTGCAGGCTATGGAAATGCTTTAGCTGCCGATGACTTTTGGCCTCCTTTCTATAGAGCACTAGCATCTTCTTTCGAAAATGCGAAAAAAGACCTCAAAAAGTTCCAATTTGATAATGAAATTGAAACTAAGTATGATCTACTAAAAGAGATGTATTCTGATTATAACAGTATACAAGATAGGCCAGATTTGTATAATTACAGAAATCTTATATTAAAAGTAATGACCAATTGCACTCAAGTATGTGAAGCTAAAAATAGAGATGTTGTGGTACTATTTCTTAACTTTATCGAAGAAGAATACAAAAGGAACGATAGTGCTAATGCTCTTAAAACTAATGTTGAGTTACGTAATAACACAGATATGGAAATTGATGATACAGTAAATGAACCAACAGAAAATGACGAAGAAATGATTGAACCGATTGAGGAGACCAAAGATACTCCATCTGGAAAAATTATATTCAAAACGCTTATAAAAATAATGCAGGTTTTAGCACAATTTAAAAATCCAAGAGCTCTCCATAAAGAACCTGTGTTTTACGAACTATTCTTGGAATTTCTTAAACACAAAAATGCTGGTCTTCAGAAATATGCTTTGGATTGTATTTTAAATTATAAGAACAAAAATGTAATACAATATAAGAACAATTTATATAACTTAGTTGATGAGAATAAGTTAAAAGATGAGTTAACTCGGTTTAAAATAACAGAAGATTCAAATAACATCCATCCTGATGATAGAGAACATGTTGCTCCTTTAATATTAAGGATTCTTTACGGGAAAATGACATCGAAGCTAGGAGCAGACAAGAAAGGCGGCGGGCAAACTAGAAGGTCGCTTGTGATGAGATATTTAGCAGGTTGCTATGAAAATGAACTGAAAATGTTTATAGAAATGGCATTTTCACAATTTAGCCATTATATGACGATGGAACCTAAAGAAATATTTGAAGACACATTGGTAAAATTAGATTTAAAGTCAATTACTACACCTGGAAAATTACACAGCATTTTGAATTTATTTGAGGTAGTACGAGAGTATTTCGGAGGGTATATGAAAGAAGAATTGCTAACAGAACTCTTTAAAATCTTTTATGCTGTATGTTCGGTAATAGCAACAGTTCTTCTACAAGGAGACAAAGTACATGTTGGGTATGTTAAAGTTATGAAAAATCTCAGGACTTTGTGCTTGGGAACATTAAGAAAACTCTTCGACCAGTTTCATGCTTACACATGGAGTAAAGACGAATTGCATGTCATATTTGAGACTTTAATATGGCCTTTGATACCGAAATTGCAAATTGAAGGAATACATAACCCAACTGCCTTGCTCAAACTATTAAACACATGGTGCCAGAATCCTAGATATTATATTTTGTTGATAACAGTGTCTGAAAAGGATGATTCATTATGTGTGTTGCCTGCAATGTTTAAACTACTGTCGGCACCTAAAACTAGTCCAGTTGTAGTCAATATGATTTTGGACATGGTGGAAAAGTTATTGACCCTTACAGAAGATAATGACAATGAAGAAAATGAAGTAACACCCATTGAATCGTTCAATATTTTACCTATTTTAGGAGATATAAATATTGAAGGCATAAAAGAGATAAATTTTGGTAGTACTATTCTAATTCCACACATACCAAGTATACTAGAGGTAATGAAGAGAAGAATTGCAAATACGGCAAAATCAAATACTGTCAATAGAAGGGACTTACTAATCCTATCGAGGGTGACAGAACTAGTCTCTACCCCTGAAATGTGTGATGACCTACTCAATTTACTATTGCCAATATTAGTAAAGAAAGTTTGCATGAATATGGCTGAGGATAACATGGAACATGCTGTTACTACTATTATAAATCTTTTAGGCCACAGTTCTAATCCTCAAGTTTATATTAAAAATATAGCAGTACTTTTCAATAAAGTGTCACCTGTTGATGTTAGAAAACTTTTGATTAAATTGCTCTCCTCTATAGCTGTGAGTTCAACTAAAAATAAAGAAACGTTGACGAAAATTGCTGAAATAGTCACAGAGATGAATGCTTTCAATAAAAGGTGGATTGAACAGCCAGACTTTGATCGGAGAATAGATGCTTATAAACAAATATACCAGTTATCAGAAAAGAATGAAATTGATTTAGATCTTGCGATATTGATAGTAAATAACTGTTTTTATTTCATCAGAACAGAAAAAGATATAGGACTTCGTGACTCAGCAGGATTATGTTTGAAAAGAATATTACCGAAATTGCTCTCAAAATATTGGTCTACCCATGTTGGGCAGTATTTAGTTAGGGATACAGTTTTATCTCTTATTTCTACGGGTATTAGGGATACTAAAAATGAGATTCACAGAAATGAAAGTATTGCTTTACTTGGAGAATTAGCTAGAGAGGCACCAGAAGCAGATGTGGTTTTGTCAGATTTAGCAAATTTGACAAACAAAGAGGATATAGAAGTTGATTTTTTCGAAAATATGTGTCATTTACAAATGCATAGACGTGTAAGAGCTTTGTTGAAATTCTGCAAAGTCGCTAAGAAGTTGAATAAATGTCCTACTCCAAGAACTCTTACAAACTTCATTTTACCTTTAGCAACAATTTATTTGTTCGATGACAAATATTCAGATAAAAATACATTAATTGACGCGTGTATTGAAGTTGTATCTACATGTTGCCGATTGTTGCCCTGGTATCATTATGAAGTTATTCTTAAGTCGTACTTAAATAAAATGCGCCATACTACTGAGCATCAGAAGCAACTGACCCGTTTATTAATGGGTGTGCTGGATGCTTTTCATTTTGACTTCAGTAAAGTTAAAAGTATTGAACTGCCTAAAGCTTTAGTTAGTAACTTAGTATCGGGTAAAATTTTAATAAAAGCAAAACCTGGAGCAGATCAAGAAATAGATGATGAAACTGAGACTAAAGGGGATGAAAAAGAAAATGAAGGACAAGAAATTCAGTTAGATGACGAATTGAAGACAGCAGATATTGAAGCAGAGAACGACGAATCGTCGAAAGAAGTCAGTGATGGCCCGGCTTATGAGAAAGTAACAAGTGTATCCCCTTCAGTTGCTAAAAGGATTATTAAATCTTTGTCAGCTGGATTACTACCGCAGCTAAATAGGTTCGTTATTTTTTTTAAATCCAAAATACCCTCTAATCATTAGAAGGTATATATGTAAGTACATATCTAATTATCTATGCATTAGGCTAATGCATAGACATGTACTTACATATATTTTGAAAAACAAATATTCATGGACACATTGAATGGTAACTTTTGGAATTTAAAAAAACGTTTTATTATAAATTAAATGTTCGTTTGTTTCAGAGCAATAGGTAAATTGACAGATCATGAAGAATCTCATAAAGTGAACAGACGTCCGAAAGGTTTCGAGCGCCAGGAAGAGGACATGCTTCGCGTCCCGATAGCATTGGCTTTGGTGAAGCTTCTGCAGAGATTACCAGGCGACCTGCTACGGTATCAATTGCCGGGGTGAGTGAATGCTGAATAGCATTTTTTAAATATGTAAAAGGGAACATGCATATTTTTTTTTGTATCAAAATCAAAAGTATAATGCGTGAGAAAATCAACTGTAATATTAAAACTTTTCTCTTTCGTTTTTTTCTCGTGATATATTCACTTGATTAGCGCGCAGCAGCACCCGCCGAAAACGCTCTATACAAAACGGTCAACATTTGTGGCGTCACTTATGCCACGTTTGTATGGAGCTAGCCAGGAATTTTCAAATATCTCCCTAAATATTGCGTTTAAGTACATATGTGTCATACAAAATATTGTTTCTTATTTGATATTCTATCCGACTGTTAAGTGCATTATATCCGAAAATAAAAAAACGTTTTTTTCCCCTTTGTGATATAACTAAAATAATACATTTTTTTTATTTTTATGTTCCATCGTGTTTTTATACGTGTCCGCAGCGAGCTCAAATTTATCAAAATCGGTGACTTATGCATGTTCCCCATCTATAAAAAAAACACTGATCAGACTTTGTGATATTTTTATGGCGTATTAGGCACGTAAAGTACATAGTCACCTAGTGTGATGACTTTGATTCTATCGGCCTTACCACAAAAGATTTTAAATCACTGTTTAATAAAAACACTGTTTAAATGTGATGCCGTCTCTTTCAAACAATATTGTCAAAAAAGTGACAGCATCACATTAAAACAGTGTTTTAGTTAAACACTTGTTGAACAGTGTTTTAAAATCTTTTGTGGTAAGGCCGTATCTACAGTACATATTTTTGAATCATTATTGACGTTACAGCGCTTTGGAGTTTTCGAGAAATATAACTATTTCATAACATGTAAAGATGTTACTCGTTTTTTATTTCACATTTTGCGTGTATTGTTTCAGGATAATAATAAAACTTTGTTCCTTCTTAAAGTCGCCATTAAAAAAAGTTAGAATTGCTGCTCGGGATATAGTTAAGAAAATAATGATTACAGTAGGCACTTCATACTTAGGAATTTTATTAGAACATCTTACATTACTTCTAACTAGAGGATTTCAAGTTCACGTATTGGTGGCCACTATTCATACAGTTCTCGATGCCCTTAAAGCCGACTTCAAACCAGGCGAAATCAATGACAATCTCGATTACGTACTAGATGTTTGCATCAACGACCTTTTTGGATCATTATCCGAAGAGAAGGAAGTCGACAAACTACATTATAAAACCCCAGAAGCGAAGCCCAGCAAAAAAAGTTACGTAACCCTAATGATTGTAGCTCAAAATATCACAGAGAAATGCTTGATTAACTTCCTTCTGCCATTCAAGGAAGTGTTACAAAAACATCAGTCGAAAAAGGTTGTGTTAAAAGTACAAGAGGCTTTAATGCACATATCTAGTGGATTGGTCACAAATAAATCCATAGATATAGAATCTTTATTTATCTTCTTGCACGGTGTAGCATCTGAGAGTATACCAGAATTCGTTTTGGGTGCACCGAAAAGACAGATAACTGAGAAGCAAAGAGAAAGTATGCTCAAAGCAAAACCTGATTGTTTCATCATACCAGAAACTCCGAAACGTAACAAAGAAGCTCAAGCGAGAAATGTAAAAACTTCTGGTAAAGCTAACGCACACGTTTTAATTGAATTCAGTTTGAATATTCTTTACGTTATACTTAAAAGAGAAAAAGTTCCAAGAATGGAATGCAGAGCGTTCGTTGATCCACTGATTCCTTTGCTAGTCGATGCACTTAAAAGTGACCATGTCAAAGTAACGACAGTGGCTATGAAATGTATAACGTCGCTTTGGACTATCCGAGTTAGTACTCCAACTTTAGAAGAAATGATAAACGATGTAGTGAAGACGATTTTCTTGATACTTCACAAGTATGCAACATTTGAAATAAGTAAACAAAATGATAATTATCATCTTGTCAGAAATGCTTTCAAGGTGAGCACTTTTCAACTTTGGATTTTGAGTTATTTTCTAAGAGTATTTAACAAAATAATTGCGACTTATCTTTTTGTATCATTCACTTAAATTATTTGTATTTTTACAGGCCGTTACTGTATTAATAAGAAATGTAAAATATTACAAACTTGAGGTAGACCAACTCAAAACCCTGCTGTTATATGCGGAAGAAGATTGCCAAAACGACGAGAAGCAAGCTAACTCGTTTTCTTTATTGAAAGCCATTTTAGAAGCCAAGTTGGTGTCTAAAGAGCTTCACGAAATCATGGCTAAAGTTGCAAAGATTTGTATTCAAAGCGAATCGGCGAGGTCCAGGTGACTTTTTTTTATTTCAATTCAATAATAATATAATTCAATTCACTGTAGTGTGAGATAAGAAGAGATAGGAATTTTGCACTACGGTCAGTAAAACAAAAAAGGTGCTGTTACAAAAGATTTTTAAACACCTGTTTAACTTAGACACTGTTTAGATGTGATGCTGTCACTTTTTTGACAATATTGTTTGAAAGTGATAGCATCACATTTGTGATTTTGATGGTCATGTAGGTGTTTAAAAATCTTTTGTAATAAATAACACAAAAAAAATACAATCGAATTGAGAACCTCCTCCTTTTGATGAAGTCGGTTAAAAATGTCATAACTCCGCCCATAGCGGTAGGCGTGGCAATTTTTTAACAGCAGATAAGTCTTAAAATCGCCTGACGTTTTTATTGTGCTCATTTTGGTTGCGGATTATTATGTCGATTGATTCTGACTCTCGTAAGATGTAGTTTACATTTACGACTAACCATTTATAGTGAAAATGTGTAGAGGTCTTTATGATTCCCCAGATTTATAATTATGCCATGACTGATTAGTTAGCTTTCAGAACTTACAATTACTCTTTAATAATTAACCAACATAAACCAGATTCATACATAACAGTAAAGTCTCAGTTCCGTCACAGTACCGCCACCGTGATAATTATTCTATAATACATACTCTATGTGCTTTCAGTGTCAGTGAACGCGTGTTCATAAAGAATGTATGAAATAATAATATAATTATCAGGGTGGTGGAACTGTGCCGGACGGAACTGTGACTTCACTGATATGTGTGAATCAGGCTTTATATTATTTTGTATACTTGCAGGGAGGAAGCTCGCTCGATATATGTGATGTATGTAACCAACTACTCGCTCGGTCCGGACATTCATAAGAGTATAGAATTCTTCGTGTCCCAGCTTCGATATGAAATGCAGCATGGAAGGGAGTCTTCAATCAAGTTCTTGGAGATGATCGTAAATAAGTGCCCCGTGGTAAGATTGTGTGTTGATTCAGTTCGATTAAACATCAGCCATGTTTAATGTCCCTACTGCTGGGGCACAGGCCTTACATAATAATGTGTGGATAAGGAGGATGGGTCACTCATAACTCACAACGCAGGTCCATTGCGCATTGGTGAGTGTTAACAACTGCAAATGCAGCCGGGACCAACGGCTTAAGAGCCCGTACTGATTTTGTTACTGACTGCAGCTCTCTCGCTCGCACATTTCATGTTTTCTCAAGATTTCTTAAATCTGAGTGCGCAATGAGGATCAGTAACGACTTTTGTTTAGTGGCTTATCAGAAAGCTTATGCCACCACATGATTAACTGTGAAAAAAATTATGCGATATCTCTTAAACCTGAGAAGCTATACGAGCTAAAACATGCTAAAACACTGTTATTTTGGGGGGTCCTTATGACGTCATCGCGACGTACGTGAACCTTATGCCGTACATGATAAAGCACATATTGCATTAAGTTTGGCATTTCCTTAAAACCCTTAAAAACTCAACCATTTCTAAACGGATTTAAAAAAATCTTTCACAAGTTTCTTAGCTATTAATATGATTTTATATTATATCAATAAAACTATAGGATTCAAACCTGTTACTGATCTTCATTGAAAAATGTGTCTCGGCCACTTTTCGCAATATAAGATTACAGATATTTTAAAATATATTTCGTATTAATGAATTTATCCTTCTTCTGACTTCTGTCCACCTTCCAGCAACAACTGGTAAGTCTAAGCGACTTCTTGTTGTTCGCGATCGGCGCGCCCATGGTGAACGACTCCGTGCCCGAGCTGAGGGCGGCCGCCGCGGGCTGCATCGAGGCGATGTTGGCGAGGCTGCCTGTGCTGGATAGGACGAAGCTGTTCGAGCTGGTGCTTCTGTTCTTCAGAAGAACACAGGTAACATTAGGATTTCATTGAGTGTGTGCAAGTTACTATAGCCGGTAGATACATAGAAGCGATGTTAGCGAGACCACCTGTGGTGGATAGGACGAAGCTGTTCGAGCTGGTGCTTCTGTTCCTCAGAACACAGGTAATATTAGGATTTCATTGAGTGTGTGCAAGTTACTATAGCCGCTAGATACATAGAAGCGATGTTAGCGAGACCACCTGTGGTGGATATGACGAAGTTGTTCGAGCTGGTGCTTCTGTTCTTCTGAAGAACACAGATAATATTAGGATTTCATTGAGTGTGTGCAAGTTACTATAACCGCTAGATACATAGAAGAAATGTTAGCGAGACTACCTGTGGTGAATAGGACGAAGCTGTTCGGATTCCAACTCAGTATAGAGTAGCGAGGGCTAGACTGTCACTATTTTATCAGTGCTTTTTTGAATGGTGAAATTTGAGGCCCTAACTACTAAAGAAACGCTTGAAGTTTGCATCACGCGGTGGTGTTTTTGGTCCGGATTACCTTCGCCATATTTCGACCCCTCGCCACTGCTGTCTAGCATATCATGACCACCGAAACACCATATATATGATATAGCGATTTATCACGCTTAACTGTCAAAAGACAATGGATTTTAACAGTTGAGCTTTGCTTAGTGTTTCTAAGTAAACAATGTGTTTTAATTCTATATTGGTTTAATCATATTCTTATCCAACTCACCATTTCTTTTTTTTTCAGACTTCCAACTTCGAATTAGCCGCTCAACTATGCATACGATTTGTAAACGTCGAAAAGGAAGGTTTCCAGCATCGCATCTCTAAAGTATTGACAATAATCACCAGCAAAATTCTTCTGTTAAGCAATGATATAACCGCAGGGCGGTTTGTAAAGTTACAAACACAAATGGACGATATGACTGACGAAGAGAAACAGCAGGAAAAAGACCATTGTTTGATTCAATTCCTCAATTTGATTGATAAGATAACTGTACTCTGTGCGGCGAGTTTGAAGAATAAGACGTATTTCGAGGATTATGACAGTATAGGCCAACAGTGTCAGGTAATTATAGGAAAAGGTGATTTTCTTCTAATGTTATAGTTTATAAAGACAACATTAGATAAAGAAAGGAAAACTTAACTTCGTTTCCGATTGGACGTTAGAAATAAAAATAAAAACAAGTAAATTAAGGGTTACGCCCCACTTGGAAGCACGGAACAGCACCTTTTCTCGCTCTCTCCTCTTCTATCACTGAGAATCGTCATTTGCTAGAGCGAGAAAGATCGAAAAGCGGCAGCATCGACGATGCGGTCGGCAACTCGCTATCATTCTCTCTATCTCTATCTTTGAGATTTTAGCATTCACAATACAATTTTTATACAATACTAAGGGCGGATTCGACCAAGAGAGAATAACGGTTATTCTTAGATAAAATGACCAGTTATTCAAGAGTAAATCGAAATTACGTTTTACCACACACTATTCTCAGAGTATTTTGCCTATTCGGGAATAGTCGCTATACCACCATTTCGCGGGGAATAACAGAGTTAATCCGCGAGTATTTATTTATTATTTTTTTATTTTAATGGCGTCCGCGTGCCATATGTCAGTGACATTTGTTTGACATTTTACTTTGACCGCTACAGATACGTACAAGGCGACAAAATAGAGTTGACAAGACTTTGCCTTTTAAATAGTTTGTTTATAGAACAATGACAATTGGCAGGATAATACGTTCATTCACATATTCACTCACTAATGAAGGAATAAGAATCCCAAGAGTAACTTATCTTTGGATTGCATGGAAAAATGACCATTTCTTTACTCGAGAAAAAAATCGTGGAATAGATGTATTCTTGGTATAGTTATTCCCGTTTATATTGAACTTTGGACGAATCCACCCTAAATAATATTCTAGAAAAATAAATCAATTCGCACGCACCAGATCATATTCTTAGGCGGGAATCGAACCCGTTACCTTTGGAAGTTCGATCCAATGCTCTCCCAACTGAGTGACTCGGTAGCTCAGTTTTTTTCTAGTAAGTATGTATATTAGTAAAGTATTTTTTTGTACATAGGCATTACTAGCATATCCGCACGCCTGGGTAAGATTACGAGCGGCAAAAATACTAGAAGCCCTGTTATCCGCTGTGGCGCCAGAAGAATTAGAAAGAGTTATCACTAAGAAGTTGGACAGTGAAAGAGGTTTCGTGTATAGCGACACGGAAATGACTTTGAAGAGTTTGATCTTGGATCTGTGCGCGCAGTATACGCCGTCGGTTACTAAGGACTTGGCTGATCAGGTATGCCACTATTTTATGTTGCTAAATTAATAATCATCTGTTCTTTTTTATATTTATTAAATTAACAATAGACAGTGTCCGCTGCAACTTCACTCGAGATTGTATTGCAAAGAGAAAATTTTACAGATCAATACGTCATTTTGTGCCGCAAGCGCTCGGAAGTTAGTCAACTCAGTTGTATTGTACATTGTTAAATTGCATTTTTTGTATTTCATAATTTATAGCATTGTACAAATAATTCTTGCCAAATAAATTGAAAAAAAAACATATTTAATACATTTTTGTATTAATTTTATGTTAATCCGAAATTCGTGATTCATAAAGACAGATTTGTCATACTCTTATACTTCACGAAGTGGACAATTTATGGTATTGTAGTCTACAGGGCCAATAATTAGTATTTTTCTCTTTAATGTTAAGTAATGTTTTTAATTTATTTGATAATTACCTATTCAATTAATTGGGTAGGTAACTTTAAATTTCACGCATCTTATTATTTATTAACAAATTATTATTACCTCACAGGTGACCGCAGTGCTGTTCCAAATTCTAAAACTAGTGCACGCTATATCAATTTTTAAAGTGACAGTAAAAAAAGACAACAAGCAAATGGACAGCGAAGAAGCAGAAGGCCAGTCGAAGGTCAACATCCGGTGGATACTGTTCAAGCTACGGAAGGCTGTTAACGTGGAAGTCGCAAAAGCACCCAATTCTATGACTATTGTAAGTATATCGGGTCATTTTGAACTTACCATCTGAATTTCAAGGATGTGTCCAGTCCATGAAACTAAAAAAACTTTCTCTAAGAAACACGTGTCGAATTTCGCCACAAAATTTTGGTCATCCCATACTAAATTGATCACGTGATCTCTTTGATTTGTATGGATAGTCGTTTTTTTTTGCATATTTGGCCATGTGTTTCTTAGAGAAAGTTGTTTAGTTTCATGAACTGAACACATCCTCAAAATTTGGATGGTGAATACAAAATGACCCTGCACTTGATGTACTATGGGCACACCCCGGACACTCCATACAACCGCTCTATAATAAACAGATGACGTCATATGACGTTTTTGTACACGCACCGGGCTACCGTGCAGTTTTTACTGTATGAGCGGCGTTCAATTTATAATTTAGGCATTGCTTTAAATATCAAAATAAGTTGACATTAATTTGACAAACACGACTAAACGACGTCGAAACATACGATTCGGCATACGTACTCGCGGGGTGGGGTGAGGTAATGGGGGGATGTCACAAAATTTATCCCGCTTGGTGGCGCTATTGCTGCTGGAGACCTTTGTACAGGCATTTATCTCCGATTGTCCCATTTATTTTAAATTATTACTAAAAAGTCGTTATCACCCACCAATCCGCATTGGGCCCGAGTGGTGGGTTATGGCCCGTCCCCCTTACCACCCATAAGGAAGGCCCTAGCAGTGGGGACATCAAAAATGGCTGATGGACATTACAAAAAATGGTTGGTACTAATAAATAATTATTATAGAAGTCGGACAGTAAACGAATTAAAGATTTAAGAAAACCAAAATGTGTTGGAAGAAAATTTGTTATTTACGAAAAATTGCTTCGAACATCCAAAAATTTATAGCAAATACATAGAAAACAACAAAATGACAGGTCTACATCTACACTAGCGCCAAGTTAGTGGTAGTGCGCCGACTGGTGGACGATTTGTGAATCTGCAATTGACTCTGGGGCGGGGCGGAGAGTGTCCTTTCTGTACGGTAGTACATAATAGGGATGTTGACTATTTTTTTTATTTTATGTTACATAAATTACCTCTCAAAAAAAGAAACATTGGTAAAAGAATTAATTCGCTAGCATGAAAACTGCCCGAGATATCACAGTGTGAAATGCACACAAATGGACTCGATCAAAAACGCTCCATACTAATGGCTTGCACGTCACGCCGTGCTAGTTTGTATGCAACGCGTAGGAAATTTGTTCGGCAGCTATATTAAATATTGTGTTTATCAAAATAGTTTCTTAGACAAATTTGCTATACATTTTACGGACTAATTAAAGGTATTATTTATTTTAATAAATTGTATACTTTTTAAATGGACTTGTCCACCCAACTTTGAAGGGTCATAAAACAAATAATATGCAATATATAAAACCAAGAGGTATACAAGCTACTCTAAAAGTTTAATATGTTTACGATTTTTATTAGTATTTCGTTATTTTATTCATTAGTCAACATCCCTATTATCTATTCTGTACTATGGGCAACAGCGTCGCTTAAGTTAGCAACAAAATCGTATGTAGTGACGGCGCGGCGTGCAGGCGGTTATAACCTTAGGAGTGGTTAAGCGACGGTGTTGCCCATGGTACTAAAAAGTCGTCGGTGTTATTACGAAAGATTTTTAAACACCTGTTTAACTTAAACACTGTTTAAATGTGATGCTGACACTTTTTGACAATTTTCTTTGAAAAAGACAACATCACATTTAAACTGTGTCTAAGTTAAAGAGGTGTTTAAAAATCTTTTGTAACACTGAATATGTTTTCCTTTAACTTCAAATTCTAATAATTGAAAAGCGACTTAGCTAGGGGACAGAATTGTTACTAATACGTGTTTATACAGTGGTGGACTGATAATAAGAAACACCAGTAAATTTTTATACAAACTAGGTAACTATGTTGCCTCTTTTCTCTGCCAGGGATTGAGCGAGCTGTGATCTGATGATGGGTATCCAGGGAGTGAATGGAGGAGAACCAGATACACCCAAATGATCTTGGGGGTTATTACAACCTCTTAAAACTTGCCAGGTTTATGAATTGCTATAGTACCAACTCTTTCTCGCTGTATAGCAAATGAAAGAGACGCATTGATAGCCATTCAGACAACTGGCAAGTTATAAGAGGTTGTAATACGGGGACAGATCGGCATTTTAAAAGCTATTTGGATATGTTAAAAAAACCGCGAAAATAGCATTAAAATAATGGAAATCCTGAAACTGAGAACTCTGTTCCTTTCTTAGAATGCTAATCATAAGTATCTGGATCTCCTCCATTTACTCCCTGGACAGCTATCATCAGTACCCTTAGCACGAACAGCTATCGAAAAAAATAACTCGCGTAAAATCATTCGATAGTTAAATTTTGTATTGGAAATTTGTACATCGCCATCTATCGCCGATAAGCGAAATGAAATTTTCCATAGAGAATTGTCTATCGAGTAATTTTACGTGCGTTTTTTTTCTCGATAGCTGTTCGTGCTAAGGGTACAGATCACAGCTCGATCAATCCCTTTCGAAGAACTAACGCTTCAAAGTACCTCGTTTGTATGAAAATTGACTGGTGTTTCTTATTATCCGTCGACCACTGTATATATAACATAACTATCACCCTACATTATCATACATTTACTTAATGATTCATGTTCGGCTTGATCTACTTTTACTTCGAAACCTATAATTGAAAGTTCGAATTAAAGGTCCTTATGGTGATTTGCGAGTCGTACACAAATTACTATTTAATATCCAATACGGTGCGGTGATACTGGTGATTACTATTCTATATTTTATATCCATTACCAGGGGGGTATAACTCCGCGCTTAAACTTTTATATTAGCCTACTGCTCGCGGCCCACTCCAAGAGAGCCATTGTCGAGGGATATCACCGCGCCGACCGAAACGCGCGGCGTGTGCAAGCGACGAGAGCGCCGCGTGAACGTCACGAACGAAACGAGTCAGTCAAGCGCCGAATGCGAAACTGCATGCACTTTGTTTTTGATACTTAATTACTAACGTACCTACCTACCTACCAAAGTTTATTGTATTTTTTGTATACATATTTACATACTTAGTTGTATCGAAGTTCGAAATATGGCACCAGTAAAGAAAAAAGCTAAAAAATACAATTTTTTTTCACCCATCCCATAACTGAACCTTGCAAAAGTTGCTTAACCTCCGCAATCGTTGGGCCAGGCGCTATACCACTGCGCCATCGAGCTTCTCTAACTACTTAGAAATACTTATTATTTATGCTCTTTAAATATGCTCAGCTCACCTATTAGGTAGATTTATTTTATTTTATAAGTAGGTACCTATTATAGTAATTTCATTGTTTATTCATGGGCATAACGAATGTTTTCTATGATATCAGTAACTAGCGAGTAGCAACCCCGAAATGTGTCGGTTGAGACAGAGCTATGCGACAGAAAGAGACGCCTCTCTTTCTTCTTCGTAGGTGCATATAATTTTATCCACGCAGCGTTCTGCAGTTTGAAATTGTACTTTATTGCCGTGCAGCGAGAGTAGCTTATTATTTGATGGTCCTCGCGGGGTCCGACTTCTGTACGTTAGTACTATTATATATTCTGTGCCATTACTTTCTTTCAATACTACAAGCTCTGTGCCTGTTATATGAGTTTGCATAGTTAAGTTTACTATTCGATGTAGTAAGCAATTTTGTATGGAATTTGGCACAGCGCCTCTGGCGGTAACTACACTAAACTAAAAGTTGTCATACAAATGTTAGTACGTCTACTGATTATAGTTAAGGGCACACCGAGCCTCCACTAGCGCCGCCATTCCAGGAATAATAATTACAACGAAGTAACTATGTTTAATAATATTCTGAAAAATATAAAACTAGTATTAGTTATAAACTATTTTTGTACTTATGTAATTTTTTCCTGGTTTAAATGTGTTTGTGTACTTTCAATGTGGATTAAGGCCTAAAGTGGCGACTTTGAGTGTTTATCCAGATTTTAACTACGCGAACACATTTAGGTAAACCAAGAATTAATGCATACAAAAATAGTTGATAGCTATTACTAGATTTTATATATTTCTTTTAGTAGTTTTTTTATTTAACAAAGTTATTTCGTTGTAATGATTTTTTCTTGATTGGCGGCGCTAGTGGACGCACGATGCACTCTTAAGGCTCTGATTAGAGGGGTTAAAATTCATTTATCAATTTATCATTTTGTTGATTGTTACAGAGAACATCTATATTCACTATGTGTTTACACATAATTAGCTCGCTAGAGCTAGAAGATCTGAACAAAGTAATCGATGTGTTACTACCGCCGATAGTTCGCGAATTGTCCGTAGGCGAAGTGGGGGCGCCAGCGTCGCCAGCCAAGCAACTAGCGGGGAGACTGGGAAAGAAATTGAGAAGGAAGATCGGGGATATAGAGTATAGTAAATTGGTTGCTGAAGTGCAAACTAAACTGAATGTGAAGAGGACTGAGAGAAAAAAGGTTGGCTCTATAGTTTTTTTTATTTTATTTACACCCTTATTCGCAAACATTACTATGAGGTCTCACAGTGCCCGCGGACGCACAGCGTCCCAGGAACCAATCACACGTAATACGTAAAACAAACTAACCAATCAGAGAGCTCTACTTTAACGCAGTGCGTTCGCGCAGTCAAGGGTCGTTTGACTGTTGTTTGTGAATAGGGGTGTTAGTATAAGGACTTACGTAAACTGGCAGCCGTTTATTAAAAATATTTAAATAATAATAAGTGCTCATTATAATATTTTTTTAGATTTAATAGCGGGGTGCCTACTATCGCACTTAGCCGAATTTTTCAATGTAATAAAACGATTGTTTAATATTTTGTATTCTTGTAAAAAAAATTTTTTTTTTAAATTCTCGTAATTATCAAAATCTGTGGACAATATTTCTCAAGTTCATCATCGTATTTGTAATCTATGTTGTTTATTATTGTATAGGTACATTAATAAATTTTAACTTATTTTTCTAGATATTGCTTCAAGAGAAAGTGAACAACCCAGAAAAGGCGGCAAAACGCAAACTTCAGGTAAAAGAGAAGAAAAAGCTGGCAAAGAAAATGAAACTAGAAATGATGCACGGCAAGCGGCCGCGGCCGAAGAAGAGGAGGGCTGAAGACATTGACTTTGAAGACCAACTTCTGAAAGACAATGACGAGTAAAGTTAAATCGAACTTGGCAAAAAGGTAAACAAACACTTTTGAACTCGTAACGCTTGTAGCACACCTCCGCCGCCAACTTTTTATAAGTCGTGGCTACAAACCTAAATTACAAAGACTGTAAAAGATTGTGAAAAAAACTTGATAATTTTTTAATTTGTAACACGAGCTTATTAACCGACTTCAAAAAAGGAGGAGGTTATCAAGTCGACCTATTTTTTAATAAGTTCACAGTGTGCTAAGTTTCTAATACATAATAGATACAATATGATTAATTTAACAATAAACAACTGAAGTGACTAACTTCGGTACAATACGACGTATTTTAATCTGTAAAATTTTATTAGTTGCTTGGTTTCTGAATCTGATGTAATATTTGTAAATAATATAGGTATTAAGTATTTCTGTTGAATATATTTTTATCATAAACACTTTATATTATTTAATACCACTTATATTTATTAAAATCATAGGGTGTCCAAATAAAACAACAGTTTTATAAACAAAATAATATTGCTTTATGCATTCAAAGTAGAAAAAAACATTATCGAAAAAATATTCAACGAACAACATCCACAAATGAAATTCACAACATCTCAATATAGTAATAACGCCCTTTCATAAAAGTGCGTAAAGCGTAATAATCTCCTTTACATTACATAATGCTTATTTCAGTTAACTTCATATTTGAAGCAATTTGAACTCTGAAACTGTAGGTTTAGAGTCCATTTTTGTATAATACACAAAATTAGGCAAAGCTCGTCAATTTCAATAGCATAGACATAAGTTAGTAGCATCTAAAGAGGAATCATATAAAATTAAGTAAGTATTAGAAAGAAAACTAATTCGTTGTGTGCAAATGATGAGATCCAAATTAATGAATAAGTAGGTTTAGTTTGTTTATCCTTATTCGCCCAATATGGTAAACAAACTTCGCCCAACTCTCTTGAAATATTAATTTTTAAATAACAACAAATGGTTTTCCACAAACAGATTGCGAAAGAAGTTGTTAATTAAAAATGTCAATTTTATTTAATAGGACAACATATTTTAAAATAATGATAAAAGTTTAAAAGACGTATGACAACTGTCAAAAATTTGCTAAAGATTGCCAGAACTAAAAACTTGTTATAATGGCAACCCTTATTTTACACATCTACCTAATTATTTTTATTTGATTATAAGAGATAATTTTACAAGGGTTGCCTCTTTCTATTTTTTTACATCTGTGGTGAAGATATCTAAATAAATAGTTATACAAGACTTATTTTAAATGACCGTAATTTCATAGTAAATTAAGCTTATTAGCAAAACCGAATGTGCGCAATAACATTATAGAGTAGAAATGATTAGTCAGACGAATGCGAGAACTCTTTACATTGTATTTTAGACATTCTGCGCCTAAACGTTTTGTTCATATACATACATATATCTCGAATCATCTTATTATGCTGATTGGGCTGTTTCGGTTTAATTTTACTTTCTAATAAGTTTATTTTTGCACTTTCAATGTATAGCCGTCCTCAGAAATGTCAATTAATTTTTGAATTCCGAATGTCCGAAAAAAAAACAAATTGGCTGAATATTTTTTTTATAGTTTTTTTTAATACGTGTTGTGGTTGTGGCAGTTAGCGGCAAAGGTAAAGGTAAAGGTAAGGTAAAGGTATAATCTCCATTCTGCTGTTACTTTCATACATTTGTGAAGTCGAAAAGACTTTAATTTGTTTTAAAATTTTCACGCAATCGAAATTTCTGAACCTATAGAAAAATATTCAGCCAATTTGTTTTTTTTTCGGACATTCCCCATTGATGTTATCTTTTTTTTCCTAATTTTAATGTCTTTGAGTGTGGGTGAGTTTAGCATCGAGTAGCGTTGTTTACCTTAACTATATTTAAACAATCCTAAATGGACTATCTATGTCATAGCAGCTATTTTTATTGAACTAACTAAACCAATATTCACAGCACCATACATTTTACAACAACTCGCACACATTCTTAATCAAATATTTAATTATGATTTATGTTACAGAACTAATGTAGAATCGCAAGTATTTGATTTTTCAATTGTCTTGGATTTCATCTCTAGTTATTTTAGCAATTTTTATTGTGTAGGTTTATAAAAAACTTTCTTTTATTTTTTTCTTGCTTTTCGGTAAATATTTGGTTAACGTTGTGTTAGCAATGGACGGTAGCAAACTCGGCGATTTTCAAAGCCGGGGAAATATCCCTATTGCGAAGCAAAAGGCTCACAAATGCTTATAAAGTTACACAAATAACAATAAAAGAATACTTAACTCCATACCTAAACGAACATATTTGAAGATTAGTAAAATACTTTTCAAAGCTTTTTTTATAGTTGCGGAACCAGTTGAAAAAACTACATTTAAGGCGAGGCCAGTTCACGATTTGATGAAAAGATTGATTTTTGAACTTCCAATGTGAAGAACTGATGTAGAATTCTACTTCACAAAAATTACTGTAGACTGAAAAAGAATCAAAGAAACACAATAACCGAACAGAATATTGAAAAATGGCATTGTAACTCTGTAAAAAAATCCTGAATAACACCATAAAAATAAACTTCAAATCGTCAGATTTCGTTATTTTTAACGACATTGATATGATTTTTTATGCAAAAAGGATAGCTTTTTTATTGATCTAACACAATAACCGAGTACATTTTTAATAAATGATACAGTATTTCAGAAATCAATATAAATGTCCTAAATTTCGTCAAATTTCTGGCGAAGCGTCAATTAAAGCTATGCAATATTCAACCTTATTCTAAAGACATAGTCAAAGAGTAAATTTCGGGAACTGCCTCGCCTTAAATCGTGAAAAGATATAAATTTTGGAATAATTTAACTCATCGAAATATTACGCCAGTAATAATATTTCGATGAATTTAACTAGGTATGGCAAATTAAAAGCGGTCATTCATTACATCTAAAAAATATCAATCGTTTACTTCAACCAACAGTTTATCGGTAAGTATAATGGCGGAGTGTTAAATTGACTGTCATTTGGACTGTTGAATCGTTTTTAATTGACTGATCTGCATAGGAACCTTTATGAGTACCAGTAATGTAAGTTTAGTAACTGGAACGCCAAGGTTTCAGTTGATTCTCCACAGCAAAGTCCTACAATACAAGAAAGGTATACAGCAGGGTGCCCATACGGTCGATCGGATCGACCGGTCGATTGCGAGAGGTTTTAAGGTCGATCGCCAAGGATAACGATTTGACACTATGCACCCAAATGTAAGTAGTTTTACTTATGCATTTTTTTTCTTGATAAATAGTATGGGCATCATCCGATTACGAACACCATATACAACAAAGTTTGTTCTATGACTTATCCGAAAAAAGACCAAAAAGAAATTGACTTTTCATACAGCTCGATCAGCTGTGGACGTTTGTATGAAAAGTATTTTTTTTCTTTTTTCGGAAAAGTTATAGAACAAACGTTGTCATCATAGCATAGTAGAAATAGGGTTGTATCTCATGATCTTTGAGAGCAGAATCCAGAGTAAACAGGTTGTAGTGGCGAATGACCCTAAAACGGGAATTAAAGATACTACGTCGACAAAATTACAGCAGCAAGGAAAAAATAAGTTAGTAGTAAAATAACTGTCCTAAAAGAGAGTCATCATAAATTACAGTAGCATAGTAGAAATAGGATTGTATCTCATGATCTTTGAGAGCAGAATCCAGAGGAAAGAGGTTGTAGTGGCGAGCGCGACTCCCCCCCACCCCAGTTGGAGGGACCACTCGGTGGAGAACTCCCTGGCGGTGAGGAGGGGGAGGGCGGGGTACTGGGCGCCCACCACCCCGTCGCCAGTGTCGTCCCCGTGCGCGCCGCGGGTGGACACGCGTTGGATGCGCTTGAAGTGGATGATCATCAGTGTGAACATCGCGAATAGACCTGGAAAAGGATTGTTATTTATAGCTATGTCTGGCAGTCGATTAATAGACGAAAGAGTAGCGTGCTTTCGCTCGTATTGCGTAGTGAAACGCGTATGCTCCGCAAGCGCTAGCTCGACAGTAAATAGAAAATACTACACTCGAGGGCAGAAAAATCGCACATCTTCGAAAATAAGTTTAGACTTGGTCACCTGCTATTTCTAGCTAACGTTTTATTGTGTAAATGTTGATATTTTTTGAAAGTACATTTAATGAGCTTTCAATTAATAATTGTTTGATTTAATTAACAAAACAGTTACCATAATTAAACGCTTAAAGCGTTTTTGCTTGCGCCGCCATAAAAGGGAAATAAAAGGAGTCAATTCAGGAAATGCGGGTATATTCGCTATCGAGATGATGGAGGAAATACACTACTTACTTATACCCAAGATGGATAAGCAACTTCATGAAGTTGCTCAAATATTGCAGAAAAATGAGACAATGTTAGTTATGTTGCTCGGAATCTGAATTTCAGTTATTGATTCCGTTCGACGAGTATTCCAACTGTTTCTAGAGACTGTTGGCTATTACATGCCCGAAGGGGAAAAAGTATATAACAACACTTACCATTAAATTAGTTAAATTAACTTTGAAGAATTTTTTGAAAAGGTACGATTTTTCCGCCCTCGAGTGTATAAGATCGAGATAACAGTTCTCAGCTCAACTTGCTCGAAATATTAGTTTCTAGGAAACAATAAGGCGCATTCGCTCGCTGCCTGATCTTAAATTCTGATCTATTCTAGGTAAAGCTTTGCATAGTCTTTGTTCACGTTAGCAAAAAGTAATGTAAGTAATTGAATAGCCTTACCGGCTAGTAAGTACATGACTCCAGTTATAAGCACAGCGCTGATCTGATGCTTGCAGATTCCGAAAGCGCCGACCAGCGCCGCGCTGCCGAGTACTATCAGGCACACCAGCGCACACGATATTGATAGGTTTTGCATGCCTGAAAAGAATTATGAGCACATATAAATTAAATAAGATACTTAGGTAGTTCAGTTTTTATCATAGAATGATGTACAATACACCAGCCCCCAGCACTCGAAGGCCAACATTCTATGCGTTTTAACGCTACGCTTACATAACGCTTTAAAATAAGCAGTAGTTAAACTATAATATATAGCGTTAGGACCAAGGTGCTAAAATTACCAAGGTGCTGAAATGACCAAGCTGCTAAAATGCCCAAGGTGCTGAAATGTCCATATTGCTGAATTGACCATAGTACTGAAATGACCAAGATGCTGGAATGACCAAGGTACCAAAATGGCTTATCTGCTTAAGGCGTGAAATGAACAGAAGCGTCGCGGCTCGGATACGGCGGCGATACGGTGCAGAAGACTTTCGGATGCTTTCGGCAAAGGATATACACGTTACCTTTGGTAATGTATTGTATTACGAAAAATAAGAAAAAAAAGTTATCCAAAATATAGAAGTTAAACCTTCTTTTCTCTTTTTCTGCTTACCTGTACTGCTGTCCTTTTGAGAATCTGTCCTTATGAGAATGTGTCTTTTTGAAAATCTGTTTTTTTTGAGAATCTGTCCTTATGAGAATAAAGGATATTTTGCAACCTTGCTCATTTTGCAACCTTAGTCATTTTAGCACCTTGGTCATTAGACTTCAAAAAGATATTAGTCATTTTGCAACTTTCGACATTTTAGCACCTTGGTCATTAGGATCCGAAACTATTTGTAATTTTGCAACTTTGGACATTTCAGAACCTTGGTCATTTTAGCACCTTGCTCCTAACGCCCCGAAAGGCCATAAAGCTTGTCAATTCCATAGAATACAACAAAGTCCGACGTTTACATAAGTTTGCGACATGTGTTTTATTTAATCGTCTATCGTTCAAACGTATAGAATGTTGAGCATTTGGGTATGGGGCAGGTTTGGGCAAAGCACGTACCTCTGGGGGGTAATTACGTAACTTTGTTGCAATCAACTCTGACAGAAATCGCAGTTACATCGCTGCTTTAGTAAGAACCAATGTGACAACTATCTTAACTAAAGCAGCAATGCAACTGCGCTTTCAATCGATTTCAATCGAGAATTGTTAGCAACAGAGTTACGTAATCAAGGGTCAGGTCTCTAAGTAAAATTTAAGGTAGTAGGTATATACATTAAAAACTGTTCTTGAATCGAAATTTGAATCTATTTTATTTTTTGCTTAATCTAACCAGTCTAACTAGCATTAGTATGTGTACCTGTGACTCCGCACAATAATATTCGAAGCACGTACAAAATTCTATTACCGAACACTTTTCCGTGGGTAGACCCACACATGCCCTTGATTCATCAATCAGTTACCAAAAAGCAGGAATAGATATGAACGAATAGGTAATATTAAGGAGGATAAAAAAATATAAATTGTAGGTGCAGCCAATGAATGTGGACCCAGTAACACTGGGTTCTTATTTAATAAATTAATCAATATTGACTAACACACGAATGAGGGCTTTTCCAAATCACTAAAAACTGTAGGCTCGATAGATGGCGTTGATAAAAAGTCAACTGTAAGAAAACGTAGGAAAATGAAAACTTGTCCATCAACGCCATCTAGTGAGGCAAATAATTACTTTTTTAAATGTCACTTTGAAACGCTGTCGTTATAAAAAGATTTGACCGTAGGTATGCAGCATTTCTGATCTCTAGGGGGGAAGCTGCCCCTCCCGCCCTCCCCCTTGGCGGCGCCCTTGCCAACAATTAATGTCAAAACCTTATAATATTCGAGTAAACTATCCGTTATGAAAACGACACTCAAGTATCCGACTCGCCCTTGTCAGTTTTGTTGGTTTTGTGACAGCGAATGATTAAATAAAAGCGAGTTGCGAATAGATTTCCCCGTCACACAAAATTGTTGGCTCATTTTTGTCGTAATCATTTTTTGATTAATGAGCCAAGTTGCGAGGACATTAGGGTTACCAAGGCCACAAAAATAAAGGAAATATAAACATTTTCAGCGAAGTTTGGGTTTGTTGTTTTTAGTTCACTTTTCAGTTATAAAAGAAAAAATACTTGACTAGGTACACCTTTGTTGTAGCTGTGATGGTTTACCGTGTTTTCAAAGAATTTTATTGGGTTTCGAAGTCGCGAATTGAACGTTACGATACTACTGCCTTCTTATTGTCTAATTTTCAAAATCCATCGTAATCGCTTTCAATTGACAGATGGATGTGACACATGCATGTGCATTTCTTTGGTAAGTTTTTATTTGTGCCAAAAAGGAGCATCAATGTATTACATCCTGAAAGCGATTGCGATAGATTTTGAAATTAGACAATTAGCCCCCTGGTTAGCACCAATGATTCATGGATCTTAGAAAAAATAAATAAATGGAAAAAATACTCTAGTGTAAAATTAAAAGCTACGGTCCGTAATTCATCTAAATTTATGATAGCTAGCTAATTGTAAGTAGGTACCTAAAAATAAGTTTAATAGAGATGTTAAATAAGTTTATGTGAAAACCAACTTACGGTGTTGCCAGTCCGCTCTCGGTTCATCCTCATCACTATTAGCTAAATAATTTGTGCATAAAGGTTCCTTGGGGAACCCAACTCTGGACAGCAGCGTTATTTCCTCCTCTGTTAACAATTTAAAAAGAAATAAGTGACGAATTACACTATTTTAATGATTGTTGTAAGAATCGGAAAAACAAATACCTATCGGAAAAGTCTACCGACACATAGTCGGTCACGACAAGTGGTTCTCTATCAGAAATAGTTTATTTTTTTAATTAATATTCAAATGTATAGTTTTCACACACAATATCGATGTATTAATTTTGGGCACTCGTTGTCTACACCATTAACTCTTTTATTTTAATTATTTTTTTGTAATGACTGTATGTGCCAAAATAAATAAAAAAAAGTAACCATTCACACTAATAAAACATAATTAAATATACCTTCTAGAGAAACACACATGGTCCAAATTCCGCCGTTCATCGGCACCAAAAATGTCCCTCCGCCTTTTCCTCTGCCAGTTTCTTCGATCTGTCAAAAAGAAAAAATCTTACTGGCATCACTAAAAGTACGTAGTTCCTTGATAAAGTGCAAACTCAAAAAACCTTTATTTTAATAATCATATTCATATATTCCCTTCTCAAGCTTACGCGCTCACTAGACATGAAATAAAACACTTTTAACGGATACTAGCGCGGTTTTATTGAAAGTACTATGGTAATTAGTTGGTATTTGGTTTGATTTTTGATTTTCCCGACGTTTCCCAACGTGGTCACGGGGGACTGAAGCTACTTGTGAGCCTACCCTCAGCGAGGAATTTTTTAAGACGTTATCATATTCACTTATCATATTCACTTAACAGTAAAAATATGTTGATACTTATTACAAAAAACGACGAAGATGTAATGCAGTTCAAAGTTTTAATAACTTGCATATTTAATATTTACAATTTTTTCTGTAATTTGTGAAGTCACAAGTCTCCTTTCATATAAGTTAAAAAATAATATCGTAAAGCTTAAAACATACCAAAGATATTTATTATTATTAAAAGATTTTCAAGTAAGTACAAATCGGAACTTATTTGTCCTAATAATACATCTGCCCCGACCTTTCCAGTGATATTTTCACGACTAGCCCAAGGCTATCGATGCAAATTAGAAATAGAACGATGTTCCCCGTTTGGAGGTAATTCGTGTGTTACATCAGTTAGTAGGTTTCTCACCGATCGAGCAGAAGGAATCACGTGACTTCTAATTAATGTGCTCGAGTAAATTTACATGTTGATAAACAAAGTCATCACCATAAGCCAATTTTTTAATTGCTGTTAGGCACAGGGGGGCTATCAATCACCAACCATGAAAGTGAGCCATCGATTATATCAGATTGTAAATGCCGCGCCGATTGGTGGGTGTTAACGACTGGAAGGGCAGCTGGGAGTCCCCACTCTTCTGAAGTAAGGAGAAGCTAAATATGTAACACATTTTTGGTTCACCCATCCACTGCGCCATAAAATTTTATAAGGAGAAAACAAAAAAGTAAGTGTAAGTTTAAAAAAATATTCATTCATAAAAACACACACAGAGATCAACTGCGCTATTTAAAAAAAAAAGTATTTTAGAAGTGCAATAGGTTTGTGTTTTGTTCAAAACACTCGTGAGTCGTGACTCTTTTCTTTAAGCATTACTACCATAGACAATAAAAAAATGATTTTTGGAGCCTCATCATTCTAGCCTTAGCCTTGTGCCCTTTCAATACAAACAATACAAATCAATGGTTACTATCACCCATGAAAAGAAAAACGAATGCAGCTTTGCGTGCAAATGTTAGGTGCAGTCTCAAGGCGCTTTGCCTGATAAAATGCTTTCTTTAGTATTACTTAACGATTCCCTTGACATGCCACTCACTCTACTCTCGATTATGCATAAGTAGAATAAAATGTTCCATGGAAAATACAACAGCCATTCTGACGTCTATCGTGTTAAGACATTTTCAGAGAATGTTGTGCATTGACGACCAAGGGGCAACGTAGCACTTAATTATCACAGTATTGACATTGCGCTATCACAAACTGCGAAAAAAACAAAAAACCGACTTCAAAAAGCCTACCTCTAAAAAGCAAGAAATAACATTCGTAATAATAAAAATACGTCTATTGAAGTCGGGTAGGGCTGGAGTACAGATTCCTTTTTTAGGGTTCCGTAGCCAAAATGGCAAAAAACGGAACTCTTATACATTCGTCATGTCTGTCTGTCTGTCCGTCCGTCCGTATGTCACAGCCATTTTATTCCGAAAGTATTAGGATCACACAGTTGAAACTTAGTATTCTGTTAACCGCTTAACGATTTTAACACAAAAATAAAATAAAAAAAGATTAAGGGGGGGCTACCCCCTCTCACTGAAAATTGGTTTGAACGAGATATAGTAATTAGTTTTCGAGATATAATAATATCATATTTTCCAAAACCGCAAGTATAACTTTGTCATTCATACCAACACTGTGAAAAACAAAGTTATTTTTACAGACGAAAAATTATAGTGGTATAAAATATGGTATGGTATATAAGGTAACTAAACTACGGAACCCTACGGCGCGTGGCCCGACACGCACTTGGCCGGTTTTTTATGCTAAAATCGAATACGGGGTAAGGGGTCAAAAACCATGAAATTCGTGTGACGTAATTTATGGATGGCCCCTACTCAGTAATTTGTATTACAAAGCAATTTCTTACCAACTATCGAATTATAAAATCTATATAATCTAATCAATTCTTATGTAGCTTATTAACAACTTTCTTAAATTGTGTCCTTTAATGGTGTAGCAAAGCAACAATGTATAATTCTGTGATTATGTGATTATACATTAATGTGGTGATTCTAATATAAATATTATAGTATGTACGTACGTACATAACCTTGTTACTATATAATTAACTCCTGTACAATATCTACAACAACCCTCCACATCCCATGGGAAAAACTTGTAATTAGTACGGAATGTCAATGTGAAATACTGTACCTACAACTACAACTTGTACAAGTACTAAGTACAAGCAATTTAAATATATCATTTTACAGGGTATTAAAAAAAACCGCGAAAAAAATCTGCTGTTTCATATTTTCGTTATTATTTTTTGTATGAAACAGCTGATTTTTTTTCGCAATATCAGAGTTGGTCCTAGTTCAGTTACATGGTTCCTATCTACCATTTTCGGTGTTAGGGGTTTTTTGCAACACGTTGTTGGTATTTATTTATTTATGTAGGTACCTACCTACATATCATGCAGCTCCAGGAGAGGGATGAGGCCAAGGCTGACAAGCTGGCCGAAAAGCTTCGGCTCCTTATAGGCGATGTGGCTACGGTGACCCGGCCGCAAAAGACGGTTGACATACAGGTCTCCGGCCTGGATGATTCGGTCCAGCGGGAGGAGGTGATGGCGGCCTATCAGAGAAGACGGGGTGATGCAACTCTTCTGAGATAAAGTCCACCGAGAAGAGGACGCGGAAGGATGGTTCGGGCTTCTTGAACTTGAGAGTGTCTGCAGCCATAACCAAGACTGTTTGTGATCTCGGCAAGCTGCAAGTTGGCTGGAGCTATGCTCAGATAAGTGCGTTGGCCCAACGCCCCTTGCGCTGCTATAAGTGCATGGGGCTCGGGCATACCAAGCCGAAGTGTATGGACGTGGACCGAAGCAGCGTCTGCTTTAATTGTGGAAAGCCGGGCCATAAGGCAGTTAATTGTACCGCAGAAGCCAGGTGCTTGGTGTGCTCTGCGCACGGAAAGCCGGCCAACCACCTGATGGGCAGTCGTGTGTGCAACCCCCCGGTATTAAAGGGAAGAAGCCCCGGGAGTCAGGTATGCAACACGCCGGCAGGAGGGCACCCTGCGAGTGGTGCAAACGAGGGGATGTCCGAGTGAGCGGGCATCCCTGGTCCGAGGGGGTTCGCCCCGGGACGCTCCCCATATTTCTCGGTGTGAGAAGAGTGCGGGAGTCGTTGGTGGAGGGGGACACAACATCTGTCCCCCTAGTCATGGCCAAGCGGGCAGTGGGAGGTGAACCACTGCCTGCCTTGCACGGCCTTGGCGGGGCCAAACTTACCCGGCCATTCCCCCGGAGGAGGAGGCCTGGGTTAGACGGGCAGGCCGCGTTGCTGTTGGGGAGAATGCCACCTACGGCCCCCCACACAGCCCCATGGCTGGCGGCACTAGCGGCGAGAGGGTAGGTGCCGGGGTTTTTTAGTGGGTATTCCCTCCTCCCGAGATCCCACCGAACCACTGGGTTGGGTGGGATCACGGGAGGCAGTCGTGGAGGGAGCTGCAACGCTGAATGTTGCGGTCCCCTCCTGGCGAGTCCCACATACCCCCCTCCCGCTCACCTGCGGGCGGGGAAGCGCGTAAATGCGTTTTTTCTCGGCACAACAAAAAAAAAAAAAAAAAAAGGTACCTACCTACATAACATGATTCTGATTTAAACAAAAATTTGTCAATAGCATAGCTATATAAGGTGCGATGTAATTAGTGTCAAATATTTTCAGGGCTGAACATGCAAGTCATAATACATAGGTCAGCAAAAAATGGGGTACTATTTGCAGGTTAGTTTGCGAGATATTAAGGTAAACAACTTGGTCATCTAACCCCAAAAAACATCACCCCTTTACAGCTGAGCAACAACTACATTCAACGATTTACACACACTAGCCTACTGCACACATGCGCCGGGCCATCGACCGCGGATGCGCGCGGCGCTTTCAAAGACACCGCCATGCGCCAGCGCCACGCGCCTGTTGTCTACACACCACCCCACACACACAAACGTCGAAGCGCGGGTTATTCCCAACTCACAAAAATTTTATGTCGTAGGTATGTTAAAAAGTATTAAATTGGTATCAATAAATTTTGAGTTTACCTTGGATTTTGGATATCAAAAACTATGCCAATCTAAAACTAAGCCTATGTCTAGCTATGGACTTACTATGAGAAAAAGCGCCTTTGTTTAGAATAAAACTAGCTTTTTACAACATGGCTTAGTGGGCTTAAGATCAACAGTGGACTTAATAAATTTAGACTTTGCCCGACAGTGGATACGAAAAGCGCTTCCGTAATTGAGTATCATAAATCAGATATTAAAAATCATAGGTACCTACCTACTCAAAACTTGACCTCATGATCAGCAGTGGACTAACTTTTTAATAAATGTCTAACTCAATCATCTTTTAACAACTAAAACAAAAAGGAAGTTAAATAACTAGGTCTAGACTTATTAAATTTAAGCCTATGCCCAGCTATGGATTTAATGAGTGTACTTTTATGTAAAACATGAGCTGACCTGAACAACATCATGATCATAATTATGACATCATTTATTGCATACTTCGTTTATCGAAACAAAAGTGTTAATAGGGAATAACCCTTCAAATTCGCCGATTGCCGCCGAAAGATGCCGCGGTCAATCAGCGCTCCGCGCGCCGCCCGCCGGCCGGCCGCACTGACTCAATGAAAAGCCGACCGATAGTGCTGTAATTATTGATATAAAGATTCTTGATTGATTAATATTAATAAAATCAAGTGCACATCAAGCGTATATTTTTAAGGTTAGCAGCTTAGGATTGGTTGCAAAGGCAACACCTACTTGATGTACAGTATAGGATTGATTAAATTACCTCTTAGTAATATGCAACAGATAAAAAAATATTACCTACTATAATTTTTTCTGAGTTCATGGGAAACTTTCACATTTTTAGGCATAACACAATAAAATATTCAAAAGTAAACTGCGGGCGGTGTTGATCTTCGATCCTACTATTAATCGCGATCGTAGCGATGTTTCGACAACGCCAAACGTTTCCAAAAATCCATCAAAATTGTTTTCATGCATCAATCAACAACAGCTGGGACTGCCAAGCGTGTACATTCTGAGTCATGGAAACACAACAATCGCTTCTTTATTCCAATTCTCTCAATTGATTTACTAGTTTCAATGTACGAATAAACTTAAAACTATCGGGCATTTACAGGAAAAACTATCACATTACAGAATTTTGTTTTTGTACAATAGTTTTTATAATCTGAAAGATTAGCTAATGATTATTAGTTTGCCTCCCTTTAAGATAAAAATAAAATAAATTACTTAATGTAATCGTCGTTGAATCAATTAATCAATTGTGTACGTCATATCATGTCACATCTCTAGTATGTCGTAGTAGCACAGAATAACTACAAGTAGTAGCGTGCACTGGGTGCAGGGTTGCGTTCAGTGACTCAGAGTGCGGTTGTTTGGTTTTTTTTAACTCACTCTAACAATGATATTAAATGTAAAGATAGGTTACCCGCGCTTCACAATGGCAAGACAAAAGTCAGGTAATTGCCCGACTTTCAATTAGTCAGGCACAGTCTCGCGACACGGTAACACACGCGGCTCTCGTCAATCAGACGTAATAAAATTGTGAAATACCATTAAAAAATGTCTACTTGCGTCTTTAGACGATGTACAAATTATACAGCAACGGTCAGAGATCGGAAAAATGCTTTATTTCACACGTAAGTACTGTATTTAATAAAAATATGTATTTTCTATTACTTTATTCGGCCATATTGTACAAAGAGCGAGCCGTCTGCTTTGCGTGTGGGAGTGAAGGAGACAGCTGACGCGCTGTCAATTGGCAGCCAATGCGCATGCAGCGGCCAATGTGTGTATCTATAGTACTTTTACGCTGTTTTAAATAGCAATGATGTTGGCGCATAACCTATCTTTACATTTAATATCATTGCACTCTAAGGTCCGGACCGACCAAGAACTTTAAATGTCATTAATATTACAAAGTCTTCGTTTTCTAGTTGGAATACGGAATAATTTAAACTTTCCTTTATTCTAAATCAAATAAAATCCGTTTTTTGAGGATCTACCATTATCATTTTAAAAATTAGACACAAAAACATCATGACATTGTCATTTTTCTATAGACAAACGTAAGAGCGTTTTACAACCATCCATTTTGATGGTTAAAAAGTTGCAACGCTCTGACGTTTGGAACGGGAAGGTTGTGTGAACCGAACGTCACGCTCTAATGTTTGGAACGCCGTTAGAGCGTTCGGTTGCACTCGGAGCGTAGGTTCGGAACGCAACCCAGCGCACACGCACACGCACACGCGCGCGCCGCGCGCTACTTGTCCCGTCAGTTGCGGAAATTCTTTCGTTCGGGTGCATTGTCGTGCGTGCGTGCGTAAAGCTGTAAGCCACAAAAGGCCGAACTATCGCTATAATAACGCGGATTATTTAAACATGGTGTTGTGCTGTGCTCTCAGCTTTCAGAGGATTTGGGGAAATGGGTGAAATGGTTCCGATCAAGGTGACTGACATGTGACTGATCACCCGTCCGGCTTCGCTGGCGCGATAAAATTGGCTATCTAAATAATAATCATGACGCCAACTACAGCCTACCAGAAGCCGTAGGCTGTTTCGTGAGACTGAGGTTCATGAAATCCAAGTGAGTTTTATTGTGTGCATTGACTGACAGATTGTGCAATAACTGTCAGATACAATGGTATTTTGAAAGTTCAGTGTCATTCAGTGTCAGTTCAGTGTCATCATATCGTATCGCGGTGGTCGTGCAGGGGCCAGCAGGAGTCAGGCAGGACGCAATGACCCATCCGATATTATCGCATCGGCCTATAAAAACGAGCCTGTCTGTGGGTGAGTGTCTTTAAGTTCATTCACGCACACCACGATAGTTGTGTGTTGCGTATGAATGCTATGCGTGCTATTAGATAGTGTGAGTGTACATGTACAGTGTGATGGCATTCGTATTATTAGCAGATGTGAGGGCCGGGCTCGTAAAACAAAACTAGGAATAAAAAAATTTGTTTCGAATATTTCTTCTAATAGATTAAGAGCGACAAGTTTTATTAGCGCACAGCGGGGACTAAGACAAATGGAGTCTTGGGTAGGCCGTAAATTACGCTCAACTGTCATACAAACTATTCAAACTGGTGAATGATGGACAATTTTAGTTGAAATGCACAGATTTCTAAGAGTTTGGTAGATTTAAATGTGTTACAGATGGGTGAAGTAGTCGAAGGAAGGAAAAAAACTTGAGTTCTCAGAATTGGTAGGGCGGATCGTGAGAAATGGTGCGTAGGCGTCGCCGTGAAGATTGCAAGCATCAAGCTGACCAATGAGGGGTCTAAATGGGCGTAGAGCGGGCGGAGAAAAACTTCAGTAGGAATGGAAGAGATAAAACGACGATGCAACTGGGATTCGGGAGACAGACGCTAAGACAGACAGTAGGGCGCAGACGCTTTTAATATTTTAGGAGTGGTAGATTGGGAGTTTCGTGACTCCATTGTAACTAACTGTGTGAGAAATAAAGACTAAAGAGTTAACTATTAAATAAATACTAACTTTGTTAAGTAAATTGTAGATTTGAATATTAAAACAAGTGTAACTATTTTACAAAGTGAATCCAAACAACGTCGAGTGGGGTATGTAATTGTGTACATTGTGATTTATTTCGTGTGTCAATAAAGGTACAATCTCTAGATTAACGAGCAGAATATCGTATACAACGTAGAAATGTATCAATACGAAGAACAACTCCATTCTAGGGGTTTCGCTTTAATAACCGAATGGAACTCGGTAGAACACCTCATTTTTGTGTTGACTTTAATATGCGCAATAGTTGTATTAGGGTGTTGTGGATATAAGATATTCAGTTATTGCAATCGTCGAATATTAAATAGACGGAGGTATTTGCAAGATGGTCTACCAAATGAGATAGAAATGCAAAGAGCCGGGTTAGATTGAATTGGATTGCGTTTTCTTGATACATAGTTAACCTCAGAGATAAGGATGGTTAACGTGAAAGTATTAATTAAAGCTCTAGAGACTGTAACTTTATGTAGCCTGGTGGAATACGAAACACTAATATCTATTATGAATGTTAATAATCAAGTCTAGATTAGACTAATATGTGAAATAGTTTTTTCTTTCCATTTTTCAATCAATGTATCAGGTTAGTTCTATAAATGTGTTCGTATCTCACTTTAGACTTAATTTGTAAAATAACTATTGAAACTTTAGTGTGTGTTTAATTAAAATTAAGTGTGAATCTAGATGACCTTAGAGAGTTTTTTCTTTGGATTTTCGCTTTCTCTCTATTTAGTGTGGTCTTAAGATAGGAGCTGAAAATCTAGCTGTCATTATATAGCAACCTATAGGTGACAGCTTAAATAATCAAACCAGTTTCTTTTGCTATTTCGAAGTTAAACTAAACACATTTAATTTAAATAAATAATATTTTTTTTCCATAATTATATGTTTTACTGCTTAGAGATAAGATTCCTAAGAGGAGGCACAGTGTGAGGCATAGTCAAACTCGTGTTAAATACTAAGAAATACTTAGAAGAACCTTTGAGCTAGTTTGTTTGGCTTCGTTTAACACTTTGCGTTCTCACACATATACCTTTCAGTTGAATCACGATTTCTATGAGCTAAATTCGTTAGATTTCAGTCTAGGTCTAGGTAGATTTCTATACATATACCTAATTAAATAAACATGGGATAGTAGGGAGTGATTAAAGACTAAGGAAGAGACTACATTCAAACCGTTGAGGTTACTTGTGTATAGGTAGTTTATTTAAACGTGTTAGTAAAGGAGCCTAGCTGCTGAATTTGGACGAGAGACACAACAGGAGCTGAGCAGAAGGAAGTATAATGTATTAGTGTTGAATAGGTATAATGTGTAAGTACATTTTGCCTCTACACAGGACATAGACATTGTTAGGTGCACTTATAGACTTGTATTTAGGATAGGAAATAGGGATAGGTATACTAGGTGATCTGTGATGAAATAGAACTTGCACAGGATGTTTAGATCCTGGGGTGTTTGACCGCTTGAGGCTGCGAGCTAGGCATTCCACCCACTGACTTTAATCGAATGAGGGCTCTTGACTATAAGAGATTATTCTCTTAGACTTGACTGTACGGGATGCTATGGCCGGTACTCGCGAGCTCAGCCTTATTGAGCCTAAAGGCTATCTGCGTGTGGATCCAGTGAACGGGTAGAAGCATTTCTGGGTCGTCGTCACATTTGCACTTTCATAGCGTTCAGCCATCGCCCGATTTGGCCAAATCGAACTTTCTCAATTAATACAAATATGAATAAATAAAGTTTACCATGGTTTTATGGGGAAAGGTGTCTAGCGAACACCTTATAAAGTAAAGTAAATAAATGTCCACATCCTGGAGATGTCTGACAAACGCTTCGCAGCGTAACAAAGATGGCTGACGTTCCCCAAATAATAAACCCCAGAAGGGTTTTTCCTAGAAGGTTTTGTAGGCGCTATTAAACGACCAGAGTGTAATCCACATCATGAGCAGACATCTTTTGGTTATAGCTTAGGTAATTAGTGTAGAGGAGAGGCGAAAGTCGCGATCAGATTAAAACAATTTGCATTTTAATATTAACAAGCTTCGCAATGTTATTTAAAACCATAGGCCTGCGGAATGATGGATTTATCTCGATGAGCCTCCGTTCCATTCACACGCAGCTACTAAATAGTACAAACATAAACACGATTCGCAGATCACTTAGATGCCAGTAACATCGACTTTCACCAAGACCACCAAATACATAGAAAAACATTATAACTAGACGATCACATATACAAATTAGGATTTGAGCCACTACAGAAAATGATGCCGTGTCGACCAGGATTCCAAATACGTATTCGAAATAACGATACGATTGGATCAAAAGGACCAAATAATTATAATAAATAAATAAAACAAAAATAAATAAAATAAACACAACGTAGAAATCGTGGTCAGTTGAAAGGAATACTTTTACAGGGATGTTACGAGACATCGTGATGCGAAACAAGGAGGCGAGATAAATTGTGCATGGAATAATTATTTTAATTATGTGCATGGTGTGATTATTTTATTGTGTTAAACTGTTTACATGTCTTTTGAATGTAGGGGAAAGACACAGTTACAGTCAGAATTCGTCATAATGTTATCAACGAGATCGAAAGAAAAAAATATATACATACCTATTTCGTAAATTATAAAATTAAAAGAATTTATTTTTAGACAACTGTATAGCCAAGTTATTTGTTCACGGAAGACAAAAGCCTGTCTGACAAGCTTGTGAATGGGAAGCGAGACAAAGGAAACCTTAGGGTAATGTTTTATTGGTTTGCAACTTAACTGCTGTTGTCCATTGAAGTAAAATTTGACGGTTGTACATTAAAGACAAAAGGGAAGGACGTGGAGAAATCTTACCCAACAAAATAAACAATAAAAGAGTAAAATAAAAATACTTTCCAATATTATTCAAAGCATAGCAGCGCGTTTGACGATTTTGACTGTACGTAAAAAGGTTAGCATAATAAAGATGTGTGATTTAGGTGGAGACAAAGGCGGGAGCAGATTCTCAAGATATTGTTACATTTCAATGTAAGTCTGTTATCATGAGTATTTTAATCACATGTGGTACTATCTACCTTTCTCATAAAGAACGATCTGTGCATTTAGGAGTAGGGGAAAGTTTAAATCGAAACTAGTTTGTCGGCAGTTGAGTTAAGTGACGTTATAATGCCTAGGCGCAGTAAGAGACGGGTTAGAGGTCAAGATAGGACAGGGGAAAGTCGCGAGAGTAACGGAAGCATAGGGGAACAAACGGGAAATATAGATAACATAACTTTACAACAGATGTCACAAAGAATGGATGAATTTCAAAATACATTACGGCAGTTGAGCGCGGAGCGATTAAACGAGAGGATAGAGTCGCGCGGGAATGTGCAAAATAGTCATCAGACGATTAGACAAGAGTCGATTAGCACAATAGCTAGTGGTAGTGTCGCGAATTCGGAAACTAGAAACTTATATGTCATACAGCCTTCAGTTGCGAAGCCGAGTTTTGACGGAAAACCATTCGCGAACCCTATTGCGTTTTTGAAACGATTAAAAAAATATATTAGAGAAGTGAACGGACAGGACCGCGAAATTGATATAGCGCTAGGTTGCATCACGGGACATGCACGAAAATTGATGGAGATGTACTCAAGGAGATGGAATACTTTTAGTGATTTTGAGGACGACTTTAGACGGACTTATTGGACTGAACAAATACAAGAATCCGTTAGGTATAGGTTGATTAACACGGTGTACACAAGTGAATCAGCAATTTCGATGTCCGAACATTTTGCTGAATATGTTGAGTCGATGCAGTCCTTGACCATATCTTTTAGTGAAAGGGATTTAGTAAATTCGATAATGCGTCATTATCCTTTGGATGTTCAACGGTTGTGGTTTACGAGAGCAGAGGAACCCACTATTATGAAAGGCGCGAACTTTCTTAGGAGTATCGAACAAAATGTAGTTGTGGGACAGAGAGAGATAGGTAGATATGCTAGAGAGAGAGGGAATAATCAGAGAGGTCGTTACAGTAGGACACAGACAGATTATCCAGTTGCGGCAACGATTTTAGCGGAAAGATGGCGAGGCAGAGGCGGTTCGACTCGGGGAAGGGCTCACCGACGAGGCAGGATAGGTTACGGATCATATTCTAATAGGAATACATCACGGTCGAACGTGTTGGGTGAAATAAATACTAGGCCAGCTATAACATTCATGAAGGAAGGTGAGGGGTCAACATTATCAACGTCTGTGAGGGAGGATAAAACAAAAAACTAATACCCCCTACACAAGCGGAGTCCGATCGGTTATCAAAGTGTAGGAAGGGGAATGAATGGACTTCAGAAAATAGGAAAGACGATATAGCGTATAAGATTTTAGCTAAAAATGGATGGGAGCCAGGTCAGGGTTTAGGAGCAGACGGAAAGGGATTGAAGAGGCCATTGACCGGGGGAGTGTCAGTGAGTAGCAACAGTTTGCGAGCAATAGCGTGTAGCATAGGTGTCTTATTGGAAAATCAATTCAATCATGTGATAGAATGTGACGAAGAAGGGCTTGCGTGTGATCTTTGTACAAGCAGGGGTAGAGAGGTTTTGTCGATATCACATGAGCTAGACGAGTCAGATTACTTAGGTGTTGATTATTCGTTGCCTAGATTACCCGAGATAGGAGTGGATGTGTACGGGATGCGTATAAGTGCATTGATAGACACAGGGAGCCAAATAAGCGCTATAACTAGGGAACTACACGATTCTATTCGGAAAGAGAGAGGTGATTTGCCCGAGATCGCTATCCCGGCTATACAGGTGCAGGGAGCATTTGGATCACGGAGTGAAAGTGCGAATCGTATGGTACTAATAGAGCTAAGTTTGGGTGGCACAATCATTGAAGCGTCAATGTTAATTCTGCATAGGCTTCCTAGGTCAATGATATTAGGATACGACTGGTTGGAACGTGTCAAGGGGATAGTGGAGTGTGGCAGAGAAAGGACGTTATCAATTGAGCACTTAGGAGTCAGGACTAGTGTCAAAATAAATTCGAGTTGCGAATTAAAACGGTTAGGCGGGAGAGACAATGCAAACATGATAAATACGATGTTAGAGACGGACGCCCAACCGGCGGTGTATAGTGAGGCGAGCGAGAAAATAAACAATAGCGGAAAGGTGGCTACCTACTTGGACGAGATGGGTTTAAATGACGAACAAAAGAAACTATTGTTACCCGTTTTAAACAGATATAGTAGAGTGTTTACCGACGAATTAGGATTGACGGACAGATACGAGCATGTTATCGAATTAATCGACGACACGCCTTTTATAAAGCGAAGTTATCCAATACCTTTAGCATATAGGGAGGAGATAAAAAGAGAACTAGATGGGTTAGAGAGTTTAGGAGTTATCCGTCAGGAGGCGACACCGTGTTGTAGTCCGCTTACCTTTACAAAAAAGCGAGACGGAACAATTAGACTCTTATTAGACGCGCGCGAACTCAATAAGAAGATGGTGGGGGACGCGGGGGCGCCACCACTTACATCAGAAATCATACAATCCTTTTATGGGGTTAATTACATCAGTCTTATTGACCTCAATAATGCATATTTTCAGATACCATTACATCCCGATTCTAGAAAGTATACAGGGTTCACTTTTATGGGGAAAACCTATACGTATTGTGTTTTACCTCAAGGACTTAAGACATCGGTGGCAGGTTTCTCGAGGGCTATGGATTCGGTACTAGAAGGGGTGCGCGAGTTTTGTATAAATTATATAGATGACATAGTAGTGTTCACTAAGGGGGACCTAAAGTTACACCTAGAACACCTAGATCAAGTACTGAGCAGGTTAGAGGCGGCTAGACTAACGAGTAGGAAGGAAAAATGTAAATTCTTATGTGTGGAGGTAAAGTTATTAGGACACATTGTAAATACCAAAGGGGTACAAATGGATCCGGATAGGGTAAGGGCGATATTGGATTTCCCCGCACCTCGAACCATAAAACAATTAAGAGGATTTCTGGGATTAATAAACTATTTTCGTAGATTTATATCAAAGTATAGTGAGGAGGTTAGGCCTCTGTGTGACCTATTGAAACAAAACAAAAGATGGTCATGGACACAGGAAGTAGACGATTGTTTTAAAAGGGTGAAAACTTTATTTGTAGATACCGTGCTTCTTGCACATCCAAACCCGAAGGATATATATTATTTACAAACGGACAGCTCGAATATAGGTGTCGCAGGATACATCTACCAACTAACGAGTGAGGGGGAAGAGAGAGTTATAGGGTTTTGTAGTAAATCATTATCAGAAACGGAACGCAGATGGACAGTCACTGAACAAGAGCTGTGGGCCATAATTTATAGTCTATCAAAGTTTGAAACGTATTTAAGGGGTGCTCAGTTAGTAGTTAGGACCGATCATAAGAGTTTGACGTTTCTACAATCGTGTAAATTACTAAGCGCTCGCATGATACGGTGGGTAAGTTATATAGGACAGTTCAATTATACGATTGAACATGTCAAGGGTAGTCTGAACACTGTAGCTGACGTGTTGTCACGACATATAAGTGGAGCCACCGATACCTTGACTAATAAAACTGTGGGACCGGAAATGAATTTGTTTGAAATACCAACTGGACGACTCATAAAGAATAAGTGGGAAGAGATAAGAGAACATCAGGGGCGTGATCGTGTTGTTAGCGAAATAACTAAGCGTATAAAAGCTGAGAGCGAGTCTGAGGCTAGACATTACAGACTAATAGACGGGATTCTCTATAGGATAGAGATAGGTTCGGGTAGGTCGCGATTATATGTTCCCGAGAACTTACAAACGGAATTGATTACTAGTATACACGAGGAAGTAGGACATTTTGGGCGATACAAGGTGCTTGCGTTAATGAAGCGACGTTACTACTTCACTGATATGGCACGCAAAATAGGACAGGTAGTTAGGGCTTGCGACGTGTGTCAAAAATCGAAACACGCGTTGGAGGCACACTCAGGACCAATTAAGACGGTGATAGCTAGGGAGATAGGGGAACGAGTATTTTGTGACATTTATGGACCAATACCGGCAGGACGCTTTGGTCATAAGTACGTGTTTGTTATGCAGGACGCCTTCAGCAAATTAATTAGATTATACTCATTACGACAGGCGAGTGGCAGGGCCTCGTTAACTTGTGTTAGAAAATTTCACGAACAGGTCAAAATAAAGGTTTTATGTTCGGATAGAGGTGCAAATTTCACATCAAGGATTTTTGAGTCAGGTGTTAGACAGTTAGGTATCGTGCTAACGCACACCTCAATCAGAAACCCGCGACCTAATTCTACGGAGAGGGTCAATAGAGAGCTAGGAAGAATGTTTAGGACGTATTGTGAAAAATCACATTGTTCTTGGGTTGACGTATTGCCGAAAATAGAGGATTGTTACAATCAAGTTATACACACCACGACGGGTTACACACCTAACGAGATAGTATGGGGTACAAGAACTCGCTTATCTACGGATAACGACAAAATTATTGGAGTAGGGTTAGGCCTACAACAAGAGCCATTAGAATTAGTTCGGGAACGAGCGAGACAGAACATATTGAAGTCAGCCGAGAGTAGAGAATTTCATTATAACAAAAATCATAAACTAGTGTGTTTTGACATAGGTGATCTAGTGAAGTTGAAAAAGTTTGCGAAATCGGATGCATCTAAAAAAGTGACTAAGAAGTTTGCACGTTTGTTTGAAGGACCATACGTCATTGGTGCTATTCCCAGTAGCAACGTGTACACTCTAATAGATAAACAAACAAACAAGATAAAAGGGAATTACAATGCGATACACCTGTTTCGCTATTATGTGAATAGGTAAAAATAATAAAAAAATAAAATAAAAGGAAAAAAATAGGGACAATGGTTTGTGAGGCGCCATACTTATGTAACAAAGGAGGCGGAGTATCGGGGTTTATTGCCTACTTGGGTATACAATGGACAGATAAGAGCTATAGAAAGGGAACGTGAGAACTGAACGAATACCGTGGGAAAGTTTGGAAATGTGGACAGATAGGAAATATAATTTAAAACGACCGTACATTCGGATGTAGGTGTTTAAGATTCTATTTAGGGGAATGTGTGATGGCATTCGTATTATTAGCAGATGTGAGGGCCGGGCTCGTAAAACAAAACTAGGAATAAAAAAATTTGTTTCGAATATTTCTTCTAATAGATTAAGAGCGACAAGTTTTATTAGCGCACAGCGGGGACTAAGACAAATGGAGTCTTGGGTAGGCCGTAAATTACGCTCAACTGTCATACAAACTATTCAAACTGGTGAATGATGGACAATTTTAGTTGAAATGCACAGATTTCTAAGAGTTTGGTAGATTTAAATGTGTTACAGATGGGTGAAGTAGTCGAAGGAAGGAAAAAAACTTGAGTTCTCAGAATTGGTAGGGCGGATCGTGAGAAATGGTGCGTAGGCGTCGCCGTGAAGATTGCAAGCATCAAGCTGACCAATGAGGGGTCTAAATGGGCGTAGAGCGGGCGGAGAAAAACTTCAGTAGGAATGGAAGAGATAAAACGACGATGCAACTGGGATTCGGGAGACAGACGCTAAGACAGACAGTAGGGCGCAGACGCTTTTAATATTTTAGGAGTGGTAGATTGGGAGTTTCGTGACTCCATTGTAACTAACTGTGTGAGAAATAAAGACTAAAGAGTTAACTATTAAATAAATACTAACTTTGTTAAGTAAATTGTAGATTTGAATATTAAAACAAGTGTAACTATTTTACAAAGTGAATCCAAACAACGTCGAGTGGGGTATGTAATTGTGTACATTGTGATTTATTTCGTGTGTCAATAAAGGTACAATCTCTAGATTAACGAGCAGAATATCGTATACAACGTAGAAATGTATCAATACGAAGAACAACTCCATTCTAGGGGTTTCGCTTTAATAACCGAATGGAACTCGGTAGAACACCTCATTTTTGTGTTGACTTTAATATGCGCAATAGTTGTATTAGGGTGTTGTGGATATAAGATATTCAGTTATTGCAATCGTCGAATATTAAATAGACGGAGGTATTTGCAAGATGGTCTACCAAATGAGATAGAAATGCAAAGAGCCGGGTTAGATTGAATTGGATTGCGTTTTCTTGATACATAGTTAACCTCAGAGATAAGGATGGTTAACGTGAAAGTATTAATTAAAGCTCTAGAGACTGTAACTTTATGTAGCCTGGTGGAATACGAAACACTAATATCTATTATGAATGTTAATAATCAAGTCTAGATTAGACTAATATGTGAAATAGTTTTTTCTTTCCATTTTTCAATCAATGTATCAGGTTAGTTCTATAAATGTGTTCGTATCTCACTTTAGACTTAATTTGTAAAATAACTATTGAAACTTTAGTGTGTGTTTAATTAAAATTAAGTGTGAATCTAGATGACCTTAGAGAGTTTTTTCTTTGGATTTTCGCTTTCTCTCTATTTAGTGTGGTCTTAAGATAGGAGCTGAAAATCTAGCTGTCATTATATAGCAACCTATAGGTGACAGCTTAAATAATCAAACCAGTTTCTTTTGCTATTTCGAAGTTAAACTAAACACATTTAATTTAAATAAATAATATTTTTTTTCCATAATTATATGTTTTACTGCTTAGAGATAAGATTCCTAAGAGGAGGCACAGTGTGAGGCATAGTCAAACTCGTGTTAAATACTAAGAAATACTTAGAAGAACCTTTGAGCTAGTTTGTTTGGCTTCGTTTAACACTTTGCGTTCTCACACATATACCTTTCAGTTGAATCACGATTTCTATGAGCTAAATTCGTTAGATTTCAGTCTAGGTCTAGGTAGATTTCTATACATATACCTAATTAAATAAACATGGGATAGTAGGGAGTGATTAAAGACTAAGGAAGAGACTACATTCAAACCGTTGAGGTTACTTGTGTATAGGTAGTTTATTTAAACGTGTTAGTAAAGGAGCCTAGCTGCTGAATTTGGACGAGAGACACAACAGGAGCTGAGCAGAAGGAAGTATAATGTATTAGTGTTGAATAGGTATAATGTGTAAGTACATTTTGCCTCTACACAGGACATAGACATTGTTAGGTGCACTTATAGACTTGTATTTAGGATAGGAAATAGGGATAGGTATACTAGGTGATCTGTGATGAAATAGAACTTGCACAGGATGTTTAGATCCTGGGGTGTTTGACCGCTTGAGGCTGCGAGCTAGGCATTCCACCCACTGACTTTAATCGAATGAGGGCTCTTGACTATAAGAGATTATTCTCTTAGACTTGACTGTACGGGATGCTATGGCCGGTACTCGCGAGCTCAGCCTTATTGAGCCTAAAGGCTATCTGCGTGTGGATCCAGTGAACGGGTAGAAGCATTTCTGGGTCGTCGTCACATTTGCACTTTCATAGCGTTCAGCCATCGCCCGATTTGGCCAAATCGAACTTTCTCAATTAATACAAATATGAATAAATAAAGTTTACCATGGTTTTATGGGGAAAGGTGTCTAGCGAACACCTTATAAAGTAAAGTAAATAAATGTCCACATCCTGGAGATGTCTGACAAACGCTTCGCAGCGTAACAAAGATGGCTGACGTTCCCCAAATAATAAACCCCAGAAGGGTTTTTCCTAGAAGGTTTTGTAGGCGCTATTAAACGACCAGAGTGTAATCCACATCATGAGCAGACATCTTTTGGTTATAGCTTAGGTAATTAGTGTAGAGGAGAGGCGAAAGTCGCGATCAGATTAAAACAATTTGCATTTTAATATTAACAAGCTTCGCAATGTTATTTAAAACCATAGGCCTGCGGAATGATGGATTTATCTCGATGAGCCTCCGTTCCATTCACACGCAGCTACTAAATAGTACAAACATAAACACGATTCGCAGATCACTTAGATGCCAGTAACATCGACTTTCACCAAGACCACCAAATACATAGAAAAACATTATAACTAGACGATCACATATACAAATTAGGATTTGAGCCACTACAACAGGATGGGCTTATTTTATAAAAATAAGGGTATTCTTTTTTTGTTTGAAAAATTAAATTCTAAACTAGCGTGTAGAATTTCGAAATATTTTTTATATGTGATCCTTATGACTTATATGTTCAGCCCTGAAAATATTTGACACTAATTACAAGGCACCTTATATATAGTTACTATCAAATACATAGCTTTCAATTATCATTTAGTTTTTCATATCCATAAATTGTTTTATGTAAGTATTTATTTCTGAAAGTCGTACTGTCGTAGTAAAAAAAGTTCGCTTTCAATATTATTATTTTTCTGTCCATTATTTTTCATGTAAAAATTGTGTGTGTACTAAATAAATAAATAACATACCTTCGTAAAATGTTTTATACTTACCTACCTCTAGAAAATGTAGATTCTTCAAAAAAATCTTATAATCTTCTTCAATAAATCGATTTCATAGGATCGATATGACCTAAAACTTCTATAATAAATTCGTAATTAATTAATTTTTGAACCATCCATTCAAGTGTCACCATTTTCAAAGCCCCTAGTTATTTGCAGTAGCCTTGACCCGGCGATATCGCCGTACGGCATTTGCGACGAAGGCTTTGCACGTGACGTATTCTCACGGTCGGTGGAACCATTTCATATAGATAATACACAATGTTATGTATTATTTATTAAAATGGTTTTAACATTATAAAGTGGAAAACCGTATAAGTAAAGTATTTGTTTTATCTGACACGCTTACAGTTACAACGAAAAATAAAAAGACAGCTTACTGTCAAACAATGGGGAAATCGGTTGCTTTGCTACTCGTTTTTCCGCAACCGCAATGAATGATAATACGCAATGGAAATTGCATTAAAAAGCTCATCGTAACATCATTGGTTATACTGGTACTATTAAAGAAATCGTTTTACTTGATAGGTATCTCAGTCATTTTACTGACATCTGAGGTTTAATCCAAAAACCTTTAAAAACAACGTTAATTATCAAATTAGAGTTTGCAATCAACTCAAATTATACTAACTTATTAGTTAGAATTAGGTAAAAGTTGGGTTAATACAATAATTACAAACTCAGTACCTATACTTATACCGATGTCTATTTCGTAGATTAGTAAGTTGGTTAATTAAATTTGCGTCCTTCAGTACCTACCTATAGTCTGGCATTTGACGGCAGGTTTTACAACTCTACCATATTCCGACCGAAAGGGCAAAGCGATATAATAATCAACTAAAGTAATATTTTAGACCCTAGGCGTGTGTGAATATTCGCAAATTATTGTAGAAAGAAAGTAACTACATTATAACACTTAATTATAATTATAAGTATATTTATTATGTGTTGTTATTAAACATAAAGTATAGAGATCACATTCTAATTACTTTTTTCACGAATCTATATTAAATCGGCTAGGTATATTCGTAAATCAAAGCTAAGTATGTATAATATCTAATTATAGGTAATCAAATAATTTTCTTCTGTATTTAAGTATTTATCACTGATAATAATATTTTTAAGCTCAAATAAAAGAGATTTTAAAGTGAATGTTTTTCAAAAAGATTCAGGAAAGGAAATCTTAGCTATCTACCATTGTAATAATTTTACCTAGATAATTATTATTCCGTAAGCAGAAAGGCGTAGTTACCTCGTTGCCATAGCAATAACACCTACTTTTGACCTCTAGCTTGGAATTAATCTAGGTCAGGGATGCACAGACTTATGGAGACCATGGGCCACTTGGGCAAATGATAAACTAATGGCGGGCCACCAGCACAACATAAAAACATAAAAAAGCCAAAAAAAAGATTTTTTTTCATATGAACGAGGGAATATTTTTGCTGGCGGGCCACTAGCATATTGCCGACGGGCCACATGTGGCCCGCGGGCCGCAGTCTGTGCATCCCTGATCTAGGTCAAGAATCTTATATTAATATTCTAATGTAGGTTGGCTCGGAGTAAGCGTATTATCTATGGCTCGGAGTATTACTTGAAAGGCCTAGGTAAGAACGTACCAATCTAAGTAAATATTTAGTTCGATGTGAATTAATTGTCTGTCCAGATTTCAGCCAAAGTACCTACAAAAGATCGCCTTGGTTTAATGGAATATACCTAGGTCACAGAATAGATATAATTTAATTACTACTAGGTAGGTACCTACAACGTTATTTTTTGATAATACAAAACCGGAATTCCTACTACCTACCTATTAATTCAAGAGTTGATCATAATGAACTTTTGTAGGTGGTAATAAATATAATAATAAATAACTAATTTATAAATAATAATATAAAATATAATATAATAATAATATATACTTAAATAACTAAAATTATATTTTAGTAAAATGTAATTAATCTAAAATATAATTTAAAGGAGTGTAATTAGAATTGAGCAAAATAAATATGTAGGTAGGTACTTAAATATAAAAGATCGTAGTAGGTCCTACGTACGTGGATATGATCTGCCTCTCGGGAGAAATGCTAGGTGTAAATAGAATTTCCTAAATGTTGTATTCAAAACGCAAGTAGTAGGTAGGTATGCCTAGTAAAACTCATGAAAAGCGAGGTAGGGAATATCAAATACGCCTTCGGATTTGTGAACTCGGCAGAATGGCCCAGACAGCTGTTGTTCATTTGCATTTAGTTGAGAGGGCAAACTATTGGACACTATTTTATTCTGTGCTATTGGAGGATTATCAGTGGCTAAACTGCACTATTTTGATTTCGCTATCTTATCTTACTGAAAAAATGTTGCGAATAAAATGAATTAACATTAGTATAAAAGTTAATGGTAATCATGACTTCAATATCCTTACTAATACATAAATTATAAATGCGATAGTCCGTTTGTATGTTTGTGATCTTAACTACTCAGCCGATCATCATGAAATTTTGCATACACGTTGTCAAGGGTACGGGATGGACAGAGGGCGAGAGGATGGGGATTGAGAAGAGGAGGTAAGGGGGAGGGGCAATTGAGAGGGAGGCGAGGGGGAGAGGAAAGTGGGGAAAAAATAGCTGATCTGATTTTGATGAAATTCAAACAAAGAATACCTAACTATTTATCCTGGTTAAAGGTTCCCGAAGGATTTTCTCGAATATCAGACACTAGTTGTTAAGAAATGTGTCCACCCACTGCGTGAGATTAAGTACAGTAAAATAATAATCGGTTTGTGTAATCGGTGGAAATAAATAAAAATACAAATAACTGTCGAGCCTACGTTTTATTCTTTTATAATTGGCGACCCTGTATGAAGATTTTATCGATTGATGGCCGACGAAAAAATGGATCGAAAATGCAAGGTGAGGTCAGTACAAAGACGACATTTTTCCAAGTCTGCCAATGTGTTGGAGTCATTAATAAGCTCATACAAAACCGATCCGAGCAAAATCGACGAGCTCCACGCATGCCACAAAGTCGTCAAAGGTATATTTAACGAGTTAACAAAATATGACGACGAAATAAAAGACCTCATAATTTCCACCGAACCGTTCGAGGAAGAAAAACTTGAAAAGGAATTGATTGATGTAGGTAAATACCAAACCCGATGGAGCCTACTAGACACGGTGTACTTATCTCGCAACACAAGTGACGATTGCGGTAAAGAAATTCATAAAATTAAATTGCCCACCCTTGAAATCAAAAAGTTTGATGGTAACATAAAGAACTGGATGACATTCTGGGGACAATTTAGGAAAATTGATGCCGATCCAGCCATAGAAGAGAGTGACAAACTACAATTTTTGTGCCAGAACATGGAACCGGGCAGTGAGGTAAAGAAATTTGTAGAGAATTTTCCCTTAACAAACCAGAGCTACAAAATTTGCCTCGAAGAGTTAAAATCTCGATATGCAAGAGAAGATTTATTAATTCAACTCTATGTTCGCGAGCTGCTGACCCTAGTACTGAAAAAAAACAATAATGTTGACTTGACGACACTATATGATAACATATGCAGTCACCTCCGATCACTTGAAGTTCTCAAGGTAACCAGTGATAAATACTCACCATTTCTTCTACCTATTGTGGAGTCCGCCCTGCCGAGTGAAGTGTTGAAAATTTGGGAAAGGCAAAAACCAAATAAGATTAACGATGAACTTGCCAGCTTGCTAGAATTTTTGAAGAAGGAAGTTGAAGCCAACCAACGCATTTCACTGGCAAATGATTTCAATGTTAACTCCACAAACTCGGAACCAACAGCAGCCTGCCTGTCGGTGAATAGCGATAACAAAAAGCATTATGAGGTGAAGTGTATATGGTGTGAAAAAGGACATGCAAGCACAGAGTGTTTCAAGATCTCAAAGATGACAATAGATGAAAGACGAGAACACTTGAAGAAAAAGAAGGCTTGTGCGCTATGCTTGAAAATTGGTCACCATGCGAAGAACTGCCGCAGCTTCATTAAATGCTATATATGTGGCCAAAGACATTCGCCTGTGCTGTGTCCATGTGGGCTAAAGCAAATAGAAGTGAAAGAGTCACCAGAACCTGCAGCTACAGTTCAGAACTACACCGCTCATTCAACTTCTTCAACAACTATCCTACAAACTGTCGCTGTGAATGTTTACTATGGAGATAAGTCGGTGACTGTCAGAGCTCTGTTCGATAGCGGCTCACAACGCTCATATGTAAAAGAAGAAATAGTGAAGACACTCAATGTGATGCCAACTGGTACTGAAGGACTTACACATTCTTTGTTTGGAGGTAACACTGTGTCATACAAAAATTATAACACTTATGATTTAGAAGTAGAAAGCATTGATAAATCTTTTAAAATTAATATGACTGCCTTAGGCCAAGTAACGATTTGTAAAAATGTACCTAAAGTGAATATGAATAACATGTCTCTCTCTGAATTGTTAAAAAAGAACCAAATCAAGCTGACAGACACAAATGTAAAATCAGATATAGGTATTTTAATAGGTGCTGATTATTCAGGTTTACTACTTACCAATGCCTTTGTACAGCTGGAGACTGGTCTGACTGCAATTAAGACAAACCTTGGATGGACATTACAGGGTAAGACTCATGATGCAATAATAAACACAAACATTGTCGCATCTTTATTCTGTTTACAGAGCGTTCCAGATTTTTGGAATCTTGAGATTTTAGGTATTCAAGATCCAGTGCACATACAATCAAAACAGAAAAAAGAAGAAGAGGTCCTGAAGAGCTTCGAAGAGAGTGTCCGAAGAAACGAGGAGAACAGGTATGAAGTGCAGCTTCCATGGAAGGATGGTCATGATGATCTGCTGGACAACCGCATGATAGCCACTCGCCGACTGGAATCGGCAACAAATAAATTAATTACTTGCGGTAAGTTACAAGATTATGACAACATTTTACATGAATGGGAGCATGCTGGCATCATCGAACCTATACCCTCACCAGACTGCGACAAAAATAAGGTACACTATTTACCACATCGAGCCATATCCAAGGAGACGAGTCTTACTACCAAGCTGCGACCAGTGTTTGATGCATCTGCAAAAGATAAAAATGGCAAGTCATTAAATGCATGTCTAGAGAAAGGTATGAATTTTATTGATAAAATACCTGAGGGTCTAGCCAAAGTAACATTTGCAAATCTTCGTTATCGCTTCGCTTTCGAAACATGTATGGGATTGACATAAGGTTTCGTTAACTATCGAAATTTAAAACGTCAAATCCATACATGTTTCGAAGCGAAACGATAACGAAAATTTGCAAATGTTACTTTGGCTAGGGGGGCAGATTTATTAATTGGTTTTCGTAAAGGTTTAATAGGTATCTCTGCAGATATAGCAAAAGCATTTTTGCAAATTGCAATCAATCCAGATGACCGGGACCACCTCAGGTTCTTATGGTGGAAGGATTACGAGCAACTGGAGATCATGGAGTACAGGCATTGTCGAGTTGTTTTTGGCCTGACTTCGAGCCCATTCTTGCTGTCCGCAACGATACAACACCACCTGGAACAGACAAAAGGTGAGCACAAAAATACAGCTGATATATTAGCTAGCTCTTTCTATGTCGATAATTTAGTTACAAGCCAAGACTCGGAAGAAGCGACACAAAACTTCATACAAGAGGCAAAAAGTATAATGCAAGCTGCAAAGTTTGATTTGAGGCAGTGGGTAACTTCTCCAATGAAAATTAATGAAACCGATCAACGTGTCATCTCGGTTTTAGGAATAATGTGGGATACTGCCTCCGATGAACTTTTTTGCAACGTAGATGCCTTACCTCATCCTTCAGAGATAGGTAAATTAAATAAGAGAAATATCCTATCCTTGACACAGAGAATTTTTGACCCCGTGGGAATTCTGTGCCCCGTAACACTTGTTCCTAGATTAATATTACAAGAAATATGGAACAGTAAATTGGCATGGGATGAAGAGCTGCCCCCTAATATTGAATCTCAATTTCACAACTGGTATGATAATGTGCATTTACTGTCAAATTGCAGAATACCAAGACCCCTGTCGACAGAGCCACTACAGAGCTGCAACGATGTCAGCCTTCATATGTTTTGTGACGCCAGTAAAGACGGGTATGCTGCCTGCGTATTCTTCAGAACTGAAGACAGTAAAGGTAATGTGACTGTCCGATTAATATCTGCAAAGTCGAGAATATCACCACCAGAGAAAATAACCACACCACGATTAGAATTGCTAGCGGCTCTCATTGGCTCACGATTAATTATGGGGGTGAGAAAGAAATTACAATTAAATAATCATAGAGAATATTGTTGGAGTGATTCTGGTGTAACACTATGCTGGATAAAACGAGAATTGACTTGGAATACCTATGTGGGAAACCGGGTAAAAGAAATCCGTCAAAATACTAACATTAATGACTGGCACCACATTCCAGGCCCTGAGAACTGGGCAGACCTACCATCCAGAGGCTGCGACACACGTCGGCTGCTCGAAACCAAGTGGTGGGAAGGCCCGCCGTGGCTGCGTCAACATCCCGAACTGTGGCCGCATTCTGCACTGGTGGTGGATGAAAAGGAAGCCTGCAAAGAACTCCAAAAATCAGTATGTGTTAATAAATGCTGTGACAATGATATGGTAAATGATTTATCCTATTTTTCCAAGTATTCCAAAGTAATAATAATGACAGCATGGATATTACGATTTATTTACAATTCTCACTGCAAAGACAATAAGAAAAAAGGAGAATTGACATTTGAAGAATATGAAATAGCTGAAAAGAAAATAATAAAGATTATACAGGCAGAAAGCAAAGAATATATACAAAAACATACTGCAAAACTAACTACATTCTATGATGAAGACAATATATTGAGATTAAAAACAAAGCTGATACTTACAGACTTTCCTGAAGATGTAAAAACCCCAGCAGTGCTACCTGCAGTAAATGTGATCATACGAAGACTGGTAGAACAGCGACACACACAACTTCTTCATGCTGGCACCAATATGATGATCACAGATTTGAGGAAGCGATTCTGGATTATTGGTATTAGGAAACTGGTAAAATCTGTCATAGATAAATGCATTATATGCAAGAGACACAGAGCGAAAGCTACTCAAGTATCTGCGGCACCATTACCTATTGAACGAATCCAACCAATCGCACCCTTTGAAGTAACAGGAGCTGATCTCGCGGGTCCGATATATCTACGAGGCGATGTAAAGTGTTGGATTGTGATATACACGTGTGCCGTATACCGAGCGATACATTTGGAAATGACACAATCTCTGTCCACAGAAGCCTTCATCAGAACATTTCGCAGATTCATCGCCAGACGAGGCCGTGTAAAATTAATGATATCCGACAATGGCACTAACTTTACAGGTACCAAGAATCTGCTGTCTACCATTGACTGGGATGAAGTGCAACGCGTATCCACCATAATGCGCATAAAATGGAAGCTTAATGCGCCAACAGCAGCATGGTGGGGCGGATTTTTTGAGCGCATGATAAAAATAATAAAGAATTTATTAAGACGTGTTTTAGGTACATCTACTGTCTCTTATGAAGAAATGGAAACTCTCCTCTGCGACTGCGAAGCTGTGGTAAATGACAGACCGCTCACATATGTGGACGCTGACGATGCGAACTCGCTAGAGCCGCTACGACCTTCATGCTTCTTACAAACTCTGCCGCATTCACAGGTAACCGAATTTGATATTATAGACGCCACTAGTATGAATCGACGACTGAGGTATCTTCAGAAGTTTAGACTGCGAGACGAACTTCGTACGCGATTCAAGAACGAGTACCTTACCGAACTCGTACAGAGAGGAAGAGAGAAAAGTGGAGGTATAAAGGTAGGAGATATAGTTCTAGTGGAGTCTGAAGAAAGAAGAATAAAATGGCCACTAGGACTGGTCATTGAGATTTATACAGGAAAGGATGGAGTGGATAGAACTGCCAAGGTAAAGACAACATCTGGATTTAAAATCCGACCATTTCAGCGTCTATACCAATTAGAACTTTCTTCTTCTGAGGTGGAAGGGAGACGAGAAATGGACGCCAAAAATCACAACAATTCTCTTGGTAAGAAATATTGTATAGTTATAAACCCTAGCAGCACAATTAATAAGAGAGGGCGCACTACAGAGCCAGCCAACAGAGAGACAGATCAGACAACAAGATGTGGGAGAATGATTAAAATGCCAAGTAAGTACAAACTATAAATTTATTTTTTATTTGATAAATAAACTTCTTGTTTTCTAAACAAACTTTGATTCTTTTTGATCTCATTTGTGTAGTCTGTCTGTCATATTGGTTTGGTAATTAATTACTGACTGTTAAGAATATAGTCTGATTTTATTTAAGTATATTAAGAAAGATGACTTGTGATAAGTGAACTATGTTTCTCAGATGCTAATTATAATAATTATTATTGTGACTGCAATAAGATGTATGTTAATGTGATTATAATGTTGTCTAAACACTTGTGTTAAATCTGTATGTTTCATTGTTTAAAACGTAAATTTAGTATTGTGTTCTGGATACTAGATTGTAGCATACTTTGTAATTTTATTTTATTTTCAATTTTTCTTGGTGTGGAGGATGTTAAGAAATGTGTCAATCTAATCTGTGTAACTGTCAAAAAAGTAGTAATGAAAAAACGATGGTATTGAATTAAGATTATCGTGAGATTAAGTACAGTAAAATAATAATCGGTTTGTGTAATCGGTGGAAATAAATAAAAATACAAATAACTGTCGAGCCTACGTTTTATTCTTTTATACTAGTATTAGTATACATATAAGGTGGTACCAAATGATCTAATGATACTTAAACAGGTGATAGTGTTGCTTAAACTGAACAAGTTTCTCCAAGGTACATAGGTCGAAAAACGAATTTTTTTTTCGCCTTTCCATAAGTAAGTCGGTCAGCTGACCAATACATTTTGTATGGGAGTATGATTTTTTTTTTCGTTTTTCGACCTTTGTTCTTTGGAGAAAGTTATTCAGTTTAAGCAACACTATCACCTGTTTAAGTATCATCAGATCATTTGGTACAACTTTATATAATTTATTGCATAAAAAATAGGTTTTTCATGAAAAGTTTACAACAAGAAGTAAGTAGTTTACCCTATCAGCGTTCTTTTTATGTGATATTTACACTAATTGAGTTGGCAGGCAACTTGGCAGGCGACTTTAGTCAATTAGCGCTTTTATCTGCAATCGCTGGTAAATCGAATCGCTACCTCATAGAAGTTAGGTTTGCGATTAGATTTTACAAGCGATTGCCGATAAAAAAGCGCTAATTGACTAAAGTAGCTCCATGTTAATACTCCATAAGATTGAGAAAAGTACGAATAATTAAAGAATAACATATTTCGCACATTATAAACATTAGTTTTTCGCCCGTTGAATGACAGAGGATTTTTTATTTGGATGTCGCTCTACCCTTCACAATTACAGCAATATTTTCGTTAATAGTGGTTCGCGTGCAAGCTGTTTCATATTGCCAAGGTCGCCGTGAAAATAAACTGAAGCATAACGTATATTATCTACGTATTAAAGTAGTTAAATAACTTTGGAGGTCGAACATTTATTACAGTAATTCATTATTCGATATAATGACAAGATAATAGGGATGTTGACTATTTTTTTTATTTTATGTTACATAAATTACCTCTCAAAAATAGAAACATTGGTAAAAGAATTAATTCGCTAGCATGAAAACTGCCCGAGATATCACAGTGTGAAATGCACACAAATGGACTCGATCAAAAACGCTCCATACTAATGGCTTGCACGTTATGACGTCACGCCGTGCAAGTTTGTATGCAACGCATAGGAAATTTGTTCAGCAGCTATATTAAATATTGTGTTTATCAAAATGGTTTCTTCGACAAATTTGCTATATATTTTACGGACTAATTAAAGGTATCATTTATTTTAATAAATTTTATACTTTTTAAATGGACTTGTCCACCCAACTTTGAAGGGTCATAAAACAAATAATACGCAATATATAAAACCAAGAGGTATACAAGCTACTCTAAAAGTTTAATATGTTTACGGTTTTTATTAGTATTTCGTTATTTTATTCATTAGTCAACATCCCTATTATACATGGAAATTTTATACGTGAGTGAGTAGGTACCTACTGTTTCATACAGTACAGATATTTATTGAATCAGTATTAAAAAATTGTTTAAAAAAAAAAACAAAAAACCCGACTTCAAAAAACCTAAGTACCTCTAAAAAGCAAGAAATAATATTCGTAATAATAAAAATACGTCTGTTGAAGTCGGGTGGGGCTGGAGTACAAATTCCTTTTTTTTTATTCTAAAAGCCCCACCCGACTTCAATAGACGTATTTTTTATTATTACGAATATTATTTCTTGCTTTTTAGAGGTACCAAGGTTTTTTGAAGTCGGTTTTTTGTTTTTTTTTAAACAATTTTTTATTTTTTTATTTTTAGTGTAGGCACCTTGTAGGTAAGGTATATTATATATGTAGAAAAATCGGCTCAGCCAAACGTAAGATAATCGCGGAGAAACATACTTAAATACGGCTCAAACTGAGAACCTCCTTTTTTAAGTCGGTTAAAAAACGATATCCCTCTTCCAACAAAAAAATAATTATCTTATTCAGTTCATAAACAAAGAAGTAATACGACCAATCATCGAGGTAATTCACACAAAATCATACTATTTTCGTGCTTTTTTTTTCAAAATTACTTGAAAAGTACCTACTGAACGGGTTTCCAAATTTAAAAAAATGGGACCAACTTGGGAGTGTACTTAATGTAATAACGTTTGAATCATTTCAATCGGTCCAGCCGTCTTCGAATAATCGGTGGATATACACAAAAAAACAAATAAACAGACGAACATAGAACCTCCTCCTTTTTTGGAAATCGGTTAAAAAGTTACTTACCTACTGAAATTGTATATTTTTTTACACAATCTTTAATGGGCTCATGAATATTTTAATATCGTGTCGTACAGTACAAACATTTCTGTACTTTAAATATTAAACAAAGCATTTGCTTTCTCACACGCTGAAAAATAATAGGTTTGTGCTAAGGGTACGATCAGATTCTATTTTATATTCAGGCCAGTATATTCCAAATTATCGAATTTGGTCTATGTTTGATTCAACAATAAACAATCAAATATTCTTTATTTTGAGCAGATAAAAATATATGTTGAAGTTTCATTAACGATTTCATAACAAATAGGTACGATATTAGTATCTTCACTCGACTAAGAAAATATGCAAATACAAAGAAAATTTTCATTAATTTTATATTTTTTGGATAATACTTAAAGTTTATCAATCCCTTATTCACGAAAAATATATAGAAAAATAGGTAATGACATATAGAAGAATATTCAACGGTTACTTTTTCAAAAAGTGTCTTTATGCTCAAAATAACAACAAAAACATTGAAAACATGTAAAAGTGACGTTATTTTCATTACTACATTACATGACAGAGACAGAGTTTTTGGAATATACTGGCCTTCATTTATATGTATTTCTAATAAACGTCGAAAAATCCCAAATCAAAATGAGAAACCAAAGTAAAACAACGAAAAACTTACATAAATCTTTGCGAAAATCAGTGTCGTAAAGTAACCGTAATGTGTTTTATGTTTTTCAAGATTCTTTTCTTTAGCCATTAATTCAGTCCCTAAATATGTGAAATACGATCAACTTCGTCTGCAAAGAAGTTTTAAAACAAAATGTAATAAACTAACTTGTTTCTGAAGTTGGAAACTTTACTAGACAGTTTATAACAGTATTACTGAGTTGCACGCCAGCGCAATAGTTTCAAAGAAATTGTTCCAAGAATATTATATAAGTTTTCAATGGTTTTCCATTGAAAAGATTAATTTATTCTGTCGTCTTTATTTGCGAGTATCTATGTTTCTATTTATACTCTTTTGGCATAGGTAATTAAAACATTTTTAGGTATTGTATTTAGACAGATAATTAAAGGTTTTAGTTTTGAAACCGTAAATTGGTACGGTCAACAACAAACGTCGATTAACAAGTTAGCACCTACTTGTTTAGCGTATTTACTTTTTTGAACTGTGTTTCAAAGTGTGAGATATCTCCCAAAAAGTTGCTATGACAAAGCACTATAAAGTATTAAGCGACTTTCGTTGCTGACTGTACAAGTGCACATGCTTATTTTACGAATTTCGTAAGACTTGGGCATCAAATATGTAGTTACTGTATTATCTTTTATCACTTAATTATCATAACAGCTCCTAGGCTTTTTCTGTGAGAGTAAGTATGTAGTTATAATCTCACGTTTGGCCACAGAATAGATAATAGTACTAGCGTACAGAAGTTGCACTCGCAAAATCGTTTAAATAAATTGCGACTCTTGCTCCGACACAATAAAGTACAATTCGAGTCGCACAGCGCTCCCTTCGCTCCAAAACATTCACTTAGTAGTTGCCTCTCTTTCTATCGCGTAGGTCTTATCTTTTCTGATGTATGAAATTTGTCCTCTCAGAGGACGCCGAGCGGTTCAGACTCGCGCGCGGAGTGACAGAGCCCTGGTTTGGCGCGTATTGGCGATGACCAATACGCGCCAAACGTGAAATTATCGCAATGTTGGACCGTTTTCATTGGAAAACGCTATTGTCTGTATGTAGGTAGGTAGTAAACAACTTACCTCAGTAGTACTTACCTCAAATTTATAGTCGCCTTTTTTAAGTGCTTACCTTAACGACCTTGTCATCGAGCAGCCATTGCAGCGCTGTGTTGGATGCGTTGGCGAGCGCTGCAAGCGCTGTGCGCTCCCATCGCACCTGCTCCCAGTGGTCCGTCATAATGGCAGCGCACAGCATCGCTGTCGAGCAGCTGGAAATAATAAAAAAACGTTTGATATAATAATAAAAAATAATAATAAAATAATAATAAAAAAGTTTATTTCTCCTCACAAAAAATGATACAATTACTAAAAGACATTATAGCAAACTTGTATTTGAAGAGCTTGTATTTGTAATGGGAATAACCTGTTTTACAAATCACCAGGTCCCCACCCCATGGTTACATTCAAATTACATCTTTTATACATAAATAGTGTGAGCTGGAAGCCTAGAAAGTGTATGTGTGTGTGTGTGTGTGTGTGTGTGTGTGTGTGTGTGCGTGAGTGAGTGTGTTGGGTGAGTGAGTATTTTTCCTTAACATCTTATTAAGTCTATCAAAAGAATCACTTGTCTTATATATTTTAATAGAATCAACACTAAAGTTTTTATTATTTACTAATCAAACAGGATGCCCTCTATCATTGTTTTCAGTTACGGTGTAGCTCAGTTTTTGCAGTCAACTTTTTATTAACTTCTTACATTGATTTTTAGGCAACGAGTATTAGATTGACAGAAGTCTGTTGACTTTGTTGTATAAACTGGAGCCCTGATAGCAGAAAAAGCGGTGTGAGAAACTAGTGTTAAATTTATCCCTGACACAAACTATGTCCTTACGCCTTTTTTTATTGACCTTGTGTGGTTCGTACTCCATGACAGAATGTTTTTTTAGGAGAATTTGCAAAATAAATAGTTGCCGTACTGTCAAGACTCCACTCTTGTCATACAGGTCAGAGGTCGGATGTCGGAATGGCAAGGACATAAAGTATTTTCAGAATTGCTCTTTGCGCTCCTTCGAGTTTTAAAAGAGTTGATTTTCCTGCACCACCCCACGCTATTATACAATAAGAAAGCACAGACTGACATAGCGCATAGTAGACGGACCTAATCAACTTCGCATCTGCAACATGTCTTAGGTTTTTAAAGATAACCATTAACTTACGAACCCTTGATGTGACCATATCGACATGCAGTTGAAAATTAAGTTTATCGTCTATCGTAACGCCCAGGTACTTGACGCTCGTGGATTTCTTTAGTCGTGGACAAGAACATGTAGTGTCAGTGTCATTGTTGCAGCTGTGAGATACGAAGCGATAGTTAGGGTTGTCAGGACATTTGTCACTGAAAGAAAAGGTTAAAAAGTTAGTCTTCTCTACATTAAGGTTAAGAATATCAGCTCTCAACCATTGCGTCACTAGATTAAAACCCTTTTGAGCGTGTGAAAAAACTTCGTCCCATGTGTTCCCACTAAAGAGTAAAGCTGTGTCATCAACAATTTTGGCATTGGGGATAGTCTGCTGACACAGGTCATTAATATAAACCAGTAAGAGCGTTGGACCCAAAATGCTGCCCTGTGGTACTCCGAATGATATAGGAAGCTCTTCACTGATATATTTGTCAATTTGGACGCATTGTGTACGATCAGAGAGATAATCTCTGAAAAGTTTCAACTGGAGGTCCCGAACACCAATAAATTCGAGCTTATCAGTTAAGTTATCTGCAGAGACTGTGTCAAAAGCTTTTGCTATATCAAGAAATACTGCTACAGTTTTCTTTTTTTTATCTAAGTTATTGACAATAAAGTCAGTAACTTCATGCACGGCATCAGCTGTTGATTTTCCAGATCTAAAACCAAATTGAGCCTGAGCTAGCAAATGTTTACCTTCAAGATATTTTACCAACCTACTATTGATAATACGCTCTAGGATTTTAGATAACGTTGGAAGAATGGAAATAGGTCTGTAGTTATTGACACAGTCTCTGGAGCCGCTCTTGTGAACCGGAACTATTCTTGATCTCTTTAAAGCTGTGGGAAAAACTCCAGTTGAAAGGGCCAAATTACAGATGTAAGTAATAGGGGGCGTTAAAACTTCATTGAAAGTCCTGAGGATATCAGCTGAGATCAGATCCAATCCCACAGCACAGTCACTTTTAAGATTATTAATAAGAGAATAGACTTCGTCACAATCAGTGGGTAATAAGACAAAAGAGTTAGAGCTACGACTACAGCGTCTTGACATGTTTGTACCAGAGTTGTTAATAATTTTTTCAGCTAATTGTTTGCCTACATTAGCAAAGAAAGAGTTTACATTATTCACTGATTGCAATGGTTCATTTTTACAAAGTAAATCAGAGGGAATTTCTTTTAGTTTTTTTGTATAAGTAATCTCTTTTATAATATTCCAAAGTTTTTTATTGTTATTTTTAGCATTTTGTATCTGTTGTTTATCATAGTCTCTTTTTACTTTTTTTAGGATATTAGAGCAGAAATTTCTGTATCGCTTGTAGGTAGCTCTTAGGACATCATTATTCGGTTCTTTTTTCAATTTTTTGTTTAGATTGTTTCGGTTACGTAAACATTTTAATAGCTTTCTTAATTCTTTTAGATTGTTCCGAAATCTTAGTTACGGACTTAGTATACGATAAAATTAAGTTACGGAGAGTCTCGATGAAGAAGTTAGTTGCAGCATTAGCATCACTCATTAAATACATAGGTGTGAAATCTGTCTCTTTCAGAGCCTTACCTAAGCCAATCTTATCTAGCATGTTTCTTAGTTTAGGCGTTTTTCTTCCGATTTTAGTTGATAAATAGAGTGCAACACTTTCATGGTCAGTGATACAAGTTTGAAGTACAAGACATCGTGCTGATGACCTCGACTTCAACATGATATGATCCAAACCAATGATATTAAATGTAAAGATAGGTTATGCGCCAACATCATTGCTATTTAAAACAGCGTAAAGGTACTATAGATACACACATTGGCCGCTGCATGCGCATTGGCTGCCAATTGACAGCGCGTCAGCTGTCTCCTTCACTCCCACACGCAAAGCAGACGGCTCGCTCTTTGTACAATATGGCCGAATAAAGTAATAGACAATACATATTTTTATTAAATACAGTACTTACGTGTGAAATAAAGCATTTTTCCGATCTCTGACCGTTGCTGTATAATTTGTACATCGTGTGCTGTATAAGTAGACATTTTTTTATGGTATTTCACAATTTTATTGCGTCTGATTGACGAGAGACGCGTGTGTTACCGTGTCGCGAGACTGTGCCTGACTAATTGAAAGTCGGGCAATTACCTGACTTTTGTCTTGCCATTGTGAAGCGCGGGTAACCTATCTTTACATTTAATATCATTGATCCAAACATGTTTTATTATGGGTTGGTATAGTGTGACCAGGTAAGATCCCATGAAAGGCTAACATATCTAGATAAGGAGCCTTCCTATTATCCAAACTATCTTTTAAAATATCTATATTTATTCCTCCACAGAGTACGAATCAAGGTCACTTTGTATTACACTTATATTATCGAATGTTACAGTATGAGAAGACTAGTACCAGAAGTACCAGAATAGTGGTGAACCGATAAGTTTTATATTTAAATAAAAAATACATTATATTGTCATTTAAAATAATATAGGTACGGCAATAATTAATTAAATCTTAAAAAAACTTGTATGAAATTTTATGTTTTGACACCTTAGTTAATGTCAACGAGCGATATAGTAAGTACAATACGTTTCAATCACTTTGGCAGCTCGGAATATCGCACGAGACGAAGCGCAGACACAATTTCGTTGAGAGAGGCGAGTGGTGGGGTGGGGCACGGCTACGCGCATAGTGTAGCATAGTGTAGCCATAGCGGCTTATTTCACAGCCTCCAATAAAGTTGAAACGCATTAATAGTAGATTGTTATACAAGACGCTAAAATTACCCATTGCATACGAGGTAGTTTTATTCCCGAGCTTTAGCGAGGGAATAAATAGAAACCGAGTTACAATGGGTTTTAGCGTCGTGTGTTACACTATACTTTTCACTACGATTGCGAGAAAATAAAATACAATATTAAATAGTTTATACACCTACTTCCGTAAACGAATCCACTCGTTTCTCTATCCTCCACTTCATAAACTTTTTGTACAATATTTAAATAAATGATTTGTGCTTGACGGCAAAAGATTAAAATTATTTCTTTCCCATTACAGTCACACAATTCAATCAGTTTGTAATTATAGAAAAATTCTAAAGATTTCGCGCCATGGTACCTATTTAATTTCTGCTGTAGCAGCTAAGCAACACAAACACGCATTCTACGATTCACTCGTACACAGAGTATAAATAAGTCTATGATTTCACCGAAGAGATGCTTTTAGTTCCATTTTCAAAAATAAGAATGAGACACTGGGGGCCTATTACAAAACTTGGTAACGATAGTCGTCCGCAGTTCGTTGGTTGTAGTTATTACAAATATTTTCAATGTAGCTATCGTAGTCTATAATCTATTGAACGAATAATGACGGATCCACTAGAGAGAAACTATCAAATTTACGCAATCATTTTGCAATATCGCATACGCAAGTGCTTTGTAATAGGAATCAATCAGAACGAAACACGGCCGCAGCTGCGTGTACCGTATTAAACTTTTCGTAATAGACCCCCAGTATTAAGTCGAGCGAGTTTTTATTCGTGATTATGAATAAAGACTTTTTCGTTTTAGTAGGCTCGTTGGTAATAGACAAACATTAAAAAAGAAAAAACTTTATCCCCTAGGGCTTATTATGCTATTTTATCTCGACTCTTGTACGTTACAATGACGCACTTTTTGAGCAAGAGGAGTGAAAATGAAGTTTAGGGCCTATTTCACTGGTTCCACGAACAGAAAGCACGAACTTCTTGATTTATTAAACAGGAATCAGTTTTTTATGAAAATATTCAAGTTCAAGTAATTTTAAATTAATTGGAACTTATTCGGAATTTATGAAACTGATCCTTAAGGAGCTGCAAAACGTAGCGTCAATGAAAACATATAAAGTTTTGTCGCATAGCTAGAAAAATCCACTCATTTTGAAAGGTAGAAAAAAATATAATTGTATTTGACATATCCTGAATTAGATACTTAGCTATAAAAAAATTCAAGTAAAAGCTTAGTTAGTGAAAAAAAATGATTTTTCTAAAAAGATTTTTCGTCGCGTAGTACTCGATATTTTCAGCGGCAACTAGCATATTTTTCTCAAATTATAAATCGAACATAAGACGAATTAAAGAGTTATATAAAAAAAAAGAATGTTAATGTTATGGATCACTATTAAAATCAAAATAAACAGGTTTTTAGCGCCTGAAAAATGTAAAGAGCAATGCACTTAGAAAAATATTTGCTAGTTTTCGGCAAACACAGAGATCTGGCGCGGGCGGGCGGGGTGAACGCCCGCGGGCCGGGGGCATGCATCGGGTGGTATTGAGAATGGTACTTTTCATTTCATATCGTAGCGTGGTCGGTCTCGTCTTTCCAAACTTTGTTTGTTTTAAGTAAATAAATAATTTTATTTAGTGCCAAGTAATAGTTTTAGGTGTTTGTTTTGTAGTTTTAGGTTTTAGTAATAAATAAAATAGATTTAGTGTAGTTTTACGTCTTGTGACTGTGACTTGTTTTTTAACCGACTTCAGCAAAAGGAGGAGGTTCTCAATTCGATTGTATGTTTTTTTTTTATTTTTTTATTTTTTTTTTATTGTTGTTCGCGCGTATCTTTGGCATTTATGGACCGATTTAGATGATTCTTTTTTTGTTCGATTGAGTTTTCTTGCGAGATGGTGTAGTGGCTCAAATCCTAATTTGTATATGTGATCGTCTAGTTATAATGTTTTTCTATGTATTTGGTGGTCTTGGTGAAAGTCGATGTTACTGGCATCTAAGTGATCTGCGAATCGTGTTTATGTTTGTACTATTTAGTAGCTGCGTGTGAATGGAACGGAGGCTCATCGAGATAAATCCATCATTCCGCAGGCCTATGGTTTTAAATAACATTGCGAAGCTTGTTAATATTAAAATGCAAATTGTTTTAATCTGATCGCGACTTTCGCCTCTCCTCTACTCTAATTACCTAAGCTATAACCAAAAGATGTCTGCTCATGATGTGGATTACACTCTGGTCGTTTAATAGCGCCTACAAAACCTTCTAGGAAAAACCCTTCTGGGGTTTATTATTTGGGGAACGTCAGCCATCTTTGTTACGCTGCGGAGCGTTTGTCAGACATCTCCAGGATGTGGACATTTATTTACTTTACTTTATAAGGTGTTCGCTAGACACCTTTCCCCATAAAACCATGGTAAACTTTATTTATTCATATTTGTATTAATTGAGAAAGTTCGATTTGGCCAAATCGGGCGATGGCTGAACGCTATGAAAGTGCAAATGTGACGACGACCCAGAAATGCTTCTACCCGTTCGCTGAATCCACACGCAGATAGCCTTTAGGCTCAATAAGGCTGAGCTCGCGAGTACCGGCCATAGCATCCCGTACAGTCAAGTCTAAGAGAATAATCTCTTATAGTCAAGAGCCCTCATTCGATTAAAGTCAGTGGGTGGAATGCCTAGCTCGCAGCCTCAAGCGGTCAAACACCCCAGGATCTAAACATCCTGTGCAAGTTCTATTTCATCACAGATCACCTAGTATACCTATCCCTATTTCCTATCCTAAATACAAGTCTATAAGTGCACCTAACAATGTCTATGTCCTGTGTAGAGGCAAAATGTACTTACACATTATACCTATTCAACACTAATACATTATACTTCCTTCTGCTCAGCTCCTGTTGTGTCTCTCGTCCAAATTCAGCAGCTAGACTCCTTTACTAACACGTTTAAATAAACTACCTATACACAAGTAACCTCAACGGTTTGAATGTAGTCTCTTCCTTAGTCTTTAATCACTCCCTACTATCCCATGTTTATTTAATTAGGTATATGTATAGAAATCTACCTAGACCTAGACTGAAATCTAACGAATTTAGCTCATAGAAATCGTGATTCAACTGAAAGGTATATGTGTGAGAACGCAAAGTGTTAAACGAAGCCAAACAAACTAGCTCAAAGGTTCTTCTAAGTATTTCTTAGTATTTAACACGAGTTTGACTATGCCTCACACTGTGCCTCCTCTTAGGAATCTTATCTCTAAGCAGTAAAACATATAATTATGGAAAAAAAATATTATTTATTTAAATTAAATGTGTTTAGTTTAACTTCGAAATAGCAAAAGAAACTGGTTTGATTATTTAAGCTGTCACCTATAGGTTGCTATATAATGACAGCTAGATTTTCAGCTCCTATCTTAAGACCACACTAAATAGAGAGAAAGCGAAAATCCAAAGAAAAAACTCTCTAAGGTCATCTAGATTCACACTTAATTTTAATTAAACACACACTAAAGTTTCAATAGTTATTTTACAAATTAAGTCTAAAGTGAGATACGAACACATTTATAGAACTAACCTGATACATTGATTGAAAAATGGAAAGAAAAAACTATTTCACATATTAGTCTAATCTAGACTTGATTATTAACATTCATAATAGATATTAGTGTTTCGTATTCCACCAGGCTACATAAAGTTACAGTCTCTAGAGCTTTAATTAATACTTTCACGTTAACCATCCTTATCTCCGAGATTAACTATGCATTAAGAAAACGCAATCCAATTCAATCTAACCCGGCTCTTTGCATTTCTATCTCATTTGGTAGACCATCTTGCAAATACCTCCGTCTATTTAATATTCGACGATTGCAATAACTGAATATCTTATATCCACAACACCCTAATACAACTATTGCGCATATTAAAGTCAACACAAAAATGAGGTGTTCTACCGAGTTCCATTCGGTTATTAAAGCGAAACCCCTAGAATGGAGTTGTTCTTCGTATTGATACATTTCTACGTTGTATACGATATTCTGCTCGTTAATCTAGAGATTGTACCTTTATTGACACACGAAATAAATCACAATGTACACAATTACATACCCCACTCGACGTTGTTTGGATTCACTTTGTAAAATAGTTACACTTGTTTTAATATTCAAATCTACAATTTACTTAACAAAGTTAGTATTTATTTAATAGTTAACTCTTTAGTCTTTATTTCTCACACAGTTAGTTACAATGGAGTCCCGAAACTCCCAATCTACCACTCCTAAAATATTAAAAGCGTCTGCGCCCTACTGTCTGTCTTAGCGTCTGTCTCCCGAATCCCAGTTGCATCGTCGTTTTATCTCTTCCATTCCTACTGAAGTTTTTCTCCGCCCGCTCTACGCCCATTTAGACCCCTCATTGGTCAGCTTGATGCTTGCAATCTTCACGGCGACGCCTACGCACCATTTCTCACGATCCGCCCTACCAATTCTGAGAACTCAAGTTTTTTTTCCTTCCTTCGACTACTTCACCCATCTGTAACACATTTAAATCTACCAAACTCTTAGAAATCTGTGCATTTCAACTAAAATTGTCCATCATTCACCAGTTTGAATAGTTTGTATGACAGTTGAGCGTAATTTACGGCCTACCCAAGACTCCATTTGTCTTAGTCCCCGCTGTGCGCTAATAAAACTTGTCGCTCTTAATCTATTAGAAGAAATATTCGAAACAAAATTTTTATTCCTAGTTTTGTTTTACGAGCCCGGCTCTCACATCTGCTAATAATACGAATGCCATCACACATTCCCCTAAATAGAATCTTAAACACCTACATCCGAATGTACGGTCGTTTTAAATTATATTTCCTATCTGTCCACATTTCCAAACTTTCCCACGGTATTCGTTCAGTTCTCACGTTCCCTTTCTATAGCTCTTATCTGTCCATTGTATACCCAAGTAGGCAATAAACCCCGATACTCCGCCTCCTTTGTTACATAAGTATGGCGCCTCACAAACCATTGTCCCTACTTTTTTTTCTTTTATTTTATTTTTTTATTATTTTTACCTATTCACATAATAGCGAAACAGGTGTATCGCATTGTAATTCCCTTTTATCTTGTTTGTTTGTTTATCTATTAGAGTGTACACGTTGCTACTGGGAATAGCACCAATGACGTATGGTCCTTCAAACAAACGTGCAAACTTCTTAGTCACTTTTTTAGATGCATCCGATTTCGCAAACTTTTTCAACTTCACTAGATCACCTATGTCAAAACACACTAGTTTATGATTTTTGTTATAATGAAATTCTCTACTCTCGGCTGACTTCAATATGTTCTGTCTCGCTCGTTCCCGAACTAATTCTAATGGCTCTTGTTGTAGGCCTAACCCTACTCCAATAATTTTGTCGTTATCCGTAGATAAGCGAGTTCTTGTACCCCATACTATCTCGTTAGGTGTGTAACCCGTCGTGGTGTGTATAACTTGATTGTAACAATCCTCTATTTTCGGCAATACGTCAACCCAAGAACAATGTGATTTTTCACAATACGTCCTAAACATTCTTCCTAGCTCTCTATTGACCCTCTCCGTAGAATTAGGTCGCGGGTTTCTGATTGAGGTGTGCGTTAGCACGATACCTAACTGTCTAACACCTGACTCAAAAATCCTTGATGTGAAATTTGCACCTCTATCCGAACATAAAACCTTTATTTTGACCTGTTCGTGAAATTTTCTAACACAAGTTAACGAGGCCCTGCCACTCGCCTGTCGTAATGAGTATAATCTAATTAATTTGCTGAAGGCGTCCTGCATAACAAACACGTACTTATGACCAAAGCGTCCTGCCGGTATTGGTCCATAAATGTCACAAAATACTCGTTCCCCTATCTCCCTAGCTATCACCGTCTTAATTGGTCCTGAGTGTGCCTCCAACGCATGTTTCGATTTTTGACACACGTCGCAAGCCCTAACTACCTGTCCTATTTTGCGTGCCATATCAGTGAAGTAGTAACGTCGCTTCATTAACGCAAGCACCTTGTATCGCCCAAAATGTCCTACTTCCTCGTGTATACTAGTAATCAATTCCGTTTGTAAGTTCTCGGGAACATATAATCGCGACCTACCCGAACCTATCTCTATCCTATAGAGAATCCCGTCTATTAGTCTGTAATGTCTAGCCTCAGACTCTCTCTCAGCTTTTATACGCTTAGTTATTTCGCTAACAACACGATCGCGCCCCTGATGTTCTCTTATCTCTTCCCACTTATTCTTTATGAGTCGTCCAGTTGGTATTTCAAACAAATTCATTTCCGGTCCCACAGTTTTATTAGTCAAGATATCGGTGGCTCCACTTATATGTCGTGACAACACGTCAGCTACAGTGTTCAGACTACCCTTGACATGTTCAATCGTATAATTGAACTGTCCTATATAACTTACCCAACGTATCATGCGAGCGCTTAGTAATTTACACGATTGTAGAAACGTCAAACTCTTATGATCGGTCCTAATTACTAACTGAGCACCCCTTAAATACGTTTCAAACTTTGATAGACTATAAATTATGGCCCACAGCTCTTGTTCAGTGACTGTCCATCTGCGTTCCGTTTCTGATAATGATTTACTACAAAACCCTATAACTCTCTCTTCCCCCTCACTCGTTAGTTGGTAGATGTATCCTGCGACACCTATATTCGAGCTGTCCGTTTGTAAATAATATATATCCTTCGGGTTTGGATGTGCAAGAAGCACGGTATCTACAAATAAAGTTTTCACCCTTTTAAAACAATCGTCTACTTCCTGTGTCCATGACCATCTTTTGTTTTGTTTCAATAGGTCACACAGAGGCCTAACCTCCTCACTATACTTTGATATAAATCTACGAAAATAGTTTATTAATCCCAGAAATCCTCTTAATTGTTTTATGGTTCGAGGTGCGGGGAAATCCAATATCGCCCTTACCCTATCCGGATCCATTTGTACCCCTTTGGTATTTACAATGTGTCCTAATAACTTTACCTCCACACATAAGAATTTACACTTTTCCTTCCTACTCGTTAGTCTAGCCGCCTCTAACCTGCTCAGTACTTGATCTAGGTGTTCTAGGTGTAACTTTAGGTCCCCCTTAGTGAACACTACTATGTCATCTATATAATTTATACAAAACTCGCGCACCCCTTCTAGTATCGAATCCATAGCCCTCGAGAAACCTGCCACCGATGTCTTAAGTCCTTGAGGTAAAACACAATACGTATAGGTTTTCCCCATAAAAGTGAACCCTGTATACTTTCTAGAATCGGGATGTAATGGTATCTGAAAATATGCATTATTGAGGTCAATAAGACTGATGTAATTAACCCCATAAAAGGATTGTATGATTTCTGATGTAAGTGGTGGCGCTCCCGCGTCCCCCACCATCTTCTTATTGAGTTCGCGCGCGTCTAATAAGAGTCTAATTGTTCCGTCTCGCTTTTTTGTAAAGGTAAGCGGACTACAACACGGTGTCGCCTCCTGACGGATAACTCCTAAACTCTCTAACCCATCTAGTTCTCTTTTTATCTCCTCCCTATATGCTAAAGGTATTGGATAACTTCGCTTTATAAAAGGCGTGTCGTCGATTAATTCAATAACATGCTCGTATCTGTCCGTCAATCCTAATTCGTCGGTAAACACTCTACTATATCTGTTTAAAACGGGTAACAATAGTTTCTTTTGTTCGTCATTTAAACCCATCTCGTCCAAGTAGGTAGCCACCTTTCCGCTATTGTTTATTTTCTCGCTCGCCTCACTATACACCGCCGGTTGGGCGTCCGTCTCTAACATCGTATTTATCATGTTTGCATTGTCTCTCCCGCCTAACCGTTTTAATTCGCAACTCGAATTTATTTTGACACTAGTCCTGACTCCTAAGTGCTCAATTGATAACGTCCTTTCTCTGCCACACTCCACTATCCCCTTGACACGTTCCAACCAGTCGTATCCTAATATCATTGACCTAGGAAGCCTATGCAGAATTAACATTGACGCTTCAATGATTGTGCCACCCAAACCTAGCTCTATTAGTACCATACGATTCGCACTTTCACTCCGTGATCCAAATGCTCCCTGCACCTGTATAGCCGGGATAGCGATCTCGGGCAAATCACCTCTCTCTTTCCGAATAGAATCGTGTAGTTCCCTAGTTATAGCGCTTATTTGGCTCCCTGTGTCTATCAATGCACTTATACGCATCCCGTACACATCCACTCCTATCTCGGGTAATCTAGGCAACGAATAATCAACACCTAAGTAATCTAACTCGTCTAGCTCATGTGATATCGACAAAACCTCTCTACCCCTGCTTGTACAAAGATCACACGCAAGCCCTTCTTCGTCACATTCTATTACATGATTGAATTGATTTTCCAATAAGACACCTATGCTACACGCTATTGCTCGCAAACTGTTGCTACTCACTGACACTCCCCCGGTCAATGGCCTCTTCAATCCCTTTCCGTCTGCTCCTAAACCCTGACCTGGCTCCCATCCATTTTTAACTAAAATCTTATACGCTATATCGTCTTTCCTATTTTCTGAAGTCCATTCATTCCCCTTCCTACACTTTGATAACCGATCGGACTCCGCTTGTGTAGGGGGTATTAGTTTTTTGTTTTATCCTCCCTCACAGACGTTGATAATGTTGACCCCTCACCTTCCTTCGTGAATGTTATAGCTGGCCTAGTATTTATTTCACCCAACACGTTCGACCGTGATGTATTCCTATTAGAATATGATCCGTAACCTATCCTGCCTCGTCGGTGAGCCCTTCCCCGAGTCGAACCGCCTCTGCCTCGCCATCTTTCCGCTAAAATCGTTGCCGCAACTGGATAATCTGTCTGTGTCCTACTGTAACGACCTCTCTGATTATTCCCTCTCTCTCTAGCATATCTACCTATCTCTCTCTGTCCCACAACTACATTTTGTTCGATACTCCTAAGAAAGTTCGCGCCTTTCATAATAGTGGGTTCCTCTGCTCTCGTAAACCACAACCGTTGAACATCCAAAGGATAATGACGCATTATCGAATTTACTAAATCCCTTTCACTAAAAGATATGGTCAAGGACTGCATTGACTCAACATATTCAGCAAAATGTTCGGACATCGAAATTGCTGATTCACTTGTGTACACCGTGTTAATCAACCTATACCTAACGGATTCTTGTATTTGTTCAGTCCAATAAGTCCGTCTAAAGTCGTCCTCAAAATCACTAAAAGTATTCCATCTCCTTGAGTACATCTCCATCAATTTTCGTGCATGTCCCGTGATGCAACCTAGCGCTATATCAATTTCGCGGTCCTGTCCGTTCACTTCTCTAATATATTTTTTTAATCGTTTCAAAAACGCAATAGGGTTCGTGAATGGTTTTCCGTCAAAACTCGGCTTCGCAACTGAAGGCTGTATGACGTATAAGTTTCTAGTTTCCGAATTCGCGACACTACCACTAGCTATTGTGCTAATCGACTCTTGTCTAATCGTCTGATGACTATTTTGCACATTTCCGCTCGACTCTATCCTCTCGTTTTTAATCGCTCCGCGCTCAACTGCCGTAATGTATTTTGAAATTCATCCATTCTTTGTGACATCTGTTGTAAAGTTATGTTATCTATATTTCCCGTTTGTTCCCCTATGCTTCCGTTACTCTCGCGACTTTCCCCTGTCCTATCTTGACCTCTAACCCGTCTCTTACTGCGCCTAGGCATTATAACGTCACTTAACTCAACTGCCGACAAACTAGTTTCGATTTAAACTTTCCCCTACTCCTAAATGCACAGATCGTTCTTTATGAGAAAGGTAGATAGTTCCACATGTGATTAAAATACTCATGATAACAGACTTACATTGAAATGTAACAATATCTTGAGAATCTGCTCCCGCCTTTGTCTCCACCTAAATCACACATCTTTATTATGCTAACCTTTTTACGTACAGTCAAAATCGTCAAACGCGCTGCTATGCTTTGAATAATATTGGAAAGTATTTTTATTTTACTCTTTTATTGTTTATTTTGTTGGGTAAGATTTCTCCACGTCCTTCCCTTTTGTCTTTAATGTACAACCGTCAAATTTTACTTCAATGGACAACAGCAGTTAAGTTGCAAACCAATAAAACATTACCCTAAGGTTTCCTTTGTCTCGCTTCCCATTCACAAGCTTGTCAGACAGGCTTTTGTCTTCCGTGAACAAATAACTTGGCTATACAGTTGTCTAAAAATAAATTCTTTTAATTTTATAATTTACGAAATAGGTATGTATATATTTTTTTTTTTTTCGATCTCGTTGATAACATTATGACGAATTCTGACTGTAACTGTGTCTTTCCCCTACATTCAAAAGACATGTAAACAGTTTAACACAATAAAATAATCACACCATGCACATAATTAAAATAATTATTCCATGCACAATTTATCTCGCCTCCTTGTTTCGCATCACGATGTCTCGTAACATCCCTGTAAAAGTATTCCTTTCAACTGACCACGATTTCTACGTTGTGTTTATTTTATTTATTTTTGTTTTATTTATTTATTATAATTATTTGGTCCTTTTGATCCAATCGTATCGTTATTTCGAATACGTATTTGGAATCCTGGTCACACGGCATCATTTTCTGTAGTGGCTCAAATCCTAATTTGTATATGTGATCGTCTAGTTATAATGTTTTTCTATGTATTTGGTGGTCTTGGTGAAAGTCGATGTTACTGGCATCTAAGTGATCTGCGAATCGTGTTTATGTTTGTACTATTTAGTAGCTGCGTGTGAATGGAACGGAGGCTCATCGAGATAAATCCATCATTCCGCAGGCCTATGGTTTTAAATAACATTGCGAAGCTTGTTAATATTAAAATGCAAATTGTTTTAATCTGATCGCGACTTTCGCCTCTCCTCTACTCTAATTACCTAAGCTATAACCAAAAGATGTCTGCTCATGATGTGGATTACACTCTGGTCGTTTAATAGCGCCTACAAAACCTTCTAGGAAAAACCCTTCTGGGGTTTATTATTTGGGGAACGTCAGCCATCTTTGTTACGCTGCGGAGCGTTTGTCAGACATCTCCAGGATGTGGACATTTATTTACTTTACTTTATAAGGTGTTCGCTAGACACCTTTCCCCATAAAACCATGGTAAACTTTATTTATTCATATTTGTATTAATTGAGAAAGTTCGATTTGGCCAAATCGGGCGATGGCTGAACGCTATGAAAGTGCAAATGTGACGACGACCCAGAAATGCTTCTACCCGTTCGCTGAATCCACACGCAGATAGCCTTTAGGCTCAATAAGGCTGAGCTCGCGAGTACCGGCCATAGCATCCCGTACAGTCAAGTCTAAGAGAATAATCTCTTATAGTCAAGAGCCCTCATTCGATTAAAGTCAGTGGGTGGAATGCCTAGCTCGCAGCCTCAAGCGGTCAAACACCCCAGGATCTAAACATCCTGTGCAAGTTCTATTTCATCACAGATCACCTAGTATACCTATCCCTATTTCCTATCCTAAATACAAGTCTATAAGTGCACCTAACAATGTCTATGTCCTGTGTAGAGGCAAAATGTACTTACACATTATACCTATTCAACACTAATACATTATACTTCCTTCTGCTCAGCTCCTGTTGTGTCTCTCGTCCAAATTCAGCAGCTAGACTCCTTTACTAACACGTTTAAATAAACTACCTATACACAAGTAACCTCAACGGTTTGAATGTAGTCTCTTCCTTAGTCTTTAATCACTCCCTACTATCCCATGTTTATTTAATTAGGTATATGTATAGAAATCTACCTAGACCTAGACTGAAATCTAACGAATTTAGCTCATAGAAATCGTGATTCAACTGAAAGGTATATGTGTGAGAACGCAAAGTGTTAAACGAAGCCAAACAAACTAGCTCAAAGGTTCTTCTAAGTATTTCTTAGTATTTAACACGAGTTTGACTATGCCTCACACTGTGCCTCCTCTTAGGAATCTTATCTCTAAGCAGTAAAACATATAATTATGGAAAAAAAATATTATTTATTTAAATTAAATGTGTTTAGTTTAACTTCGAAATAGCAAAAGAAACTGGTTTGATTATTTAAGCTGTCACCTATAGGTTGCTATATAATGACAGCTAGATTTTCAGCTCCTATCTTAAGACCACACTAAATAGAGAGAAAGCGAAAATCCAAAGAAAAAACTCTCTAAGGTCATCTAGATTCACACTTAATTTTAATTAAACACACACTAAAGTTTCAATAGTTATTTTACAAATTAAGTCTAAAGTGAGATACGAACACATTTATAGAACTAACCTGATACATTGATTGAAAAATGGAAAGAAAAAACTATTTCACATATTAGTCTAATCTAGACTTGATTATTAACATTCATAATAGATATTAGTGTTTCGTATTCCACCAGGCTACATAAAGTTACAGTCTCTAGAGCTTTAATTAATACTTTCACGTTAACCATCCTTATCTCCGAGATTAACTATGCATTAAGAAAACGCAATCCAATTCAATCTAACCCGGCTCTTTGCATTTCTATCTCATTTGGTAGACCATCTTGCAAATACCTCCGTCTATTTAATATTCGACGATTGCAATAACTGAATATCTTATATCCACAACACCCTAATACAACTATTGCGCATATTAAAGTCAACACAAAAATGAGGTGTTCTACCGAGTTCCATTCGGTTATTAAAGCGAAACCCCTAGAATGGAGTTGTTCTTCGTATTGATACATTTCTACGTTGTATACGATATTCTGCTCGTTAATCTAGAGATTGTACCTTTATTGACACACGAAATAAATCACAATGTACACAATTACATACCCCACTCGACGTTGTTTGGATTCACTTTGTAAAATAGTTACACTTGTTTTAATATTCAAATCTACAATTTACTTAACAAAGTTAGTATTTATTTAATAGTTAACTCTTTAGTCTTTATTTCTCACACAGTTAGTTACAATGGAGTCCCGAAACTCCCAATCTACCACTCCTAAAATATTAAAAGCGTCTGCGCCCTACTGTCTGTCTTAGCGTCTGTCTCCCGAATCCCAGTTGCATCGTCGTTTTATCTCTTCCATTCCTACTGAAGTTTTTCTCCGCCCGCTCTACGCCCATTTAGACCCCTCATTGGTCAGCTTGATGCTTGCAATCTTCACGGCGACGCCTACGCACCATTTCTCACGATCCGCCCTACCAATTCTGAGAACTCAAGTTTTTTTTCCTTCCTTCGACTACTTCACCCATCTGTAACACATTTAAATCTACCAAACTCTTAGAAATCTGTGCATTTCAACTAAAATTGTCCATCATTCACCAGTTTGAATAGTTTGTATGACAGTTGAGCGTAATTTACGGCCTACCCAAGACTCCATTTGTCTTAGTCCCCGCTGTGCGCTAATAAAACTTGTCGCTCTTAATCTATTAGAAGAAATATTCGAAACAAAATTTTTATTCCTAGTTTTGTTTTACGAGCCCGGCTCTCACATCTGCTAATAATACGAATGCCATCACAATGGTCCCATTTAATTTTTTTTCAAATCGGTTCAGTAGTTTACAAGTAGGTAATCCTGAAAATACTATGATATTAAATCAACTAACTTGACAATTTTGTTATTTATGAACCGAATCAGATGATTTTTTTTGTTGGGGAAGGGATACCTTTGTGTAGTCTTTTTAACCGACTTCAAAAAAAGGAGGTATTCAGTTTGTATGTATGTATGTTTCTCCGCGATTATCTCACGTTTGGCTGAGCCGATTTTTCTACCTAAATAATATACCTACACTACCTAATACACAAGGTAGGTACTTACACTAAAAATAAAAAAATAAAAAAATTGTTTAAAAACAAAAAAACCGACTTCAAAAAACCTGCCTCTAAAAAGCAAGAAATAATATACAAATCATTAGATACGCATTATCATTGTTATAATAAAACACGTCAATTGAAGTCGGGTGGGGATTTTAGAATAAAAAAAGGAAGATGTACTCCAGTCCAGCCCCACCCGACTTTAATAGACGTGTTTTATTATAACAATGATAATGCGTATCTAATGATTTGTATATTATTTCTTGCTTTTTAGAGGCAGGTTTTTGAAGTCGGTTTTTTTGTTTTTTAAACAATTTTTATAGGTACCTAGTTTTGTACGAACTTGACTGTATTATTATTATTATTTATTATTATTTATTCATGTATTGTGTGTGTGTAAAATGGGAAACAAAAGGAACAAAGAATTGCGACGGATGTGTCGTAGAATTAGAAAACAAAAAAAAATTACAAATCCAAGTAGGGTGAATATGCCTATTACCAGCCCCCCCTAAGATTTTTCAACTTTGAATCTCTGTTGCTGCCACAATTACAGTCTTAAAATTATTGTTGATACAGTTTTAGGTAGCTTGATTGATCTTTATTACGAAAATAGTACTTAGTTTTACGTAGTTTTGTGGGAAAAAAAAGAGAATCGTTTAAATGCACGACGGGCGAAAAACCCTAATTCTAGCCGTCTTTGCCCTAATATTAATTAATTAAGGAATTAGGGAACAAAGCGGCTGACCGCTTTGTTCCCTAATTCCAGCCGGGTACAGGCTGTTCCAAAATAAAACAACCATGTTTGTATGAGATTAAATAATATTCGTTTGGTAACTCTAATAATGATAATAAAATACTAGAGGCTTTATAATTATGGTTCCCATAACAAGTCATTGAAACTTATACCTCTCCTGTAGATATTAATCAACTTAGATTATATAAATATATTAAATATTGCGTAATAAAAATAACTTATACAATAATCAACGAGTACGAGATCGTTTTAATTATTTGAAACCTATAAAAGCGTTTTCCAAGAAGTGAATATCGATATACAATTTTTGAATTGAATTTCTTTTCTGTTTCTATGATTGATTATTATGATGATAATAAGTATGATTTTGATTATTATGTTTTTTTTACATCTATGTATATAAAATTCAAAGTCCTGACTGACTGACTGACTGACTGACTGACTGACTGACTGAGTGAGATATCAACGCACAGCCCAAACCGCTGAACCTAGAGACTTGAAATTTTGCACATAGTTTCCTTTTGCGGTCTAGGGGTGCACTAAGAAAGGATTTTTCAAAACTCACCCCCCAAGGGGGTGAAACGGGGGTCAAAAGTTTGTATGAAAGTCTCTCAGTTTTGAAGCTAGGATCTTGAAATTTTGTGTTTAGGCTGAACATTGAAAATTAATAAATACGGGTCTCAGCGTTTTTCAAAATTCTACCCCCGAAGGGGTCAAAGGGGGATAAAGTTGTGTATTGAAGAAAATCCTTTATATTCGAAGTAAAAATAACTAAATTTATAATTTAGGCTTATGGCTTTAAATCTAACGTAACGTATATTGTTATTGGTAGTATTTCAACCCCTATGGGGATGAAATGGGGGTGAAAAGAGAGTAAAAAACCCAAAAATAGATATGGATGTCGTTATTGGGGTTTTCTGGGATGACGATTGCAAAAGTGACATTTATTTTGAAGTCCAACACGGTGGACATGATTTGACCCCAAAAGGGGTGAAAATAGGGTTCAAATTTTGTATGGAAAAATAATATAAAATAGACATTACAACTTTGAACTTCATAGGAGCACATCTTAAAATAAAAAGGCAAACATAATATTTTGTAATTTTGAAAATTAACCACTTAGGGGTAAATGAGGTGAGTAAACATAAAAATCGATATGGATGTCGTTCTTGAGGTTTTATGGGATAGTGATTGCGAAAGAGATTTATTTTGAAGTCCAACACGGTGGACATGATTTAACCCCTAAAGGGGTGAAAATGGGGTTCAAAATTTGTATGGTAAAATAATATAAAATAGACATTACAACTTTAAAATTCGTAGGAGCATGTCTAAAAATAAATAGGCAAACACATATTTTGTTATTTTGAAAATCATCCCTTAAGGTGTAAATGGGGTAAGTAAACATGAAAATCGATGTGGATGTCGTTCTTGAGGTTTCATGGGATGGTGATTGCGAAAATAACATTTATTTTGAAGTCGCACGGTGGACATGATTGGACCTGGACATGCACATCCAGGGGACGGGGACAGGGACAGGGAGGGATCGGGAACGGGATACTAATATCTCTGGATACAATTCTGAATATTATAAACTAGCTTCCGCCCGCGACTTCGTCCGCGTGGACATTCGATAAAATCCTCATGTTTTAATTTCATTAAATTCTGATCAGCCGTTTTTACGTGATTAGGCGGGTTCCCACGAAGCGAGCAGCCTCGTGCGAGGCCCGTGCGGCAAACGTCCTGCCTCGCGTGGCAGCGCGCTTAGTGGGAACCCGCCTAATCACGTAAAAACGGCTGATCAGAATTTAATGAAATTAAAACATGAGGATTTTATCGAATGTCCACGCGGACGAAGTCGCGGGCGGAAGCTAGTCTAATATAAAAAAAAAAACAAAAAAAAAAACATTTGAAAACACCCTGTATATTGCCGTAAAGTTTTGATGACCGGCTGATGTTAGGTTCTTATGTATTTCTTAATATCAGCCCCTAATTTGAAGGTTAGTAATTCTAGTGAATAGCACTACAAATTCCAACCTAAAGACGAGCAAATTAAGATGAGATTGATTTCTTAAACGAAAGTTAAATACCCAACATCAGCCCCCGGCTGATAATAGAAAGTTTTGGAAAATCACATAGTCAAACTCCAGCCCCCCAATTTTTTTCGAAATTAGTAAATTTAACTGCAAACTTGTAATCTTAAAACGTTATCTAACTAATCTATTACTAGTATCAAAGTTTAAAACTATAAAAAATTGCATCTTGCCTTCATAAACACACTTCCCAAAGTTCGCATCGATCGATGTTTTATGCTGTTTTTCAAACATAGTGACCTCTATTCGGTCTCGGTGAACATTTTTGGTCGTTGTGTGAATTGTAGGTGTCGTGACGGGGTAATACTGATTTCCAACGTCGAGGATTAACTAGGGATGTGGCTCCATTAAACAGTTTCCGATTTTTATTGTTTTTTAATTAAAGCAAAGCAAAAATGTATATGGGGCTGGAATTAGGGGGGGGGGGGGGGGCTGGAGTGAGGCATATCCACCCTATTCCAAATTCATACAAATAGTCGAAAAGCGAGCCATACTTCGATCAAATACCTACTTATCATTAGTCGGTTTTGTCATTAGAAATTATTTTCTAAAAAAGTACGATTTGCCTAGTGCCCGGCCCCCCTGTTTCTATTTCCGGCCCTCCTATTTCTATTGCCCAGTATACCGGCCGCCTTTCAAAGAACATGACGAGAAGAAAAAACCACATCGTTCAATGCAGTAGCGATCGTTTGAGTAATTCGCTAAAATACACATCGGAAATAACAAGAGACAAACAATTAATATTATTAGTAGATAAATTTCAAAGCTGGCAGGTGTACTAGTAGTATTTTGCAGGATAGCCAGTATACCGGCCTCCTAGTGTATACTAGGAGGCCGGTACACTGGGCAAGCACCCAGTAGATCCGGCCACCCGTTTCCATACAAAAAAAATCAACTTCATATACAAGCACATTTAGACGGCCGAGTACTAGACACAAAGTACTTTAAATTTAATAAAAAGGGATAGCATTATACATTCTTCTATAGAATCACTCTTTTAACAAAAAGAGACAAAACATTATATCGAGCTCAGTCCCAGTTAACCGGCCCCCGGCCGATATACTGGAAACATGTGGTTTCGTTGTCTAGTAAGGCGGCCCCTTGATATTACTAAATATCTGCTTATTAAGCCATATTTAACATTAAAACAGTAATAAATAACAACATACCTTGAGAACAAACTAAATATTTACCTTTTAACGATGCCCTGAAGGACAATATTGACTATTTGGCAAGAGCTCTCCACTATTTTTTTTTATCTCCACTTGCGAAATCGACCCGGATGCGGGCTTCAACGTAAACACAAATTATAAAATATTACGTAACGTTCCGCTAGTGGCGTCCATACCATTCGATAGATCGATAACAGTGTTGCCAGGAAAATATCCAAATTGTTAAGAAATTGCCACGAATTTCTTATTTTATTCGAAAAACTGTTGGGAGGCCGGATAACTGTTGGCGGCCGGCTAACTAGGCATATTACCCTGTGTACATACTGACAAAATGCAAGTCAGCGTTTTGGAATTGGAATTTTTAGATTTTAGGCATTCACAATGCTATTTTTATATTAAGATAAATATTTTAATATAAAAAGTTCAGACGGGTGAGTCGATTATTTCTAGTATTTTCTATTAAAATATTTATCTTAATATATAATTTGTCACTAAAATCTGTGAAATAAAAATAAATAAATTAAAAAATATTAAAAACACAACTGCCTGACAAAAACGAACTAAAAATTTAAAAAGCAAGAGTGTCATTGCAGTCGGGGGACCTCTATGATCAAAAATTGTTCCATGAAACGATCCCCCGACTGCAATGACACTCTTATTATTTAACTTTTTAGTTCGTTTTTGTCATACAGTCGTGTTTTTAATATTTTTTTATTTATTTTTTTTCCCACAAAATTTCGTAATACTAACTACTACTTTCGTAATAAAGACTAATCAACCTACCTAAAACTGTATCAACAATATTTTTAAGACCGCAATTGTGGCAACAACAGAGATTCAAAGTTGAAAAATCCTTGGTGGGCTGGTATTAGGCATATTCACCCTACTATCTTATCTTCTTAATATATAAAATCGTAAACTGAATGACTGACTGACTGATCTATCAACGCACAGCCCAAACCGCTTGACCTAGAGACTTAAAATTTTGCACACAGATACCTTATACAGTGTAGGCATCTACTAAGGAAGGATTTTTGAAACTTCCATCCCTAAGGAGATGAAAGAAGGGATGAAAGTTTGTATGAAAGTCTCTCAGCTTTTAAGCTAGGATCTTCAAATTTTCTGTTTAGGCTGACGATTGAAAATTAATAAATACGGGTCTCAGCGTTTTTTAAAATTCTACCCCCAAAGGGGTCAAAAGGCGGATGAAGTTATGTATTGTAGAAAATCCTTCATTTTCGAAGTAAATATCGCTAAATTTATAATTTAGGCTTATGGATGGAAATCTAACGCATGAAATGAATGAAAAGGGGTAAAAAAACCTTTAAATAGATATGGATGTCGTTATTGGTTTCTGGGATGACGATTGCAAAAATAACATTTATTTTGAAGTCCAACACGGTGGACATGATTGGTGATTGATAAGGGGTGAAAATGGTGTTCAAATTTTGTATAGAAAAATATTATAACTAATTTTTATAACTCTCAAAGCTCGTTTACGTAATAAAAAGTATAGGTTCTTATTATGTAATATCTCAAAATATAATTCAAAGTTTCGTTCACCCTGAACTGATCAGAGAACATGACATTTATTCATAACAGCAAATAATAAAACACTTTTAACGGATACTAGCGCGGTTTTATTGAAAGTACTTTGGTAATTAGTTGGTATTTGGTTTGATTTTTGATTTTCCCGACGTTTCGGCACCTTTGCAGCTGCCGTGGTCACGGGGGACTGAAGCTACTTGTGAGCCTACCCTCAAGCGATGAATTTTTTAGAACGTTCAGAAATTAAAATTTATCAAATTTAATTAGTTTAATTTTGGTTTGGTTTTAATTTAATTTTATATGTTAAAAAGAGAGAATCTACTGAAACTACTACCATTTCAAAAAATTGGGAGGCCCCTCCAAGAAAGAAATGGCGAAAGAAAACTTGGAGAGGAAGGCCGACCTCCGTCTTTTATATTAATTAATTTATTTGCAAAAGGAACTAACCGTATCATTAGATCTTACAGTGTGTGTTTGGGGCTTTAGCTTGTGAATGATGGGGTCCCAAGCTGGTGGAATTTTCCAACCATCATCTCTATTGAAATTAGGATATTTATTTATTTCGATAGCCTCGCGGAGCATTCTAGGAATGAATCTACGTTCCCTAGCAAGGATTTGGGGTTTGTCAAATCTAATATAATGGTTGGGCCCCTCAAAGGCGTGTTCACTCACTGCAGACTTGTTATCGCGCCTATGTTTCATGTCAGCTACATGTTCTTTAACCCGGGTCCCTATGCTTCTCTTTGTTTGCCCGATGTAGGAGAGCCCACAGTCACAATCTAGTTTGTAGACACCTGCGGCTTGAAGGGGGATATTACACTTGACAGGTCGTAAGAATTGGTTGATCTTCTTCGGCGGCTTGAAGTAAGTTTTGATTGACGCTCGCTTCAGAATGTTTCCAATCTTGTCAGTGACACCCTTCAAGTATGGTAGGATGGCAGGTTGACGCTCTACTGTGGCTGTTTTGGTGCGTTTTCTGTGACGAAGGCGTGGTACTTGCAACTTGTTGTTACGTAGTACTTGCTTGACGTGCTGAAGCTCAGCAGTCAGGTGTTGTTTGTCACAGATGCCGCGGGCTCTCTGAAACAAAGATTTCCCGCAGAGAGCCCGCGGCATCTGTGACAAACAACACCTGACTGCTGAGCTTCAGCACGTCAAGCAAGTACTACGTAACAACAAGTTGCAAGTACCACGCCTTCGTCACAGAAAACGCACCAAAACAGCCACAGTAGAGCGTCAACCTGCCATCCTACCATACTTGAAGGGTGTCACTGACAAGATTGGAAACATTCTGAAGCGAGCGTCAATCAAAACTTACTTCAAGCCGCCGAAGAAGATCAACCAATTCTTACGACCTGTCAAGTGTAATATCCCCCTTCAAGCCGCAGGTGTCTACAAACTAGATTGTGACTGTGGGCTCTCCTACATCGGGCAAACAAAGAGAAGCATAGGGACCCGGGTTAAAGAACATGTAGCTGACATGAAACATAGGCGCGATAACAAGTCTGCAGTGAGTGAACACGCCTTTGAGGGGCCCAACCATTATATTAGATTTGACAAACCCCAAATCCTTGCTAGGGAACGTAGATTCATTCCTAGAATGCTCCGCGAGGCTATCGAAATAAATAAATATCCTAATTTCAATAGAGATGATGGTTGGAAAATTCCACCAGCTTGGGACCCCATCATTCACAAGCTAAAGCCCCAAACACACACTGTAAGATCTAATGATACGGTTAGTTCCTTTTGCAAATAAATTAATTAATATAAAAGACGGAGGTCGGCCTTCCTCTCCAAGTTTTCTTTCGCCATTTCTTTCTTGGAGGGGCCTCCCAATTTTTTGAAATGGTAGTAGTTTCAGTAGATTCTCTCTTTTTAACATATAAAATTAAATTAAAACCAAACCAAAATTAAACTAATTAAATTTGATAAATTTTAATTTCTGAACGTTCTAAAAAAATTCATCGCTTGAGGGTAGGCTCACAAGTAGCTTCAGTCCCCCGTGACCACGGCAGCTGCAAAGGTGCCGAAACGTCGGGAAAATCAAAAATCAAACCAAATACCAACTAATTACCAAAGTACTTTCAATAAAACCGCGCTAGTATCCGTTAAAAGTGTTTTATTTCATGTCTAGTGAGCGCGTAAGCTTGAGAAGTGAATAACAGCAAATAATTTAAAATCAAACAAAAATTTTCTAAATGCGGCCCAGTCTACACCGCTGCACTCGCAGGTGAGGTGCGGCGCGGGAGGGGCGCCGCTGCACTCGCACACCGCTTCGTCTGCCGCACCCCCTCAAAAACCAGAAAATTCGATTAAGCAGCGCCTTAATATCCATAAATGTACAGCTCATAAAACATATGGATGGGTTACCTACATAGTGATAAATAACTTAAGTACTTAAGTATTATTTTTTTGTAGATAAGTAACTACCTACATAAGTAGGTAATACAAAAGAAAAAGCTCAAACTCTTTTGAGTAAAAAGCCTAAAAAGCAAAAAGCTAAGTAAAAAGCTTTAGGGGAGGAAAAATACTCAAATACGGGCAATGTGTAACTCAAAGATCGCTACATAATATATCTAAAATTAAATCCAATCCAGAAAGTGTTGGAAAGGTTGGGATTTAGTAGGTATCATTGTGGTACCTACCTACTTACATAAAGCTCTGTGGAAATATGTTTTCTCTTTAAAAACAAAGGGAAAACCGCTAATCCTAGGTATCCATTGAACAAGACAAATGTTTGTCGTACAAAGCACACATTGGTGGTTGTAAACAAAACAAAACAAAGGAGTTGTAGGTACCAGGATTCTATAAAAGCCTGCATAGATCTCTTTGTTGCGACATAAAAGAATTACTTATTGTATAATATTGTAGGTAGTTCCTTTTTTTGACACGATTCGGAAACGTTAGGCTTGAGTCTTGTCTTGACCATATAGACTTAGAAAATTTTTCGCTGCGCTTGACGGAGCTCTAAAGGCGGAAAGGAAAGATACTTTTGAATTTTGATATCTACTTACTTTTAATTTAATAATATAAGTAAGTAAGTACCTACTCTGGCGAGAATAACATTCTTTGACACTCTTCAAGATTGAACAGCTTAGATATTTTAATTCAAAAGAAGTTTGAACTTAAATTTATCAAAATGAAAATTATTTTTTTGGTGTAGGTACCTAAGTACCTACTTAGTTACATTTATTAAGGCTACGATGACTATTTTATTCGCCACCCTTTTTTATAAAAAAAATATATATTTTTATTTTTATTTTTATTTAACCATTTATTTCAGGCTACTAGGCCCATACAATATATACCTTACAGACTAACATACATAATTATTAAATAAAAATGTCTATTTGTTTACACGTATCGAAGGCGGCGACGTGTTGCGCAATGCAGTGTCCGGTATCCGACCGCGAAAGCGTCGGAACAAGACACCCTTCGGCCAAAAATCTTCTTTCATGAAGGTCGACAGATGTTCAGTCGGTACCCTCACCACGAATGAGTTGAAGTTCACATTGTGGCGGGACTCCAACCGCTCGACCCTCAGAATGAATTTGGTCTTCACTTTGATGTATTCTCCGATGTCATCAGGCTTCGTGCTGTAGTGCAGGCGAGATACATACACTAGCGTCGTCGGGATAGCCGGACGCAGTAGGGTAAAGTGCCAGTTTCCGGCCGTTTAAGGCAGTTGTTGACTTTGAACAGTTGTAACTTAAATTTAACAAATAGTAATGATCCCAACTATTTTTTATGTTGTTGGATATATCCTTGAGAATTACTTGTATTTTTTTTGAAAATTTCCATCAGTCGGTTTTGTCATTAGAAATTATTTTCCAAAAAAGTACGATTTGCCCAGTTTCCGGCCCCCCTGTTCCTATTTCCGGCCCCCCTGTTCCTATTTCCGGCCCCCCTTTGCCCAGTATACCGGCCGCCTTTCAAAGAACATGACGGCCGGATACTGGGCAAAAGATAAGCTAGCCCAGTAAGCGGCCTGTGACTCTTGATACAGTTTAAATAAGGTCCATTTTTCTTTGATTTTTGTATGAAATTGAATTTCAGATAATATACTTAACAAGTATTGTCCTATGGCTTGGCTTGTGATGTGAACTATTATTTTTGAGTTAAAAAAATCGTTGATTGTACTTTTATTTAACATTTACTATTAATTGGAACCTTTATATTGATTCTGGAATCAGCCTTGCAGTTTTACATAGGAATAGGAAAATTTATAGAAAATCTAAATCTTCGATTAATAATTTTATTACAGTAATCAAGAAGACATGTCCAACAGCCATTTTTGACGTCCCCACTGCTGGGGCACAGGCCTTCTTTATGGGTGGTAAGGAGGATGGGCCATAACCCACCTCGCGGGCCCAATGCGGATTGGTGGGTGTTAACGACTGCAAATGCAGCCGGGACCTACGGCTTAACGTACCTTCCAAAGCACGGAGGAGCTCGAGATAATAAATTTTTGGTCACCCATCCCATGACCGACCCTTGCGAACGTTGCTTAACTTCCGCAATCGCTGGGCCAGGCGCTGAACAATTGCGCCACCGAGCTCAAGAAGACATAGGTAACAAATAATAATTTAATTATTAACAAAAAAATAGTTTCTAAAGCCGAATGTCAATAGGTCTCTTATAAACAACAATAACAATAAATGTTATGGGTATTATGATAATGACCGGAAGTACGTAGAACCTGTAAAAAATATAATATTAACAATCAATAACATTGATTGGTATTCAATAATAATATAGGTATAATAATATTTTTGTGTATTTTTTTCTAATTATAATATATAGATTAGTATTAAAGTGTAGTGTAGAAATAAAGAAGTCTAGCTAATAGGCAAGTCTGCTTAAAAAAACACATCGTTCAATGCAGTAGCGTTCGTTTGAGTAATTCGCTGACATACACTTCGGAAATAACAAGAGACAAATAGGTATTCAGCGAGGGTCAACGACCTGGATGGCGGGCACGTCGCCGTCGCTTGTTCACGAGACGCACAATTAATTTTATTAGTAGATAAATTTCAAAGCTGGCCGGTGTACTGGGAGTATTTTGCAGGATAGCCAGTATACCGGCCTCCTAGTGTATACTAGGAGGCCGGTAAACTGGGCAAGCACCCAGTAGAACCGGCCACCCGTTTCCATACAAAAAGAAAAAATCAACTTCTTATACAAGCACATTTAGGCGGCCGAGTACTGGACACAAAGTACTTTAAAATAAATAAAAAGGGATAGTATTATACATTCTTCTATGGAATCCCTCTTTTAACAAAAAGAGACAAAACAATATATCGAGCTCAGTCCCAGTTAACCGGCCCCCGGCCGGTATACTGGAAACATGTGGTTTCGTTGTCTAGTAAGGCGGCCCCCTTGATATTACTAAATATCTGCTTATTAAGCCATATTTAACGTTAAAATAGTAATAAATAACAACATACCTTGAGAACAAACTAAATATTTACCTTTTAACGATGCCCTGAAGGACAATATTGACTATTTGGCAAGAGCTCTCCACTATTTTTTTTTTATCTCCACTTGCGAAATCGACCCAGATGCGGTAGGCTTCAACGTGAAACACAAATTATAAAATATTACGTAACGTTTCGCTAGTGGCGTCCATACCATTCGATAGATCGATAACAGTGCTGCCAGGAAAATATCCAAATTGTTAAGAAATTGCCACGAATTTCTTATTTTATTCGAAAAACTGTTGGGGGGCCGGATAACTGGGGGCGGCCGGTTAACTAGGCATATTACCCTAGGTGGTGGTTCACTCTTCGGTACGACTTGGCACAAAATATTATAAGTCCGATAGTTTAGTTGTCTGATTACCATAATGCCTACAACGAAAGTTCTTTCCAAGATTGACCGAATTTATTGCCAAGAAGAAAAAGTCAATTGTTGTTACGTAAAGAGCATTCAAGCTGAAAGCTAGTGAGTCGTGAAAACGTGTTTTCGAGCCAAGATGTTATAACTTACAAGAGATCTCCCACCATCAGGTACCTACCTACTTATTTACGTAATTTGAACTTCCAGACTCTAAAAAAAGAAAATGCGTTAGATTACAAAAAGATGTTACAAATAGCATAATAATATATTGTAAAAAAATATGGCGAGAAAGTGACGATTCTAATAAATCGTAGCACAAAGTTCTTATTTTCTACATTTTCTAAAACGTTTTGTTTTTGTTGAGTAGTTTTCAATGGTAAAATGACCTAACAAACTTTAACGCACGCAACGATAATTACGTAAAAATCAATGTTTAGTGACAATTACTGAAACTATAATATTAATCAAATCGCTCTTCGTCACTTGTAGAGAAAATGTCCATGTAACCGTTATTATTACGGTTATTAAGGTGCGTATTGTGTTGTGGGGTGATTACGCGTAGGTAGTAGGTACCTACCTACCTACGTGTCCATTTTAGGTATAGGATAGACTTTATGGTAGATAGATGATAAAATTTTATATAGGCGCTGTAAAATATAAATAATTAGGTAATTAAACTTTGTTGTAATCCGAAGTTGTAATCAAATGGTCTGCTGACTGTTACGTCTATCACAGAATATTATAATAGCACTAACCTATATCCGAGTTTTGTGATTGCAAGCGATCGACAAGATTTTTATTCCATTAGCGTAGCTTAAATTTAAAGATTTACAAATAATATTTTACTCTTTGAAAATGGGCATTTATTTTCGAGTTTGTGTTCCTAAAATCAATTGTTTGTTAATTTAATGCCTAGAATTTCTACTTAGGTATTTACTTAAAAGAAAAATGAAAGCCATCAAAATGTAATATATACCTACTTATTCATTAAAAAGAGGTCAGCGGAAAATGAGTTTCCATTTTATTACTAACGAATGGTGAGAATACCATTTATTCAGTGTACGATAATTACAAGCTCTTGTGAACGACTGAACGTCGAGAAGTTAGATTCTGATGGGCCGTTTAAAATAATTACAACATTTACGCGACCCAAGGAAGCAGCCCATGAACAATAGCAGTCGGTATTGCTATTGGTTCATGGGCGTGTGTGTGTGTGTTATTCCTGAGGAGTTACCTCAACTACACCCAAAAAGGGGCATCAAAATCTGACCGCAGTTTTTTGAAAAACAGTATTTTAGAACAAATATTTCTGGGTAGGTAGCTAACCTACCTATGTGGAAAACAGTATTTTAGAACACATATTTCTGTAGGAAGGTAGGTTATAGATACCTAACCTACCTATACGTAAATTTTTCATCGGAAGATGACGGGATATCCTACCTAATCGCGGGCCGGATTGAATCTTTTCGCGGGCCCCCATTTTCCCATCCCTGAGCTAGGCCATTGCAAATATACCGCTGGACTGTATTAGGCCTCGTGAAGGTCGTTAGGCTGTATTGAGGCAGCTTTCTTCTTTCATGTTTTGATCGAATTCGCTTAAAGTGGCCTAGAGGGACAGAGCAATAATAAATACATTTTAGAACTAGCAGGAAGGCCTATTCCTTTGTCCACCCACCACTGGTGGATATAGGGAAATAATGTATGGACGGTTTATTCCCGCTGTCCACCATCTGGGGGATATCGGGTAAAAATGTATAGATAAAACTTTTTGGCCAAAAGGTGGGGGACAACGGGAATAGGCCAGCAGGAAAGAAAGGTACTTGCTAGCTTTTTTTTTCTTTTTTTTTTTTGACGCAGCTAAAATAAGCGTAGAAAGATAAAACTAGCATGACCACCGAAACACGATATAATTATATCGAATGATATAGCATTTTCGCGCACTCAACTGTCGATTTTCATTGTCTTAACAGTAAAACGTAATAAATTGCTATAATATAAATATTAATGTCATACCTTTCGTACCGGATTGCCCTCGCCCCGGCAGACAGCCAATTTGAAGGCACCCAAATCACTTGTTACGGGCCAGCTCGATGGGGCCCGTGAATGCGAGATTTAAGTTTCGAACCTATTTCTTTCTTTAACACCCTTTCCGGTCGACTGTTAGAGAATGCCTCAAGGCATTAAGTCCGCCAATTGTATTTTCTTATGCAATAAAGTTTAAATAAATAAATATCATATCACGGTGGTCATCTAGCTAGGGCCTAGGGGGCTGAAGTCGGCTAGACTTATATTACCCGTGGGAATAATAATCACGTGGAATTGTGATACGGATTGATGTAATAAAATATAGATTACATGATATTGTACTATCTAAAAGCTGAAAACATTATATAAATAGTAAGTAAATTTCCATTAATGGTAGACATTTTACCTTAGTTAGATTTGGATATTGACGTTAAAATTGATGGAAAACAATTACAAACTTTAGACCGACATTACGGCGATATTCAAGGCCGTCAGATGTCTGTGTTTGCTTTAAATAATAACATTATCTGTTGGTATATACTATAATTTAGTAACTAGATATATAAGTATATTAAATTCCATTAGAATTTAAAATCATGTTTTGTTATAATAACAATTTTTTATGTCCTCTACCAGTATTATATTATCTGTGCCTCTACTTACAAGTCTACAAGCCCTTGAATCTGGAGACATTACGAATCCTTAAATAAATCGAATATTCCGCAATACCTACGGTATCATCAAAATGGATTTAGGGAATTTTCATGATGGATTAGATTATCCTGCCTGTTGGCCAAGTTTCATTAATTAAAGTGGATTTGCTTATTTTTTTACACAAAGGATTCGTTCACGAACTTAAATGAAAGCTGATCTCAGTCACAAATGGTTAGATTTCATCTTACCGATCCTGAAAAGTTAATTTTCCAGCCTAATTTTCTCTTAAACGTGTCGTTCGTTCCAAATTCGTGTAGTGATTTATGTCTTCACCCAAGTAAATCCGAAGAAATAAATGTCGTACCTTTCGTACCGGATTGCCCTCGCCCCGACAGACAGCCAATTTGAAGGCACCCAAATCACTTGTTACGGGCCGGCTCGATGGGGCCCGTGAATTTAAGTTTCGAACCTTTTCGAACCGTGGGCACAAAATATAAAGTTTGTGTATTTTCTTGATAGAAATGCCGCGCATGCCGTACCTATTCGAAAATGCTCCCGTTTTAACCATTTTCAAAAAAGGAGGAGGTCCTCTGTTCGTCTGTATTTTTTTTTTTGGTTTTTTTTATGTCTGCCGATCAAACTCAAAGACTGGACTGATTGAAATGATTCAAACTTTGGTCCCATTTTTTAAATTTGGAAATGATTTTGTTACTTCATTGATGTTTTTTATGGTTGTTCGGATATAACTTCTTTGATTATGAACCGATTTTTTTTACTTTCACTAGTTTTTTTAAGCTAGGAGCTGCGACAAACTATAGCCGGTTTGGCCCAAAATTGCGTGTACTGTACATAATGTACGTAGTCTATGTACGCTCAGCACAGTGAGTTCGTTATTGAGTTCGGAAATAATTTCACTGGTTACTGAAAATAATCATACTAAAAGATTTTTATCATAATAAGCCACAGGCGTCAAAAAGATACCTCTAGTATTGGGAAATTATTATGGTTTAGATAAGGTCTTTTATACTAAGCGGACTATTTATCTCATCACGTCTTATGTTAAGATTACGATAGTGAATTAGAAAATCGATTTTTATTCACATTTGAATTTTCTCAACCTACAAGAGTTTAACAATGGACTAATAATTTTAATAAGTTTGTTTAGGGAAGCTGCGGCTTAACATTCGATCATTATGTATGATCGCGGGCCCCGTAGTAAACAAATCAGGGCCCATAAGTGGCTCAAATCATTAGTTCATTCCTGCCTAGGTTCATATGAGAATACGGACTTGAACTTTTTTATCTTAGCGCATTTGTCTTTATTAAGTTTACATTAATGTAACTTGTGCCAAATAACACCTTTTTATTGCACGAACGTTGAAGATTCTGTTTTAATGGTTATTTTATTGAGATGTCTGACGATGCAAAGCTCTGAGGGGTGAGAAATCAGATGGCATGGCAATACTTCAGTGGTATAGCTATAGGTGTCAGCACACAATTTCTCTAAGTAATTTAATGGTGTTAGAACATAGAACTAAGATTTCGATTAAGGAATTGCTTAGTAGGCCTTCGGAAAGTGGGGTTTGGAGTTCTAGCAGTATAATAATAAGAAAACTATTATTTTAGGCTAGGTATTTTAGGTTAGGCTAGTTTAAGGAAAGGAAACTATCCAAGTAAATTATTTTCTTTTCTCAAAGTTTGTTAAAATAATAAACTTACTAATAAGGCTGTCTTTTGAATATTTTTCTCTTTGTTTCTTTTCTTTCTGTGCAACATTCGCCTTCCGTGCGCAATAAAAATTAATTTCTTATGATTTATTAAGTACAAAAAATGTTTAAGACTTTAAGTTTTAATAAGGCATTTCCTGACGTTCCAATACATTTTCAGGAACTTGGTTTTAAGAAACCATATTAGGTATATAGCTAATGTTGATAAATCTCGAACAAAGGAAAATAAACCATGAGATAAATAACTTGTTACATGTATATGGTGAGAAAACATTTAAACATCGATTATTTACACAAATTACATGAGGCTTGTTCCCGAGTTTAGCTGCATCGATTTAGTCTGGCGCCTGAGCGTCTACCCGACGACAGATACACTCATATATAGGGTGTAACAAGACCTTCAACGAAGCCGAGGTCTACGTATTCTGCCCATCATCAGGACCATTTCTAAAATCTAAAATTATTACTGGGAAACCATTTTGATTTTTGGTGGTAAAAAAGCATTGCATGCATTACCACGCAATGTGAAGCGTACAACAGGCCGCGCTTGTGAGTGTAAGCTACACAGCTGCGTGCGGCCGAGTTGAAAGGCAGCGTTTATGTGCGTGCTCATGAGATACATCGAGTGACGACGTTTTGAAGCCATTGTTTGTTACGAAATACTTAAAATTTTGATAATGTTTCTTTAGTCAAAAAGTAGGAAATAACGAATAAAAAAAGATTTCATAAAAAAATTGAAAAAAAAAATTGACTTTGACCTTCAATAACTTCGTAACTATTGGTTTCCCAGGTATAGTCTAAAAGACAAAAATGATCCTGATGATGGGCGGAATACGTGGACTTCGGCTTCGTTGAAGGTCTTGTTACACCCGTTATATCACTATTTATTCACGTAGCGAAAACGACATCCCTACTATGATAACGTTTTTAAATAAACTTTTGAAAAAAAAAACAGAAATTAGTGTAGTGTTGTTTACCCTATTTAATTTGATATATGATACTTACGTTAGTACTACTGATTTAAATGGCTGATTAGCACTTCTACTTTTTGATTTTAATTTGTATTTGTTTAAAACAGCAGGTGCTGATGCAATGCATGATATTTGAAAAAAATAAAAAAATTGTTTAAAAAACAAAAAACCGACTTCAAAAAACCTGCCTCTAAAAAAAAGGAAGAAATAATATACAAATCATTAGATACGCATTATCATTGTTTTAGAATAAAAAAAGGAAGATGTTCTCCAGCCCCACCCGACTTTAATAGACGTGTTTTATTATAACAATGATAATGCGTATCTAATGATTTGTATATTATTTCTTCCTTTTTTTTAGAGGCAGGTTTTTTGAAGTCGGTTTTTTGTTTTTTAAACAATTTTTTATTTTTTTTATTTTTAGTGTAAGTACCTTCTGCATTAGGTAGTGTAGGTATATTATTTAGGTAGAAAAATCGGCTCAGCCAAACGTGAGATAATCGCGGAGAAACATACATACATACAAACTGAAAACTTACCTCCTTTTTTTGAAGTCGATTAAAAAGACTACACAACGGCATCCCTTCCCCAACAAAAAAAATCATCTAATTCGGTTCATAAATAACAAAATTGTCAAGTTAGTTGATTTAATATCATAGTATTTTCAGGATTACTTGTAAACTACTGAACCGATTTGAAAAAAAATTAAATGGGACTATCTCGCAAGAAAACTCAATCGAACAAAAAAAAAAATATCTAAATCGGTTCATAAATGTCGAAGATACGCGCGAACAACGATAAAAAAAAAAAAACATACAATCGAATTGAGAACCTTCTCCTTTTGATGAAGTCGGTTAAAAAAGCTAAAGATTGCCAAAATTCCAAGATTTTTTATTTCTTAAATTATAAAAAACATACAATCGAATTGAGAACCTCCTCCTTTTGCTGAAGTCGGTTAAAAAAAGATAAGCCAAAAACCGCGTTTCGATTTTTATTACATATTTATTTACCTATGTAATTTATTAAGCTCCAAAAAACGTTTTAAGAGTATTCGGTAGACAAGAGTCATTGTTCAATTTCAGACAATAACTAATCTCAGGAATTTCCATATAAATTACTCAATATTTTTCACTACATTGATCTTTAGTACTTCTTTCTATCACCGACATAAAACTTTTAATGTGGTCATAAAACTGATCGAGATCGGCTTTCAAGAGATTTTTGACTGTTTACATAGTACTTAGTTTTTTTAATACAGAGCCTGCCTATATTTAACTTTAGATAGGTACAACTAAAATGCGTACATGTTTTATATTTGAACATCTTCAATCATGTAGGATAGGAGTTTGATAGGACGAACTAAGCAACATAGACATTTATTTTTTCTATCAATTGTATAGGTAGGTATTGTGTTTACTTATTTCAATTCTTATTTATCTACAATAATTGTGTCATATTACGTATCCGTAACATGTAAATAACGATGTATGAATGTTAGGTATACCTAAACCCTCTTTCTAATTCGTGCTCTAAAAGTTTATCGTAATTGAAAATAAGAAAATTTAATTAATCACGAGCTGCTGTAGTAGTTACATACTGAAAGAATTTTATTTAATTTACCCCGTCTAACCTACCTAGGATCCAGGTAGTGCGAAAACCTAAAGTTCTGAGTAATTTATACGCCCAAGTAATTTTATGGAACATTTCCTGAGCTTAAATTAATTAAAACCAGATTAATGTAAGTTAATATTTTGTTGAGGTACCTACGTACTATGAATGTAATAGAAAAGACATGCTATTCATAAATAAAATAAATAAACATTAGACAAAACTGCGCAATATTGTAAATTCATAATAAATATTCATAGATATAAGAAGGTCTTTCATTCAAAGCGTACTAAAATTATAAGTCTCACTTATTATTACTTAGTACGTGATTTATACTACGTACCTCTGTGCAGAGTATCTTTATTGCGAAATAGGAGCTTTACTTTCTTCGTAGTTCGTAGCAAGCTGTAGCACGTAGCAGACTACGAGCGCTGTAGCAGAGCTAATTGAAAATAATTTATGTGCACAAACAAATGAAGGTACTGTATGTGTTTAAGTTAAAATGTGGCTTATCTATTAGTTAATAAAGAAATTCATGAAAGATAATGAGATAAGAACACAATGCTCGAAGATCTCCGTAGTGCTTCCCAAAGAGTGGGTCTCAGGATGAACATGGATAAGACGAAAATTATGTCAAATGCCCATGTTGTACCCTCTCCATTTCATGTTGGGAACACTACACTTGAAGTTGTTGACCATTACGTATACCTAGGACAGGCAATCCAGTTAGGTAAGTCCAACTTCGAGAAAGAGATCTCTCGTCGAATCCAACTCGGGTGGGCAGCATTCGGGAAGCTTCGAAAAATCTTCGCGTCCGACTTACCTCTGTCTCAAGACGAAAGTCTATGAACAGTGTGTGTTGCCAGTGATGACTTACGGCAGTGAAACGTGGTCGCTAACTATGGGTCTCATAAGGAGGCTCAAGGTCACCCAGCGTGCAATGGAGAGAGCCATGCTCGGCGTTTCCCTGCGTGATCGAATCAGAAACGAAGAGATCCGCAAAAGAACTAAAGTAACCGACATCGCTCGAAGGATTGCTCAGCTGAAGTGGCAATGGGCGGGACACATAGCGAGAAGAACCGATGGCCGTTGGGGCGGAAAGGTTCTGGAATGGCGACCGCGCACCGGAAGGCGCTCCGTGGGTAGGCCCCCGACAAGGTGGACCGACGATCTGGTGAAGGTCGCGGGAAGCCGCTGGATGCGGGCAGCGCAGGACCGATCGTCGTGGAGATCCTTAGGGGAGGCCTTTACCCAGCAGTGGGTGTCGTGCGGCTGATATGATGATGATGATGATGAATGTTTTTTTTGTACGTACCTACCTTTTTTTGTTTCACTTCCTCATCTTCGGTGGCCCTACCATGAGTTGATGCAAACTGTTTACGTTACCGTAAACTATCGTTTTGTCTCTTTCACTCACACTGACTGTGAGCAGTATATCCGATAGTTTACGGTAACGTAAACAGTTTGAATCAACTCATGGTAGGGCCCACAGGTTTCTTACATCTATCCGTTTTGAATCAATTCGACAGTCGTTGGGTTATCGGGTGATATACCCCAACTTCGATAACGTATGTGGATTATAGAGGTTAGTGCATGTGTTGTGTAAGTTTATCTCCCAGATAAGTTGGTATTCTCGAGTTTGTTTGTCAGTGGATTAACGGAATACGGAAACTAAGTTATCTTTCCTTATTTGGAGGAACGAACCTCTTACATAAGTTTGCTTTTTATTTAGTTAGGGGTTATAATAAGTATGTTACGGAAGTATTTGATTGAATCAGGCGTCACTTGGCGGAAGTCCCAAACCATTTCGTGCGTAAACCAACACCGAATTCGGTGTTGGTTTACGCACGATCTAACTCCTGAGGATGCTCCGGGTTGGGGCGAAACACGTGTAGAGTAGCCTAATTGGTGAAGGTGCAAGGTGTGTTGCTGTCTTGCTAAATGCAGGTATTGTGCACTTATATTTTGTGGTGTGCTGCATATTTTTGCGGGCGGGCGGGCGGTGCATCTTGCATATTTTGTTTGCGGAAGTAAGCTACATATATTTCTTTTTTCAAAATAATATGTTACGGAAATTGCGTATCTTATTGCCTAGCTACATTCAGAATAACCAGCTTATCTAATCTAGTATTATAAGAACCAAATAATGGTGGTCATCAGCTATTTTTATTGTCTCCAATGCTAGCTCTGGCCTTCCTTGTGAGTGGATAAGGAGCATGGGCCGTAACCCACTACGCGGGTCTAATACGTATTGATCGGTCAGTTACATTACAGCAAGCAAGATGAAACACCAAACCACAGCGTTTTGTAGCGATCATAATAACAGACTCAAAAAGGATTGATCAAAATCGACTGAAATGTAAAGGCACAGAAAATCGATCAAAAAGTCAGTAGGCTAATGATAATGTAATGACTAACTAGATTATAGTCATAGTAGAATCAAATAAGTAGGCCAACTCGCGCCTCGAGCGAGCGATAATAGCCTAAACACGTAGCCCACGTAGGGCTGTCGCTAGTTTATTCAATCGTCAAAAATGCATAGTCAATCTCTATACAAAACATTTTTTCCTTGTATGGTAAGCATCAGGGATCTATAATACAAAGTTTTATAATTATTTTTTGTACATACCTAGACCAGAAACTGTCTACAATGTTTTTATTATATATACGTCATGTTATGTGATTTGAAATTGATTTGAAAATCACGGTCGAAATAGGATTAATTAAAACGTAGCTTTACTGAATCATGTATTTATTTAAATAAAATAAAATGATTATGAAATTGTATTTTTTACACTATTAATTTATTCCTTTTACTTTTTCATTTACCTACACTTATCAAAATAAAATTATAATCTTTAAATTCGGAAATTGAATATTTTACAATAACCTCAAATAATTGACATTAAAATACTTTTTCCTGTAGGAATTTGTGATTTTTAAAACAAAATTACACAATTGTTACTTACAGAAAAAACGGTTGTTTCGACAAGTACAAAATGCTTTATTATTTAAAGTTTCATATTCAAAATATTATCCTCATTCTAACAAATCTTTTTTTCAAAAATATCTTCGGAAAGCATGGAATGTACTGTAGGTAGGTTAGGTACACGTACAAATTATAGCGTGCGTGAGCGCGGGCGGGATCACGTACGGCGGCGCACGCAGCCACGACTGGCGCATCTTTATCATCTATAAATGTTGTCAGTGTGTGCGTGCGACGCTCATACGTACGGGCCGCGCTCACATACAAACTACGTTCGGGCGTATAATGAGTAAGACGACTTACTTATTTGATTCTACTATGTTATAGTCACTTCGAACATGCTTGAATCATGTCTAGACGAGTCTTTCTTACCAACATACAATTATTAACACCCGAACCTATCTCATAAAACTTTCTAAAAGGATTCGATTTAGTCTGGTCGCTGCCTAATTTATGAGGTCGTAAAAACTTGGAGATGCTCATTGACAAGTTTACGACGGAGGGCAATCCGGTCCGTCCAATAAAACCCTCCTTGGATCCACCGTCGACGTGACTGGTGTCAGGTATGGGTAGGTAAGTCGATTTTATTCCAAAAAATATTCTAATGGCGTGGGTTGACCTTTTGCTTCAGGGCCCCTCTAAAAGTGACATTATCAGGGTTTTTTTTTCTAATAAAAAAAACATTTTATTTATTTTATTTTATTTATTAGGGACAATTTATTTTATTCAAACTACTTACTAGCTGATTGAACGAGATGATCTTGAGATGATGCAAATCTTACATCCATTTCTTTAATCTCTTTGATTGCCTGGATAGGATAGGTGTAGTAAAGTACGGTCGCTCTTTGTTTATAAAATCAATCAGACTAGACGTGTCGTAATCAATAAATCGCTTCACCTGACGTGTATCTAATAGTGTAGTGTAGGCAATAAATTTTCAGAGGTCATAGTAGGTACTTCTACACAACAGAATACATCACTCTGGCCGCTGAACCTTAGCGGTCATTTGTCAGCTGAGCGGGTGATGAAGTACAGCAATAAAATAAACGAAAACCTGGATTGCATGTTGCTAAGGCGGTACACCAGAGATTGTTTACGTGACTGAGATAAAGTTGTACGTTCCATATTACGTACAAAAATGTAGGACTGTGCGTGTCTTATAATTTTTGTGTTATAGCTACAGTGGCGAGGCGAGGGGTGAAATTATGGCGAAGGACATTATGTATTCTGTGGCGAAGGTAAGCCGTTCTACAAAAATTCTGGTCGGGTGGGATTTCTAAAAGGTTAGCCGATGGACCCTTCGACACTGAGTAGGTGACTATTTAGTGTGACTGTGTCAAAAGCGTGATGAATGCCCCAACGAGTCTTGCTTGCACTTGTCTGTTTGTAACAACAACACACAGTGATGGATAAATGTAAAGGACAGGAGACTCCTAACATTACTGTTGCTGCTGAACCAGTAGCGTGCTTTAACGGTCATTCGTCAGCTGAGCGGGTGGTAGAGTACAGCAATAAAATAAACCAATCAAGCAATGTCGGATAATAAGTACATATTACATCCTGCTATCTATGCTAACCTATAAAAGCTGAAAATCAAGGATTATTTGCGTGCCTGTAGTTTGTCTAGTATAGAGATTTCCCAGCGTTCAAACCTTACAATAATTTGAGAGTCTTGAAGGCTTGTCGTCGCCGTATAGGACAGCGTTATTGAATTGGTTTATAAATCTTTGCGCATAATAAAGGCGTCGTCTTTAGACGATATCTAAAAGTGAAAAACCGGATTGAAGGCCCGTTTTTTTACATTAAACGTTTTGTGTACAACGTGTAATAATCATGTTTAATATGAGGTTGACTTTCTCAACTCGCAAGATTAATACATTTAGTTATTTATTGTTAGGTAATATTGAAATTACTTCATCAATATTTAAATATTTCTGAGTTTTTTTTGACGGTTTTTATTCCTTTATAAGCCTGCGGAATCCGGCGGCTACTACGGAACATCTCCGGCATTTCAAACCAGGGTGCTTATTATGTACTCAACGAGGTTAATAAATATTTAATGAATTTGTATCCAGAAATTATCCGCCAAACCTTTTTATGAAACCACAAGCAGACTGAGTTAGATAAAAGGTTGTTTGCGAAGAAAAATATCATTGTTTTCCAAACTTTTTTGTAAGTTATTAACGTAATTAGAGCAGACGGCAAACAGAGTTTGTTAAAGTAAATCCATAATATTAAGTCTTTAGTTATGAAATTGCCGATATTTTGTCACATACAGAAAAAAACACTTCCATGATTTAAAATATTTTTCAATACAGTTGCTCGAAAATGTAAGTTTACGATGACAGTCGAGCGTGCGGAAAGTTGATTTTACCGCACGCCGTGCGTTTTTGTTTACGGAGTAGTACAGCGTGCGGAAAGTTGATTTTACTGCACGCCGGCGCCGTGCGTTTTTGTTTACGAACGTTTTTTTTTATTTCTACTAGCTTCCGGCCGCGACTTCATCCGCGTGGACAGTAGAAAAATATTGCAACCAGTTTAAAATGACCCCTTTAGTGTATGAAAGCTAGTACTACGGAGAGTTCAAGCTGTTTCCCTGGTTCAACCCAACTGAATTTGATGAAACATAGCTTAGATTTTAAGTTGGACCTCAATCTACTAAATTGTGAAAAATCCATCAAAATTCGTTTAGCGGTTTTTGCGTAATTCGCGCACAAATATTTAGAATTTACAGTCTTATTATATGAATAAATTACAATTTCAGCAGTACCTATAATGTTTTCTCGCAAATGTATTGAAAAACGTAGTATGGCACACGGTTGTTAAGGTTTTTTAAAACTCATGACGATTATAAACCCTCGCCTGCGGCTCGGGCTTATAAAACGTCAACTCGTTTTAAAAACCTCCTTACCAACCTTGTATCATAAACTACTATTACACCATACTGCTCGGAAACTACGATTTATTAGTATGGTAAGAGGCTGTGTTAAGTTGGCATGTGCAACACCTTCGAGCATCGCGGCTTCGTCCCGAAGGGAGGCGCCTTAGCGATTAACTCTATCCAAATTATTCTGGCATTTTTTGCACGTGGTCTGATATCCCCATTCATTTTTGGATATAGGTAAGTACTTCAAAATTAACGGTGTATAGAATAATAAAATCGAATTACAACTCGTCACGCAGTTTCTAGGAAAAAGTATGAATTGGTAATAGGGAATACCTATGCATAAGTCACCGATTTTGATGAATTTGAGGTTGATCGCCGCGGACACTTATAAAAACATGATGGAACAGAAAAGAAAATAAAAAAAAGATCTGTTTTAGATTTATCACAGTAAGATGAAGTCAGGGGAAAATAACGATATTTTTTTTTCATTTTCGGATTAATGCACATAACAGTCAGATAGAATATCGAATTAGAAATAATAATTTTGTATGACACATAATATGTAGGTACTTAAACCAAAGATATTAGAATTTTAAACGCAAAATTTATGGAGATAATAGGCTATTAGGGTAATATGCCTAGTTAACCGGCCGCCCCCAGTTATCCGGCCCCCCAACAGTTTTTCGAATAAAATAAGAAATTCGTGGCAATTTCTTAACAATTTGGATATTTTCCTGGCAGCACTGTTATCGATCTATCGAATGGTATGGACGCCACTAGCGAAACGTTACGTAATATTTTATAATTTGTGTTTCACGTTGAAGCCTACCGCATCTGGGTCGATTTCGCAAGTGGAGATAAAAAAAAAATAGTGGAGAGCTCTTGCCAAATAGTCAATATTGTCCTTCAGGGCATCGTTAAAAGGTAAATATTTAGTTTGTTCTCAAGGTATGTTGTTATTTATTACTATTTTAACGTTAAATATGGCTTAATAAGCAGATATTTAGTAATATCAAGGGGGCCGCCTTACTAGACAACGAAACCACATGTTTCCAGTATACCGGCCGGGGGCCGGTTAACTGGGACTGAGCTCGATATATTGTTTTGTCTCTTTTTGTTAAAAGAGGGATTCCATAGAAGAATGTATAATGCTATCCCTTTTTATTTATTTTAAAGTACTTTGTGTCCAGTACTCGGCCGCCTAAATGTGCTTGTATAAGAAGTTGATTTTTTCTTTTTGTATGGAAACGGGTGGCCGGTTCTACTGGGTGCTTGCCCAGTTTACCGGCCTCCTAGTATACACTAGGAGGCCGGTATACTGGCTATCCTGCAAAATACTCCCAGTACACCGGCCAGCTTTGAAATTTATCTACTAATAAAATTAATTGTGCGTCTCGTGAACAAGCGACGGCGACGTGCCCGCCATCCAGGTCGTTGACCCTCGCTGAATACCTATTTGTCTCTTGTTATTTCCGAAGTGTATGTCAGCGAATTACTCAAACGAACGCTACTGCATTGAACGATGTGTTTTTTTAAGCAGACTTGCCTATTAGCTAGACTTCTTTATTTCTACACTACACTTTAATACTAATCTATCTATTATAATTAGAAAAAATACACAAAAATATTATTATACCTATATTATTATTGAATACCAATCAATGTTATTGATTGTTAATATTATATTTTTTACAGGTTATACGTACTTCCGGTCATTATCATAATACCCATAATATTTATTGTTATTGTTTATAAGAGACCTATTGACATTCGGCTTTAGAAACTATTTTTTTGTTAATTATTAAATTATTATTTGTTACCTATGTCTTCTTGAGCTCGGTGGCGCAATTGTTCAGCGCCTGGCCCAGCGATTGCGGAAGTTAAACAACGTTCGCAAGGGTCGGTCATGGGATGGGTGACCAAAAATTTATTATCTCGAGCTCCTCCGTGCTTCGGAAGGCACGTTAAGCCGTAGGTCCCGGCTGCATTTGCAGTCGTTAACACCCACCAATCCGCATTGGGCCCGCGAGGTGGGTTATGGCCCATCCTCCTTACCACTCATAAAGAAGGCCTGTGCCCCAGCAGTGGGGACGTCAAAAATGGCTGTTGGACATGTCTTCTTGATTACTGTAATAAAATTATTAATCGAAGATTTAGATTTTCTATAAATTTTCCTATTCCTATGAAAAACTGCAAGGCTGATTCCAGAATCAATATAAAGGTTCCAATTAATAGTAAATGTTAAATAAAAGTACAATCAACGATTTTTTTAACTCAAAAATAATAGTTCACATCACAAGCCAAGCCATAGGACAATACTTGTTAAGTATATTATCTGAAATTCAATTTCATACAAAAATCAAAGAAAAATGGACCTTATTTAAACTGTATTAAGAGTCACAGGCCGCTTACTGGGCTAGCTTATCTTTTGCCCAGTATCCGGCCGTCATGTTCTTTGAAAGGCGGCCGGTATACTGGGCAAAGGGGGGCCGGAAATAGGAACAGGGGGGCCGGAAACTGGGCAAATCGTACTTTTTTGGAAAATAATTTCTAATGACAAAACCGACTAATGGAAATTTTCAAAAAAAATACAAGTAATTCTCAAGGATATATCCAACAACATCAAAAATAGTTGGGATCATTACTATTTGTTAAATTTAAGTTACAACTGTTCAAAGTCAACAACTGCCTTAAACGGCCGGAAACTGGCACTTTACCCTATACACCATGTAAGATAAAGTATAAAAATGCATATTTAAGATAGATTTCATTAATAGTAAACGAGAAACGTCGATATTTATTCATAAAAATGGAAAATAAGTTTTATAATTCAATTTTAAAAATCGACTTTTTTAATCTATTCATCAAATGTTCAAAACGCCATTCGCCATTTTGGATTGCGATGTGACGTCACTCCGATAGTAAACAAACATGACAGCTCTCTTCAAGTCTTCGTATTCGTATTGTTTACTAACGGAGTGACGTCACAAGCCCAAACAAAATGGTGGCTAGTGTTTTTGCGCGAAAATTCAAAATCAAAAATTAAAATCGTGTTTTAGGGCATTTAATGGTTTTATAAAATTAAAATAAAAATTCTACTGGTTTATTACGACCTCAGGATTAATTTAAAGCAGTTTTAAAAAAATGGTGTAATTCCCTATTGAAGATTCTTGGCTAACTCCTTATTAAACGCGCCTGAAACACACCTGAAGCGCGACATGTGACGTCACCGTTTTGTATAGAGCGTTTTCGGCGGGTGCTGCTGCAAGTAACTATATCACGAGAAAAAGACGCAAGAGAAAAGTTTTAATATTACAGTTGATTTTCTCATGCATTATACTTTTGATTAAAAAAAAATTGATGCATATATTCCCTATTGTTATTTTGGTGAATTTGGTGGGTAATTACATTTTGAAATGAAACTTTTCTTTTGTTAACCTAAGTAATAAAATCTGTGGTAATATTTTTTTAAAATGGGAAACGTATTTAACTAGGTATTATTTAGGCTACCTACCGTACCCATTTATTCAACAGAATATAAAAATTCGACAAATTTATATGTGACTCGGAAAATACTGAAAAATTAACGTCGGTTAGAGGCAGCTAATTAGGTACTTCAGCTTAAAAAAACACTAGTTTTCATTATCTATTTTGTAAAATTTTTAACATTTAAAAATTACAGACATGATTGTGAGAATAGGTACCTAGGTACTAAAAATTCTAAGCTAAAAATATATAAAAAATAGGTTTACTTTCCACGCCGAAGTGAATTAAATTTATATATCATATCATAAGATTCATAAGAGATAAAAAAAATGGGTAATTTAAAACCCATTAAAAAGAAATATCGTCAAGTCGCCTAGGTAGTTAGTTATACTAGGTAGTAGGTACCTACCTCTCTTTGGATTTTATATTTTCCCACTAATTTTATTTACGGACTAATCTATTTTGTGTTTACGGCAAATTTTCACGAAGCTTACATTAATTTCAACCTTAAATTAAAAAAAAACAGCTTTGCACCAATGAATTAGGTCGTAATAAAAAGGCTTATCGTTGCCCACATGGGGCGTTGTGTTGAATAAATTACAACTCTATTACAGTATTCATAAAGCTCCTCTATTTACTCTCGGAATGAGTGCCTCTCGGTTGTTTTATGGTCCTACTTTCCCGGTGACTTTTACGATAACACTCCCACTTGATGTGGGAAAATAAAATGCCGATGTTTGGAGTTAGGCGTTTGTTTGAATTTGTAATAAGAACGGTTATACCTCTGAAAATACTATTATAATGCGATTAAATTGACAATAAACAGTGATCTGCGGCAACTTCAAAACGCTTGCGGTATAAAACGACGAATTTTGATCGGGATACCTACCCTACCCTACCGCGTAAGAACATTGATATGAAGTTCATGTAAATGTTGACATTGTAAGTAGGGTGCAGTGTGCAACAATGAAACACCAAAAGTTCTGAGTCTCATATTTCTCTCATTTATGTAGATATGAATTCCGTTTTTTACAGGAACGGTGTCTTCTCAATTAGGTATAATATGGCATTTTTAGTTTTATTAATAAATATATACGTAACCAATAAGAAGACATTTAAAAGAAAATGGGAATTATTTCATTGTGTCCACCTAGGTGTACACAATGAAACACCCTGTGTCCAACAATGGAACACTGTTATTAATTTTGACTTTTTTATATTTAGTGGAACAAGTAAATGATAAAATCTGTTGAATTACAATCAATAAAGATTTTTTTACAGTATTACACAACTATTCAGACTTTAAAAGTACCTCTAGGTTTGTCACGGGTACAATTATTTAGTGACTTAAAGATTAACGAGTCTCAAATTTTTTAAAATCGTAGTTAGGTACCTTTTATAGGCAATAACGACTTAAAATCAACAGTTACTCATAATAGGCATTAATGTCTTAAGTAAAGTTATACATACTTAAAGATTAACGAGTCTGAAAATCTCAAATATTAGGTAGTAGTAATGGAAACACTGTTTCATTGTGTCCACCCTTGAGCTGTGTCATGGTTGGACACCTGGAGTATTTTACAATAACATCAAAAAATAACCTAACAAAATCGAACAATTTATTATTTAATCTAGTCCACGTGAATCTATGATACATGTACAAAGCAACGTAATACTGAGAAAAACGGAATTCAATGTAGTATTTAACTGAGAAATCAAATAAAACAAAAAAAAAATGTTACTTTTTTGTCAAAAAATCAAAAATAGCTCCTTAGCTATGTCGTTTCAAAAGCGGCGCACACGCTAACTGGGGAGGAGCGGGGGGTATATGAGGTTGTCTAGACTAGGTATACTGCACTACCTGGCAAAGTCATATTTGGAAAATATGGCGCCGTTTCACTGTGTCCGACTGTTTCAACGTTGAACACTCGACCCTACTAAAAATACGTTATGTTTTGGCAATATTTCAGAATTTAAGCTGCAGTCGCCCTGCTTCGGCGCGTTGTGGTCTATGCCGTTCCTATTGTGGCGCTGCCTGCGCTGCATATGCTGAAATGAGTCCGCCAGCCAACGTTGTGCAGCTGCTCAGCTAGTCTCACCTGGTGAGCAGCAGCGTGCGTGGCGAACAGGTAGAAGATGGAGGTGTGCACGCTGCAGTCGCAGTCGCTCTGCGGCGTGGCGGTCTGAGTCTCCGTTCCTCCAACGTTGCGCTGCAGTGAGTCAGCTAGTCTCACCTTGTGAGCAGCAGCGTGGCGAACAGGTAGAAGACGGAGGGGTGCACGCTGCAGTCGCAGTCGCCCTGCGGCGTGGCGGTCTGAGTCTCCATGCCGTCCGCGCCGAGCTTGTGGTAGGCGATGTACGCACGTGCGGGGCTGCCGTGGGGAGCAATTTTTGAGGCTGTAACTCGGTACCGATCACACTGAAACTGCTCATCTGGGCGCCGAGGAGGTCAAACTCCTCACCTGAAATAAAAAAAAGTATGATATCACCCGAAATGCGATTAATCATTCATTACTACAAGAAAGCCTTATACAGGCTGCATTTTTATTTATTCTCCGAATTTTATGGATGTTTTCAGTCCATGAAACTGAACAACTTTCTCCATGAAACATGTGTCTAAACGCCACAAAATTTTGATCATCCCGTTACTAAACTGATCACGTGATAATGATGAAGTTTTTTTACATATTTGACCCTATGTTTCTTAAACAGTTTCATGGACTGAACAAATCCTTAAAACTTGGAGAGTAAATAAAAAGACACCATGTATGTAGGATCAATTAGGTACAAGTGCTATTGAGTCGAACTGAAAAGGGATCCAATGATCATAACGAAACAACAATCAAGGGTCAGACAGACAGTTCAATGAAAATGTTTTCTCTTTTGATGGTAACTGCACGAATTGATAGAAAAAAGGAATTCTGTATTGGTAAGATAAAGATAAATGGGGACAATTATTTATGTAGCCAAAATACTTATTTCTGAATTCTATGTAAGATATACCTAGGTATATGATCTTTTCATTGTTGACATTGAATTTGGGGGGAAAGGAGGGGGCATGGGCGTGGCGATAGATCTACTATTTTGAAGAAAGATCTATTAATTTGTCGATTGATATTATTTGCGATGAAAAGGTAAAGTAGATAGGAATCGGCTTGTATGGACCCTTCGCCACTAGTACAGTCAGCAATGAAAGTCGCCTAACGATTTGGTACTTTGTCATTTTGTCACTTTGCAACTTTTTAACAGGTGTCTCACGGTTTGAAACATAAGTCAAAAAAGTTACTATACCGTACCGTCCTACATTGATAGCGCGTCGTTTTGTGATAGGTATTGCTGTATGACAATTTGATCTTGGTCGCGTTTGAGTATATAATTATTCTGTGATCTTGGCGACAGATCTTTTTATTAGGTCATTGAACGTGCATTGATTTCAAGATAGCTAAATCCATACCCAAGGCAAATTATGATAAACACCAGCATGAATTATTTAGATTTTTCAGGACTCATCAATTTTAAAGAAAAATTATGATAATGTCGTTGTTCATTCACGGTGCTGTTATTAATTTAGAGCTTCTTTTAGCGAAATATATTTCAGTGAACTAAACCGTAAGAAATCTTCAAGCACTGAATACTGAATTTTCTCCAGGGGCTGGTTTACCGTTAACTTAACGACAGGTTTACAGAACTTTTATGGGCAAGCATTAAAGATACAACGCGTTGTAACGCCAATGGCATTTGAGTGGGTTTGTAAATACAAGTTAATTTGGGAAGAATATTTAAATAGTTGGTTTCATTTTATCGCTGTGCACTGTGCAGGCTGTGGCTAGAGATAGTGTTATTAATAGATCAACACTGGGCCCACGTTATTGTATGAAACAAATGGTTATAAAATGTAATTGTACGGAAGTGAGTGCTTTTTCACCTACTTAAAAACTAATACCCCGAAAAAAAAAACAAAAAAAAACCTGAAAATGAAAACAAAAAAGCTTAAAAATTAAATAAGTACCTCTAAAAAGCAAGAAATAATATTCAGATCACTAGATACGCATATCATTGTAATAAAACTTCAACATTTTTTGAAGTCGGTTTTTTGTTTAAAACATTTTTTATTTTTTTATTTTTAGTGTAAGTACCTTCTGTATTTGGTAGATATAATTACTTTAGTTTATTTATATTTAGTTTATTTATATTATCTTATCCAGTAAGTATATTATCTAGGTAGATAAAACATGGGTAGACCCACGAAAGGTACACGCCCATCACGCCTTCAAAGTTAGTTTTTTTTTAATTTAGCTTTTTGTAGTAAGTATGGTATATTTAGCGACGATATTATCTAAGTTACAATAGTCTTATGTCAATGGCTCATCACCTTTTACAAAATACTGGTTTTCCCGACGCAGGGGCGCTAATTCTTGAGGAGTTCTCCTGGTACTTCACTATCAGCTCCACTTCACCATTTGCATTATGACGAACAACATAAATAGCCTAGCAACCATATTAAAGTAATCGTATCGCACCAGTGAGATACTTAGTTTAGTAAATAGTTCCGGTGATCATCTATGGTCTTCATCATCAGTTCCACTTCACCAAAATGGTACTTTTCGAAAGCAAATGCACGAGTTACATAAGAAAATACCAAAATCGCTATAGGTGTGCCAATAATATTTGAAGAGTTTCCTTGATTTCTCCAGGATCCCATCATCAGATCGTGATCTTATGACAATGGGACCAATCTGTAACTAAGTATATGCTTTCAAACAAAAAAATAATTTTTAAAATCGGTTTGTGATTGACAAAGTTATGAGGTAACAAACATAAAAAAAAAAAAAAAAAGAATCAGCCGAACTGATAACCTCCTCCTTTTTTTGAAGTCGGTTAAAAAGATAGTCCTCTATGTAAAGGACGCCTGGACGCAGAGGAAACAGCCGCCCACGTGATCCTGGAGTGCGTGGGTTTGGCCGCACAACGGGCAGGAATCCTCACAGAGGTGAGGTCGCTCCTAGAACGCCCCAGGTGGCTTCTGCGCTTCTGTAAGGAGCTAGGATGTCTTGACTAGCCATACCGATGCTATGTTCACGCATAAAGGACCAAATTGGAGTCTAAATGCGGAGAAAAGAGTCCATCACCATTATCAATACCAAGCACAACACAATAGAAGTTAATCTTATTTCGTGCCTACCAAACCTTTTTTTTTATTATATTCTGTACCAGACAGTGAGGAAAACGAAGGCACTTGTAGACAAAAATCTTCTGCGAAGGCTCGCTAAATGGGTATTGATAAGATGTTTTTATGTAGACCGGGAGCTTTAGCGCCTTTTTATGGTTTCGATATAAAACAAACTACCAATACACTCGTGTCGTGTTGGAATAGGTACGGTAGTAAAATACCTATAGTGTCATAGAAAAATTGTTAAAAAAACAAAAAAACCGACTTCAAAAAACCTGCCTCTAAAAAGCAAGAAATAATATACAAATCATTAGATACGCATTATCATTGTTATAATAAAACACGTCTATTAAAGTCGGGTGGGGCTGGAGTACATCTTCCTTTTTTTATTCTAAAAGCCCCACCCGACTTCAATTGACGTGTTTTATTATAACAATGATAATGCGTATCTAATGATTTGTATATTATTTCTTGCTTTTTAGAGGCAGGTTTTTTGAAGTCGGTTTTTTTGTTTTTTTAACATTTTTTTTATTTTTAGTGAAAGTACCTTGTGTATTAGGTAGTGTAGGTATATTATTTAGGTAGAAAAATCGGCTCAGCCAAACGTGAGATAATCGCGGAGAAACATACATACATACAAACTGAATACCTCCTTTTTTTTGAAGTCGGTTAAAAAGACTACACAAAGGTATCCCTTCCCCAACAAAAAAAATCATCTAATTCGGTTCATAAATAACAAAATTGTCAAGTTAGTTGATTTAGTATCATAGTATTTTCAGGATTACTTGTAAACTACTGAACCGATTTGAAAAAATAAATAAATGGGACCATCTCGCAAGAAAACTCAATCGAACAAAAAAAGAATCATCTAAATCGTTCCATAAATGTCGAAGATACGCGCGAACAACGATAAAAAAAAATTAAAAAAAAACATACAATCGAATTGAGAACCTCCTCCTTTTGATGAAGTCGGTTAAAAATAACTCGACTCGTTTTATCGAAAAAAATATGTATTCTTCGGCAGTTAACGTGTAATGTAAGTATGATTGATTTATAATTAAATCCTTGCTGCTAAAAACAATGGAAATTCAATCGAACTGGCGGTGTAAGTTGACTCTTAATAAGCGAATAAACAAGGCAAAATCCTTCGTTGGTGCTGGCATAACTCATTTGGCACAACCGTTAGTGCCATAGGCGATTTTCTTTCCCATTACACTACCGGTTGTGCCACGGGTAAAATTGCATTCCCGTGACACCACTCAGAGACCGTAGTGTCATAGGAAATTTGGTGTCCCGCGTGGCACTACCGCGTATCTAATCTTTTTCTCAAATCGAAGGAATAAAACTACGATTCCAATAGGCATGATGGCTATTTTTTTTATTTTATGTTACATAAATTACCTCTCAAAAAAAGAAACATTGGTAAAAGAATTAAGTCGCTAGCATGAAAACTGCCTGAGATATCACAGTGTGAAATCACACAAATGGACAAATGCCCAAAAACGCTCCATACTAACGGCTACTAAGTGATGACGTCACGCCTTGCTAGTTTGTATGCAACGCGTAGGAAATTTGTTCGACAGCTATATTAAATATTGTGTTTATCAAAATAGTTTCTTAGACAAATTTGCTATACATTTTACGGACTAATTAAAGGTATCATTTATTTTAATAAATTTTATACTAAAAATGGACTTGTCCACCCAACTTTGAAGGGTCATAAAATAAATAATATGCAATATATAAAACCAAGAGGTATACAAGCTACTCTAAAAGTTTAATATGTTTACGATTTTTATTAGTATTTCGTTATTTTATTCATTAGTCATCATCCCTATTATAAAATAACAAAAGTCCCAACTCACACTTATCTCATCGCACGCGCCCGCATTGCATCAGAAATAAGAACAGTGCTTTTGTAACATTTTCGTTTACTCGTGTTGTTATTTGTTACGTTATGTCACGCGACGTGATCAGCTTATAACAAAGTGAACCGGGCGGCTGAAACACGAGCACTCACGGCGAGCGACCGATACTTACTGAGAGGGAAATAAGGAAAAACGACCGTAGCACAGGGTTGGCACGAGGGAAAGTTAAAATGGATAGCATTATACAGGATGTTTGGTTTGGTAATAGCCTTATAAAGCCGAATATGGTGGATAGGGACCATCAAACTAAACAACTTTTACTATGGGACCAACTCTAAAAAGGCGAAAAATATCAGCTGTTTCATACATTTTGATATTATATATTATCGTTATTAATTTTTGTATGAAACAGCAGTTTTTTTTTACGCGATTTCATAGTTGGTCCCATAGTAAAAGTTGTTCAGTTTGATGGTCCCCTATCCCTCCATATTCGGCTTTTACCAAACATTCTGTATAAAATATATCACTACAAAAAATTCGCAGAAGAACAGTGTAGGTAGTGTTGGTAGGTGCTCTACGCAAGGTGTAAGATGATAAATTATTATTATGAAGTAACTAACCAGAAACTTAACTAAATTAAATTACTTGTCTTAATTTTTCAATAATTAATAAATAAAATCACTAATTTTAGCTACAGCCACATGTTTAAAAGTTAAAAATAACTACGAGTAGAATGTCCAATTAAAAAAGTTCCTGTTATTGCTTCAAAGTTTTGTCTATTTCTGTATTTTTAATAAACATACTGAAACGAAATAGAAAAGTCTCACCAAGATACAGCTGAACCAATTAAAAACTACTTTTACCTCAGAATTGGAAGAAAGTAGGTAGCATCCCTAGTTCAATTGGGCGGGCGGGCGATCACTACGAGAAGGGCGGGGGAAAAGTCGATACCTCCTCGTATCATCACGGGATGCACATTGCACCATAATTAATTAGGTCATTGTTCCCCAATCCGTTAATATAAAAAAAAAAACTTTTCACCTCTCCAGCACGAAAAGGGCGCTTTTGGCGCGTAAAAACTTGCACCAAAATCGATATTTGCTGCGAGCGTGAGACAAAGTGCTTTTTTAACTAACACCACATTTTGAAATAATTAAGAAAAAAAACCGGCCAAGTGCGTGTCGGGCCACGCGCCGTAGGGTTCCGTAGTTACCTTATATACCATTTAATACCACTCTTGTACTATTATGTATTCTGTGATACCACTATCATTGTTCGTCTGTAAAAATAACTTTGTTTTTCACAGTGTTGGTATGAATGACAAAGTTATATTTGCGGTTTTGGAAAATAATGATATACCTCGGAAACTAATGACTATATCTCTTTCAAACCAATTTTCAGTGAATGTTTTTATAAAGATCTATATACCATATAATTTTTTTAGATTTTTCACTCACCTATTTCAAAACTTAGAGGGGGGGGGACACACATTTTACCACTTTGGCAGTGTTTATCTTTCAATCGGTTGACTTTGAGAATTTTTTTTGTCATTTTTGTAGACCTATCTATAGACACCCCGCACGTATTGGTATGAAGAAAAATTTTTTTTTTCAGTTTCAGTTCCATGTATGGGCCCCTTAATCTTTTTATTTTTTATTTTTGTGTTAAAATCGTTAAGCGGTTAACAGAATACATCTACCTACCTACTAAGTTTCAACTGTGTAATCCTAATACTTTCGGAATAAAAGGGACATACGTACGGACAGACAGACAGACAGACATGACCAATCTATAAGGGTTCCGTTTTTTGCCATTTTGGCTACGGAACCCTTCTCTAAAAAACCTTCCTCTAAAAAGCAACAAATAATATTCGTAATAATAAAAACACTTCTATTGAAGTCGGGTTGGGCTGGAGTATGTACAAATTACTTATTTTATTTTAACCTAACCTAACCTCTAAACGTTAATTTAACAGGGAAAGTGGCGCCGCCATTTCAATCTCATCTTTCGTTGACTAGACTCTAATAATAATAATAATAAATATTTGTTTAGTCCCGGTTCCCGATCTAAATTATTCTAGAAACCGGTATCGGCAGCGGAGGCACGGGCGGCGCACGAACTTGTTATTGATCAATTTTTATTTCCATGGTTAAAATGTACTTTATGGCGATGAGCGGTTAGCTTAGTGGAATGCACCCAATAGAAATAGAAATATTTTTTATTTAAATAGACTTATTAAAAGTTCTTTTAAATCGTCCAGTTTTTTCCCTACCACCCATTCGGGACGTCTTTTGCTGACAAGAAGAATGTTAAATTATCAGCCTCATCAAAAGTAACGAATTCTAATCTAATCAATGCTGGCAACTTCCCGGCTATTTTTGACATCTGCGGGTCTACCGGCTAAAAAAAGTTAATGTTAACTGTAATTTGACAGATGGATATGATACATTGCTTCATTTCTTTGGTAAGTTTTTATTTGTGCCAAAACGAAGTAGCAATGTATCACACTGCCGGAAGACCCGCAGCTGTCACCGCCCTACCAGACATCAATGGGGTTGGTAAACTTTTCCAAAACTGTTATGAATTATATATTTTCTGGTAGCTTTTAGCTTTGGAGTAAGGAATAAGAAATTGCGGAATTTTTATGAAGCTTCATTTTAATTTATATAAAAATTGAAATTTTTAATTTACAGCATAGTACAATAAATCACAATTACGGCTGTATGCGTAGGTTATGCCTTTGCTCCAAAGACTTTCTATGTTGTTGCTCAAAACAAAAAAAAAACAAAAGTAATGATACTCTTTGTCACTGTCTGTCAAATCTGTCAATCAGTTTTTTTAAATCAGTAAATGCAAAGGAACTTCGTGTTCAGCCGTATGTTTGATATTTTATCGCGATAATAATATAAAAAAATATATTTAGTTAACAAGGTACAATAAAAAAATCATAATATTATTTTCTTTATTCTTCAAACTTGTGCTATCAAAAAAAAATATAAAACAATTCTCTTCGAAAAAGTTTACCAACCCCATTCGCTCTGTGTTTACTCTTTGCTATGGCCGCGTTCCGAATCACGCTTACAGCACTGTGAGCGCGCTAACGCCCGGTCCAATTCATGCTTACAACATGCTCTAAGATTACAACGCTCACGTAAGTTGAAGTGACGTCACAGAATTGACGTCATCGCATGTGCTAACGACGCTCAGCGTATTCCACCAAAGCACTGTGAGCGTAGTCGGTGTAGCTGTCAAATTTCGTTGTCAAAGTTCATTCTTATCAAAAAATACGTGGTTAAATTTTATTGTGAATTGTTGTAGACGTTGTGGTTATTATTTGTGATTTTCACAAAGGATGGCTGAATTTATTGATCTGCAGGTGTTTTGTGAAGATCCGAACGAAATAATTATATTAAACTGATGTTGAAAGAGCTAGCAGCGGTAATAAGTATTTTGAAACTTTGATGGTTTACAAATTGGTAGGTAAATAATTGGTTTGAGTGAAAGAACTTGATTCTATTTTATTTTTTTATTTTATTTATTTGGGATAACAGACAGTTGACACAATTAATACTATTTATAAACTATTACATTGCCAATATTAACAATTATTGTGCAACCCATACCGCTATCCACGGATTAGAACATAGGTAGTGTTTCTCAATTTTCTACAAAAGAATACAGTAAAAAGGCATGTTAATTTAAATAAGATTGTGCATTACAAAATTACAAAGTTTCGGTAACGATTTGTTTTTCTTTCAAAATACTAATAACATGTTTTTTAAATTTTGCTTCGGAAGTAGTAAAAATGTCAACATCAATGAATGACTTATTGAAGGTATCAGTAAGTTGTCGAAGTGGCACACGCTCCTTAGCAGGAGTTCTGCCCGCAGATAGATGGAACAGCCGGGGCACACGTATCTCTCGTCGGTGACAGCTGCGCGGTACTACGTAGCACAAATCATTGCTCAGCTGAAAGCAATCAAATTTGCTGTTACAGATTTTATATAGCGTCATGACACTAAGGAGTTTGCGCCTACATTGTAAGCTAAGTATATTATATTCATCCAGTAGCTGTGCGTATGATAGGCGTACACGATGGTATTTAAAGTGGACGTTACGCAAAAATTTGCGTTGTATTTTTTCTAAAGATTCTACGTATTTGTTATAAATAGGGTTCCATACTTGAACGGCATATTCCAATTATTGTGATCTTATGAGGGTTTTATAGAGAAATAGAAAAGTAGAAGGGCGTTTGAAATCAGGGGTGGATCTAAATATAATTTCGTATATATATACATATAATTCGCTACCTATACCTACCTACCTACCTATTCCTTAATAAATATTTACTTTACCGAGATAACCCCTTTTTGAGGTTACTTTGTACATACAATCCAACGTTAGCGGCGTTAGCGCTCTCACAAAGCGGTCCGAATCAATAGTATCGTGAGCGTACTGACAGCGCGGTTTAGAATGTGAGCACTGTTGGCTGTTGGCGTGATTCGGAAATCCGAACGAACGCGGCCAATGTACTCTATGGCCTCGCGCTCGTTCGTTCGTTCGTTGACCTGAGTAATTGTGTTCTGTGCGTTGCAGCGTTGCCAGATGTACCGCTTTTCCACTTTTTACCCCGCCTTTTTGACAATAAATCCACTTTCCACGTTTAACCTACGCGGTTCCGCTTTTTTCGAATCTACAAAGTATGAGGAATATTATCTAAATTTTTTTTTGACGGAGTGGGGATAACCACTCAGCTTTTTTGCGTTTCTGATATTATGCGCCTAAAGGGCCCAAAATACGCGATCCGCGCCACCCGATTTCAAAATATTTGCCTCGTACTTGTACTAGCTAGAACAACCCCTTTTTGGCGGTAAGATGGCACGTCGAAGATAATAAGCTGCTCTATGTACTTAGTTCATTTAATAAAGAAAGGACTGTCATTTTTGTTTTTACTTTAATTTGCAAACAAATTCCCTTGCCTTTGTGTGAAAAAACAATTGATTGTGCTTATCAGCACACGAATCGTAAAAGAAAAATCGATGTAAGTAAATGTTAAAACAAGAAATTCCACTTTTTGTTAAAAATCCGCGTTTTTTAAGCACAGCTACCGCATTTTTATATTGCTCATCTGGCAACACTGGTGCGTTGACGCCTCGCCTCGCCCGCCTCACCTTCTTTATTCTTAAAAAGTTAGGCAGTGCATTTTCAATCTCAATATACTCAATAAATTATTAATTTCGTGCGCAACTCAACAACTAGTAGTAAAGGTACCTATTTTCCAAAGTACATTTTTAAATATAGACTGTTTTGCGACGACACATTTTACTCTTAAAACATGATGACGATGATGGCGGGTTAATTAGAAATTCGGGTTTCCTAATTTCATTCAATTTATCAAAGTTAGTTTTTTCAACAGGCACATTTTGTATTGTACAAAGTGATGTCAACGTGGCGTCAACCCACCGTCATCGTCAGCCCATTGTATTTGTATCCATACGTAAGCTTTTGTTCGTCGAAACGCCGAAACGAAAGTCAAAAGTGACCGTTACCTCCGCGATTATTGTGATGACCAAAAATTATTAATAAAAACAACAAACAATGATTATTCAGTAACTATAAAAGCAGTGATTTTAGATATACCTCATTATCATTATATTTCCCAAGCTAAAAGGTTATCGGCTAAATACTCAAACGAATCTTAAAGAAGGCCACCTTGTTCAAAAAAGTTTTCAGATTTGACAGAAACTATGAAACTGACAGCTTCCAAGTTAGTTAGGAGACTTAAGATTTTAGCTAAGAAGCCTTTGAGTATTCGGCCATAAGTTTACTAGATAATTAACTACTCACAGACACCAGTACATACCACAATGTGTGCTTTTTACTGCATAGTAAATTACTAATTGTTATGTTTACGAAATAGCCCCCAAATGTTTGTCACCTACTGGACAAAGTGGTCTGTCTTCTGAAAAGCAAAAATTGCTACAATTGTTTTGTATTTTCAGATGTCGGATACAGCAGAAATAAGTACAACATCCCCAACCGAGCTGCTCGGCACAGGTCGGCGGCACCTCGCCGTAAGAGATTTCAGTGCGGCCGCAGAAGCCCTGGCAAAGGCTTGTGAGTTCCTGGCCAAAGAATACGGAGACACGGCTGATCAATGCGCTGAGGCTTATTTGTGGTATGTTGGTTGCTTTACCTTGAATGCTTGCTTGTTAAAAATGCAAAAGTATTGTATAATCACTTAAAATAAAATAGATGATTTCTCATTTTCGCTTATTTTGCACAAAGTAAGTGATGTGATTTTGTACAAAATAAGCTTATTTAGTACAAAATAAGTGATATAAAATGTGAGTTAGCACAAACTAAGAGGTGATTATACACAAAATTGACGCTATTTAGAAGTGCCATTTTTGCGTGCTGTTTTAGTTCGTGAATCGCTATCTAAGATATTCTTGATCGAAGATGTGGATGATGTTATTGTAGGTACGGAAAAGCTCTGCTGGGCTTATCTAGGGAAGAGAGTGGAGTTCTCGGAGATGGAATGCCAGGAGCTGGGAATGCTGATAATGAGGATGAAGATGATGAAGGTAAATGATAATAGTCTCTGTATAGAAAGTGTATCTTAGAAATTTGGTTAAGTAAATCATAGGTTGTGATTAAGCACCAACTAATAAAAAACAATGAGAATGAAAAGCAATTAATTGATTTATGTAGAATAAATGTATGGGTATATGATATGAATGTTATCATCACAATGTTCATCATCACAATCTATAATATTATGTGTTTTTGTATACTTGCATGCGGTGTCCGCCTTTATGGCTTGCACATTTAGCTTTATTTATACTATGTAACTAATGTACACCTAAAATAATGTAGCAGCCGTTGGCAGACCTTATTAAATAAAATAAAAATGTTAATTTAATAGGCCAAGAAGAGAATGGCGAAGAAGATAATGAACCAAGTAGAGAAGAAGCAAAGGATGAAACATCTGCAGCAGAACCGGAGACAAATGAACCGGAATCAACAACTAAAGATGATGAACCAAGCAAGAGTGCAGATGAACCAAGCAAGAGCGCCGATGAACCGATGGAATCAAATGAAGCCAATGAGGAGCCAGTAAGTATTTACTATTAAATTATTCTTTATAGGTATCTTAGAGTTTATAGTTGGTAATTGTTTTTTCTATGTGTTAAGCTTAACCTATTTTTATTAGTTTGGAGATTGCCTTCTCTTCTTTTGTATTGTCAATTATAAACAAACATCCGTCTACAACATTACAGATATATTATGTAAGTCTATATAATGTGTAATAAACAACTTCAGGGGTTGAGTTTTTTGTGCAACAGTTTTCAAGGTGTTGCCATTTCAGAGGTGCCGGGCTCTATTTCCGGCTGGGTCAATTTAGAAAACAAACTTTTCTATATTGGCTTATTATAGGTCTGGGTGTTTGTAGTTCCACTGTTGCCTCTAATTTCCATAACCCAAGTGCTTTACGGCCAAATACAACAATTCTTAGTTAAAAGTTAAAGTCATCTTAAATTTTAAAAAGTTGTCAATTTGACAGTATCTCTATGAAACTGACAGGTTCCTTAAAGTTGAAGAGACCTTATACAAAGAGTTTAGCTAAGATTGAAGCCTTTAGTTGAGTATTTGGCCGCTAGCTACTTTGGAATCATAGCAATGTTTGTGATGTTGTCTAATAAAATAAAAGAAAAAAAAATGTTTATTTGGGACCATACAACTATACACAATTTTAACAAACAAAGGCAATAAACACATGGATACTTAACACATTGTGCATCTTTGCATCATAGTATAAAGCTTTGTCCACACTTGTATCATTTTGGCGTATCAGATCACCGTATCTTTGTCATACATCGTCTTTTTGATACAGTATTACTCCAACGTACCACCAACCAAACTAGCGATGTATGATACAAGTGTGGATAAAGTTTAATGCCAAAATGTGCCAAGCTCAGTATTATGACTGAACTATGGTATATAATAATATTTATGTATCTCTCTACTTATATACGACACTTTTTTACAGGGTCCTTCCAATGGCGACGCTAATGACGAATCCGAAATGAACTTAGACAACGAAGATGACGTTGATAACTTGCAACTAGCGTGGGAGATGTTGGACTTAGCGCGGAGCATTCTGCGGCGGCGCGCGGAGAAGGGAGATAGCGCTGCGGCGACGAATGCGTTGTTAGCTGATGTGCATTTGGCGCTGGGAGAAGTTGCTCTGGAGAGCGAGACTTATGATAAAGCCGTTATTGATATGCGTGAGTTTTTCAATGTTAATTAATATTGTTAAGTATGCGAGAGCCAGCGATATGTGTAAGTAAAATGAACTTAGCGCGGAGAACGGAGGAAGATAGCGTTGGCTGCGGCGGCGAATGCGTTGTTGGCCGATGTGCATTTGGCGCTGGGGGAAGCTGCTCTGGAGACCGAGACTTATGATAAAGCCGTTATTGATATGCGTGAGTTTTTCTAAGTTAACTAATATAAAGCTTTGTGGGAGTTGTCTATGTGTAAGTAAAGTGGACTTGGCGCGGAGAAGTAAGATAGCGCTGCGGCAGCAAATGCGTTGTTGGCCGATGTGCATATAGCGCTGGGGAAGTTCCGCTAAGCGAGACATTTGTCTCTGTCTTTTTCTTTACGTGTAAGTAAAGAGTATGGAAAATAAACCTCATTTCTGCACTTTTTCGATGTTTTCGTTGTTTTTTCATCATAATCCTTAGCACAATTATCTTTCTTGAAAAAAAGTTATTGGAGCAACTGCACAGTAAGTTAAAGTGTATTTTGATGTAGAATTCAATACGTTTCCGCTATTATTTACGCCAAAAATATGACACGCGAAAAGAGCTTTTGATGATATTCTGTATTTTTATACAATCATCTGTGAGGTTTATACGCAATTTAATACTTGTAGCTACTAGATAATCTCTTTAGCTTATTGTATGTTTTTTTTGTGGCTACAACTTTACGTTTTCTATGTAAAAATATTAAAATATGGCCTTCGCAAACCATATTTTCCTATTATGGCCCCTGAAGTTGCGCTCGAGAGCGAGATTTATTTGCTCATTCTGGAATCGATCCCGTATCATGCCCATAAATTATAGCTATACAGGGTTATTTGTGAAACACTAACAACCTCGCAGGAGTAGATTACTAACAACAACATTTTGTTGTACGACTTTTCCGAAAACAGAAATTTTTTTTTTGTATAGAAAACTCCATCAGCTGTTCGGACATTTGTATGGAAAATAGTGTTTTTTGAGTTTTCGGAAAAGTCTTAAAACAAAATATTGTTTTCTGCGAGGTTGTTGGTGTTTTTCAGATAACCCTGTATATCCTACATAGCTAATAGCTATATAATGTCCATCAGCCATTTTTTTGATGTCCCCACTGCTGGGGCACAGGCCTTCCTTATAGGTGGTAAGGAGGATGGGCCATAACCCACCATGCGGGCCCAATGCGGATTGGTGGGTGTTAACGACTGCAAATGCAGCCGGGACCAACGGCTTAACGTGCCTTCCGAAGCACGGAGGAGCTCGAGATAATACATTTTTGGTCACCCATCCCATGACCGACCTTTGAGAACGTTGCTTAACTTCCGCAATCGCTGGGCCAGGCGCTAAACCACTGCGCCACCGAGCTCCACAGCTATATAATAATATATCCTAAATCCTTCTAGCAAATGTTGAGCTACAGGTACCCCAGTAGATTGACTTGTAATAGGATATGGTTGATTTATACATTCGTTCAGATGAAAATACGATAATCCAATCGTCATCCATCGATCGTCGATCATGTAAGGGATCCAAGTATTACAGAGTTTTATTGAAATCAAATTGTTTTTTTTTGTTACCAGTAAGCTGCCTGGAATTGCAGAAAGAACTATATAGCAGCGATGACAGACGTATTGCTGAAACACACTATCAAATTGGTATGTATTAAAAAATGGTTTGTCACTATATCCTTATCCTTATTACTACCTATATTAATATTATAAATGCGAAAGTCCGTTTGTTTGTTACGCCTTCACGTCTTAACTACTAAACCGATCATCATCAAAATTCAAAAATAATTTATTCAGTCTAGGTTCACAAGTGCTTGTAACAACAAGCACTTGTGAATGTCTAAGAAGCTACGCCATCGGTTCGCAAACCCTGAGCGGGAGACCTTGTAACGAGAAGAACCGGCAAGAAACTCGTCAAGGGCTGCTTTTTCCTCCCTGCATATTTCATACAGAGTCGTCAACATTGAAAAATGAGCTCCACATTTAAAGTGAGGTCATTTTCCATCACAAAAATTAACAAAAGTTTACACACAATGGGTAGGTAGTTTGAAATTAAATACCTACTAAATATCGGATAGGTAATTTATTGTGAGAGTAAATAACTTTCAACTAGTCGAGAAATCAGTAATCACTCTGTCTGCTACTCGAAAGTGCGCCTAAGTAGGCAAAATTTACCAAAAAACACTTGATACAAGACATAAATAATAATAATTTAAAAAAACGCAATTCTTACAATTCAATATGCGTTAAGATAGGTACTCAGAAGCAGACCCATTCCCACTGGCAGCACCCGTTCACGAGCATGACGCATGGACCAGCCATCGCTTCGCTCAACCATATTTGAGGGAACGTAACGACCCGCCCCACACGACACCACCGCAGAAATGATTAAAGAGAGCATGACATACTTAGGCCACCCATCCTAAGGCACTGAATTGAAAACTAATATCCAAAAGCTTTTCATAGGCCTTTACTTACAAAAACTACTGACTATAGAAAGCAAAATGATTGCAATAAAGAAAAAAGAGAAATTAAAACAAGGTTTACTTACCTATTAGTTTTATGTTTTGAGTAAAAAGTGCCATACATATCTCATGCATCAAATTTTGCATACTTACACGTTGTCAGGGGTACAGAGAAGGACATAGGATCCCGAAAAATGGTACTGTTCCCGAGGGATAGAGAAATAACTGTCCATGCAGATGAAGTCGCGGGCGGACTAAAGTTGTATTTTTTTCTACTAAATTACATTGAAATGCTTTTTGAAAAATAAAAAAAAATGTGTTTGACATCAAAATAATAGAATCACGAGGATTAACTTCTTTTTTGTATTATTTTATATTAACTTCTCTTTTTAAATTTGAGATTTTAGCATTCACAATGCTATTTTATATACTAGAAAAAATTCGAATTCGTTACCAGATAATTTGCTGAGGCGGAAATCGAACCCGCGATCTTTGGAAGTCCGGACCAATGCTCTTCCAAATGAGCTACTGTGTCACTAGTGCCATTGTTGAAACTTTTCTAGTATATCCCACTTACGCTGTAAGTCAGCGTTATTTCATGAATGTGAGAAACTCAATATCCAATTCTTTTGTCACAGGTTTGGCCAACTCGCTGGCTTCTAACTTCGAAGATGCAATCACCCACTTCAAAAACGCCGCGAACATTCTCGAAACTCGTATAAAAACTCTTGAAAATCCACAATCGGCTACAGACGATGCTACGGTCAAGAAGTTCAAGGCATCAGACCCATTATACTCCGTGGAAAGTGAGATTAAAGAGTTGAAAGAACTGCTCCCAGAAATCCAGGAGAAGATCCAGGATATGATGGATTACAAAGCTGAGGTAAGACCGTGCGAATGCTTAGAGGAAACGAGGCGTATGCTACGCGATATGATTATAAAGGAGAAAAATCGAAATGTCGAGTGCGGATGTTAACGTAATGAGACTATCCAATTAAATATTTGCCGCCTAATGTTATACGTACCTACCTGTCTAGTAAAGTCAGTGTTGCTGGATACAAAACTATGTGTTCTATTTAGTTACTGTTGGCAGGTTTTATCACGCACTCAAAAATAATTGTTCACTTAGATCCAATCTCCAATTAAAACTATTGAATTCTTAAAAAATGGAAGTATTTTCCAAGCTCACAAGCTCGTATTCTTTGGGGGTAAAAAGCTCTTTAATAACAATACACAAAGACAGTCGAAAAGTAGGATGATTCGTCAATTAATAAGTTAGTATGAAAAAATACTTTTGTAAGATTTGCCATTCAAATAACTGGTGCCTTATTTTTACGTAATAAGATTCTCAATTTAGATTTAAGAGTAATTCCAGACTGAAATAAGACTGTTTTACATTCAGTGAAAATGTGACGTCACATTCCATTAATTTGTTATTCTTAAGAGTTATGCCAAAATTGTTTGTAATGTTCCTAAATTGTAATCGGTTATTGTTATTCAGTATTAGGCCGGCCACACACAGACGGAATCCCGTTACGGAATCCCGTTACGGAATTCCGTACATACGTGATTCCGAACGCAGCTAATCCATACAAATCTATGGACTACCACACACATACGGGATTTTTCCGTACGGAATCTTCATACATTATCGAAATTCCGAACGGAATTCCGTAACGGGATTCCGTCTGTGCGTGGCCGGCCTTAATGTTTTCGAATGTGATATTTTCTCAAGTGATTTGTAGTTTAGTAATAATCTCAATTTACGTCACTCGTAGTTTGTAAGTCTATTTTTGTCATTGTTTTTAACTTTTTGACCACAAGGCCATTTTTGTATCGTGATTATTCCTAATCTGAAATAAAAAATTTCCAAATTGAGGTCTGTGTATTATTTCCACAGGATCCCATTGCATTAATGGCCATGTGGTTGAATTGTTATTTTCTATTATTTAAAAATCATGGCCATTGATGTCCGTATCCCATGATTTATCAAGAATATCAAGATTTGGAACCTAGATATGAAGTATCTCATCATAATTAATAACTATTTCAAAATTTTAAATTGGTATTTATTAATATAATTTATCTTTGAAATTAGCTAGCTGCTCCTTTTATTTTTCTTATGATAATAACAGGGCAGTAAGTAACTTATGTTTTAACTAACATTTCGTCCAATGAAATAGTCATAACTTAAGCCGACGACGTATCTATCTCAGTTATTAGATTTTGTTTTTATAAAAACATCCACAATGTTTAAAATACGAGATGTTGAACCATAGAACTGTTTCAAAAGCTGCCATGCCAAAATACTTTTCCATTTACTATAACTTTAGATAATGGCATATGGGAATAATAACATAGTTAGATTCTACTAATACAATCGGGAAAGAACGCGCCAGGATGTAAGTGGACATATTTTGTTTCTTACAGCGTAGCAGATTTTAAACTTAACTAATTGGATATTGAGTTCAAAATCAAAGGGTGTCTTAACATTTTGTGGTAATCTGGTGTAATACCAGGGCTCTGTCACTCCGCGCGCGAGTATGAATCGCTCGGCGTCCTCTGAGAGGACAAATTTCATACATCAGAAAAGATAAGACCTACGCGATAGAAAGAGAGGTAACTACTAAGTGAACGTTTTGGGGCGAAGGGAGCGCGGTGCGACTTGAATTGCACTTTATTGTGTCGGAGCAAGAGTCGCAATTTATTTAAACGATTTTGCGGAGTGCAACTTCTGTACGCTAGTACTATTATCTATTCTGTAGTAATACCCAAAAGCATTTCTATTGATTTCACTCTGCGACGTTGGCAACATAATATAATAAAACTGATTACCTATTTGAAGATATACCGAGTTATTCATAGAAAATAAAACGCATACTAAACCTATTTTAGTTTAAATTAGGTTCGTTTTCAAACTCAGTTCATATACATGTTATTAAGCGTTTGTTTTTTAGGGTTCCGTACCCAAAGGGTAAAACTTGACCCTATTACATTAATTTAAAGCGATTTATCACGTTTACCTGTCAAAAAGCAATGGATTTTGACAGTTGAGTGTCGACCTTACGCTGTATCACGCGATTTACAATGTGTTACAAAAAACCCCTAAAGTCGGCTTTAGGGGTATAATATGGTAGATATAAACTGAACTACTTTTACTATGGGACCAACTCTGAAATCGCAAAGAAATACGCTGTCTTTATACAATACTAAATAATATACTAGAAAAAATACGACTCGCACCAGATCAATACTCTGACGGGATTGATCTGAGTATTGATCTGGTGCGAGTCGTATTTTTTCTAGTATATTATTTAGTAGGTATTGTATAAAAATAGCATTGTGAATGCAAAAATCTCATATTTAAAAATACGCTGTCACTAATTTTATTTTGTATGAAAGAGCTGTTTTTTCGCGATTTCAGAGTCGGTCCCATAGTAAAAGTTGTTCAGTTTTATAGTTCTTATCTACTTTATTTGGTTTTAGGAGTTTTTTGTAACCCGTTGTATAATAATATCGTGTTTTCAGTGGTCATGCTACGGGGGTAGATCTGACCGACTGTTGAACACTTTTTATTTTATTAAAACTTAATTTCAGACTATTAAACGGGTTCGTGAGACATTATGCCCGTCTAACGGCGATGGACCTTCATCATTCTCATCTTCACTCACTAACGGAGCCAGTTCCAGTACTACAGAGCCTAAACCTGCAGCCTCCGACATCTCCCACCTGATCAAGAGGAAACGGAAGTCGAGTGAAAGCGACGCTGGCGCCTCCGCCCCGAAGCGGGCAAACACGTGAACTAACGAACACATTTGTAAGATCAGTAGGCGTCTTCGGCTGGCGGGTAGTTCAAAAAGTTAGTAACATGTCATTATAAATTAATATTTTGTAAATGAAGTCGAAAGGGAAGGAAGTTATGTAGCGACATTTCAGCGATACCGTCTGGCAAATAAATCAACTAAATAATTGACTAATTATTTAGTTGATTTATTTGCAAAGCATTTTGAACTACATGATTAATGCCTCGTTTCTGAGGTAATTATCTGTGGTTTATCAGAGATTTAACTTTAAAGGAGGGGTCCACATTATATGGTTTTAAGTTAATTTTAGTAGAAGTCAGATAATGGTGATAAAGTACCCCAGAAACCGGGGGTAAACAAAGCAAATACTCCGTAATCATGTTTCTACACGTTCCTATTTCTGTTTTCACCTTTCGACTTTGTGCCTATAACTATAACAATCAGAGTAGTATTAGAGATTTTTCTACTTGTATTTTGTACGATATGTTTGCTAGACGACACAGTAAGTAGATTGAATGTCTTACCTTTAATGTAATTTTAAAAAAAACTCCATTGCTTTTCTTTATCTAAGCTTGAAATAGGTATGTTAACCCTGAACGTAAAATCGACCGACTGGTTGAAATAAATAATATTCTACTAGTTTAAAAGAAAATCAACTCGCGGAAACTTAATTAAATAAGTATTTGAATTATTGTTTTTGATATAGGAGTTCTTAATAATTTATTATTATCTTTAGTAATAAAAACAAAAACAGCTTTCAATTCTAAAAGCCTCACCCGACTTCATTAGACATGTTTTATATTGTAATTATAATGCATACCTATTGGATTGAATATTATTTCTTGCTTTTTACGATTAAAATCTTTGACTTTTTAGAGGTATTTAATTTTGATGCTGTTTTGTTTTTATTTTCAGGTTTTTTGAAGGTTTTTCTTTAAAAAAAAAAGTTTTTTATTTTCTATTTTTTTGTATGTAGCCGTGTTAATATTTTTTTGTAAAGGGGATTTTCCGACAGAAAAATAGTAATCATCTAAATCAGTTTATAAAAACAACGTCGTCATGGTAGTTCATCCAAAATCATGGTATTTTCAGGATTACTTGAAAACTACTAAACAGATTAGAAAAATAAATGAATGGGCCCATTTCGAGCGATTATACCCTTTCGAATGAAAAAATATGCCACCAATCCTAGGGATTGGTGGTAGAAATGAAGGTGATCGAGTAAGTAAAAACTCACATCACACTACGCCCCAGATTGTCATAAGCAGCACTGACTTTATACCCAAAAAGGTCGGCTTTAAGGTTCAAAATAGATCGGAGATCTGACTTTTTATCGACTGATCGGAGTAGACTTTATGCTAGCTGTACCTAAAATCAGTCGGTACATTGCTGACTACAAGGCTTGGATCTTAATCACACAATTATTATGTAAGCAAACCTAAGTTTCCAATTATCAGTGATAGTTTCTAAATTGTTAAATTAATAGGTATTAGAGTGCGTCCAGATTTGGGGAATGCGTCTGTTTGTGCGAATGGCTCGCGAGCTGTGCCTAATATTGGTGCGAATGATTTTTATGCACGCGAATTGCGTGCGCGCACTCGCGTGCACTATAAGTGCCTTGTACTAAAGAAGCGCAATAAATGCGCATTCGCCAGATCTGGATCAGACCCTTTGATACCTGCGTTGATTTATAATCAACAGCGTAAAGTAACAGACTGATTTATTTAATTAGCGACTTTAAATTCTTCGCAAACGCTTACATTATATTTAGTGCTAAATCCGTTGACAGCTAACTTCTGCAAAGAAACATGTTGCTGCTTGGACTAGAATAGATTTGAGCGTTTGTAAATAATAATAATAATAATGTTAAGTTAAAGTTTTTAGATTTATTCTTTGTATGTAACAAAATAGCCCAAACTCAGTTTACTATTGTATTGGCATTGGCACACAACATCGAAAATAATCCTATTAGACCCAATGTCAATGTGTTCTGTGTAATATTAAACATTGTTGGTGCCTATGCCTACTATTTAGTTGCTTCTTAAATTTTAAATATTATTTAGAGTCACTGACCTGACATTTTTTTTTCTTTTTAGAGTACTAATTGCATTTTTTGAGTAATTTATTATTCGTTTGCTTACTTCGTCTTAATACTTACTGATATAACATTGTTATTTAGGTTGTAATTAATATTCTCTGTTTTAAATATAAGGATCAATTTTGGTAATTTGCCTTTTTTATTTTTACAACTTAATACGTTTTCTTATATAAAAGTAACAGATTCTGAAAAGTCTATTTTAACTGAGCCCTGGATATCCAGATTTTTAGGAGCAGTACATTAGTTTTTTTTAGCAACTTTGTAATAAGACTCAATCAAAATAGTAGAGGTAGATATACATTATTACTGTCTTACTAATAAAAAACTGCACTGCAACCCACAACTGTGTGTTAATGTATATCTACCTTAAAGACCAGGGGCTCAAGTCCGCTAATGTTTTCGTCAAAATCGTGGTTCAGTGGTGTTTGAATGGTAATGCTTTTTGACACAGTTCTTGTTTCTTTAACCCAAAATCGAGACACAATGAGTTTCCGTTATGAGTTTAAGAAACACAATGTGTTTCGGTTTTTAACCGACTTCGAAAAAAGGAGGAGGTTCTATATTCGTCTGTATATTTTTTTTTCTTTTGTGTATGTCCACCGATTACTCGAAGACGGCTGGACCGATTGAAATGATTCAAACGTTATTACATTAGGTAAACTCCCAAGTTGGTCCCATTTTTTAAAATTTGGAAATCGGTTCAGTACTTTTCAAGTAATCTTGAAAAAAGCACGAAAATAGTATGATTTTGTGTGAATTACCTCGATGATAATGTCGTATTACTTCTTTGTCTATGAACTGAATAAGATAATTTTTTTTTTTTGGAAGAGGGATATCTGGTGTACTTTTTTAACCGACTTAAAAAAGGAGGTTCTCAGTTTGACCTGTATTTAAGTATTTTTCTCCGCGATTATCTTACGTTTGGCTGAGCCGATTTATCTACATATATAATATACCTTACCTACAAGGTACCTACACTAAAAATAAAAAAATAAAAAATAGTAAAAAAAAAACAAAAAACCGACTTCAAAAAACCTGCTTTTAAAATAAAAAAAAAGGAATCTGTACTCCAGCCCCACCCGACTTCAATAGACGTATTTTTATTATTACGAATATTATTTCTTGCTTTTTAGGGGTAGGTTTTTTGAAGTCGGTTTTTTTAAACCATTTTTGGGTTTAAGAAACAAGAACTGTGTCAAAAAGCATTACCATTCAAACACCATTGAACTACGATTTTGACGAAAACATTAGCAGACTTGACCCCCTTGCTGCAAGTCTTATATCTATGCAATAAATTGATATGATATTTAACAGAGAGAGGGGACAGGAAATAGTCGCAACTTAAGAGGATTACTGCGCTACACTAGCGCCGCCAATGGAAAAAAAATCGTAGTGCTTAAATAAGACGAAATTGTGAATTGTTTTCTTCTAGTGTACTCCGAAAAAGCTTTGGTTATCGTTTAAACAATATTTTAGAACCTGTCGTTTAGTTTATTGCTAAAAGTGGTCACTTTTAGCAATAAAACTCCGCTAAACTAAACGACAGACTAGAAAATATTTTTTAATTCATTAGCGCCGGAGCGGTCGCTGGCGACCGAGACACAATAGATTTTCTATTGTGTCTCATTTTCCGGGCGTTGAAGAGTTAAGCGATAGAAAGTACAACAAAGCTTTTTCGGAGTACACTAGAAGAACACAATTTACAAATTCGTCTTTATTCTTACGTATAGTATTGCTTTCTCTGTGGTCTTTATTTAAGCACTAAGTACATTTTTTTCCATTGGCGGCGCTAGTATAGAGCATAAAGCCTCCTAAACGAACCTATAAAAACTAGAAACTATAATATTGTAGATAATTTCCTTTCCGTGTCATAAGTCGAAGTAATAGAGAGCGTATTTATTTATATTTTTTTTCATGTTCCATTGACCGAACTTTGGCAAGGCAGAAATACTATCTGTAGACTGGTGTGAATAAGACCGGGAGACTTGTGTTTAACTCTTTTATTATCTTCTCACATAACTAATATAACTAACAGATATTTATAAGCAACTGCTTAACTAAGCTTGACTATCACCTGACGGTACCACGGATCACAATAGACTGAGTCAAACCTATAGCTGTCGCGCATGTGCAAGGATTGACATAATAGTACTGACTTTAATATTGGAACGTACCATAGACCTTCCATCGTGAAGGTCCGATACTTCCCTCAACACACCCCCTCAATCCGCTGCACATGCTGACCATCCTGACCTAAACCAGTTTTCTAACTTCCCGTACAGCACTACTTAATTTCGAATTATCTGCCTAATCATTCTTATACAATCTTAAATCCTACCAACAGTTACATTAACTAACACAGACGACAGAATTTCTACATAGACAATCCAATTACACAATCCAAACCAGACCTAACTAACTCAACCAAAGAATTATCAAAATACAATACATAATACAATACATTCGGATATCAAAAACATTCTATTGCTTTTAAATGATGATTCATTTACTTTCTAATCCTTTCTAATCCCACACCCCCTTAAATGAATCATTATTTAGAACACCCCCTTAAATTATTTAAAGCACCCCCTTAATTCTTTAATCTATTCTAACTTCCACTAAACTTCTTCATAAATACATAAATATCTCTCTCTTCTATTTCTTATCAAAACTTCCTTCCAACTCAACTCCTCCAATATTATAAACTCCTTCTCTATCTCTTCTATATAAATTCTCCTTCTCAACATCTTCTATATAAATTCTCCTTCTCGACATCTTCTTTATAAAAACTTCTCCTTCTCAAACTGCTTCATCCTTAAATTCTCCTACTCGACATCTTCATCAATACAAAACCTTCTCCTACTCGATATCATCTTCTTCATAAAACTTCTTCTACTCACATCATCTTCATTATAAAACTTTACTCCCACTCGACATCATCAACATTATAAAACTTCTATTTTTCTCCCACTCGAATCATCATCATCATTAAAAACTTCTTCTATTTCTCTCCCACTCGATTCATCATCATTAAAAACTTCTTCTTCATCATCATCCTGCTCGATCTCTTCATCATAAAATACTCGCCAAAAATACATCTTCAAAAAAAAGTTGTTCCAAAAAAAATTCTTCACATAAAAAATCCTTTCAAAAAAATTTCCTTTCTTCATTTTTTTCCATCGTCATTTGTTTCACCGTCATTTGTTTCACCGTGATTTGTTCCACCGTCATTTGATTCTCTAAAGCTTCTATCTCTACTTCTATTATTTTCCACCGCTCGACTTCCCTCAGTTTCCATTACTATTGCCATTTTCTGCTTCACTCTCTACTGCTCGACTTGACTTTCTTCAATTCCTTCACTATCGAAAAATTCTTCACTTTCTATTATTTTGAGGGTTTTTTAATTTATTTATGTTTTCCATGGCCAAAAGTGTAATTCAGACAAGTTTCATATAAATTCAGGTTGAAATTCAGATTCAAAAAAAATTTTTCTTCAATGTTCTTTTGTTTTCCGGCCATACATGTCAACAACAAAATTTTATTTTATTTGTCAAAATATTTTTTCTGATTTTATCTTTTCAATGATTTAAAAACACTATTATTTCTAAACTTTTCATTTTATTTGTTGTTACTTCTTATCTGTTTTTTTTTTTCAACACTTTTACTAAATTTGTTTACACTTTCGTTGTACTTTATTTCCCTTGGTTACACTATTTTGTAAACAAACGCGTTGCTAGGCATTATAATCAGTTACGTTATTTCTGAAAACAAAGCTGAAAAGTAAAGTTTTCTTCTTTCTTCACTCCCGTCTTTACAGTCTTTTAGAGTGGCCCCATAACCTGGGGGACCATAACCTGTAGACTGGTGTGAATAAGACCGGGAGACTTGTGTTTAACTCTTTTATTATCTTCTCACATAACTAATATAACTAACAGATATTTATAAGCAACTGCTTAACTAAGCTTGACTATCACCTGACGGTACCACGGATCACAATAGACTGAGTCAAACCTATAGCTGTCGCGCATGTGCAAGGATTGACATAATAGTACTGACTTTAATATTGGAACGTACCATAGACCTTCCATCGTGAAGGTCCGATACTTCCCTCAACACTATCAGATTAGATGATATTGATAAGATATGGTCATGCATGTCGATACTAATTCATAACGGTATTTAATTTATGTTTATGTTAGTTTAGTGGGTCTAACTGAATGACATTCAAAAGTGGACCTTGATTCAGAAATTTTTCAATAGTATAGTATAACATTTCTTTCCACAGAACAATTTTCTTTGTTCTGTCACAGAACAATTTTCTTTGTTCTGTCACAGAATAGATATTAATCGTTCTGTGACTATCCATGCACATCCAATCCAAGAAACCGATGAATACAAAATTCTTGACTGAATTTACTCTTTGGTCTACATTTGGCAGAAGAATCAAACATAGAGAAAGGTAAAAAATATTAATGAACTTGTCAAATTGGGAAGTATCAACAAGAACAATTCTGAATTTTACAGACCCCTATTTCGAAATAAGATATTAATTGCCTTCACTATGGATAGCGGAGATAAAGTAGACCTACCAAAGCACATGACCTATTCCAAATCCGCGGTGCCCATACTTGGAGCTTTGATCGATTATATGGACACCAGTCTTGGGTATCTGAGGAAGAAGACATTTGCGAGGGCTGAGCATCTTCACGCTAAAGCCTCAAGGGCTACGCTTTCTGCTTCGTTCATGGCTACAGTCTGCCTAATCATGGGCTTGACATCTAACCTGAAGTTTGAGATAGTGAAATTTGATGAAGAACCCTTGCCCAATGATCTGCATTTCATGTTGATGAGCAAAGATGAAAAATTGTACATTGACGATATTGATGTTTCTAGTAAGTATACCTACATATTGCTTCTTTTTCAAAATTGTTGGAATAATTTTATTTTTACGACCTGAGTGGTTTGGCGCCTGGCCCTGTGAATGCGGAGGTTAAGCAACTTACGCAAGGGTCGGTCATGGGATGGGTGATCAAAAATTTATTATCTTGAACTCCGTGCTTCGGAAAGCACGTTAAGCCGTTGGTCCCGGCTGCATTTGCAGTCGTTTGCACCCACCAATCCGCATTGGTTATGGCCCATCTTCCTTATCCATCCATAATATAAGGAAAACCTGTGCCCCAGCACTGGGGACATTAAAAATGGCTGATGTCATAATCCTTAATTCCTTATTACAATAAAAATATTTATTTTTTACTTCAGGAGTGATGTGGTGCTTAGAAGCTTCTGATACATTGGTCATCTTTATTAGCTGTCTGCTTATATGGAACTCTTCTAACGTGGTAAGTACCTATCAGTATCACTCACATTTTGTGTACAAGATGACCATTAGTAGTTACCTACTAAATTTTTTAAAGTAGATAATTCTTCATCTTGATCTATCTTACCTATTTATAATGGTATGACTTAGGAATTTATCTACATCTAAAGATATCCAAGATAATATTGCTACTTATTTTTTGGCCCACGTCAATGTAGTTTTGTTATCATATGATAACTTCTTATATCAAAGTCGAAAGACCAAAGGTAGGATAGGTGCTTACATACAAATTGTTGTTTTCGATCATATGATTTTATTTTTAACGTGTAAATAAAAATAAAAAAAGTTAAACCTTCACTATAGCTTTTCCAGTATTATCACCAGCTAGCATACCAATAAAAGCGTCGAACAGATTATCGAAACCTTCGGTTATGTGCTCTTGAGTCTTTAGCTGACCACTCTTAATCCATTTTACCAACTCCACAAATGCTTCATTCCATCTTCCATTCCACCGCCACACTAAAAAGCCCTCGATCTTCAATTGCTTGAATACTAAAGCTGGTTGCAAAATAGTCGCTTTTGGCAACTGCTTTGAGTCCTCATTGTAAGAGCTGATGCTACCACACACGGACACTCTGCCGTATAGATTCATCTGATTGATGATTATACTACTCATTTCCCCACCAACATTATCAAAGTAGCAGTCAACACCGTTTGGAGCAGCCTCTTTCAGAGCTTTGGCAATATCAACAGTCTTGTAATTCAAAGCTTTGTCGAATCCTAGATCCTGCTCCAACCACTTGACTTTGTCATCAGATCCAGCAAAACCAATTACGCGGCATCCCTTTATTTTGGCGATTTGTCCAACTAGAGAACCCACAGCTCCGGCAGCGCCCGTCACAACGACGGTTTCTCCAGATTTCGGTTTACAGATATCTAGGAAACCAAAGTATGCAGTCACTCCAGGCATACCCACAGCGCCTGCTCCCAAAGAAGGCGATAGTCCATCGAGGTTTGGCAGCTTGTGGAATTGCTCTTCCGTTTTAGGGTTGATAACGGTGTAATCAACCCATCCCCTATGTGTCACAATTCTTGAATCTACCGGATACTCGGCATTTTTGCTTTCAACGACAATGGCTACTTGGTAACTGAATTGGTCGTATGGTAACTTCTGTGCTGGGTTGTAGGCGCGCAAGTAAGGGTCTACACTGATCCATTCTGCTTTGACCAAGATTTCCCCATCCTTGAGAGGCGCTAGTTCTTGTTCGACAAGTTCGTAATCGGTTTTCTTTGGAACTCCTTGGAAATATTTCTTTACAACGTATTTTCTTGCTTTCACCATGTTGTGTTAGGTAGATTTATCTGTAATTTACAAAATGAAAGATATAAATGAATTATGTTTTAAGCACAGGTGGAGAAGAATAATAACAATGAAGGTCATATTCCATTAATCACCTCCGCACCAGATCTCGCCTTACAAACCAGCTAATGAAAAATGGACTTTCGGATGTATAGCATACAGTACACTATTTATTTTTACATTTGTAAGTGAAATAATGATTGACGCGTGGACAGCACGCCCTGTCCACTTGTTGTAGTTCAACCACTGAGTAGTGCTGAAGTGTTTAAATGGACGACGACCTTATAAGATCATGCTGCAATCATATCTAAAAGTGTGATAGGTACCTACTTACCTTAATAAATAGGTTAAAGCTATGCTAAGGTATTTTTTTTTAAATTGGCACTACATAACATTTTTTATTATTTATTTGCGTTATTTAAATCACGTTCGAAGATTATATTTTAAAAGGAATCACAGCAAGAATCCAGTTTAAAAAAAATGAAATGAAAAAAGAAAATGAACTGCCTTACAATAATTACATCAAACTTTACTTATTTTTGCATTTGAAAAACTACTATAAATATTTTGATTACTTACGTCAAAAAATAAATATTATTATTATTAATCACAAAAATAATAAGTAAGTAAGTAGTTTCGTAGTGATGATGATGATGACTAATTTTATTTATATATTCATTATTAACCTTAATTAATAATCAGTAGAATAATACAGTGACTTACCTATTTAATAAAAACAATGCTATGTTTTCTGTGAACCGGTCGGCACCTCAGCTTGCTCAACTTCTAATGTATTGGACTTTGCGAGAAGACTGAGGTGAGGTGTTTATCATTATTAGTAATCGAATGACCTTCACGTAACGTTTTTTTCACACTTGGTTGGTATAAAACACAGATAGTGGATAATACGTAAACAGACGATGACAAGACGGATTTCGAATTTAATAAGTGTTTATCAGGCATCGTGTAATAGTTTATTGTCAGTACTTCGCCGCGCGCCGCGCTGCCGTATGCCGTTCATTACAAATAACGGTTAACTTGTTACGTACATTAGTTTATTTTTACATAAGCATAGAAATGCTAAGAATAAAAAATAAGGATCAAAATATTTTGTTTGAAAATGTTTTGCCTGACATAAATTCAAAACAGCCTAACTTATGAATATTTGCAAGTCGTTAAACTCAAAACTTCAAGTTTAAGAGGTCATGGTATTGAATTATATTATCTCAATGGGTCATGATGAGCATAGTCTTGCAATTAAATTATTAGGGGTATGCAATTGCCGTTTTGTATGGAGAATTAAAAAAAAATGCTTTTTCCATACTAACATTGTCTTAATTTATTTAACAACAATAAACGCCAATGTTTTAAAACTATTATGCACAAATGTTTAAACACTCAGCTAACTATTGCCACATGTGTTATGTGAAAAAAATAAGTATCGGCTAAGTAACAACGAATTAAGTGCTAATTTCTGCTAATGAAAAAAGGAGTCGCTTTTAAGATACTTTTTTAACATTCAAAGAAAGCAAATCGGAAATATTTTTATTGCTGATAGTGGGCCGTCCAAATGTTAGCAAGTAAGTAAGTATCTTTATCATCATAAAAGATATGAGAGCCTCTGTGTGTAAAGGCAATTTCATACTTATACGTATACATTATTTCAAAAAATTTCGAATGTTGCATAATAGGTGCGTGTTTGGCTTGGCACGATTACAAATAGGTAAGATAAGATAATACTTACTTCAGATTAAATAAATTATACATAATAAGGATCAGTATTTATGTTATTATTTAATTTGCTTAACATGAACACACTTTTACTATAGCTTTTCCAATATTTTCCCCAGCCATCATTCCAATAAAAGCATCGAATAGATTATCGAAGCCTTCAGTAACGTGTTCATGTGCCTTTAGCTGATTGCTCTTAATCCATTTAACCATCTGCACAAAAGCCTCATCCCGCCTTTCATCCCAGTTCCACCCTAAGATCCCTTCCATCTTCAATTGTTTGAATACTAAGGCTGGCTGCAAAATAGTCGCTTTTGGCAACTGATCCGCATCCTCGTCGTAAGAGCTGATGCTACCACACACGGACACTCTGCCGTATAAATTCATCTGATTGATGATTATACTACTCATTTCACCACCAACATTATCGAAGTAGCAGTCAACACCGTTTGGAGCAGCCTCTTTCAGAGCTTTGGCAATGTCAACAGTCTTGTAGTTGAATGCTTTGTCAAATCCTAAATCTTGTTCCAACCACCTAACTTTGTATTCTGAACCGGCAAAACCTATGACGCGGCATCCCTTGATTTTAGCCATTTGTCCGACAAGGGATCCCACAGCTCCAGCAGCACCCGTCACGACGACAGTTTCACCAGCTTTCGGATCACAGGTTTCAAGGAATCCGAAATATGCTGCTACTCCAAGCATACCTACAGCACCGGCTCCCAATGAAGGCGATAGACCACCAAGATCTGGAAGTTTATAAAATCTCTGTTCCGTTTTAGGGTTTATAACGGTGTAATCAACCCATCCCCTATGAGACACGATTCTCGAATCTACTGGATAGTCGGCATTTTTGCTTTCGACAACAACGGCTACTTGGTAGCTAAATTGATCGTATGGTAACTTCTGCATTGCGTTGTAAGCGCGCAAGTAAGGGTCGACACTGATCCACTCAGCCTTAACCAGGATTTCGTCATCCTTTAGAGGTGGAAGTTCTTCTTCTACAAGCTCGTAGTCAGTTTTCTTTGGAATTCCTCGGAAGTATTTCTCGACGACGTATTTCCTCGATATCACCATGTTGTGTGCAGGATCTGAAGTGACAGAATAAAATAATGATAGGTGTTAATTAATTAATCAGACTACTTGTATGTAACTTAATAGTACTTCTTGATTTGTCGAAATGTTTCAATACATTAAGGCTCAGTTGCACCATCTGACTTTAACGATAACAAGCTTGTTAAAGTACCGGTTAAGCACAAGTTAGCCAAAAAAAGAGGTTGCCAGCCAGCATGATGTCCTTTGACAAGTTTGATTTGACAGCGGTCTTCGTCTTGATCTAAAGCTTATCTAAAGTTTAAATTTTCATTTCAGTTGGGATGGCAATATATAGGTAGTTACTTAATTACTAAAAACACTTTCTTACCTTCTTCCAATAAATAAAACACGTTTAGGTTCTAACTGTCTAACAATAAATCACCCTGCTCTTCAGCTCAACTCGAGACAGATTATCATTTAGTATGTTTTTTTTACTTTTCTACTGACCTTCAACTCAGTTTTGTAAGATAAGAAAGACGGGTAAAAGATTATGAAGAAATAAACGCAAAGAAATATACGATGTAAGTATCATGTATTGTAGAAAGATGTTGACGGCGAACATAACTATTGATTATTATTAATGAAGAAATGTAGGCTTTAGAAAAAATAATATTAAACGAATTGTGTAAACATGGTTTATTTACTTTTTGACGATAAATGTGGGTAACATTTTTGGTTAAGGTAGATGTATTTTACTTTATTAATCATAAAAATGCAAGAATATCAGTAACACTTAAACTTTGACTACAGCTTTGCCAAAATTTTGCCCAGAAAGCATACCAACGAAAGCATCGTACACTTTATCGAATCCTTCGGTAACGTGTTCTTTGGCGATTAGCTTGCCACTTCTAATCCAGGCAGCCATATTATCCAGAGCCTCAACCCACCGTTCACTCCAACGCCACACGATAAAACCTTCAATTTTTATTTGTTTGAAGACAATGGAAGGCTGCAAAATAGTGGCTTTCGGCAGTACACTCATATCTTCATTGTAAGAACTAATACTACCACACACTGAAACTCTACCGTACAAATTCATCTGACTTATGATTTGACTGCTGATTTCACCTCCAACATTGTCGAAGTAGCAATCAACGCCATTCGGAGCAGCTTCTTTCAATGATTTAACGATATCAACCGTCTTGTAATTGAAGGCTTTGTCGAAACCTAGTTCCTTTTCCAGCCAAGCTACTTTGTCGTCAGATCCAGCGAATCCTATTACTTTGCAGCCTTTGATTTTAGCAATCTGGCCTACAAGCGAGCCTACAGCGCCGGCAGCTCCTGTTACGACTACTGTTTCACCAGCTTTGGGCTTGCAGATTTCTAGGAAGCCAAAGTATGCTGTTGCTCCAGGCATACCAACTGCCCCTACTCCCAAAGAAGTAGGCAACCCTGTTAAATCTGGCAATTTGTAAATAACTTCTTTGAATTCTTTTGGGGTCGCTTTCGTATTCAAGACACTGTAATCACACCAGCCTTTATGGGACACTACTTTCGTACCTACTGGATAGTTCTCATCTTTACTCTCTTGAACCACGGCGACCTGGTAACCGAATTGGTCATATGGGATAGGATTGAAGGAGTTGTAAGCTCTCATATATGGATCTACACTGATAAATTCCGTTTTGACAAGAACTTCCCCGTCTTTTAGTTCAGGTAGTTCATATTCTTCTATTTCAAATTCTTCCCTTTTAGGCACACCTTGGAAATACTTCTTGACTACATACTTTCGTGCCTTAACCATGATATAATTTATTATTTTCCTTCGCTGTGTGAGACTGAAAAGTAAAAATTATCAAGTAACTTACAAACATAATATATTCAGACATTCGAACGACCGTCTAAATGTTGTAAATCGGTAAATAGATCGATTGAATATTGTTTAACAATACCTATTTACTTTGTAATTTAGCATTACAAATACCTATAAAATGAAATCATAGTTCAATCACCCATTTTTTCGAATAATATGTGGGTAATGTTGTAGGTATGCATGCAATTTTTTGTGAGGTTTTCGATAAAAGTAGTTTTTCAATTCACTTGATACCTAGTCAATAGAATAATTTATACTATCTTTTCCGAACGTTTGTTATTCCAGAATTGAGTAACATTTAATGAAAAACGTTTAAAGTTTACTTACCTACGTGTAAGTTGAAAGCGAGCAGCTACTCAACTACTTTCAGATTAACGGTCTGGATAATATCGTTTGTTTGATATTTAGCAGGTTTATTTGTAGAAGAGATATAGATAACACAGCTTGTGAATATAGCAGTAAAGTATTCGTGAACGAGTTGTAGCGGTCAAGGTCGATCCGATGTGGGGACTGGACATAAAAAAAAGATATTTGTGTAGTCGCTCGCTGCCGATGCGTTCTAGTGCCGGTTTAATCAAGCGTAAAAAGCGCTAGATTCCTGTTAATTGCATTTTTCTTCAAATCAATAATTTCAATAAATCTTAGTAAGAGGGTCGACTAAAGATTTGATGTTAACATATTTCTACTTCTTATATGTCTAGTTACTCATCCGTACCGTAGTAGATCTTTCCTTTACTAAGTATACGTGGTAGTCAGCCTATCTGGTATTTGGGAAAGGCCGATATTGGGTTATTAGGTTTCTCAAATGTAATCTCATAATGTCAGTTTACAGAATTTGCTGTAGTTTAGAAAGGAAGAAAGATCGGTTTGATGTTTTTATAAACTTTCTAGAAATTTACTGCAGTGCTGTCTAAACGAAACATTTACCTTAATTTTAGACATCTAGCGACTGAAGCGCTATACTTGTATCAAACAGCGGATGAGTTGAAGCATTGTCCCGTTGTATTTATAAACATGGCTGCTATCATTGCTTTAAATGGCCTTAAATTCTAGGGAGACAGGAAAGGACTCTTGTCAAAACTATTTATAATATTCACTTTTATTAAGATTTCCGCACATAACTCTCTATTTCTCTAAGAAGATTAGAAGACCTATGTGACGATTCCTTGAGGGATATAAACTTTGAAAAATACTTTATACCTACCTACTTATTAATGTTATTTTTCTAATATTTCTCTTACCAATTAGAATTAGGTAGGTAGGAATTATTTATTTACTTACTCAAATAACTTTTGAGATAATAAGGTAATTGCTTTAAATACAGTTTCAATATTTTTGAGTCATTCTAATACTAAGAAATAAACGTATTAAAATCGTAGGCTAATATTAACTATAAAAAAATATCTATAATTCTATATTTTTGCCAGGCTATAATACTAACTTCTATATATACAAACTGTGTAGTATTATGTAAATATATCGGCTGCATGAAGCCATTTTATAAGAAATGTGAAAAAAAATGTTTTTCTTCAATTAGGTATCACAATATGGATATCAAATGAGAGCCCTTGATGAGCACATTCCTAAACTATAATTTGTTACTAAAATGTATGTAATAAAAATGATTAATTAAAAAAAACAAAAAATACAACTGCACTGCCAATAACGAACTAAAAAGGTATAATCAAGATTCATTGCGGCGCGGGACTTCAGACTTGGCGCCGCCAATCAAAAAAATCATTATAACGAAATAATTATGTTTAATGAAATTCTAAAAAATATGAAAACTAGCATTAGTTATAAACTATTTTTGTTTGCGTTTTTTTCCTAGTTTAAATGTATTTAACCTGGATTAACGCCTAAAGTGCACTTTAAGCGTTAATTCAGATTTTAACTACGCGAACACATTTAAACTAAGAATTTAACGCATACAAAAATAGTTTATAGCTTATAGGTACTTTCTAGTTTTTATATTTTTCAGAATCTTATTTAACATAGGTAGTTATTTCGTTGTAATGATTTTTCCTTGATTGGCGGCGCTAGTGGGTGCGCGATGCACCCTTAAAAATTGTTCCACAGAACGGTTCTCGACTGAAATGACACGTCTTGTTATTTAACATTTTAGTGCGTTATTGGCGGGGATTTTTATTAGGTTGCTTTCTTGTTTGTCCACAAAAGCAAACGATACTTACGTTAGAGACTTGAAACTTTGAACATAGGTCCGAACTGGAAGACAATGCAATATTATGGTGTCATTGAGCTGATCTGATGATGGAACCGGAAAAAGTATTAAAACCACAGAACCCCATCGAGTTTGGCCTCGTTATTTTTTAATAATTTTAAATTTTCTATATCCATTGCAGAGATCGCCGCTCAGCGAGTACCTGTTCCTCCCGTGGTTGGGGGCCACTCTGCGCGGCCTGTTCCTCAGACAGGTGCCTACTGCCGGGGCCCTGTTGTACACGATGGCTGTCGTCAACGGAAACATCAATCCACTGTTCCTGACCGCGTTCTCATTTCTCTTCCGTGAGTTCACACTAAAATTGTCTATCGCGGTCCTTCTATGCTGAGTTCTGTTAAGAAACAAATAAAGCCTGATTCACACATATCAATCAGTGAAGTCACAGTTCCGGCACAGTACCGCCACCATGATAATTATTCTTTCATACATTGGGCGGTTTTCCACTTACCGGCACGGCGACGGGGCGGCGACGGCGACGGCCCGGCGACGGCGACGGCGCTCCGTTTTTCCACTAGACGGCGACGGCACGGCGACGGCGACGGCGCGGGCTGCGCTCAGTACAGACACGCACGCCAATTTTACAAGACTTAAAAATGTCCTCGTCTAGTCGTCGTACTATTTATTTGCTCTACCTTTTACATTTAAGGAGAAAATATCTACAACGTAGAAAAGTAAATTTTTGGGTCGATCCACTTATTAAAGTTAGGTATTTAAAGGGTTCTTACTATACTTTATTTGATAAACTAAAAATGAACAATAAGCAATTCTTTAACTATTTTCGAATGACTCAAGAAACATTTAATTATCTGTTGGAGAATTTATGTGAAACAATCCAAAAGAAGGATACTAAATTTTTTCAAAAACAGTTTTCGACTGAACGCACCGATCGAAAAACAGTTTATCCACTAACGCCATCTGTGCAATCAGTTGAATTTGAATATTACGTATGCCATACCGTAGAGTTTGCCAAAACTGTGTTGGTATGGCTTATGCAGCGAATAGAATAGATGGCGCTAGCACAATAAAGAAAAAAAGATATCGAAAAAACTGTAAATCTACAGTTGAAACTATATAATTATTAGCAATTTTTATTATATTTGGAATTTATCAATTAACCTAACTATTACAATAATGTACCTACGTACAAATGACTTTTATGTTGTGGTATAAATAATAAGAATATCTTATAATATGCTGTAAGTATAAAAAAAATAAATATGGTAATTTGTAATTTATATCACATAAAAAAACAACTTATGTTTGTAGTTCATTTCATACAAAATAAGTGCATACGACCTCAAATGTAAGCTTGTCAACAATAAGGTTGCGTTCGCGACTGTACAGGCTGAACCCTGCCCCGCGCGCGCACACACGCACGCACACGGCTACGTACGTATACAAAACACACACAGATTTGCCGGCCGGCGGCGGCATCGGTGGGGGTCAACGGGCCGTGCCGTCGCCGTCCCGTCGCCGTGCCGGTAAGTGGAAAAGCGTGCCATATAAACTCATACATTTATGCTGCCACGGCAGCCGCCCATTAGAGAATGGGCGGTTTTCCACTTACCGGCACGGCGACGGGACGGCGACGGCGACGGCCCGGCGACGGCGACGGCCCGGCGACGGGCCGGCGCTCCGTTTTTCCACTAGACGGCGACGGCACGGCGACGGCGACGGCGCGGGCTACGCTCAGTACAGACACGCACGCCAATTTTACAAGACTTAAAAATGTCCTCGTCTAGTCGTCGTACTATTTATTTGCTCTACCTTTTACATTTAAGGAGAAAATATCTACAACGTAGAAAAGTAAATTTTTGGGTCGATCCACTTATTAAAGTTAGGTATTTAAAGGGTTCTTACTATACTTTATTTGATAAACTAAAAATGAACAATAAGCAATTCTTTAACTATTTTCGAATGACTCAAGAAACATTTAATTATCTGTTGGAGAATTTATGTGAAACAATCCAAAAGAAGGATACTAAATTTTTTCAAAAACAGTTTTCGACTGAACGCACCGATCGAAAAACAGTTTATCCACTAACGCCATCTGTGCAATCAGTTGAATTTGAATATTACGTATGCCGTTTGCCAAAACTGTGTTGGTATGGCTTATGCAGCGAATAGAATAGATGGCGCTAGCACAATAAAGAAAAAAAGATATCGAAAAAACTGTAAATCTACAGTTGAAACTATATAGGTACTAATAATTATTACCAATTTTTATTATATTTGGAATTAATCAATTAACCTAACTATTACAATAATGTACCTACGTACAAATGACTTTTATGTTGTGGTATAAATAATAAGAATATCTTGTAATATGCTGTAAGTATAAAAAAATTAAATATGGTAATTTGTAATTTATATCACATAAAAAAAAACAATATCAAACTTATGTTTGTAGTTCATTTCATACAAAATAAGTGCATACGACCTCAAATGTAAGCTTGTCAACAATAAGGTTGCGTTCGCGACTGTACAGGCTGAACCCTGCCCCGCACGCGCACACACGCACGCACACGGCTACGTACGTATACAAAACACACACAGATTTGCCGGCCAGCGGCGGCATCGGTGGGGGTCAACGGGCCGTGCCGTCGCCGTCCCGTCGCCGTGCCGGTAAGTGGAAAAGCGTGCCATATAAACTCATACATTTATGCTGCCACGGCAGCCGTCGCCGGGCCGTCGCCGTGCCGGTAAGTGGAAAACCGCCCAATGAATGTGCGTTCACCGACACTGAAAGCACTGTCTCGTCACTGACACTGATCGGTGTGGACGCGTTCATAGAGATTGTATGAAAGAAATTATCACGCGGTGGCGGTACTGTGCCGGAACTATGACTGTGATATATTCTATGACTATGATATATCTATGATTATATGATATATTATTATGTGAATCCGGCTTTATACTCCTAAAGCAGTGGTACTCAACTCCACCTTGTATTTGGAACTATTTGTACCAATCCAGTGGAACTTTAGTTTAGTTAGTCGATAACTGTTTTAATCACTGCTATAGCAGCCATGACATTACAGACCGTTATTTTTTTAAATGTTCGGTTGTGGTAAGACCATAATATGAAAGCATTTCCTAATGTGGCAGTGTGTAAATAAATGGTCTTAAGGATCGGTTATACGGAAACATTTGCCTCTGTCTTTTCTTTACGTGTATGAAGCTACTTCACAGTACGTTTAAGTGTATTTTGATGTAGAATAAAATTCGTTTCCGCTATTATTTACGCCAATAATATGACCCTACGCAAGCGCTTTTGATGATATTCTGATTTTTTACAATCTGTGAGATTTAATACTTGTAGCTACTAGACTAGAGAATCTCTTTAGCTTGTCGTATGTTTTTTTTTGTGGCTACAACTTTACGTTTTATTTATAAAAATATGACCCCCGCAAACCATGTTTTTCTATCATGGACCCTTAAGAGGGCTTATGCGCTATACTAGCGCCGCCAATGGAAAAAAATCTTAGTGCTTAAATAAAGACGAAATTGTGAATTTTGTTCTTCTAGTGTACCTACTCCGAAGAAGCTTTGTGGTAATTTTATCGTTTAAACAATATTTTATAACCTGTCGTTTAGTTGACGTTTAGTTTATTGCGAAAAGTGGCCACTTTTAGCAATAAAACTCAATTTAACTAAACGACAGACTAGAAAATATTGTTTAAGCTTTAAAAAGTACCACAAATCTTATTCGGAGTACACATAAGAAAACTCCATTAAACTAAACGACAGACTAGAAAATATTGTTTATGCGATAAAAAGTACCACAAATCTTATTCGGAGTACACATGAGAAAACTCCATTAAACTAAACGACAGACTAGAAAATAAAAAGTACCACAAATCTTATTCGGAGTACACATAAGAACACAATTCACAATAGGGAAGTTTCCATTTTTTTAATTTTCTTTACAAAACATCACATTAAGCTTGCAATGAAACCCAGTAAATATTTTTTTCAAATATCTCTGAAAATGACGAAATTATAGGACTTTTCCCTTTCGTTAAAAAATTAATGGTGTGACGTCATGCGTACCTATTTTACTGAGAAACCGTGAACTTCCACGGCAAGGCCTAGCTCGCTTTTTGTTTGCTAGTGCAGCAGAGCTGCCAGCTTAGGAGATTTTCCCGTGATTTTGGGTAAAATAGGGAAAAAACTTGCAATGTGTTCGCCAATGAGGCCTTTTTAAAATGACAAAAAACTGTAGGAGATATCGAGAATGTATCGAGATAGATGTCGTTGATAAAAATGTATGTGTCAATGTGATTTTTTTTACTAAGCTTCGAAGAGTACTCGTGTAGGCAGGCAGATGTACCTCTTTGGGTAGAGTAGATGTCAACTAGCGATCGCTTACTTGCCTTTTTGTTACAGGCTGTTTATTTTATAAGTCAATTTTGACACTTCTCTTTCTAACAACGCCATCTAGTGAGGCAAATAGTTACTATTTTTAATTTTTAAATGTCACTCTGAAAAGCTTTCATTGAAAATGGTAGCTACTTTTTCTTCATGTTTTTAAACCATCTACTGCGAAGTGGTTCGAAAAATATGATTTAATATCACAACTCTTTGGTCACAACCAAATGTCATAGTCACAACTATCGGATGGCTCGGCTCTTTTCAGTGACAACTGATTGTCAAAAATCCAACTATTTGGTGACTGTTCGCTGCATAATCGTGTTGTAAGTACAATCGAGAATGTATGGCAACATCGTTTTATATCGCAACGCAAGCGTTCTGAAGTTGGTCACTTCTATTCTATTGTACTTGTATAATTATTTTGCATTGTACTTAACTATTTATTGGTTTTAATAACTTTTTGGATGTTACTGTTGCAAACTCCTTTAATGTAATTTGTCATTGGTTTTATGGGAAAAAACTGTACCTAATTTGATTTCATGTAACGTCAAATAAAATAAATGGTTGTTGTCACATGCACGGCTATCGAAATTATTCCTTTACATTTACTTTTTTGGAATCTGGGGAAATTTATGAAATTTGGGGAAATCTGGCAGCCTCGCAGTGCTGCGATTTCGGAAGGCCTATTAAAAAAAGAATCGCTAATCAAACTTTATCGGACGATGTTCGTCGTTCGATTTACTCCTTGGTTTTAAAAATGTCACGGATGAGGACTACGATTTTCGCTATTCTTTTTTTGTAATAGGCCCTTGAGTGACATATGTCATGCTTAACCCTAGATTCGATAGCTAATAATATTCGACTGTAACAGTTTTTTGTGCGTTCAATAGATGACCTACCTATTGTGAAAATGAAAATTTTAAAAATAACGAATGACTCATTTTCGGGCCGATTTCGATGAAATTCAGTTTGGGGCACTATTTTTAAAAGAAAACAGCAACGCAATTATAAAAAAAAATATAAAATCCATGATGGCGGCCAACTTATTTGTTTGTGGGCCGATTTCAATGAAACTCGGTTTGGGGCACTATTTTGACAAAAAAACAGCAACGCAACGTTAAAAATATAAAAAATCCAAGATGGCGGTCAACTTTTTTATTCCTGGACCGATTTCGATGAAACCCGGTTTCGGGTTTTATTTTTAAAAGTAAACAGCACTGAAATGTTGAAAATGTCAAAAATCCAAGATGACGGAAAACTTTTTGTTATTTTTCTTTTTTCAACCGAGTCTTCTAGATCAACACAAAAACAATGTTGGCTGCCATCTTGATTCTTTTGTCAAAATAATGCCCCATACCAAGTTTCATCGAAATCGGCCCACAAACAAAAAAGTTGGTCGCCATCATGGATTTTTACATTTTCAACATTTCGTTGCTGTTTTCCTTTAAAAACAAACTCAAGCAAACCAAAACTAAAAATTCTTGCGATTAGTATTATACTCACTTTTTTATAGTAAGTAATGAGTAGTAACAGTAAGTAATAAACATCAATAAAATTACGTAAGTATTTTAGGGTTAAGTTCAAAACGAACAAATGAACCTAGACATGGCCACAGACTGACTATTTTATGCGGTGACCGGACGGTACATGTGACGTCACAGAAAATTTAATAAACGCGACTGTAAAAAATTGAATAACTTCGTCATTTTTCAACATATCGGAATAATTTTTTCACCATTATTCATGTATTTTGTTTATCTTTCCATTCATATATGTTGTTGTTGATTTTTGAGACTAAGGAAACTTCCCTATTTTGTCTTTATTTAAGCACTATGATTTTTTCCATTGGCGGCGCTAGTGTAGTGCATAAACCCTAAGAGATCGGTATGAATTAAAGAAAAGGCGGTAACAATTATTTTTTTGTAATTTTTCATATTTCAGTACTAGAAGCTCGCATGTGGCTAGAGATAGCCCGGCTGGTGCGCACGCGATGGGAGCGCAGGGACCACGTCAACTCTGCTCGAGACGCGCAATACGAAGTTGAAACCCTCTGGAGCAATGACGATGTTCAGAGTATTGAAGTCCGCAACTATGTGTACTAGCCTTAACCAAAAAGTATTGCGGCCATTCTTAAAAAAAGAAAATTAACAAAAATGAAACGTTATTATCGTCGTTATTTTTAAATTTTGTTCGTTTTTCTAGGTTATTCTAAAAACAAAACTTGTATTGAATTTTTAGATTTTAGCATTCACAGTGCTATTTTTATATATTAAGTAACTTAAAACAAAATTTGTTTTGAGTGTAGTAAATAAAATAACTTATTTATATAACTATAGTTCTTTATTTCGTAAAACTTAATAGCAATTCAATAAAAATCTTATAAATCTATAAAGTAAAATTTATACAAAATTAAGTCTAACTAACAAACGTAATAATTATATCACAATTCAACTTTGGCTCTATTTTGACATTACAAATAACTTTACGTACCTACAAACAAGGTGAAGTGACCCACTTATTCTAAAATGTGAACTTACCTAAGCGGCTTGATTCAAAACTAATGCTTTCTCTATCTTCCTTTCAGTAAATAAAAGTGACAGCATCAGTTTTAAACCAGCAGGCGTAGCATGACGAACTCGACATGCTTTTTTGTCTCAAACTAAACTCTTGTAAATGTCATATTTGATTGATGAACAAAAGGTGTGTCTACACCGGCACACTTATTTCAAAATCTATCGCAATCGCTTTCATTTCACAGAACATTGATACTTCTTTTTGGCACAAATAAAACTTACCAAAGAAATGCAGCAATGTGTCACATCCATCTGTCAAATGAAAGCGATTAGGGTAGATTTTGAAAAGCCCCCGGGATGCAAAGATTTAAATCTTTGTCGGGATGGACAAAAGCGCTTCCAAGCTCATCATGCTACAGGCGATGGTCTACCTTCGGTCCACTTTTTGGAAAGGGGGACGGCTTATTTCGTTTTTCCACCCTAAAACAGCCACCCTAAGGTGGATACTCTGAAAACGCGTGTCCATCTATCCACCCCGTCATACTATCGAATATGATGGGGTGGATAGATGGACACGCATTTTCAGAGTATCCACCTTAGGGTGGCTGTTTCAGGGTGGATAAACGGAATAAGCCAGGGGGACAGGTTCAGTGTCACCACACTGTACATTTATGGGTAGGATTCATGGGAGACCCAGGGGGACACCGGAACTCCCTGGCGAAATCGTGCGAGTTGGACAAGGTTCCAATGACGCGAAACCTCCCGGGGGAATGGACGGCGGTCTTGAGTTTGTTTCGCATCGCTTCTGGTCGCATGGCACCGCACCAAACCTAGGAATTATGAGGAATTCTGTATAAGCTAAAATAGCTATTTAAATCATTACGTCTTTATCAACAATTTTAAAATCAAAATAGAATCGTTTTCTTCATTTGGACTTTGATGAATCCATCACGCTTGTTACAAAATGTTCTCTCAATCTAATAAACGTTAAGTACTTAGTGCTAGTTTTTGGCGAAGCAAATAAAAATGTGTTAGGTGAGGATGACGACGGAAAGCAATAAATCGTTGTGGACAGGGGCTAGTAACAGGAATAATGATGTGATTGATACAGCAGAACTCGGACATTCAGTGAGTTAAGGTAAGTGATGGATGAGGTTTTTTTGTCAACCTTTTGTACATTTTTTTAACTGCTTCTGTGGTCTAGTGGGGCGCCCACCCGAGTAAGGCGCAGGGGTCCCGTGTTTGATTCCCAGGGGGTACATTTTGTACTCGGTTTGGTTGGTGGTAGGGCTTATTTCAAGTCCGTCTGGCTAGCTACCACCATCTTACCAAAGTCTGACGCCATAACAACAAATTAAAAATTGTTGTGTTCCGGCAGTTAGAAGTAAGATAGCCGCAGTTCGTCGGTGATGAGGACTGGGTGTAGTGCGCTTCCACCATCGGCCTTATCGTCACTTAACATCAATTAAGGTGAAGGCCAAGCACTATCTATCAATATCACGTTATTTTTTAAATGTAACGATATTTCTTACTTTTTTTACCGTTACTTTTAACATTAACGTTATGTCAATAAATAACGTTACTTTAGATAACGTTACATTGAAATTAACGTTATTTCAGTAAATAACGTTAACTTTAACGTTATTTCTTACTTTTTGTTACCGTTACATAAAAAATGTATTGAATTTTCACCTGTGCGAAATTGAGGAAGAATAGTTGCGTATGCGTGTGGTTTAGTCCCGGCAGTGTTTCGCCTTCAGCGCCATGTTTTTGCAACCAGTGCAGATAGGCACGAAATGCTTGCTTCACTCCACCATTGTCAGCTATGTTCTCACCCTGAAATATTCCATGAGTTCAGAGTCTATTGAAAAGGAGATGGTATCAAAATTTATCCTATGTGTCAATCGAATGCATAGAACAAGCTAAATGACATAGTGGCAGACCTCAAATCAATGGGGATAATGGGGTGTTGGAGCTTCAGGCTGACAAAGTATATATAGTCAGCCTGCCTAGCATGACCGATTTATATCGCGTGATATAGCATTTTATCGACACTCAACTGTCAAACTCCTTTGTCTTTTTGACAGTTAAACGTGATAAAACGCTATATCACGCGATATAAATCGGTCATGCTAGGCAGGCTGGTGGGGTAAGTGAAACACCGGGGTAAGTGAAACACCCAACCATATCTACTATCGTAGTTTATTCTCATAGCGATGTGTCGATAAATCAGGAATGACGAATTACTGCCCTCAATACAACACAGATATCGCTGCGATCAACTAGCTAGTAAACCAAAAAGAAAATTAAGTTATGTTATAAAATGAAAATTACGTTTTTTTGATAAATCTTTGAAACTGGACCCTATTTTATTAGAATTTGATACATTTTGGATGTTAAGGGTTTAAAATGATCCATTTGTCCTATTTTTAATTAAATTGACTCAATATTAAAAGCTATTTTGGCCACTGTTTCACTTCCCCCTTGTCAGGGATAAGTGAAACACTTCTTAGCCTTTATATTATTTTTGGGATTTTGTTGCTTAATGCAAGTCTTTAGATATTTATATTCATACCGCTAAAGGCTGATTTATTGAGGAGTACATTGCCTACACAGCTACTTTAATTGCGAGTTTTACTAAACCTTGTTAAAAAAAAAAAAAAAAAAAAGTATCTTTCACTTATCCCACCTGACTATACCTAGTGGCTCTGTGAGTTGTAGACCTCGCGTTTGTGACATTTATATTTTTTTCGAAATGGCTGAAATATGATTTTTCCCCATAAGTATCTCCAACATTTTGAAAAATTTGGAAAAACGGAATCCTTAAAAAATCGACCTGTAGAGGAGAACAGCCGGACAGTGGGACAGCTGGACATACGAAAGCTAAAATGCTCAAGCTTGCTGGTCAATGAAGAATAATTATTAACTCGGGATTTTTTACTCCAGTGCCAAGATCTGCGTGCTGTCGATTTCCAAGTTTTTGATTTATACATTTTAATGTTTACCTGTGTACTAACGCCGTCCAATTTCATATTGACCTCGGGAACAACATAGTGGCCATACTGGTCGATCAGACACTGTGCTCTTCTGTGGAATGCTTCAATGGCGGTGTCCGACCACCATCGGTACAGATTTCCATCACAGTCAAACAGGCGGCCTTTATCGTCAAAACCATGCGTGATTTCATGTCCTGAGAGGAATGGAGCTTGGTGTAAATGGGTTGATAAGTCATTTACACAAGCTCAAATAAGTCTTCAAAGCTAGTTAATAATGCCAAAGCTGGGGTTGATAATCAAAGAATAATTTTGTGTCGATTTTTAAAATATGAAAAAGAGATAATGTAAGTACGATGTTACCAATAACAACTCCGATACCGCCATAGTTGAGTGAGCGAGGGAAATGCCGGTGATAGAAAGGTGGCTGAAGAATGCCCGCGGGGAACATGATCTGGTTCTTATTGCGGCTGTAATAGGCGTTAACCACGGCCGGGGCTGTGTTCCACAGGGTTTTGTTTACGGGCTGACCAAGGCTACAATTAATATGATTAAAGATTTTTAATGTAAAGCAAAGCGGAAAGTTTGCCTCCAAAATCAAAATCTACTTTTTATTCCGAATTCATTTGAATATTTTTCAAATTTTCGGTTTAAGTTGATTAGATATTTTGTTCTATATTACTTTACTTACCGAGATTGTTCCATTTTTGTCAAATGCTGAAGTATGTTCAAAATATTTTCAAAATACTTATCAGGGTGTATTCTCACTTCTTTGTATCTATCGTCTAATTCTTTCTTATTTAGAATAAAATCAGGGTATCCTATACGGAGCATCATAGCGTCTACTTTTAAGGCCGCTAGCTTCTTCGTTTTATCGTCTATCCAGTCAGTCAAATGCAGAAGTTCTCTAAACGATTGTTGGATCTCTCTCGTCATTGTAAGGGTGTCATTTTTGCTTATTTCGTCGAAATATTTTTTAACAAACATTGAACCTAAAGCCATCCCCATGTTTGAATTTACTTGGGATATGCAGTTTTTCCATCTAGGAGGAGCTTGTTCTCGACCAAAGAGTATAAAATAAAATCTGTGAACATCCATTCATCCCATTTTATAAAATCTCGGCCGAGAAATCAATAGATCTTATCAAAAGCAATTATAGTGAATGAAATATTTTTAAACATTATCATAACAATTGAGTAGGGGAAACCATCTGAAATCTATTTAGGTAAGTACATTTTTACTCACTGTTGTTTGGCTGACTGAAAGCGATCGTCAAGATTATTAACTCGGTGCCTTACAAATCGCCATAGCAAATAATTTGACAGAACGTTGGGCGGCGTATGTTTGATTAATTGGACCAGATGCTGAAAAATTACTTGGAAATAAATTATAGATGAAGAATAAGATTATCACATTTATCTTAGACAAAGATTGAATTCACTTGCAACTTACACGCACGTAGCTCAAAGCGAACAAAACAACCGTCTCATCTGATTTCACTGTTCGATTCATAACGATGCAGAGATACCTTCTCCATTTGACTTGAGGTACTAACTCCTCTAATGTATGAAGAGGCATACGTTTGTAAAGTTCTGATACGTTTCTTCTGTCTTCTGGAGCGGAGGTTATCTTAGCAAGACTACCAATATACGGAAAAAGGTGTCACAAAAATAAACTCTTTCGCATGGCAGCAAAGGATAATTAAACGACGATAAAAATAATCAGATGTATTATGGGTAAAATATTTGTTGATTTAGGGGATTTGGACTTCAAAATATGCTAGTTTGGCATACTTAATCGATGCGTAAAAATATTATGATAAATGATACAAACTGTAACACTCACTTTATTTCAAAATCAATGAGCTCTTGAGCACTCATTTTCACATAAGGAGGGTCACCACCGAGAAGCAATGCGATTTTAATTAGATAGGCCTTATAGGCATCTAAATATTGTTTGTTAGCATTTTGAAGGAAGTAATCCCTGGTTGGTAACCCTGGAAATGAAAATTTAGCTCTAAGTATTTTTTAACTTTAGCATCCTATTTAATGAGAAAGGAATTAATATACTCGTACCTAAACTTGTTTGATCAAACTGAATGACAAATTCATCTGAATTTTTAATATCCGGACCAACCCATTCTGAAATAAGAATGTCATTGTTGAATAATCTTAATTTGGCCATTTGCTCTAGCCAATCAAAGTTGCTTGAATTCCATTGAATATTAAGAATAGGCCATCCGCCTAAAATATTCAGAAGATCTAAAAGAGGTTTGTGACCACGCTTCTGCAATATCTCATAGTTCATACAAGATTTAAATAAAAATTGAGCTTTCAGTGTTGCATCGCCATTGGATAAGTCTTTACTTTCTCTAACTTGTTTTATTTTATCAGTCTCTTCATTTGTCACAAAAACTTCTCGTTTTATTTGCTTATTGTGACGACTATTCATGTGTATTGAAGATATTCTACGGCTCTGTTTTGATGGACTATATATTCTATGTTTTCTGTTTTGTAAATACGGTAACTTCTTCTGAATATGCCTCTTAACTCTTTGTTTCTTTTTACTGTTCTTCAAGTACGCATGAATTTGATGCTTTATATTTTTCATCGGCATCATAAGTTGCTTTGATTTCTTGTCTAGATATCTACGAATGCGGTTAATTATTTCTGATTTATTCTGTACTAAGGTCAAGTCATACTGATGTTTTGCTGTGGTTGTTTCATTAATTATCTCACTTAAGGCACTCTCGATAACATGTACGAACAAAGAATCTCCATTTGCTTCTTTGCTACGACAAATTTTAGGAAAAATATTCTTTAAAAAGTCATCACCTAAGTCAAGTTGCGATCCAGGATAAATACTTTTAATTTTTTGACCTTCTTTAAGCTCCAGTAGGTCTTTTAATACAGTATCCAAATTTTCTCTCAGCATTTCGAACGTGTCGTATCTGTAAGATTTATTTTTTATAAATTGTTAAGCTGTTATTCTTTGACATGGAACAGTGAATGAATTAAAATTACTTATTTTATTTCATAGTAAACTTACCCTGCTTTGTCAGCGGGTATGGGGTTGAGAGTTGCCCAGTTTCCACAGGCGTACTGATAAAAGTCATGGCAAGGGTCTGCTTCTGCATCCATGTACTGTCGCATAATATTGGCCTGGGTTTGTCTTATAGTATCTCTATCACCTTGACCTTTCCAAAATGCATGAATACCTGATAAATTAAAAAGTTCTTGAAGTTTACAACTGACTTTCCAATTCTAATGAAAATCAAATTATATCAGATGACACAACAATGAAGTCATTTATGCGTGTCGTGAGAATTCAAACAGGGGTTAGTGAAACGTGACCTTGACTTATTTCGTCCATTAGTCAATTGAATAATGGCTACTACGGCGCTTGGGTCGTCGTGTTGTTCAATTTGCGACGTACAATGCATTTCGTCTTATAAAAATTACTTACTATCAAAGAACATTTTAAAATTGAGTAGGAATCTTTGTGGATTTCTTTACTAGGTACCTGTATAAGATTTCGTTGGCTTGTACACGTAAGGCGATATACCCATTTCTTCTTCCTCCAATTCTGGTTGACCCCTAATTTGTTCCACAACATCGTCAAATGGACCTCGATCGATATGACTTTCCGTGTGAGCTATACTGGAATTGATTGACTAATGATAACTTGAGTTTACAATAAAATTACTTCAAAAGTTCGTTATTAATTTGTCGTCATTTATGGAAACTTTTAGCAAATTAATAGGTATCAGGCGTCAGGCGGTGGCACCGCTGGACAGATATTATTAATCTTTACCTTTCTGCAGAACGGTCGTCATTCTCACCATCTTCATATGTGGCGTCTGAAACGTTGTATTCTTCATCATCATCATCATCTTCACTATTCGCATCATGCCCTTGAGCATTTTTACGTTTTTGAGAGTTGATAGCAGAACTTTAACCAAATGTAAATATTATCAAGAAAGTGTTAACTATTTAAATAACACATAAACAATAAAGGCGTGTTAGAGTGAACTTACCCATAGTCTTGGGAAGTAAAAGTGAAGTGACTTCTACGTTTAACTCTCGTTGGGGAAGCATTCTGCTCTGCATTTCCCCATATCAAAATGTCACTAGTCACGTTCCCTTCATAAACTTCTTTTTTACTTGAAGGATAACTGCGAGCTAACACAATCTCCTCTGGTGGGAGAAACGAAGTCATAAAACCTCGGAACACATCTCTTTCTTCAGGGTCCACTCCCTCCAACTTGGTATAATGTCTCGGTATGTTCTTCACTACGTACTGATCAGAGGGATTCTCTAAATCATCCAAAGGGGCCTGCAATGTAAAGTATCCTACTGTTACAACTGATGATATGAATATTACCGAAAGGAATCGATACAAATTCGCTCGTTGCGGTTTAATAGATATTGTTTGAGATGGACACCGCGTTTCAACTCGCGTCATGGCAGTCAAATGGCTGGTTCAAACTGACAGTATGCTGACAGTAAAGAGGATTATTACCTGCGTCACTCCGACATTGTTAAGTGGAACCTCTCGTTTTGTAAACTGGCTGCGTACTAGTTATACTACTTATATCTATGGTACTAGTACGTAGAGTACGTACGTATAGTGCTGCGTAGCCCAATAACCATTGTAAAACGTACTGATTATTTCCACTGTGATTGTGAGGCTGCTCCTAAATCATATGAGATGAGTGGGCCTTGGATTGTAATGAATGAATGAATGAATAAATACTTTATTGTTCACCATAATAAATACATACAAGGACAGTACAAAAGTGGAACAATTGGCGGCCTTATCGCTGAAAAGTAATTTCTTCCAGGCAACTATTTATTTAAGTATACAGAACAGAAAGAAAAATAAGGAAGTAATGTGATGTGATTGGAAATCGAAGACCTAGATAACGCAGAAAGACTTGGCGGACTAAGCAGGAGGCTAGCCCATATGCTAAGATTATCATAATAGCAACGGCTCTGTAATTAGGTGAAGGGAAAATCCAAATTATTTTAATTTTGAATGAAATATTTGAAAAGAGATACCTACCTAAATCTAGGGAAATCATGATAAAACGTCATTATGGTAAAGGTACAACTAGGTCAAAGAATAGATTTTATATGATCCAGGTAGGAACCTGTATTTACAAGCATGATCCAAGAATATTGTACCATGCTTACTACTAGTAAATAAAAAAGATTACCCGACCATTCAAAGGTTAAAAAAAAATTGTCAGTAGCTGATTGATGACGTTGATGATGTGACGTTGACGATGAATTTAATTTTATATAAATAACATTTTTTGGTATAAATTCTGTTTTATAAACTTTACGAAAATGCCGTATCTTTCTTTCGTGGAGTTGACGAAGAAAGTTCATTTAATTAATGACTTGATTTTATCTGACATGACGTGCGGTATGTAAACTACATAAACAGTTTAAAACTTTTCTTGGTACGTAAATCGAAAGTAATGTTTGGCGGTTCAAGGGTCATTACATTATCTATTGCAATGAAAAGCATTTCTGGCTGAATCAATTTATGGATTGGCTAGCTAGATCCATGGTACAATAATCCAGATAGATCTAGCTCAGTTATCTAGGTACATCGCATCAGCCTTCTGGCATATTTCGACTATTGGCATTTTTATGTGTTTTATTAAATAATTTACTACCACTAAAATGCGGGACGTGAAGCGGTTTCTGTATTTACAGTAGGTACATTGCAAGGTACGATTGGAAAATCGGAATACTTAGATACGGTATATTTTATCTCCCAAATATCTACCATGTATAGTGTTAACAAGAGTTAGGTACCCATTGTGTTCTGTTTGTATTGTACGAGTATTTGAAATCTAATAGGTAATGCTGATGGTAGCATCTGTTCGTCGAAGTGGATCTTGGCCTCCGACATCAGAGTACGCCATTTTGCCCGTTCAGACCATACGGGTACCTAACATAGGTATAGGGTTTTTAGATCCTTGGTGACGTCATCTCTTTAGCGATATCTCGGACGCCCCCCCGGACGGCGGCGGCGGTGTCTGTCTAGTTGTTTGCCCCCAGATACGCTCTTTTGGCTGCTCAATCCTCTCTCATTCTATCTACATGCCCTAACCAGCGAAATCGGGCGGATTTTATCTCCCCAATTATGTTTGGCTCGGGCACTAGTTCTTCTATCTCTCAGTTGAACCTCGCCCTTGAATTCACATCTTCTCCTTTAGTAGATCCCAGAATCCGTTCTGCCACCAAAAGCTGGTTTTCTTCCTTCAACGTCCAAGTCCTGTCCAAGTTTCGCACCCATACATCAAGATTGGCCTAGTTACTGGTTTGTAGACGCGAATCTTTGTTGGCTCTAGATAATAGTCATGACCCGCTAACTAGGGTCATGGTCAGGAATCAAAGATAATAATATGACTTAGTAAAATGACTATATAATTAATCAGAAAATGAAGAAGACGCAGCAGCTGCGGCGAAATTGAGCTTCAACCGACACCTGCTCTCCACTGTGCACTGGTTTTCGAGAATATCCTGGTCGAATAAAAAGCGGTACTTGTTGGTGCTGTTGTCCGACGTGCGCAGCGCTTGGACGCTGTCACTGCTCCTCAAGTCCATTTGGAACTGCCGACCTAAGGATGCTGTGCTTTCAGCAAGCGAGTAAGTTTATTGTTTATTTATAAAGTACAGCCACATGATACATATTAAATAATCACATTTATACTTATTATAACAATATTTCTGATATGTATCAAAATAACGGCGTACATAGCATTCATTGAATTGAATGATACGAGTAAGTTGCTATTTTACTTAAGTAGATTTAATGCAATATGTACAAAATCATGCTCAACTGCATTGTATTGTATCATTGAGTTTCATTTGTAGCCACAATTTCTTTTAGGTAATTTAATTACTTTCTTTTCAAAATACAGCAGCAGAAAAAATAATAGGTAGGTACCTACCTAAGTTTAAGAATCCTAGTGATTTAACTTACGATGTTGCTGAAGATAAGACCCACTTTTTAATATCGTTTTTGTTTGTAGCTCTGTTTCTATAATTTACCTATTTACCTATTATTTTGTTATCTAAGGGTGGGTACCCACTTAGATTCGCGACCCTCCGTACTCTGCAAACCTGCAACAGTGCGCCCTAGTGTGTGCGAACCTCGGTATGCTCTGTATTTTGTGATCCGATGCGAACGAACACAAAGGGAGAGCAAGATAGAAGTCCGCAATAGCGTCCACATGGAGCACGAGATTCGCGTACCTACCTAACTAAGTGGGTGCCAACTTTATTATAGTCACATGATTTTATGACTGAATTACAAACCTTTCACCCAATTTCTTAGTCCAAACGTGTGGAGCAGCTACGACCAAGTACCGTTGGATCACAACAGAACTGCGCAGCCGGGTGCCACACTTGCGATCGTGATGAAGAATGACCGAGTTTGGTTCCTTTCACTAGAGCCAGTTCGTTAAACTTTTTGCTATTGATTCAGACTTCAGAGTAGTTTCAGACTTTTTACCATCATTTTGTTTTTGGTTTTTATTTCTTAAAAATATTTTTTAAGGCTGCTGCGATATGTTAACCCTATTTATTTTAACTAGGTACCTTCTCCTTTTGGCTTGCATTTATTCATGAATTAGGTAGGATCTCTATTTGGTACAGGTTGGTTGGGTGTTCCATGGATTCCATTCCGACTTCTTTAATCAGTACCTCTAGCTAAGGTACTTCATAAGTTTTCAGTCGGAAAACGTTGTCTTTTTCATACTAGCTAGCTGAAAATTTATCTATTTATCCCATAAAATATATATTTTTATATATTTATCCCAGGACTCTCAAGCTATCGTGCTATCTGAATTGCTGGCGGTATCCGGAGGGCCGGTGATGTGGGAGGTATTCAAGCAGGCGGAAAAAATCTACCAGAACTATAGGGACGTTCAGCTTCATAACCTTGAGGAGTGCACTGTCGTAAACGACAATACACAAGCAGCAGAGAAGACGCACCCTGCATCTGCAGAAAAAGTAAGTCTATCACTTCTGCTATAGCGCCATTCTATGTGAATTTCTACTTTGTAAAAAGAAAGATGTTGCTTTTGCAATGAGAACTAGCGCAAAGAATACGAATTATTACGAAATCTCCTTTTTTGAAGTCGGTTAAGATGCTTTTGGGGGTTTGAGCCCCCTAGCCCCGTAGCCCTTCTCCTCCCTGGATCCGCTACTCGCCACTGGAGCAAAAGCTTCAGGAGCTGAATTAAATTGCAATCGGTAGATCATTGTCTTCCGTAAGATTTGATTTATTATGATAAACATACTTCGGAAAGCGTTAAAGTTCCAACTGCTATGAATAGTTTAGGGAGGTAGGTATACCTACAAAGTAAGGCATTTCCTAAAAAGTTTAGTCATAATTATTACCTACCTTTCAGGGCAAGAAAGACAATTTGCCACATCATCAAAAGAGTGGCACATTTGATAAAACTGCGCCGGCGTCAACTCCGGCCCAGAAAGAGGTAAGGGATGTAGTAATATTTAACTTGTAATGACCATCAGCCATTTTTAATGTCCCCACTGCTGGGGCACATGCCTTCTTTATGGGTGGATAAGGATGATGGGCCATAACCCACCACGCGCGCCCAATGCGGATTGGTGGGTGTTAACAACTGCAAATGTAGCCGGGACCAACGGCATAACGTGCCTTCCGAAGCACAGAGGAGCTCGAGCGAGATAATAAATTTTTGGTCACCCATCCCATGACCGCCCCTTGCGAAAGTTGTTTAACCTGCGCAATCGCTGGGCCAGGCGCTATACGACTGCGCCACAGAGTTCCTCTTAATTTGTACTTATTAATGTAATGTAGTATTTTGTGTGTAGCTTTTTGAAGAACAAACACGCGTAAGTTAGGTACGCCTTAGGAAGTAGGTATAGTTTCTCTTTTGCCATTCAAGTTGGAAGCCAATTTGACGGGGTGGAATACAACTATAAAATCCTTAAAAGACAGCGTTAAGCTGGAAGAATTGGAGATGACCTTCACAGACGGAACCAAGAGGAAGATTTGGAAAGTCAACCGGCCTAAACCGGAGATCATTGAAACTGTGGACTTTGTGAGTTAAGTTCTTATTGCTATTCAAAATCAATCGGAGATCTAAGTATACTCTTTTTTCTTCTTACGTATCCCCCGCCAGCTGGTGAGGGGGCCCAAGTCTGCTATTTTAACGTCATAATCGTGTTTCAATTGTGTTTCGATTTTGGGTATAAGAAAGGGTTAGGTGGCTACTGGTCCACTTGCTACTGGTCACTAGGCCCAGTAGCAAGTGGACCAGTAGCTAGCTACCTAAACCAGAACTATCTCAAAAAGCATTACAATTCAAACACAATCGAAACACGATTATGACGTCAACAATAAAAGATTAAGGCTGACCCCAGACCTACCGGTTTCTTTTCGTTGCTTTGCTGTTCTACTTTGCTGTTTAGACCGCCGGCCAACCAGGGTCATTTTCAATCTATCGCATATGGGACCAGACTAAATTGGCAAGATAGCCCTTAGCTTGGTGTTATCAAATATCATCGTCTGGGTTGCAAAGTAGGAAGCTTCTGGGAGATATGCCACCGTGCACATGGTCTCCGATTGCTAAAAATAAATCGATCGCATATTTATATAAATTGTGAAGAGGGTCGTGGGTGGCATCATTACCTACCTGAACAATTTTTTTGTGTTTTTATAACGATCGTTTAAGGAACAAAGCTCCCAAGAACATACATATGTGAAATGTACTTAGATTGAAAATATGCGATAGATTGAAAATGAGCCTCTTGGCCGGCGGTCCATTGCCGAACAGCAAAGCAAAGAAAAGAAACCGGTAGGTCTGTGATCAGCCTTAGGCCCCTAGTCGTATATGGGAGTGGGACTCGATGGAGGGAAGGTGCCTCTTCACCTCGTTGCGACATGACAACCCTCCTTCATCACAGCCTGTGATCCCCACTCAGCCCTTAGTAGATGGGACCTCAGGGAGCCAAAGGTAGCTGTACACGTTTAGTATTTTTTTTTCTCTCAACCAGAGGAGCACCTTCTTCAGTGGGGAGGAAGGAGGCGGAAATTCTCATTGGATACCACATAGCCGGCTATCATATGATGGTTATGTCAGACTCGTACTGACTAAAACCGCCTTGGAAACTGGTTACGTACGTGCCCGGACCACAGAATACACCCGGACAGGCAACGAACCTTCGACCGATCAAAGCGACCGCCTCTTTCAGGGGAGCAAGTTTAAAGTAGGTAGGTACAGTCGAGTTCATTAATATGTTGGCACTTTTGACAGCTCATCAACCTTTATGGCTTTATAATAAAGGTCAACAGCCTGACAATAATGCCAACATATTAATGAACTCGACTGTACAAGGTATTATTATAGGTATTCTGTGGCTGTACCGTACACTGGATACTCGTATATTGACTTACCTATTTGAATTTATCTTCAAATAGCTGTGTGTGTTTTATTTTCTCTTATTATTTGATAACAACAATCTAATAATTTACTTGTAGGTTCAACTATTGCCAGCATCTATAGGGAAACAAATTTTGTCTTACTTACCTCGCACTAATCTGGCTGACTACGCCAAAGTCAACAAGTACTGGTCGTACTTAGTTGACGATTATAAAGCAGAATTGACTGCCAGGGTGAAAATCAACAGCGATTTGGAAAAGTTACAGGTATTTTTTGTCTTCCATAGCTATCTTTAAACATCTGACTTGAAGCTTCTCCCATACATTAGAGAAGACCGAACCTGTGAGTATAATGTTCCTAGGACCGAACTCAGTAAGTACTATCGACAACACTTCCGCTATCACTCCTAAGTTTAAAATCCCTTGCACGCGCCGTGCGCCGTCACTAACATAGGTTAAGTCACATTTGCAAAAACTTTGATTGGCATAAGTTTTCGCCTACCATCAATTTTTAAAACATCAACAAATCCTTACAGCTTTCGAAAGTTTAGCGGTAGTGAATTTATTGTGACTTTGTTTGAGTAAGGGGGAAAATCTAATTTACAATCTGGTGTTATTTTCACTGATGGCAGGACTTAATGCTACGATACGAAGACTCAAGCATGGAAACTGTGGACTTGAGAACGATCCAGCGCAGTTCCCAGGCGATAACCAGTGTGGGGCCTTCTTTCAAAGCGCGCCATGTGGCGCCCAGTGTGAGGGCCAGCGAGCGATCAGCTGGAGCATTATCGTTCCGGCACATGCTTAGCGACAAATCGAATAAAAACACTGTGGTAAGGATCATAATCATTATTTGCTATCTTGTAGATTTGGTTGGCTTTTGGTGGTTTTACTTTGGTTTGGTTTGACTAATTTAATAAAACCACAAGATAAGTGATTGCAGCCAAAGTCACAACTAACTTTGGCTGCAATCATCTTGTGGTTTTACCAGACTACTGAATACTGATGCCACCATGGACATAGAAAATTTTTCTCTGCGCTCAAGAAGACCAACAAAGCGTGGAAAAGAGAAGTTAACATTATACGGACACGGTCTTTGAAAAAAAGAGACAAAGGATCAAGTGACAATATGCCAGCTTTTTTTTTACAGTAAGAGCCCCTAGCGTTCCGCCTAGCAAAAGAGCAATCACAAGTTCTTTAAAATATTTGGTAATCTTGATTAGAATTTTAAATAAGGGTATCGTGGAGCTATGGTGTCTTGTTTTGTTAGTGATTGTGATGTGTCAAAAAGGAACAATCCAAGTAATCACACCTTTCACAGGTAAATAAGATATTGCCACACATTTCTCTAAAACCAAATTTCGCTACATTTATTCGTTTATCGACGAAGAAAACAGTATGGAACATAGTGTTTATTAATTTCCTTTGCCATAATATAGTCATATTTTATGTATGTAAGTCATATTTTATTATCTCATATATAATGTATACATTCGTTTTTCGGATCACCTGTTTATTGACATTGTTGTTCTTTGACATTCTATTTCTATGGATGCCACAGAATACATAATAGTACTGAACGTACAAAAGTCCATCTGCGCGTGGACAATCAAATAATAGGCTACTCTCGCTGCACGGCAATAAAGTACAATTTTAAAAAGCGCTTCCGAAGCGTTCTCTTTCTGTCGCGTAGCTTTGTCTTAACCGACACAAGACATCCCTCGTGTGCTGGCTCGACTGAGTGAGCCACGAGCGGTAGGCTAATATAAAAGTTTAAGCGCGGAGTGAGACCCCCCTGCTGAAGCTACCTTGAGCGACTCAGCATGATCTGTTCAAGGTCTTCATACTTTCATATCAGTATCAGATGGGAAGTCGAACCATTTCGGAAATATTAGAGGATAAAAATTGATAATGAATTATATCCTCTCATCTTCAGCAGGGTATAGTAATAGGCATAGGTAAGTTTTATTTATTCTTATGGTATAGGACTCGGAAAAGATAATATAATATAAGTCCCGTAGACGAACTTTTATCGCTATAATTAGAAGGACTTTTCTCTACACACCCAGTGTGGTAGCCATTATAACTTTAACTAGCACAAATTCATTGCTTTGCTTACAGGCCCGAAAACCATTCCGCAACCTGGCTGAATTGAATCATAGATTGGAATGGCGAGGAGCAGTCGATGACAATTTGTCTTCTTGGTGTGAGAACATTATCAAGCAAACTGAATCTGCTAAAAAACCAGATAAGCTTAGTGTAAGTGTAATGTATTTTTTCTATTCCACACACACCGTTTTTTTTGTATTAACGGGTTCATTCATACAGCATAGCATGTCCTAGACTTTATCTACTGAATGTACCTATCTCTAGAAAACAGCCGTTATTCTTAGGGCATCCACTGCGTTAAGCGGGACACGCGCGCGGGTCGACATAGATTACAGCTTTCTCATGCACTGCAAGCATCTGTCCGTCAGAAAACCAGCAATGTATATTACCGCGCCGTGAACCCGCGCCGGGATCCCACTTTACGCAGCGGACTACCATTCTTATATTCTTATATTTTCTGCTTTGAAAAGCGGTTTAATGGTATCGAGTTGAAAACCTCATCGTAGACGGACTGATCTCCTGATGTGTCTGCTGACTTATTTTCTAGTGCGAAGTCCCTGAGTCCTCAGAAGATGTTCTTCAGTTGAGGAACATGCATTTCCCGTATCCACATATGAAAACTAAGCTTGAAGTGCCGCTAGAAACACCTCTTTGCGAGGACCCATCTCTGGTGTAAGTATTTGATCAAAGTTTTATGTAAAGTCCGACCGAAAAAATAAATACTTATGTAAGTATATTTGCTAGCCAAAATATGAGATTTCGTGAAAAGTTTTATGAATAAGTATAGGTAGTTCATTGGATTTGAGCTAGATAGCGTTGTGTGTGAAATTGACGTGTCCCTACCCTACCTGACCTATTGAATGATGAACGAACAGTAAAAAAACAAAAGTAGCGCCCCCAGAACAATTTTCCTTTTTCTGGTCAAGTTTAATTTGATATCAATTTTATTCAGATTCAGAAAGATCGCTTCTGGTTGCGCCCTATTCATTCAAATTTATTGCTCGCTAAGTAGGTACATAATGTATCGAAAATTCACACGTACCGATTGAAGCTAAGGTTATTTAGTTTGTTTACAAAAAAATAACCTCGGTAAAATATAGTTCGTTGTAGTACTTAGTAGTAGCACAGATATTATAATAGGAACTATACGTCGTACCTAGGCAATTAAAAGATCAAAAAGTGGTAACTTTTGCGAGCGATACTTAGCGAGCAATATTAATTATGGTGAGGGCGCAACTGTGAGGGCACTAATCGCTTTAAGTGACGATAAGGCCGAAATTGTAAGCGCACTACACCCGGAATCCTCTTCACTGGTGAACTGTCTTTCTATTGTCTAATTTCAAAATCTATCGCAATCGCTTTCAAGATGTAACAACATTGACGCTTCTTTTTGGCATAAATAAAAACATTCCAAAGAAATGCAGCAATGTGTCACATCCATCTGTCAAATGAAAGCGATTGCGATAGATTTTGAAATTAGACAATGAGCCCCCTGGCTATCTTACCTCTAACTGCCGGAACTCAATTTTCAAATTGTTGTTATGGCGTCAGACTTAGGTAAGATGGTGGTAGCTAGCCAGGCGGTCTTGAAATTAGCCCTACCACTAACCAAACTAAGCCCTTTATCCAACCGTGTAACGAGAGTTCCTAGGCTAAAATAGCTTTAAAATTTTTCAGCATTGTGTATGTTCTATTTCTAAAGTTACAATAAAATTTTATTTACAGTCAAGGTCCGAAGCCCAAAAGGAATATTTCCAGTGGGACAATTTTGGACGCACCGAGACACCATGGCGCTGAAAAATACAGTCTCTGGACAAAAGACTTTTCTAAACTATATCCGGTATTTAAAATACCGTCACATCAACTTATAATTTAAAAACATTTCGTGGCATGCCCAGGCGCGGTCCGAAGGGGCCACTGTTAGGGTAATTGTAGTCAACCATTTACTACCCTGTCTGGCGACCCTGACTGCAAAGCAGGATATAGCTCACACATGTCCTGCCGTCCATCCGTCATAGTTAACCAAAGAGTATTAATGACACTCCTGCGCGGCGACTGCGAGCGGTGGTGGGCGAAGCTTGCCGGACGCCATGCACACCATTCACAACCCTGCATAGAGCGGCGGACTGCAAGGCGACCATGCCAGGCAGGATGGTGAATGGTCGGCTTTATGGCGGATAATGTACTTACGGCCGCGTGCGAGCGTCCAAAATCGTACGTTTCTCTGGTATTTATTGTACTTTAATAGTAGGTACCTAGGTATTTTGTCTAGATTTGTATCTTGTCTTAATTATGCAGGTATATATATATGTAATGATTATGTAAAAACCGGAAAATCATAAACTTATTATTGAAATCCTGACTTCCTTATTTAATTAATATATTATTATGCAAAAGTCCGTTTGTTTGTTTGTTACGCCTTCACGTCTTAACTACTGACCGATCATCATAAAATTTTAGAGACACGTTGTCATCAGGGGCATTCAGGGGTAGGTACAGAAAAGGACATAGGGTAAGTAGGTACCTACTTTTCATCCAGAAAAAAATTCAGTTCCCGAGGGATAGCAAAACAACTGCCCCCCTAGCCAAAGTAACATTTGCAAATTTTCGTTATCGTTTCGCTTCGGAACATGTATGGATTTGACGTTTTAAATTTCGATAGTTAACGAAACCTTATGTCAATCCCATACATGTTTCGAAAGCGAAGCGATAACGAAAATTTGCAAATGTTACTTTGGCTAGGCCCTCTGTCCACGCAGATGAAATCGCGGGCGGCCGCTAGTCCTTACTAATTCCGTTTGTTTGTTTGTTACGCCAGTTACGCCTTCACGTCTTAACTAAGTACTACTAAGTAGGTAGGTACTACTTAACCGACCATAATGGTTTTTTGTTTGCATACAATATGTTCTTAGGGGTAGGTACAGGGAAAGACGAAAAAAAATCAGCTGTTTCATACAAAAATTAATAGGTAAGCGAAAGTATCAAAATGTGTGAAACAGCTGTTTTTTTTCGCGATTTCAGAGTTGGTCCCATACAGGGAAAGACGAAAAAAAATCAGCTGTTTCATACAAAAATTAATAGGTAAGCGAAAGTATCAAAATGTGTGAAACAGCTGTTTTTTTTTCGCGATTTCAGAGTTGGTCCCATAGTAAAAGTTGTTCAGTTTGATGGTCCCTATCTACCATATTCGGCTTTATAAGGCTTTTATCAAACACTCTGTATAAGATAAGATACCTATAAAGTACCGGATGATGTTCACTATCATGATGGCTTTTTACCGTGGAAGGCACAAAATAATTGAATATTTGAATTTGGTATTAGATAGCTCAATTTTATAAAGGTTTATTTTTATTTTTACCTACAGATTTGTAAATAGTAAATTGGCTGAGATACAGAATTTCTTGTGCCTAGAAAAAAACAAATGTCACATTTGACATATCAGAATTGTCAAGTCAATTGTCAAATCTGACAAGTTTGTTTTTCTTCTAGAAAAAAGAAAATATTTCGTTTATTTTCTATTGTACACGCACAAAAAGCGTAGTTTTCCTCATTATTTGTGTTATCCAAGTATAATGCTATCTGCAATAGTTTAATTTTATTATCAAGAATTTGAAGTCCAAAATGAGTAAGCATATGTATTCGACTGCAAACTTGACCGACAAAGAGTTAAAGGAGCAAGGAAACAGACTATTTAGTTTACGAAGGTTTGAAGATGCTATGAACTGCTACACTAAAGCTATAGTAAGTACTGGAATTGTATAAACTTCTCCTAGTTCTCTTGGTGGCGTTATTTTATTTTGTCTTTCACGCTCTGTTTCTTCAAGGGCGTAAACTGAGATGAAAGAGCTTTGTATTTTATTTGTTACCATTGCATAACCTCTGTGCACTAAATTATTGTTGTTGTAGAGCAAGTATGCTCATACTTTCATGCTCACTACTTCATGCTCAGACCTAGCAAACATCACTGCGATCAACATTTTGACCGTTTAACCCACCAAATATTTATCACTAATAATTTTAGCTATCTTTGGTGATCTACCTTAAAACCTCTCGCGATCGACTGGTCGATCGCGATTGTCCATATAGGTACCTCTGTTGTATTGTAAAGTGTGCTTAAAGTAAAGTAAGGTATAGTTGAACTCCTCGTTGGATGATGATATTGTGTTGTTCATCACATCATGGCACTGTTCTTATCAGTGCTAATTAATATCCTATTAATATTTTTTTTGAGTAAGTACCTAGGTACTTACTTATCTTATCTTAATTTTTTTTACTTTATTGTCATTTAAATCAAATAGACGCCTATCTCTTAAGTCTATTTGGCTCATGATTAAATAGATTTTTAAAGTAAAACACAATTTATTCAATTATATTCATTAGTCTCTTTATTTTCAGATAAAAAATCCATCAGTTGCCACATACTTTACAAATCGTGCACTATGTCATCTGAAAATGAAACATTGGGAAGCTACCTGTCAAGACTGCCGGCGAGCGCTGGACATAGACAACAACCAGGTCAAAGGACACTTCTTTCTTGGGCAAGCGCTGGTGGAGTTGGAGTACTACGATGAGGCCATCAAGCATTTGCACAGAGGTGAAATTAATTACCCCGATATCATATAATATCATCTAGCCACAAATACATACCTCTAGGCACAGAATACAGGTATAGTACTAAACATACAGAATCCAATCCACATAAGGACAATCAAATAATAAGGTACTCTCACTGGACAGCAGTAAAGTAAAATACAATTTCAAATAGCACAGCTCTGAGTGCCTATTTATTATAAGCGCCTTCGAAGTGCTACGGGTCAGCAAATTATGAGTCTTAATAAATAATAATAATAAATATTTGACAACATCACATACATTGCTCCGATTCCAAAGTAAGTAGCTAAAGCACTTGTGTTATGGAAATCAGAGACAACGGTGGTATCACAAACACCCAGTCTTGCTTTACTATAAGACTACTATCAATATTAAATTTTAATCAATACCTTTTTAATAATTTGATTAATATTATTTCAGCAAATGACTTGGCAAGAGAACAGAAATTAAATTTTGGTGATGACATTGCTGCTCAGCTACGTATAGCAAGAAAGAGAAGATGGAATGTTCAAGAAGAGAAGAGAATATCTCAGGAGATCGAACTGCAGACTTATCTCAATAGGTAAGAGTATAGTTCCTTCAATTTCTTTTTAACAAAACAGCAATAGGTAATTATATTAAATGTTGAAACTACAGTCCACTAAGCAGAGCTAAAATTGAGTTCTATGGCAACCCTATGTGATAAATATTAACAAAGAACCACACTACATCACACCCTGTTGACTTTTATTTATAAACTAGATGTTTCGTCTTGCTCTCCGGGGGAGCACGGCAACATGATGTTTCATAAACAATGTTTCATCACCTTTGTATAAAAACTGTTTACAGAGATGATGAAACATTGTGAAACACTGTTTATAAACAGTGTTCATAAATAAATGTTGCCTAATGAATGCAAGGCTTATATAGTACAGATTAGATAGAATAGTAATGGGTAATAATGGGTTTTTCGCATACCAAACTGAAACTATGTATTGGTTTTCGATAACGGTTTCAAAATTATTTATTTTTGAAACTATTTATCGGGGATATTGTATAGTATTGCCATTGCCAATACCGAAAACCGAGATAATTTGTTAAAACAAATCCATTTCAAATAGATCATTCCAAGTTCTAAATAAATAGCTCCTGTACTAGCTTTTCTAATAAATCTGTCTATGTCCACAGGAACCTTCCCTGACAGGCTCAAGTTTTCGTTGGTTAAACCCTTGCATAAAAAAGAAAAAAAAAGTAATATGGATAATTATAGACCAATTACGCTGATATCAATTTTTTCTAAAATATATGAAAAAGTCATGTTAAATAAATTATTAATTTTCTTTGAAAAATATAACATTTTGAGCCAAGACCAATTTGGATTTCAAAAGAACAAATCCACGACACAGGCAATATTTAATTTAGTAAATGAAGTACTAAATAGCCTTAATGACAATAAGTATACAACAGCTCTTTTCCTCGATATGTCACGTGCCTTCGATTTTTGTTCCCATTCTCAAATGCTAAAAAAACTAGAACACTATGGGATCAGAGGCCCAGCACTAAGCTGGATAAAACCTACCTGTGTAATAGGATGCAGGCAGTTGAAATAGCAAAACTTGACTCAAAAAATGTCACGCAAAGATATCAGTCAGAGTTTAAGGAGAACAAATTTGGAGTTCCACAAGGGAGTGTATTAGGCCCTCTTCTCTTCCTAGCCTACATAAATAGTATTCCTGACTTGACAAAGCATCGCTGCATCTTATTTGCTGATGACATTTCTATTATTGTGACGACTGACAAAAAATTGACATTGAATGGACATATTAATGATATCAATAACACTATAAATTTAATAATAAACTGGCTACAATGCAATAACTTAGTAATTAATATTGAAAAGACTTATTTTATTAATTTCAACAACATTCTAAACCAAACATTAAACATAAATTATCAGGGAATGAGACTCAACGGTGCAAATGTTACAAAGTTTTTAGGTATAGAGGTTGATCATAGGTTGGACTGGAAACAGCAAATTGAAAAAATATGTAATAGGATAAATAGGTTTGCTTATGCATTGTATAAATTGACCAAAGTAGCTTCAAAAAGTGCAGCCCTAACAGCATACTTTGCCTATGTCGAGTCCATCCTACGATACGGCCTTATCATTTGGGGAAACAGTACTGATGTGAATAAAGCATTCATTGCACAAAAAAAATGTATAAGGGCCATCTGTGGTACTGCACCAGATGAACCATGTGCACCACTATTTAAATCATTGAATGTCTTACCTCTTCCGTGTATGTATATCTTTGAAATCTCAAAATTCGTCAAAAAAAACAGCCACTACTTCAAACAGGCAAAAGATGTGTATCCACGTAACACTAGAAATGGAAGCAAATTGGTGTCAGACTTTTTTCCAAGAAGTAGTCGCTTGAAAAAGAATTGCTTCTGGATGTGCATAGTAATTTTCAATCATCTGCCTGAAAGAATTAAGGAACTTAACGTTAAACAGTTCTTAAGTAGTTTATTTAAATGGCTTATCGCACATGTTTTTTATTCGGTGAAGGATTATTTGAACCACAATCATTGCGAATCCTGTTAAGTATATTTTATAAGGTAATTTTTTTTTTTTTCTTGTAGCAGGTTATTTTGTATTAGAAAATTAAGTACGTACTTACTGCGCTGCGCAAATTGCAAATAGCCTGGGCGTATATATCTCTTTTTGTTTCTTTATTTTATTGTATCTCACTTGACATAATGTATAAATTAATAATTCAGAATTGACATGTTAGCAAACTTTTCATTAGTTTTCCAAAATGGACGCCACGCCACTTCACCAAGGGTCTGACATGCTTTGGTAGAGCGAGATCGTCTTATTGAGATTCCTATAGGAGGAAATAGAGAAGAGTGTCATGTTTTTTCTCTATCACCGACCGGACTTTATTTCATGGTCGGGTTATTGGTACAGTTCAACTAGGCCAAACAAACAAGTGGGGTTATATCAAGAGTGCCAAAGAAATTAAAGGTTTTGTGGATTACTACCTAATTGATACCCAAGATTTGTTATAAATCGTATGTGTTGTGTTTGTGTCTAGCATACAAAATGGTGGGGTGTTCGATATTTGGCTGCAAAAGCAACAATCAAAGAAAAGAAGCGGGTGTTACATTTCATGCGTAAGTACACTGTTTTCTATATTTTGATCACGTATTTCTTTCTCAAATCTCACAGGAACCAAGTTTCTGAGCTAAATCATTAGTTATATCATGAAATACCTGATAAATAGGAAAAATCTAAAAATAATTTCTAAAAATAACCTCGTAAACATTTGACATGCAAACCGGTAAAATTGCGTACATCTACGTAATAGTAGAAGTCAGCTTAGCTTTGACGTCCACCAAAATCAGTAGGTTTATAATTCGATTTCCGGATGCCTACTATATAGAAAATTTTCCCCAAAAATTACCCCATATTTCAGGGAATTTCAAACGATTTGATTTTTTTCAGATTTACGACGGAAGATACAACTCGTGAAAAATGTATAGAAGCAACTGGAAAAAAGAATTGGGTGCCACACACGAATTTGTTCAAAACATTTTGAAAAAAATTGTTCCCGAAAAACAGAAAAACTAACTTTAATAAAAAAAGTTCTGTATTCCAACGTTTAATAAAGACTTTACCTGTTTTAATTTAAAGTTTATCTTTTTATTCCATTAACCACACAATCTCATATCAACTACCTGAGCGAACCCTAGCTAGTTTACATTCTCTATGTATAGTACGTATACATAGAGTCTCTATGTATACGTACGGAATCCGTTAATCCGCAGATTAACTGGTCGAGTCAGTTAAAGTGCGAAATTTTTCTTAAAGTAGACGATTTCCGTGCTTTAACTAGTAATCTGCACATTAACGGATGCTACCCCGTTAAGGGTACTTTTTCTGATCATGGCAACCCCATATTTTGACGTCATAATATATCTATCCCTTACACCCGGTCGCTCGGTAGCGCATCTACCCCTTTTATTATACTATATCTATGCACTTCACAGATAACTATTGACATTGACATTTATCATTTGACATTTTTAAACACTTTTTTATGGCGAAAGGAATAAAGTCATAGAGCCTTTGTATTTATAATTGCCTTTATTGTTTTGTTTTTATTTGGTTACTGTTTTTTTTTTTTTTTTTTTTTTAAGACTTATTATAATTTAAAATGGATTATGGCACCCAATAATATATAAAATCACTGTAATTATAACCTATTAATTTGCATGCTAATTTTGTTGGCTGAATGGGAGGAAATGTAACTAATTAAGACCTAAAAATTGTGTACCCCAATCATATGCAAATAAAATTATTTCTATTTCTATTTCTATTTCTAAATCTGTTTTGTTTCCGATTAAATTAATTTTGAATTTTTTTATAATTAACTTTGACACAGTACAGTTTTTGAGTTTTCTAAATATTGGTATTGTATTAATAAGGTCTGGTATTAAATTAAATGTGTTTGCCTCAATAAATAGTTTCACCGCAGACCAATACATAGTTTTAGGTATTGCACCTATAATAGTTTCAATAACTTAATGGATTATAACGCCCATCACTAGAACATTCATCTATAGTGAGTTATTTATTTTATAGATTAATTAGCGAAGATATGCAGCGTAGAATAGAAGCTTTAAAACTAGAAAATACCAATGAAGAAGATTTGAGCTCAAGAGTGTCAAAAGTTGAAGAGGAGTCTGTAAGTTTATTTTGTTATGAAAATATTTTAAGTGTAAATAAAAAATGGAGTTGATATTTAATATTTTTGTTTTTATTTTTCAGAATAATTATTCTAGTGAACTAAATAATGTATTCTCAAAAATAGATGAAAGGAGAAGGGTAAGAATTTCAGATTATTGTTATGTCATTTTCTTCTATTATAGATCTAAAATAATCACGCCTTAGAAACGTACAACGTCACAAACATATTTTTGAGCAATGATTACTTGATTAAAATAATATAGAAAGTAGATTATAGTACTCAGATAATTATGTGATTGACAGAAACATGGTAGCTAAAACTTTTCTCTATAGAAAAAAATATCGTAACTGACCTCCAACTTCGTAGTTTTTCAATGTTGTGCCAACCAATAATAAAGCTATAATCTTGAAACTATAATAAAAACAAACCTTAGCTAGCTCTTCAGTTTTGTGATTGACAGTTTTCCAAATTTCGAAATATTTCATTAGTTATTAATTAAAAACAATATTTTTTCAATAATTTCGATGATTTTAACTATAAATATCTTCCAGCGTCTTGTACTATTAGTTATTCTGTGGTATAACTTTATTGCGCGTTATAGCTTATTTATATAGCTCCAAAATATAGGAAATCGCGATCAGGTCAGGTCAGGGATGGCAACTAGAGAGATATTATGTTTGTGATTTTGTCTAATATATAAAAAAATACTACCAATACAATATGCAAGTATAATGCGTGAGAAAATCAAGTGTAAGTAATATTAAAACTTTTCTCTTGCGTTTATTTCTCGTGATAAAGTTACTTGAAGTTAGCGCGCAACAGCACCCGCCGAAAACGCTCTGTACAAAACGATCAACATTTGTGACGTCACTTATGCCACGTTTCAGGCGCATTAGTATGGAGTTAGCCAAGAATTTTCAAATATCTCCCTATATATTGCGTTTAAGTAGTTGTCATACAAAATATTATTTCTTATTTAATATTGTATCCGACGTTTAAGTGCATTATTACTGTTAAGTGCATTCTATCCGACTGTTAAGAGCGGTGTCCCACAAACACAGGCTTTCAGCTTAAATGGGGACACCAACTTATTTCTAAAATTGTAATGGTTTAAAAGAAAAATAAACTTATTTTATTTTATTTTATATTTATTTATTTATTATACCCGAAAATGAAAAAAAAAATAAAACTAGAACAATACATTTATTTTTCTGTTCCACCTTTTTTTATACGTGCTCACAGCTCAATCTCGATCAAGCTCAAATTTATCAAAATCGGTGACTTATGCATGTTCCCTATTGACGTGGGATGTGAAGCCATTCGGTAATCGGTATTAAACAGCTAATTCTTTGGCATTAGTGACGCTCACACTAGCATGAAAGTGCACGCTCTTATTAAATTAGTGGTTTTAAATCTTTAATATCTTACGGCTAATACCCGAAGTGCGGCTATACCTTGGTTTAGGCGGCTAAACTAGTTGTAGTCGGTAGCCGTTGGTTAAACCTTGTAACCGATTTGTTCACGGCTTACTTATTTAATTTTGTGCTTCTACTAAGGGGGAGTAATTTATGGGGTGTTAAGAAAGTTATTTCTGTTGTTTCTGTTGTCTGTTAAAAAAATAACCAAGGCAAGCACGAAGAAATTAGATGGTTACACCTCACTTCGGGTATTAGCCGTGACATATTATACACGCGATCAAGCGATTAACCACTTTCTTTCTATTCTAATAGAAGCGAGACGTGCCAGACTATCTTTGCGGCAAGATCAGTTTCGAGATTTTGAATGAGCCGGTCATAACTCCTAGTGGCATTACTTATGAGAAGAAAGATATTGAAGAGCATCTGGAGGTAAGTGTAAAAATATAAAAGTGAACACTTGGAGATAGGGTTAATAACTTTTCTTTACGTGAAATAAAGTATATTTAGGTTTGAGAAGGAAAATTAACAGTATTTTAGTAACAGTATTTTCTTTTACTACTACCAGTGATGCTGATAACAGTATTTTGTATACTTTATTTTTGTTCAACAGTAAAAAGTATAATGTAGTGAAAAACTACTGTATTAACAGTATCATGACAGTATGGTTGGGAACCCTACTTTGAGACCACTTGTCATAAATCATTTTCGTATAACTTCTTGTATTATTCAAGTCAAATCAAACAAAATATATAATTTTCGTATTATGTACAAGTCCAATATTTGCAATGCATTGAGTTTTTCTTTCCTAACGAAAATAATCGTTGTAAAAAAATTGTATTTAAAGTACATTTTCCTACCTATTTAATAAGAGTACATTTTCGTTACAGCGCGTCGGCCACTTCGACCCCGTGACCCGCGTGAAGTTGACCGCAGACCAGCTCATTCCTAACTTCACCATGAAGGAGGTGGTCGACGCTTTCCTACAGGATAACGAATGGGCCTTAGACTATTGAGGCGCTTGCAAATCAGGGGGCCTAGCCTAAGTAACATTTAGTTGCTAATCTCTGTTATCGCTTCGCTTGCGAAACTTGTATGAGAATTATCATAAGGATTAATTTTTAAAACGTCAAATCCACACCTTTCGGAAGCGAAGCATTAACGAAAATATTCAAATGTTACTTTGGCTATTTATTTTTTTTCAATCGATCTTGAATTTAACAATCTACACATTAAGGTTCAAAGTGAGACAGAAAGACATAGAGATAGATCCAACTAGCCACTCGCATTTTGGATGTGTGAATAAAGTGAGGTTTATTTTTGTTTTCAGCCAATGAACCACCAATAGGGATGATGACTAATGAATAAAATAACGAAATACTAATAAAAATCGTAAACATATTAAACTTTAAGAGTAGCTTGTATACCTCTTGGTTTTATATATTGCATATTATTTGTTTTATGACCCTTCAAAGTTGGGTGGACAAGTCCATTTAAAAAGTATAAAATTTATTAAAATAAATGATACCTTTAATTAATCCGTTAAATGTATAACAAATTTGTCTAAGAAACCATTTTGACAAACACAACATTTAATATAGCTGCCGAACAAATTTCCTACGCGTTGCATACAAACTACTCAGGCGTGACGTCAAAATTGAGTAGCCGTTAGTATGGAGCGTTTTTGGGCGAGTCCATTTGTGTGCATTTCACACTGTGATATCTCGGGCAGTTTTCATGCTAGCGAATTAATTCTTTTACCAATGTTTCTTTTTTTGAGAGGTAATTTATGTAAAAATGCTAGTGTCTAAGTCCCTGTCCAGACCTATGTGCGAATTAGATGTGATTCGTTATACAATGTTCGCTTAGCACTAGCGACGTCAGCAACGTGTGCAATATCAAAGGCAGTGTAATCAAAATCGCGTGTAAATTCGACGCGATTCGACACGCGATTTTGGTTTTGCTGACGTCGCTGCTCCTAAATGAATATTTGTCGCCTATAGCACCACAGCATAGATAATAGTACAGCGTACAGAAGTTGCACTCCGCAAAATCGTTACAGAAAATTTAAAAAAACCCCTCACGTAACTTATGGACGCCCCTCTATGCGTTAGAACAGACTGTTTCGCATCTGGCCCCCTAGCCAAAGTAACATTTGCAAATTTTCGTATACATTTCGAATATATTTCGTATTTTCGAAACATGTATGGATTTGACGTTTTAAAATTCGATTGTTAACGAAACCTTATGTCAATCCTATACATGTTTCGAAAGCGAAGCGATAACGAAGATTTGCCAATGTTACTTTGGCTAGGCCCTCTTTTTCGCTAATCGTACAATTCATATCGTGTTTCGGTGGTTATGCTAGGGGGTTATGGTAGGGAACCTACCTGCCTAGCATAACCACCGAAACACGATATGATATAGAGATTTATCACGTTTTCGGTGTCGATAAAACGCTATATCACGCGATATATATCGTGTCACGCGTGTCACCCGCTCTTAGCTCTGGATAGGGTCGAACTAAGCTGTGCGTATTTGCGATAAAATAACACGCTTAAAACGTTTCCTATTTATTTGTAAATGATTAAAATCCGTAATTTGCATTTTGCTTTATTCTAATTTGCATTCGCATTATATTCGACCGACTTAACGGAAACAAAAGTAAAATATTGTAATTTTTTTCTCTATTAAGAATTCTTCATTAATGTTCTAGAATTTACGATTTAATGACATGAAATTATCTTCCACATTTTTAGACGCTGTAAATAAAATATCGTTTAGTACACATTGTTCCTAAATAAATTTAACTTAATAATAATAAATTTTTTTCATAGCCAAATTATGCCGCTAACTTTGCTTTCAAAATCATCTATGAAATAGCATCGTGTATGTCCATCATTATTTTAGGATAAAATCTTACAATAGTCATTTGCGAAATGTAACAAGAAGCCATAGAAATAATTAATCAGTTGTAAAGAAAACCGTATCTTGTGCCGTCAAAATATAAAATGTAATAATATGTGGATTTCTGTATCTTTTTAAGGCTTGCGAAAAATATCTTGCCATACAAGCGTTGACCTGTCAAATTCCTTTTTTTTAAGTACATTATTGATAACAAAATTATATTTGAATAGTTGCTATGTCCGTAGAACACTATTATAGTTAGTATATTTTATTGAATTTGGTAATCAGAAAAAATTGTAATGGTAAAAGCAATATGTTCAAGTTTGTAATATTGGCAATCTTTACGATAAATTTCCTTTTTTTCTGTACTGGCGATTTTTATTTAAGTGATTTAGCAATTTATAAATAACAATAATAATGCAATTTTACTACTTCTGTATAGACGATAATTGATAAAATCAACATTTTGACAGGTCAAATGGGCTTCCTTCTTTGAATATTGTGGCTTAGCAAATAAAGTTCAAAGTTGCCATAGATGGAAAGAAACAAGTAAGTAGCTGCAATTATTTTTTCGAGGAGTTGCAGTTAGGGTTACCATATCGAGATAAGTCTTTTTCGAATATAAGGCAGTATATTATTCGAAAAAGGACCCGGACATTTGAAGGAAACCAGATAATTTGGTATTTTTGTTTTTTGTCTATAGTAATATTGTAAGTATTGTGTAAAAAACGATTGTTTATTAAATTATGCCTGTGTCGTAATAATAACCATAACTTTTAAAAACCGTACTGTGTCTAGGTTTCTTCGCTTCAGTATATTAAACTTAAACGCTATCGGATAGTTATATTTTGTCACAACTTTATGAGTAACCAATGCTCTTCTTATTTTTTTGAGTTAATAATTTTGAACAATTTATTTGTTTTGATTTCAACGAGAATGCTTAAACCAAAATTGTAGTAAAATACCATAACCGAAGATGGCCACTGACCATCAATTTACATGTTAATAGTAAGATTATCCAATGTGTTTTTATGTTGTATAATAAATGTGATAGTTAAGATTTACTAGTTTTAATGTTTAAATTTCTTGAGACGAGTCAATATTTGGTTTTGAACGATTATAATCAAATTAAGTATAAGTATTCGCCAGTTTTAACAACTGACTCGATATTTATTATGAATTTACTTTTATGCTCAATCATTTCTGCACATTCGTTTTTGTGTAAATTGATCTTAAAAGACAAGTAGGTGTTAGGCTTTCGCTTAAACAGATCTGTACAGACTATACGCCTACTTCACTCCGATTTGAACCCAATGGAAAGCATTAAATGTGAAGTTTACATCTAGCTTCGGTTTTAGCTATTTTAACTTCTTACTTCCTAAGAAGAGAAACTAATTTTCTTTAAATTTGAAATTTTTGCATACACAATGCTATTTTTATACAATACCTACTAAATAATATACTTACTAGAATAAATATATATAAATATGTATAGATCTGGTGCGAGTCGTATTTTTTCTAGTATATTATTTAGTATTGTATAAAAATAGCATTGTGAATGCAAAAATCTCAAATTTAAAAATTATATAGCTATTTCATCTTAATCGATTGCCAAATATCTGGAAAGATATTTCAATTGAATGTTGAGGTAATTCGTCACATTGGTGAAATAACGCTGGCTTGCAGCGTAAGAGTAGGATATACTAGAAGAAATTCGATGATGTCACTAGTGACTCGGTAGCTCAGCGGTCAGAGCATTGGACCGGATATCCAAAGGTCACGGGTTCGATTCCCGTCTGAGTATTGATCTGGTGCGAGTCGTATTTTTTCTAGTATATTATTTAGTATTATTTTCTTTAGTCAAGTCGGGAGTGGAGTCGGCGTCGATTTGGTGTATTATGCGAAGACCTTTATACCGTAAAGGTGCGTTCACTCATGCGAGTCATGCGTGATTTAACCGTGAGAGTCGCTCCCTCCTCGGAAACGGGGAAGCGCGCAAAATTGCGTCGCGCTAGTGTGAATGCACCCTAAAGGCGGGTTGCTTTGATTTTTGATCAAACTATGAAAGATTTTTAATAATGTACCACCATATTTAAACCGTATGAATTACGCAGTTCCATTCGATAATGTGTGATTCTATAATACCGATGATACTATCGCTCAAACTATTTTTAAGTTTGGGTAAAAGTAAAATTGATCCGCCTTTAGTCGGTATCTCAATGTTTGATGTGTCCATTGCTTACCGAGAAAACAAAAAAAATATAGTGTTGCATCTCGTCTGTAACTGAATAATATGTATGTTTTAATATTGTAAGGCATAAATTCTTGTTTGTAAGGAAGACGCGTGTGACGAATGTGTCAATGACGCAACTATTTTAATTTAATTATTAAGTAAGTAAGTAAATGTTATTTTATACTAATTGAGTTTTTATTTATTTTTATAAAACGAAAGGGAGAGGGAAAGAGGGCTTAATTAACTCCAAACTTCTTTTTAACCGACTTCAAAAAAGGAGGAGGTTATTTATTCGCCTTAGGCACTACTTTGGTACACATGCTGCTAAGAATAGTGTCGTGCTAATTTTAATAACTAGTTAATTTGCCTGTTTCACAGGAGCTAGCTTTTAGGTTTTTAATTTAGAATAGAATGAAACTATCTAGAACTTGTGAAACGGCCAGAAATAGTTAACCGATAGTCCGATAAAATACAAACATATAGAAGTCTTTGTAAAAATGCAGTTTAGGCACAGCGGCGACACTCCCCTGTATCTACTATGCGAGCCAAATAATAATGTACTGTACTGTCAAACGACAATCTTGATCTTTGTTCCTTTTCTTGCACATCCTACACCCTGAAGTGGAAGCGAAACGCAAACAAATATGGCCTTTTTACCCGACTGCAAAGAAAGGGTTATGTTTTTCGCGCGTATCTTGTAAGTATGTATGTGTGTTTGTATGTAATATTCTTTATTACCTCATATCTTTCACACGGCTGAACGGATTTCTATTATTAAGATATAGTTAGATTTGTCTTGTCAGCCCAAGTGTTCTTAAGAAGGTGGCGTTATAATTGACAGTACTATTCTTATTAAGCTCGCATAGTAGGTACGGTCAACAACGAAGTTGATTAACACTTTAGTAGGTACTTACTTGGTCTTAAGAAACTTTTTTGAGTAATATTTCAAACCGTGAGACACCCGTTATAAAAGTTGCTATGACAAAGTACCAAAGCGTTAAGCGACTATCATTGCTGACTGTACGTGTGTGAGCTCTAGAGTGTCCTACATCTTGGCATGGACCACTTTGAAAACCGCAATTCTGACTACATGGAAAATTTCTCCCCAATTAGTCCTAACTAGTCCCACTTTTTCGGAATAAGTCCCAAAAAGGACTGAAAGATATAAGCTAATTAAATGGTCCATGCCAAAGCAAACCTTCATTTTGGCAGGGACAGGCTATATCTAGTGAACCATAACACCTAGCCAGGATCTGATTATTCAAAAAAAGTCCCTTTTTAACCGACTTCATCAAAAGGAGGAGGTTCTCAATTCGATTGTATGTTTTTTTTTATTTTTTTTATGGATCCCGCTTATGCCTAGCATCAAAACGAAATGAAGCGCTGTTCAAAAATATAAAGGAATGATTTGGTCCATGCCAAAATCAACCTACATCTTGGCGAGGACTTTTGAACCAGGTCATCTAGAGAAAATCTGCTTATTGCAAACGATTCGTGTGAATTAGTCCCAATTAAGTAGTCCCAAAGCCGCACGTATTGGTATGAAGAAAATTTTTTTTTTCAGTTTCAGTTCCATGACATGGGGAGCCCCCCATTATCTTTATTTTTTTATTTTTGTGTTAAAATCGTTAAGCGGTTAACAGAATAAATCTACCTACTAAGTTTAAACTGTGTAATCCTAATACTTTCGGAATAAAATGGCTGTGTTATACGGACGGACGGACAGACAGACAGACATGACGAATCTATAAGGGTTCCGTTTTTTGCCATTTTGGCTACGGAACCCTAAAAAGTAGGTTAGAGGTTTTTTTTCTTTGAATATGGTAGCAATTAGGTACATACCTACCTAGTGGAGTAAAGTTCATAATTTGTAGTTTACACGGCTGAACAGGTGCATCCAACGACCGCCTAGAGAATTGTCTAGTTAGGTTTAATTAACTACTATGCGGCTGTATCTCATAAAAGTTTTTGTGTTAAAATCGTTAAGCGGTTAACAGAATACATCTACCTACTAAGTTTCAACTGTGTAATCTTAATACTTTCGGAATAAAATGGCTGTGACATACGGACGGACGGACAGACATGACGAATCTATAAGGGTTACGTTTTTTGCCATTTTGGCTACGGAACCCTAATGAAAACCAGATTTAAGTACCTACTTGTTGTTACAACAACCCATACTTAAGAAGTTTTATTTATTCTTATGATTAAGGTAAATAGAGTATTAATTAAGTAGGTACTACCTATATATATAGGTAGGTACCTATAAACTTTTTATAATTATTATCTCACTTATACCTGGTGGCAAGTGACAAGAAGGACGAAGATAGAGCACGCAAAATCAGTAAGTAAGTAATTTTTTGCCTGTTTACTCTGCGAAGACGTTGTACCTACTTATTCTATAGGTAATACCACAGGGAGGCTATTCAATAACTATCGCACGCAGCTGTTTGATAAAAGGTTTTTCAACACACTTGCTCGTAAAGTGAGCCCTAATACATCGCTTTTAGGGCCATAAACCGAGCTATAACAAACGCGTGCAATAATATATAAAACACTAGTTCGTTCGTAATAGAATTAACCCTACAAAGTTAAATTAGTACCTTACTGCAAGTTTTATGCGAGTAAACAGAGCATTCCCAATTTAGCCGGGTAATACAGTTATTTTTTTGAAAACAAAGAGGTTTTATGCTGCTGAAAATTCATATACATTTTTGGAATAAATAAATGTGTAAGTCCTTAATTAAGTCAAATAAATATCAAATTATTCATAATTCACAATATTTTGTTAAAAAATATTAAAATATTTGCATTTTGTCACTTAAAATTATAATTTTGAAGTATTAGTAGTAGGCTGTATGCTCCTCACCCCTTTGTTCGCAAAAGATTCTTGCGTTGGGCGTGTGAAAAAAAAACAAAAAAAAACATGCGCGCCTTTTCCCATCATAATTATCATATTTTGTTTTTGCCATATTTGTTGCTGTGTGATAAATTACTTTGTTTTTTCCTCGCAAATGTGTTGAAAAACGTCGTATGAAACTCGTGAGCTCTTGCTTATTGCACACTCGGCTGAGTTACGCCCTCGCCTGCGGCTCGGGCTGCAACCCACAGCCTTGTGTGCAATAAGCAACCTAAGCTAACTTGTCTCTAATGTACTATTTTCAAACATTTACAATTTCATATCCAATTCTCTTATTCTGTTTACAAATATTTTGAATCGAATTTGGGACTCCAACCTGGGATTATGTCGGTATAGGGTTATAAATCTTTTCTCTTTATGGAATTAAACAAGCCCAAACTTGATGAGGTTGTATGGTTTTATTACAGAGTTCCTGTGGCCTTCTTACGGTTCCATCATATCAGCTCAATGACACCATAATATTGCATTGTCTTCCAGTTCAGTACCCTTAGCACGAACAGCTATCGAGAAAAAAAACCCACGTAAAATTACTCGATAGACAATTCTCTATGGAAAATTTCATTTCGCTTATCGGCGATAGATGGCGTTGTACAAATTTCCAATAAAATATTTATCTATCGAATGATTTTACGCGAGTAATTTTTTTCTATAGCTGTTCGTGCTAAGGGTACTGACCTCTATGTTCAAATTGGTATTAGAAATTATTCTAAAACAATTTTAAAATTAAACTACCTAGCTAGCTGGAAGATGTAGCCCAGTCAAATTCTACATTAAAAATTGTTTAAAAAACAAAAAAACTGACTTCTAAAAACCTGCCTCTAAAAAGCAAAAAATAATATACAAATCATTAGATACGCACTATCATTGTTATAACAAAACACGTCTATTGAAGTCGGGTGGGGCTGGAGTACAACTTCCTTTTTTTAATTCTAAAAGCCCCACCCGACTTCCATAGACGTGTTTTGTTATAACAATGATAGTGCGTATCTAATGATTTGTATATTATTTTTTGCTTTTTAGAGGCAGATTTTTTGAAGTCGGTTTTTTTGTTTTTAAACAATTTTTTTATTTTTTTATTTTTAGTGTAAGTACCTTCTGTATTAGGTAGTGTAGGTATTTTATTTAGGTAGAAAAATCGGCTCAGCCAAACGTGAAATAATCGCGGAGAAACATACATGTATTACATACAAACTGAATACCTCCTTTTTTTGAAGTTGGTTAAAAAAAGACTACACAAAGGTGTAGTCCTCCCTCCCCCCAAAAAAATCATCTAATTCGGTAATAACGACTTTGTTATCATAAATAACAAAGTCGTCAAGGTAGTTGATGTAAAATCATAGTATTTTCAGGATTACTTGAAAACTACTGAACCGATTTGAAAAAAAAATAAATACCTAGGACCATCTCGCAAGAAAACTCAATCGAACAAAAAAAGAATCATCAAAATCGGTCCATAAATCGAAGATACGCGCGAACAACGATAAAAAAATAGAAAAAAAGTATACAATCGAAATGAGAACCTCCTCCTTTTGATGAAGTCGGTTAAAAACGCGAAACGCGATGTGAAGCTGCATTTTTGGAACTGCAAAAACTAAAATAAATTTGCAGCTTTTCACTCCTCTAAGGGGTGACTAACATACTAAATGCAGCTTTACATCGCGTTTTGCGTTTTTAGGACATTTTTGTAAGATTTTACTGCCCCTAATGGTGCTATCCGAAATATCTTACATACGAAACTGGCCCTGAATATTATTCAGCCAGTAAGTACTGTCTATTAGACTTTATGCTCGTAGACGATGACTCCTGAAATTTTAATCATTTGGTTGCGGCAGTGGGATGGTTCCACTCGTGATTATAAGCATCTTTTAGGTACTATGGGGCCAACCCTCTTAGCGCCAAAAAAAATATCAGCTGTTCCATACATTAAGGTCGAGTAGGTATTGCGCTTTTGTAACTATGGAACAGCTGTATTTTTTTCGCAATAAGAGAGTTGGCCCCATAATAAAAGTTGCTTAAAATCATGAGTGGAACCACCCCACTGAGGGAAGCGGATTAAAATGTCACGCTGTATTTGTATGAAACGTGTAACCTTATACGAATTCATTCATGCAAATTGAGCCGAGTCAAGTACGTTATTTGACTCACAAAACATGGCAAGGGTACAGAAGTCATAACAGTTTCGTCCTATTATACCGATGTACGCAGAACAATGGCACAATTTAGAAAACGAGACCGTGCCAAGCTGGGTGCAGTGTTACCAGACCGATCCGAGCTTTAGCCCACATCAAAATTGGCTTTTCCGGTACAAAATGCTTTTTACCCGACTGCGGGTTATGTTTTTCGCGCGTATCTAGTAATTAAGTTTGTATGTATGTTGGTATGTAATATTCTTTATTACTTACCTCATATCTTTCAAATGGCTGAACGGATTTCTATGATTAAGATATCGTTAGATTTGTCTTTTCAGCCCAAGTGTTCTTAAGAAGGTGGCGTTATAAAAAAACCAACATGGCGGCTGTACGGTGCTATTATACGTAGTGAAAAAAAAAAAAATTTAGAATACTGCAATATGGGTGTCAAATTAAAGGGCTTATTATAAGGATTTCAAAAAGGTATATCATGACCGTAATATATAATAACTAAAAAGAGATAAATAAAAAAATAAATTAAAAAATTAAAAAAACCCGCCTGCATAAAAAGACAAGTCGACTGAAAAGATGGAAACAAGATTAAATAAATATTAAAGGAAACATGTCATAATAACATGCAGTCGGAGGCATATAATTCAATCATTCATAATGTCACTTTCTTTATGCATGCCTCCGACTGCATGTTATTATGACATGTTGCCTTTAATATTTATTTAATCTTGTTTCCATCTTTTCAGTCGACTTGTCTTTTTATGCAGGCGGTTTTTTTTTTAAAGAAAATGTTAACTAGGTCTTAACTAAGTAGGTAGGCACTATACGTACACCTTAAAACGTTAAATAACAATAAAAAACCTATAGACTTTAATTTAGAATAAGGGAGAGAGGGCCATCACCTCAAATTTTTCCACTTTTTTTCCGGTTTGTCAAATTCACATTTTTTCCAAAAAATTACAAATGCCCATGGTGTGGGCACACGGTCTGGCAACACTGGCCGGGTGAGTGTAGCGATGCAACGTGTCGTAGCGAACTGTTGCTTCTGGCCGCCATCCAACGGCATTGTAGGTGTTCATTTTCAATTACGCATAGCGTGCCTTGCGGACAACGTTGTTACAATGCCACGATACGAGGAAAGTTATACCAGTGTTTGGAAAGAGGAAAACTAGAGACTGTAATAAAGTTACGTAGGTAAGATTTTCTTATTAACGCAAGCAAAAATTAATATTAATATTTTTTTCTCACTTATGCTCTGAAATCTTATCATTCCATTTGAAAAAGGAATGCGGGGCGTTCCACATTTCCGAGGGGGTCTGGTTCATCACATTCTAAATTTAAAATTCAGGCCAGGAATGAATTTCAATACTTACTTCCCGCACCAGCACCAGTGCGGGAAGTAGGTACAGTGCGAAGATGATCTGGGTGGTCTGCGGCAACTTCTTTTTTTTGTTTTAGCTGTTCACAAAAACAAAAAAGCAAAGGCACATTTGCACCATACAGCCATAACTTTAGTTCCTTTTTTCTGGCACGCAAGCCAACGACAAGACAGTTAATATTATAAAGGTAAAATTATTTAATAGGTACTATAATAACGATACAATAAAAAAAATGGTGCGCACAGAGTATATTACTATAAGAATAAATAAATATTACATTGTATTGTACCAGATTTATCAGAGACAAATCCTCTAAGTAATCTTGAATTATGTACAGCGCCATCTACCGCCGAGAAGCGAAATGAGATGGGTTTTTGCTTCTCGGCGGTAGATGGCGCTGCACGTAATTCAAGATTACTCAGAGGATTTGTCTATGATAAATCTCATTTTGCTTTTCGGCGCTTCGAGCGATTAAACTGCTGGAATGCACCCAAAAAAAAGCGGGAATTAAATTTAATTAAGTTTCAGTTGAAAAGTTTTTTATTTCCTCGCATTTCTTGAGAAAAGCACTATACAAGAATTGTTCTGGAAGCTACTTGCATTGCCTCGAATGATTAAAGCCCTCGCCTGCGGCTCGGGCTTCAAACCATCCTCGACAATGCAATCGCTAGCTTCCCGTTCACGGCTGTAATGTACTATTTCTTCCAACTATGCTTTAATTTCATCACAATCACACTAAAAACTCAGTACAAAGCGAGACTTTAATGCTCTAGAGCATTAAAAATGTATGAAATTTCATTATTGCACAGTTTTTTTTAATCGCACCAAAAGGTGCCAATCTCAATGGATTAGCTCTATTCAGCCAGCCGATATCAATACTTTTTTTTACGTACGTATTATTCGTTTCTATCCTACTTGTTCCAAATTTAAAAAATATTGCTGCTAACTCTGATTTAAAAATGAAAGAAATTTAAAAAAGTGATTTGGCGGGAACTTTGTTAATTTTGTTTTTTTTTAATTAAACTTCTATTTGAACTGTTTGATATATGAGTTTCTTTTATCTACTATTCCTATAGGTAATAGTTGAAAGAAAAGCAGATTATGCACCTCGCCTTAAGTAATTTATAAATTACTTTGTACTCTATGCAATAATCTACTATTAGTTACCTACGGCGAAAAAAGGGAAAGCCATAGGTAAAGATTTCACTGGCCTTCCATCTGCGGCCACGTAAAATAATGAACATTCAGTCGTTTATATGATTTTTTGAATCATCATCTCAGCTAGATACGGCTGGAAGTCGGTGTTTTTGCCGAAAGACAAAATTCATACACCGAGACTGGACCCTTTTTGCGTAGTCATGAATTTAATGTAAGTACCTAATATGTTATTAAAATTAAATAAACTTTTTTGCTAGGTATTTATGTATCCAAGTGGGTCCACGGGTCATCACCCCTTTATTTTTCACTTCTATCGTGTCGTGTCCGACGAACAAGTCAGCAATTAATTTTCAAAAAATATTGTCAACAGTCATGCCAAAGTCAAACATAAGACTTGTACTATTATGTATTCTGTGACAATAGGCTAGTTGACAAAATTTCAATAACTGCTTAATATTTTAGCTTATTAGGCATTTTTATATTAGGCTTATTAGGCAAAAAACCAATTTTAATTTGGTTCCAAAACGCACAAGACTGTCATGGCGTCTTGAATGACGTCACGCCGTGCGAAACAAACCAAAGAGCGATCGTGTCTTCGTACGTTATAGCTAGTTTTTATCGTCTAAAAATTATATTTATTATATTTATTTATATATATGTTCCAAACAATGGAGAAATACGGAAAAAGTGGCTAAAACTTGCGTTCGGTTGTGGTTAGGTTGCACTCGGAGTGTAGGTTTGGAACGCGCCTCCGGTAGTGATACTCGAAACGTCAAAGACAAGATTGGAGTTTCGCACGGCGTGACGTAACGCTTTCTGATTGGTGTTCACTGTCACGTGACTAAAGGTTTCATTTTACGAAATTTATTTTTTAAAAATATTATTAATCTTTAACGCTTTTAATAATTAAAATTGTTTGTTATTTTCTCCATAATATAATTAATCATTATAAACCCCTATCCATTATATTTATTCTTAATGGAAACAAGCCTATTGACATAATATGTTACTTTTTAAACTGTCGTACCCCATGGGCATATTTGGGGTGCATTATTATAACTCTAATGTGGGCCAGGGACATGCGTAGGCATGTAAGTAGTACAGGAGCAACAAAAATGGGGAAATATAAAACGATAAAACATTTAAAAACAAAAAAGCACCCCAAGTTTCTTTATTAATTATTCCAGCCTCTTTTCAACAGTTGGAAGGTAGCGGTTGTGTACGCAGCTCTTGGTTGCGTGCGAGGTTCTGTTTTTCTTCTGAAATATTAATCGCCATGTCGGTTTGTCAACGGTAAAGGCGATAATAGCTACTTCCTTTCCTATGGTTGAAATCAGGGCTTTTAGTGTTGAAATTAAACCTTTTGAGTACCTAACTATAAATAGTTTTGGTGTAGGTAAGTATAATTCTTAAGTAATATGGGTTAAAGTATGAAATTGTCGTTTTTTTCTCAGTCATAGAGGCTCTCATTATTATCTTCTAAGATGTTAAAGATGCTTGTTATTATTTCGAATTATGATATCGTTATGATAACGGCCCACTGTCAGCAATAAAAATATTTAAGGCGGTTGTAAGACCGAAAGTGGCGCCCTCAGAGGTTTTTACTTAATAGAAAAAGATTTTAATAATGTTTATCGTGGAGATTTTAGGGCCCATGGTCTAGTATTTTTAGAAGGTATCAATACATGCCCTCGTAGTCATTCGTAGAAGTAGATAGCAAATGTGTCAAAAACGGCCACTTTTAGCAGTTTTGCTATCTACTTCTAGCAGGAAAGTATGTTTTTTTTCCTGAACGTTAAAAAGTATCTTAAACTCCTTTTTTCGTTAGCAAAAATTAATGACCAGTTAATTCGTTGTAACTTAGCCGATACTATTTTTTTTTTCACTAAATACTTACATGTAGGTAGCATTAGTTAGCTAACTATGTGAAACCATGCTAAAAGCTTTGCGATTTGTCTTAATTAAGTAGGTAAGTACCTATTCCAATTTTCTAACTAATTCCCGTCCTAAAGTTTTCCTCCTATAGCACGTAGTTTTGAGTAGTAGGTAGTAGTTAAATATTGTCAACCATTAATTAATTGGTTTAAAATGGTTTAAATTTTTTAGATGTCGTCGAAAGTCGATTAAGATTAATTAGACTAACGCAAATGATCAATAATAACTAAGCAAACATTAGATTCGTTTGTATACGTAAAGAAATTGACGTAAGTTTTTACCTAAGGTCAATGCACCTTGTGGACGGAGAAGCGAGGGTGGGTCTAAACCACGTAAAAAACTCTCGTCTGTAGTCTAACTACACTAACCCACCATGCGGGCCAAATTCGAATTGCTGGGTGTTGACTATTACAAATGTAGCTGAGACCAACGACTTGCCGTGGCTTCCGAAGCTAGAGATACTATTAATAACGTGTTACAAAAAACCCCTAATGCCAAATATCTCTGAAAACGCGAAAAAAAACAGCTGTTTCATACAAAAATTAACAAAGAAAATATGAAAATGAATGAAACAGCTGATTTTTTTCAAGAGTTGGTCACATTATTAAAGGTTGATCAGTTTGATGGTCACTTGGTGGTCAATTGGTAGTGCCACGCAGTAGTGTCACGGGCAAATAATGGTTGTACTTATAAGTATTTTTGGTCGTTGAACCGTCCGCAATCGCAGGCAATGCGGATAACCCACAGCCCCATCGAGCTCCTCAACAACATTAATTAACATTTAATTCATCTCATTGAAGTTCTCGTTGGACTTCGGCAGTTGACACTTGAAAGGTAAGCAACTGTAATTAACCGACATCGAATTGGAATGGCTCGTCCTAAGTTTTAATTGTCGAACTTCAAAGTTTGCCTTTACAGAGTGACATGGGTATTCTAGTTTAGGTAAACGTTAATTATTCATATAAATATGTAGTCTACATTGTAGACAGTAAATGTTTCTTAAAATACCATTTACCAGTTCAAATGAATGTTCACAGATAGAAGAAATATGTAGAGAAATTCCTTCATTCCTTCTTCAGCTTGAGATCTACATAGATTCACCCCCCCGGCGCGCGATGCGTTGTTGTTTTTTCTTTTACGCACTAATCAATTAATCATAATCAATCACATTCACATACATTTGAACCGTTTTCAGCCTCTCGTACCTGCATTTCATACAGCTAGATATTGTGAAAATGACAACTAACCTAAATTGTACAGTTAGCATCGAATACTAAGCTGTCAGAATGTCCATAATATTTGGAAACATTCAAAGTAGTGAGGGACTCAATAGTAACGTTACAACTTACAACCAATGTGTTTTATTTTTTGTCAACGTCTTTGAAGGTTTTATTTATGACATGATTAAGTAGAACACATGATTAGATCTGGGTTGTTCCGATATTTTTATATTTGAATTTTTCAAGACGAGGAGGTACCTATTGGCTGTTTCAAAAAATCTGACGCTGATTCGCTGGAACTTTTAAACTATGCGATGCTGTTCCGATATTTTTAATCACTTTGGACGTTTCTAGGCATGAAGGCGTGTTGGGTATCTCCAAATATCTGACGCAGACAGTATTAGGGCCGGGCCGGCGGCTGTGGCGGCCGGCGTGCGCAGCCGGTGGCGGGGAGGGGCCGATTCATGTTTACGGCGGCGGGCGTCAGCTGTTCCCCATGAATGTGCCGCGCCCGCGCCGCGCCTCATTGATTGATACCTGGGGAGCGCTCGGGAACCTCCTCTGGGAAGGCGGGAGTAAGCGTCTGAGCGGCGTACATTGCTGTGTGTTAAAGTCTTGTTAGTAAGGTCTGTCTACGTTCGCTGCGTAGTGTATACTTACTTTAATTATTACGTACCCAGTTTTCCTTAATCGGAATGTGAGCGTTAGGGTATTGTCGGTGTACATTGCTGTGTAGAGCTGTCTTGTCGTAGATAAGTGTATGTTAGCTGCGTAGTGCAAACCATTACAATTTATTATCACGTAGTATGTAAAATGTCCTATCGATGACAACACAACATCGTCCTAGATTTGTGGTTATTAGGTATTGAATTTGTATAATAAATTAGTCTACAAAATATGCTTTCAAAAGAAATGCTTGTATTAAAGAAAGGTAATAAAATTTCAAGGGCGTCGTTAATATATTGCGGTAATAAGTATAATAGGCTATTTCAGCATATGTTGAAAGCTAAAAACCTTGGTCACGTATAAAGTAATTAAACCCTTTTAATTAAGAACGCTTGTTTGACTTTTTCACAAAAAAAAGTTACACTTATACTTACAAATAAAATATTGGTTGATTATTAAACCATACTACAGCTTCTAAGCTCCATTCTCCATTCTTATTACAAGGTTACAAGGCTGATTGCACTACTGTTCATCGAATAGCTCCTAAGGGATGAGGTTCTATCGTTCGGTGTGGAAGGCACCGCACGACACGTGCGCCAGCAGTACGGCCGCGACCTCCGGCCCGCGCGCGCGTCCCGCTCGCTGCCCGCGCATGTGACCCACCCGATCCGACCCATCAATGGATTCCTCTAGGTGACCGCTCCGACGCACCTACCCCTCCAACAATCGAAGTAAGCGACACATTTATAACCCAAAAAACGCATTCTAGAACAACGAAACTCACTTGTTTTTTGTAAACGTTGTTTTTCCTATCGATCGTTCCAAATTTCGTTTCTGGATTTACAAAATTCTAGCTTTACGTAACCGAAGGACGTCGTTTGTTATTGGAAAGTCACGCTTATCTAGGCGTGTGTCCGTTGACAGATTACATAAATGTACCGTATCATTTACTGGTCTCGCATGTTCAATGTATTGTTTACTATGGATAGTAAAAGTAATGGGTGTTCGGATGGGATGTAGCTTCTTGCCAAGAAATCCTTCGGTGTCACATTTTAATATCACTTAACTGTATGTTCTGATGCAACTAATACCGTTTAGTGGTACAAATTTATATATTTCTTTAATCAATTCGTAGCAAATACGTTTAGGAAATTTCGTAGCATTTGCTACGGTTTTAACGGCGCGTCGTAGTGTCTCGTAGTTAGTGTCGGGTGATGATCGCTCTGTACAATATAATTTGACATGCTTTCAATCAAAATTTGTGATTGTGCTTTGCGTAAGAAAATGAAAGAATAACAAAATGGTTACATGCCTTTAAACGAGGATTAACGCAAGTATGAAGATATTTGAAAGACGACTTTTCACAAAAAAATTACGTGAGCCTTTCTGAAATTAACCTAATTATATCGTACGTATGCGTTCGAATAATTGCTGTTTATAATCAAACAAAGCCTCCATTTTACCATTGTGTAATGTTTATTCCTGAACAATACTTTTTCATATTCTACCTATAGTCATGTTTACTTACATTTCCAATTAAGGGATCACTCACATTTCCAATTCTAGTGGGATGATCTTTTTACAAAATGCATACATATTTTTAATGACATTATTTTAATGAAACCGAACAAGTATTGTAAACGGTCATTATAATTAAGTACATTATCAGTTTATATGAATCGCAGGAAGAAATGGGAACATATACGTCACATAATGAACATTAACATAATTTTAGGTCTACAATTATTTTCGCAAAACGCAAGTTCTTTAAGAATAAATTAATTTCTTCTTCCTTCTTTTTCTATAAACGATTGCTCGATTGAATTATTTAATAATATCACACTTGAATTTGTTTTACGGACATTGGAGACAGTGATAGTACTACAAAGACCCAAACTCAAGACAATATAGGGTCGCGTTTTTTTGTGAAAAAAAACCCGACGTTTTCGCATTGACAATTAAGTTCACACGTTTTTATTAGGTTGCTTTCTCGTTTGTGTTCGTTTGTTCGTTTCTCCACAAAATTTGCGAACGATTTTATACTAGCTTCCCGATGAGCTACAGAGTTGAAACTTTGAACATAGGTCAGAACTGGAAGGCAATGCAATATTATGGTGTCATTGAGCTGATCTGATGATGAAGCCGGAAGAAGGCCACAGGAACTCTATGATAAAACCATACAACCCCATCGTGTTTGGGCTCGTTACAATCGTCTTGACATGTACTCTAATGGAAGACAAGGTCCAGAGTCTGATGATAAAGCTGGAAGGCCATGCCATAGGAACTCAATATTGAAACCGTGTTACCTCATCGAGTTTGGACTCGTTTGAATCGTCTTGATAAGTACTTTGTTGAAAAATAGTTTCCAGGGTCTGATGATGAAGCCGGAAGAAGGACACAGGAACTGTTTAATAAAACCACGTTACCCCATCGAGATTGGGCTCGTTTGAATCGTCTTGGCGAGGACTTTGTGGGGAAATAGTGTCCAGGGCCTGATGATGAAGCCGAAAGAAGGCCACTGGAACTCTGTAATAAAACCATGCAACCCCATTGAGTTTGGGCTCGATTGAATCATCTTGACGAGTAAGTACTCGAATGGGAAATAGTGTCCGAGGATCTGATGATGGAGCCGGAAGAATGCCATAGGAACTCTATAATGAAACCAAGCAACTCCATCGAGTTTGGGCTCGTTTGACTAATGCTCCGATAGGAGATGGTATATTTTTAGTCTTAGCTCGTTAACTAAGAAGCAGAAAATAATAATTTACTGAAAAAAAAACTTTTTTTATAACACGTTTTTAAAACGTACTAAATTATTACAAAAAAATCGAACTAAAACATCAAAACGGACTAGTAAAAACAGACTAAAAAGTTAAGAATAAATTCGTCTGTAAATATTCATAACCCTATTTCCTACATAAATTTTACACCTAAAAACGTGGGGCGCATGCTATAAAGTCAATATGGATGTTAAATTTTACAAAATGCGCCCCACGTTTTTAGGTTTAAAATTTCTGTAGGTAGGGTTATTAATATTTACAGACGAATTTATTTTTAACTTTTTAGTCTGTTTTTACTAGTCCGTTTTAATTTTTTTAGTCCGATTTTTTTGTAATAATTTAGTATACGTTTTAAAAACGTGTTTTTTAAAAAGTTTTTTCACCGGCTCCACTACATACGAAATATGGTACTGCTGGGTGGGTAAAACAAGCGCCTTTTAACGTAAAGTATATGCCATATTGTTGAATATAAATGTATTAAAAAATGTACGTGCCAACCGAATAACCATTACGTTAATATAATGTAAGCAATTATCTGTAACTAATGGTAATGCGAATGCAAAGGATCGGCGCGGCCATCATGCTTTGTTTTGTAAATGGTTTATGTTTTATCTTTTTATATTCACTTCCACCGCATTTTACAACAAGTAAGCTCAAAGGTTTTTTATCCTGATGGAGCTATTGTTGTGGATAAAAGGCTGCACGAATACAAACCTACTTGTTACATTTATAATTCAGAATCTTTAGATCTTACCGCCGCCCTTATACAAAATGATGCACAAAAGAATAAGTTGGTTTTACATCCAGGAAATTCATATATGGTTTATCTGTGCGTGCATGCCATCATTTACCAGGGATGGCGAACCTTTATGTATCAACGTGCCATTTTTCTATAGAAATGTTTAATGAGGTCATAACTAGCTGAGCAGTCTACTGTTGCACATAGATATCCTCATGCACATGATGGCAGCGCTAATCAACAATGTGTCTGTCCTAAGCTCTCTAGGTCCACGTCTATTAAATACCTAGGTATCACCCTAGATAAGAGGTTGTCGTTTTCTCCCCACATTGATATTATGACATCCAGAATTCGCAAACTCATATACATTTTTAAAAACCTTCGACACGTTGCGGATGACAAGATCATAAGGATGGTATACTTTGCCCTTTGCCAGTCCGTCTTAAGCTACTGTATCTTGGTATGGGGGGGTACATCGAAAACAAATATGCTAAAATTAGAGCGTGCACAGCGAGCAGTGCTAAAAGTGATAAAATTTAAACCCTTCCGTTACCCTACTTCAGACCTATATACAATCTGTGAGGTCCTGACGGTTCGACAACTGTTTATACTGCAGATAATATTAAAACAACACTCCTCTAGTGGTAACCTACACCCACAACAAAGTGACAAGCGAAGACCACTAGTGGCTATACTAAGAGCAACTAAGACCACCTTTAGCAAAGGCTTCTACTACTTTCTTGGAGAATTTCTGTACAACAAAATTAATAAAATATTATCGATACACAAATTAAATAAATATCACTGCAAACAAACAGTAACTAAATGGCTACTTAGTCTAAATTTTGACGAAACAGAAAGTTTACTACTTATAACTAAATAAAACTAAAAACAAATACCTATTATTTTGAAAAAAGAAATGTATGTAGCTTACTTCCGCAAACAAAATATGCAAGATGCACCGCCCGCCCGCCCGCAAAAATATGCAGCACACCACAAAATATAAGTGCACAATACCTGCATTTAGCAAGACAGCAACACACCTTGCACCTTCACCAATTAGGCTACTCTACACGTGTTTCGCCCCAATATTGTATTGTATACGGTATACGGTGTCGGAGGGCGTAGTTGCTCATTCGGTGTTGGTTTACGCACGATCTAACTCCTGAGGATGCTCCGGGTTGGGGCGAAACACGTGTAGAGTAGCCTAATTGGTGAAGGTGCAAGGTGTGTTGCTGTCTTGCTAAATGCAGGTATTGTGCACTTATATTTTGTGGTGTGCTGCATATTTTTGCGGGCGGGCGGGCGGTGCATCTTGCATATTTTGTTTGCGGAAGTAAGCTACATACATTTCTTTTTTCAAAATGGTTTGGGACTTCCGCCAAGTGACGCCTGATTCAATCAAATAAATACCTATTATAAACTAAAACCTAGATATTTAAAGCTGAAACGAAACAAAACTACTACTTAAAACTAAATCAAACTAAAAACAGATATTATAAACTAAAACTAAGACTATCTATCTACAAAAACAAAAATAAATCTATATTTAGTAATAATATAAAGCAAATGATGGTGGTATAAATGGTATGCAATTTGCGTTTGATATTAAGTGTATTAACTAGATTAGCAACATCTTAAACATTAACTTACCCTAAATTGTTTCCTTTTTAACGTTACCAGTGTAATTTATCTTAAAATTCTAATCAATTAGTGCAAATGCGAAGGTTGCTGGTAGGTACTTATGACGCGGGTTTTCCCAGTATAACGTACCAGCTGTAATATTTTCTGTAATTAGAATAAGTAGGATAAATAAAACTGTACTACAATTTTTGTAAAGAGGTGAAATAAAGATTATTATTATTATTATTATTACTAATTTTAACTTTGTGGTTATTGGGAAAATAATAATATTAAATACTATCTATAACATATCCTGTATGTTATTTGTAAGTATCGAATTATGTGGGATCTCCGGCTCACTACCACACCAAGATAGGCACACTATTATTTAATACTTTCAATATTTCTCTCGGCGTCCTTTATTTAATGCTTAGCTTAGCTTAGCTATCCCGCCATTGTTCAGTCCCTCTGCCAGCTGCAGTGTTGCCCTCTTGTGCGTGTGAGACAGAGTATAAAGTATCTATTCCATAGATACAAATCAAGTACAAACACTACACTATCTACTCAAAACTCTTTATAAACTACAAAAAAAAGGTACAATTTGCAATGTTTCAATTACCTATACGCCTAATTTAAATTAGGGATATTTTAAATTGGGTGACTGGAAATAATCAAAGGCGACTGTTAATGGGATATTTAAATACTAAACCCGGCAGCGGTTTATTTTGTTGGAAACAAAATAACTAAACGGGTGATAAACTGTGGATGACAAAACAATGGGAGATAAATAATTTAAATGAGTGACAATAATACTTAGTGGGCGACTATTATAAGTACCAAGTCAAGTAGGTAACTATTACTGATTTAAGCTGCCCAACAGGGTATTTTTGTCACATCGATTAGGTTAATAGTCGCCTTTTTTAACTCGTCAACGCCCAGAAAATGACACACAATAGATTTTCTATTGTGTCTCGGTCGCCAGCGACCGCTCGGGCGTTAATGAATAAAATAAAATATAGGTATGCCAAATTTTAAATGTTTTGTGTGCCCTAAGGTTATCACCCAAATAGAAATTTGGTCGCCCGTTCTGAGTAACTAGTTATATTTGTATTTTAAAATCACCCATTTTTAATATTTGTAGTCGCTTTCAGTCCGTCGCCCACTTAGTATTTGAGTATGCTAAATTCAGTATTTTTAACACCCAAAATGGGAATTTATTGTTACCCGATTAAATACTACCCTTTAAATTAATGGACTCGTAATTTTTTCGTAGTGCATAATTAATTTTGTGATCGATAACGTGCCCAAAATACTGTGTAGCGTGCCGTTGGTTTGCCATCCCAGCCTGCCTAGCATGACCGATTTATATCGCGTGATATAGCATTTTATCGACACTCAACTGTCAAACTCCTTTGTCTTTTTGACAGTTAAACGTGATAAAACGCTGTATCACGCGATATAAATCGGTCATGCTAGGCAGGCTGATTTATACAGTACAAGCTTTCGCCCGCGACTTTATTCACGTGGAATTTCCTGTATTGTGGAAATTCCGGGAATAATAGCAGCTTATGTATTTTTACATGGTTCACGTCCAAATACACAAAGGCTTCTTAGCTAAAATCTTAAGTTAAGGTCTCTTTAATTTTAAGGAAGCTGTAACTTTAAGATTCGTTTGAGTATTTGGCCGTGAATCTATCTTTTTACCAAAATTTTATCAACAACGGTTAGGCGAAACAGAATAAACAAACTTAAACGTAACGTAAATTTCGCATTGATAAATTAGTATTCTAGTTTTAATAAACAACAATACTTAATGTAATATTTTTATTAAAGCCTCATTGTCCCTTTCTAAGCCTTCATTTGCAATGAAAAAATTGGTCCGCGAATTTTCCATCAGTGCTAATCACTGATGAGTCTCGCGAGGATCCCGTCCGCAATGTTGAGGCTATATACTTTTAAAATATTTGAAATTTTAATTACCTTGTCAATAAATTATATCTAGGACTAAAATTTTATAACTTAATTTAGTTCGATGATAAGGAATGAACTGTCAAGGGTTGGTTTGGTTTGATTTCAAAATATATAATTTTTCAATACTACGTCCAACATAAATGCGAAAGTGTTTGATACCTTTTTATGCCTACGTGTGGGAGGATTTGGATGAAATTTAAGCACATAGGTAGTTTATAATAACCTGTATTAAAAAGGGATACTTATTATAGTTAATAGGCTCTATAAATCGTCTATAATAGAATTTATACGTTCTGTGTACCCATTACAATATCGTTTCTGTAAAATCGTTTGCACCCGGCAGTTTCCAGAGTTTTCCAATCTTCCGACTCAAAGCTGCTGTTTAATTCCTTTAGCGGGTTTTATTCCCCACTTGCTGTTTCTATTCAGAATTGCTGTTTGCAAAGTTCGAATAAGAATGGGTCGCTAACTACATCTTTTTAGTTAGAGCGTTCTCGGCGCTGTAATGCTTTTTTAAGCATACCATGCACTTGGAAAATGTGCTTGTTTGGTTTCGCTAAGAAAAAATAAATAACTCTGTCATTTACATTGATTTCTAGAGCTCGAGAGCGCAGTACTATCATAGTACATATTTTGACATGCGATTTCGATTCACCGATTGTTAAAATATTCGAAAGGGTCAGCTATGGGATGCGTGGCCAATTTAATATCACGAGCTCAACCGTACCGTGTTTCGGAACGGACGTAAAGACATTAGCCATAGCTTTAATGTGCAATGGGCCCACGTGGTGGATAATGGCTCATATGCTTATTCATCCATATGGAAGACCTGTGCCTCGGCAGTAGGGGACATTATTAATAATGTCCCCAATGCTTGGTAATGTAATAGTTTTCAAAAGCCGTCATCATCGCCTTTGGTAAACCATTTTACATGTAATAATATTTATAAGTAAACAGTAAGGAGTAAAGAAAGTGTTTTCTATTCAAATGTAAATCTTTCGATTAAATATTTGAAAATTATACCCACATTATAAGATTATAATTTTATTACTACAGATTATTCTAGTAACTAAGACTAGAATCTAGTCTTTCCATCCTGGGGATGTTTATCATCAGTAGTTATACATAAATAAAAATTGTAGTTAAAGCTTCACAGATTCGATTAGAATAAGACGTTAAAATAAATAACTGCCCTGCCAAAATCGAACTTGAAAGTTAAATAACAAGTGTCATTGCAGTCGGGGATCGAATATCGATCGTTATGTGGAACATTTTTTAATCAAACAGGTCCCTTGACTGCAATTACACTTGTGATTTTAACTTACTCGATTTTTGCAGGGCAGTCGTGTTTTAATTTTTTCTAATTTTCACGCATTTTAAAGACAAGTTATATATAATTTTGGAATGTGCTCATCAAGGCCTTTCATTTGATGCCCGTATTGTAATAATTGACGTTTTTTTATAACGGTACCCTATACATCCAATTCGGTTAAGGTATTTCAAAGTTATGGTGGATTAAAGAAACTCACATAAGTACTCACAAACATACTGAACCCTGAACACTATCATTACACTCTCTGTTTTTGGGGTAGTCGAGTAAAAACATACATGAACCTTGAAAATTTACCCTCTGTTTTTTTGAGCAGTCGTGTAATAAAAAGTTTGACTAATAGTTAATTGTTATAATGGGTGTTCGTGTCATACAAAACAAGTTACAAAACAAATTGTAAGGGGAAGAAAATGTTTGTAATATCAAAATTCTCTGAAATTCTACCGTCTGTTTCCTTTCTCATAAGTATTCAGATTATCGTCGAAATAAGCATGACTTAGAACCGGCGCGAGTGTCATTTGGCTGGTGAAATGGCGTTTAAAATAATTTGTGCCATTAGATCTGTGTTTTTTTATTCAATAAGGTTACTACACCGAATTATTTTGAATAAATTTTCTCACTCACTCACTGGAGGTAGGATAACAGAATTCTTATGCATGAATATTATTTTTACGATTATTAAAAGCCCAATGACTTTATTTTGTGTTTTGTGTACTCACTCGTGTTTCATAAATTACTACATCCAAGTGGATATTTATAATTATGTTTTTTTTACTATTAAGTAGAATAGAAAAAGGATTATGTTTATAAAATATTCTTTATAATTTTATGTGAAGGCACTTTTAAGATTACTTGTTATTTGAAATAAGTAAAGTATTTTGACTTCCTGAAGCGAAAAAGGCAAATTACAACAAGCTATTTCGTCATCTATATCTATTATCTTTGAAAGAAAACACATACCTATCGTAACTACATTTTTTTCGTAATGAAAATATTTTTTCTTTAACGTAGGTAGCTTTAAAGTTTCACCGTTCGTTCACAAAAACGCGTTTGGCTGAAATGAAGCTCGACGACGTGATAAAACGACTTATATTTTTTTAAAGTATTTCTGTACGAAACCACGTATTTCCGGCTTCCTCGCCCGGTATCTGCCGAATCCCAGATTGAAGCAGAAAATGTCTGGCACATTATTTTAATTACGTCGTTATCTGATTTTGTAGTGGTTTTGAGGCAAATTGTGCGAGAACTTTTTTAGAGTTGATATTCTTGGCATCGTACCTCTAAAAAAAGTCGTTTAAAATTATGACTATGATTAACTTACATGATCGTATGCACCTAAGTTAGAAATAAGTAATTTATTATGATAAGTTAGTAAACCACATTTCTACAGATTCAGGAGTTTAGTAAGACTATTAGTCAGTCAGTCAGTGTACCTAAGACACATTATTGTTAAATAAGATGGCGAAAAAGAAATATGGCAAACGTAAACTTAAAGAAGGGAGACAATGCATTCTTTCATAAACACTGAAGTGAAATGCTATACACGGCAATAACACAAATGTGCAGTGATGCTATGCAATGCAAGTGTTGTTAGAGTTGAAAGTAGATTTGTTGTCTGCACTCGGCTGCAAGCTCGAATGGAGCGGACTCGCAAGATGTTTATTCGACGGAATTGCAAGCCCTCCCCAGATATCATGCAAATCCTACGGACGCGCGGTAAAAGATTACGGCCATTTGCGGAGCATAGCAAGGACGGCGCGGGAACGACAAATAGACCGTGACACGATTTGCATTTGGTTTGGGGCGGACTTGTGTTTACAATATTTTTTGGTTTTAGCAGGGCTCTGTCACTCCGCGCGCGAGTATGAAGCATTCGGCGTCCTCTGAGAGGACAAAATTTCATACGTCAGAAAAGGTAAGACCTACGCGTTAGAATGAGAGGCAACTACTAAGTGAATGTTTTGGAGCGAAGGGACCGCTGTGCGACCTGAATTGCACTTTATTGTGTTGGAGCAAGAGTCGCAATTTATTTAAACGATTTTGCGGAGTGCAACTTCTGTACGCTAGTACTAGAGAGTGTTATTGTTATAACAACAATCTACAAAAAATAACCCTTATGGTATAATTACTACTCAAACAATGCCCTCAACGAAATTAAGTAGGTAACGAAATTAGGTAGGTAGGTAAGTATATAGGTATCTAAAGCTTTCAATAATAAAAACAAAACGACATTTAAAGGTTATAAACGTTAAGTACACTTAAATGCATAAAACCGCTCTAGAAGCCTGCCCAAGGAGAATAATCGGCGAGACGGGTGCATCACAGGACACTGCCTTGACCCGGTTAGCTCAGCCGGGAATCGAATACATGACCTCATTACTCATATAGTTCTTCTAGACTGACTTCATAATACTGAGCTATTTGTTTAATTCCAAAATGATCGTAAACTTGTTTTCTATAACGAAAAACAATATTGTGAATAAACTCGCAAATGTTTTAAACAAGATTTTGATATGAAATAACAATTTCAAGATAGGTACCTAATTAATTTTGAAAAAATGTATTGTCGTCTGTCCGGCCTATCAAACGACACAATATTTTGTGCCTTTATAGAATGCATGCAAGCTTAGAATAGAACTTAGATGCTTTGACTGTTTCATGATATTTTTTATAAAAATAATTAAGAAAATTAAAAAACGTGAACAAATTAAGCTTTAACTACTCTGCGTACGAGAGAATCCTTGTACCACAGGGTAAAACAAACATTCTTCCTGCGTTCCTGCTGGATGTCTTACATTTAACTTATACAACGTGTTTTTCATGATATCCCATAACTCTAAGGTATTGATGAGACCGTGAAACTGAAAATCTTTTACTATGGGACCAACTCTGAAATCGCGAAAAAAAATCAGCGGTTTCATACATTTTGAAATTTTTGTATGAAACAGCGATTCATACAATACAATTTTTCTGTGTTTTCAAAGTGAAGTTACGCAAAAAACAGCCTCAAGATTTGTCGATTACTAACTGAGTCTCAAAGAAAACTATGGTGTAAACAACGCGCCCCCATACTTTGTAAATCACTGAACAAGAGAAGGATGGTTGCATGACATTTAAAATACATACGATATACATTTTTGTATCATCCCACGCACACCTTTGAGTAACACAAGATAAAGAACTCGGAACCTTGGAAAGGTATTCAATACAAACCTTTGTAGGACTCTTTGATGAATGAGAAGTAAGTCAGTACGTACCTAATTTATTCCAAAAAAAATTAAACACTAAAAACAAACAGCCACGTCGGATTTGCAAAAACTTTTCGTGTGGGATCTTGCCAAATCCGCCTGCGAGTCAGACAGTTGTTCCACGGTCGGTTCCGCTCCGTAGCTGTCCGATATGGGTCATTTTGTTCCGGACAACGTGTGATATATTAAAAAAAATAAAACAGATTTCTTGTAAAACATTTGGAATATGGATCCTAAAGGTCTGAAAATATTAATGATTGTTTTATTATTATTTCTTACTCCAACATTTTAACAACATTTTCCTCATAATGTAGCTTTATATTTATGTATATCATATTGTAACATGTATCTATATGTACATATATCTACATATTTAGGTTTATTTTAATTTAGTTAAATAATATTTAGGAATTTAGTATAATTACATCTCATGCCAAGAAGCGCTCGTGGCGGAACTTGACAGACTGATCGTACTCGATCACGTTTGTCAAGCAACACTCGGTCCGGCCAGGTGTCGGATGGGTGACCGTAAAGTGGCATTAAAACTGAGCGCTTCCGTGCTTCGGAGGGCACGTTAAACCGTCGGTCCCGGCTGTTGTCAATTGATAACAGTCGTTAAGCCAAGTTAGAAAATTTACAGGCGGCTTGATAAACTCTAACACCAGAGGTGGCCACTAATCCTCATTCGATAATAAGAAGATGCCATTTTGCACCCCCTGTCAATCTCACCATACCATAGGTTGTCTGGAAGAGATCGCTCTTAGCGATAAGACCGCCATGTTTTGACACCAGGTTTTATTGTTATTTCTTTGTTATATGTTACTGTGGTGTTGAAACAGCATTTTCACTTATCTCTCTATAAGGAAAAAGTTAAATAAGCTTCTGACCTGCAATCCGACATCGAGTTGCAACGACAATAATGATTTCAAAACAGAAAATTAATTACTCAAGCTTTAATAACAGAAAGAGCTGTAGGTGGACTCCCTTGATACGTATGAAAATTGTTCATTTAGAAATTGCTTCCATACATAATGTGCACTCAGTAGAATGCTATAGCTAGTTACGATCCGACGCTAATGAAAAGTAATCTATTAGACACGGCAAGCTAAAACAACAAGTTACACTATTGACTAGCGGCATTGTCCAATTACGGGCATATCTGTTTGGCAAACAACTTCTGCAGTACATAGTACACGGTACAGTAAAGTTTGAATATTTTGCTTATCGACACAAAGTCACAAGTCAAAATGTGTTTTTTTTTAAAATGAGATTGCATTTGCATCTAAATACTGGAAAGCTTTTATAACGATTGTACACGCAAGATTTACTTAGTTCGTAAAACTACATAAACAGTTTAAACTAAATTGATTTATATTTGTTATTATTTTATATACCGTATTTGTATTTTAATTATAAAACAAACATTGAAAAGCTGTCAATATGAACACAAATAAATAAGATATTAAAGAAAGTAGGTAGTATTTGCGCTGCTTCGGCGAATATAGAAGTCGAAGATACGAAATGAGATCACATAAAGACTTTGATGTTTCTTCTCTGAAGCCACGTATTTTCATAATTGCAATATATTTTTTTGTTCATTTCTACTATTTCAAGGTTTTTTTTAAAGAACCTTTTGTAGACTGCAACGATCCCGACTAACAAAAAGTAATAATAAAAAACGCTTTTCAACATTTCGGATTCTCGTACATAAAATCGATAATAAAGTAAGTAGGTACTAATGTAATTATTTTAAAAGTAATGACTCTAAAAGCTACTTGCTCTAAGTAATTTCAATGACACGTCACACTAGTAAAAATATAGTAATAATATCGTATAGTATAGTAATAATAGCTATCGATTGCAGTATTTGTTCTACTGTTCACTAGAAACTGTGTACTAATTCGGCGATAGTTCGTGCGAAGAATCGTTTTGTTTGTGTTTACTTCGGTGTACTGTTGTGATATTTCTCAAGAGAGATGAAATGAGAAGGCATTCTGAGATTGCTGTATTACAGAACAAGTTTATTGTCAAAGCTCGCTGCTTGTTTTTATGTCTTTAACTGTTCTTACGGCATGCAATCAGTAGTGTAGTAGCCAGGTATATTTGATGGTGGAGGTTTTATATTGCAGGTTTATGTGGCCATGTAGTGTTAATTATTATACGGAGTCATTGGAAAAGCATTGTTATGGGTAAAAAATATGCAAAATTTTAAGCAGTATCTAAAACTAAAGTTTTAAGCGAATAAAGTCACTCTCAACGTAGTCAAGAACCTAGTGCAATAATCGAGTATTTACTGTTTAGTTAACGTTTTTCATTAAAAGCGCCAACAGTTACTATATAAATGTCGTGCAGAGATCCCCAAAGCGAACCATACGTTTTTGTTGCCAAATCAGTGTTTAATCACAAAATGCCCAAAGTCCCATTAAACGTTGTATGTTTGTATGATAAACAATGTACATGTCAAAGAAACAAAGATATTGTGCCTTATAGCAAGTGGAAAATTCTGTCGACTATACAAGAGTATAGTATAGAGATATAACCCCCTTACTAATAAAGATTGTATAGCAGATGTATAGTTACACAATGGTTGCTCTCTGTCAAACTATTTGAGTTTGACATTAAAAAGAAAGTGACAAAACACTGTGTAACTATACATCTGCTATACAATCTTTATTAGTAAGGGGGGTAGATATTATTATATATGTATAGTTAGTAGAGCGGAGCGTATGTAAGTTTTCATTAATGGTACTAAAGATACAAAAATGGCTTGAAAGTAAGTAAAATCATCAACAAATGTGACCTTTCATTTTTCTTAGGAGAAAGGATCAAGTATGTCCTTGGTCGCTTTTTAGAATTCAATGATTTCACTCACGATTCCTTACATTCTCGCGAGAAAAGGGTTCCGTTTCTTTTCATGACGTGCGAAATACTACAATTGGGGCTTTCGGTCCAAAATTTATTAGAAGGCTTTAGTACGGTCAAAGGCACATCAATTGTTCAAAACTGTCTTTCTCTGGCTGATTTTAAGCCTTAATACCTTGGATTTTTAGTTCAAAGTTGATTGAGAAAATTTGTCATAACTGGTAATCCAGCTGCTGTGTGTACCAATGAAGAATGTGAATGTTTGATGGAATTAGATGAGCGATCAACTAAATGAGTCAATACTACCAACGACCTCAATACAATTTAGTCGTAACTTTTAAGCGTGCCTCGAAAGAATTGTTTTAAATACCTTTTAAGTATAGGAAAAAAACTAGTGTTGCAAAAAAATTTTTTTTCTAATCCTAACGTGAAAAAAACGTGTTTTTTTGTGGAGCTTGTTTTTTTCAAGAGTACAGAAATCAAAATTATTAAGTAAGTTTCCGTTAAAGATTAATACCTATGAGTACATATTTAGTTTTATTTTTTATTTTTGAATCAACATTACTTTTTTGGTTGAATAGTAGGTACCAAGTTTGCAACAGTACACGCACGGTGAAATCTCCATTTTATTTATGTTTTTTGAAGTACTTATGAACTTAGGTAGTTAGAAAGAAGAATAAAAATGTAATTTAATTATTGATTTGATTACCTAAACAGTTTTTTTCCAAGGATTGTATTCTAGAAAAAAAAACAAATTTAGAAAACAAAGTTGTTTTTTCAGTGTTACATCACCAAAAAATTAGTTAAGGTAACTCACTGCTGTATGGCTGTGCAAATGATAAACAGCGTTTGTTTTCAAATGTGAGGACGCATCGTATTTGCATTAAAATTATAAAAACACCGAGTTGTGGTTGAATCTAGTAATCTTGCAATGACAATCTGTCGCGAAAATACATCTCTTCCCTGACGTTTATCTTGTACCTTCGTATTCTTACGTAAAGATTTAACATGTCCCGAATTTTGTAACGACGAGCAATAAAGCGTTTATTTAGCCTTCGCCGGTCGGTGGCATGATGGATGGCGTCCCGATGTTTGCTCCGCACCCATTTTCACTCGAGCATTTTACAATCGGCTGATTCCATCATGCCTTTGCGGCGAAATACATCTGAATATTACATCCTTCGCTAACATCGTATTTTTATGGCTCTTTTAAATTTAATGTCTACTTCTACGTTTCTGGAGTAAGGGCTTTTTAATTGCAAGGGGTTTTGGGGAATGCTATAACAAATTTCATGTAATGAGTGATGTAAAATCCTCTTGTATGCTTTGTTACCCGACTGCGGGTTATGTATTTCGCGCGTATCTTGTAAGTATGTTTGTTTGTATGTAATATTCATTATTACCTCATATCTCTCAAACGGCTGAACGGATTTCTATGATTAAGATATCGTTAGATTGGTCTTTTTAGCCCAAGTGTTCTTAAGAAGGTGGCGTTATAAAAAAACCAACATGGCGGCTGTACGGTGCTATTATACGTAGTGAAAAAAAAAATTTTTTTTTTGAATACTGCAATATGGGTGTCAAATTAAAGGGCTTATTATAAGGATTTCAAAAAGGTATATCATGACCGTAAAATATAATAACTAAAAAGAGATAAATAAAAAAATAAATTATAAAAATTCAAAAACCCGCCTGCATAAAAAGACAAGTCGACTGAAAAGATGGAAACAAGATTAAATAAATATTAAAGGCAACATGTCATAATAACATGCAGTCGGAGGCATATAATTCAATCATTCATAATGTTACTTTCTTTATGCATGCCTCCGACTGCATGTTATTATGACATGTTGCCTTTAATATTTATTTAATCTTGTTTCCATCTTTTCAGTCGACTTGTCTTTTTATGCAGGCGGGTTTTTTAATTTTTTTAATTTATTTTTTTCTCTGTAACTGTCCTTCTTTCTGTAATTCTTTTTGTGTGTGCAATAAAGTGTAATTTATTATTAAAATCTTCATATAATACTGGTAATAATAAATATTACATACATAATGTTAACATAGTAATGTATAGGTATGGATCTGCCAGAAACATTATCATTGCAGATCGAAGTAAGTAACAAAACAGCTGTCTCAAAGAAACATAGGCCGACATGTCAAAAATGTGGGACACCCTATACTAAACTAACACGTTATTAGGTATCTAACAATTTCTTGGGCTGAACATATCCTGAAAGTTAATCATGTGATTTTTAAATTTGAGATTTTTGCATTCACAATGCTATTTTTATACAATACTAAATAATATAGTAGAAAAAATAATCGCGGGTTCGATTCCCGTCTGAGTATTGATCTGGTGCGAGTCGTATTTTTTCTAGTATATTATTTAGTATTATTTTATCATGTGACTTTAAAATCAGCCTGCAGAATAAACGTTTTGTTATTATTTATATATCCACGGACAGATATAGCAATTCATAACCCGCTGAGCTCATTGTCCAATTAGTTCGTGGTTAAGTGATGAAATAAGCCAAATTAACGTTATTAAATGACTACCCAATACAGGGTCGGGATCATCAAATTAAGGATTATTAATAAGCAATGGAATTTTATTTCCTTAGGGTTGGATTTTATGCTTCGTCGACAAAACGTTGCAGTGCGTGTAACAGCCACCATTACTGTTTTCGAACAGTGTTTACAAGTCATACCACATTGAAAGGATGCAATGTATATTGATGCTGACGGCACGTACAGACATCTGATTAAAAGGATCGTTATTTACTCCGCCAGACATACATTTTTATATTTAGGGTTTTTTATGGTTTTTGTATAGACCGCGACCGTTAGCTTGCCTCGCACATATAATAATGTACTTATGTATTTATTAAAAGTATCAAAGTAAGTAAATTATTGAGTTTTGAGTATCCTTAGGGCGCGATCCTATCGAGAGCTATTATTTAACTAGTAGCTAACTGCGAGTAACCTAGTTAAAAGCTATCAATTGTACATCATACATTGGTACATGTACCATCCAAATATCTGTTTATTCGATTAATTCCATTAGTAATGGCCACAATCGATCATATTTACGTTCTGCTGATGTGGCTGATTCGGACTTGTGAGTGGTGAACCAGCGATTTAGTTTGTGAGCGGAGATCTATCGCCTTATCTTATTGGAATTAGTTCGTTGCCTATCCGAAAGGTGCGATGTCAGCAAATTGTTTCGAGGAGTGGGGATTACATGGCTCGCTCAACACAATATACATATAAAAGTCAAATGCCTATAAATAAGTATCTAATAGAATTTTTAAAGGAGATCACCCATTTTATAGGGCGTTGTTTTATTCTTATCTAGTATACAACGTGGAGAGGACAATGCGACAATCAATGATAACACTATAGACACTAGTTCATAGAAGTATTTTGAAACTATCAAATAATTTCTAGGAGCGAAATTAAAAAAAAATTTTTTTTGAACAAACTAAATACTTGTCGGCAAAAGCTTAGTAATAGATACAGCATGTAGACAATATTAAAAACGAAAAAATGTTTCTTGTGACTAAACTACTGGGTATTTTTAATTGATATTTTACAGGCAGACTGGGAGCGTTATATATAGATACTTATACGAAATTAAATTTATCTACACTCACAACGTAATGTTCCAAATATGAATTCAAAAGAGGTAATATAAACACGTACTTTATTTTCGTGGATACGAAAAATTAAAAAAAAAAAACTCATTACGATGCAGTCAACTGAATCATAAAATAACTTTTTTTCTCATTACGATACAGGGCAAATCCAAGAAGAATGCAGTGCCGTGATATTAAAAAAAAACAACGATATTTTCCCATGGTGATCGATGACAAGTGAGATTAGTTTGCAGGGTTGCGTTCAGAGGCTTAGAGTGCGGTTGTTTAGTTGTTGGCTCTAAGGTTCGGAACGACCAAGAACTTTAAATGACATTAATAGTACAAATTCTTCGTTTTCCATTTGGAATACGAATAATTTAAACTTTCCTTTATTCTAAATGAAATAAAATCTGTTTCTGAGGAGCTACCATGAATATTTTAAAAAATTAGACACAAAAACATTAAAATACAAAATAATGTCAAATGACATTGACATTTTTTCTATAGACAAACGTCAGCGTTTTTCAACCACCGATTTTGATGGTTAAAAGGTTGCAACGCTCTGACGTTTGGAACGGGAAAGTTGTTACAACCGGAAGTCACGCTCTAATGTTTGGAACACCGTTAGAGCTTTCGGTTGCGCTCGGAGCGTAGGTACTGAACGCAACAAAGTGCACTGATCTCATAATGGGGTTGGTAAACTTTTTCGAAGAGAATTGTTTTATATTTTTTTTTGATAGCACAAGTTTGAAGAATAAAGAAAATAATATTATGATTTTTTTATTTTACCTTGTTAACTAAATATATTTTTTTATATTATTATCGCGATAAAATATCAAACATACGGCTGAACACGAAGTTCCTTTGCATTTACTGATTTTAAAATCTGATTGACAGATTTGACAGACAGTGACAAAGAGTAATCATACCTTTGTTTTTTTTGTTTTGAGCAACAACATAGAAAGTCTTTGGAGCAAAGGCATAACCTACGCATACAGCCGTAATAGTGATTTATTGTACTATGCTGTAAATTAAAAATAAAAATTTTTATTTAAATTAAAATGAAGCATTATATAATTCCGCAATTTGTTATTCCTGACTCCAAAGCCAAAAGCTACCAGAAAATATATAATTCACAACAGTTTTGGAAAAGTTTACCAACCCCATTGTTTTTCTAATGGAATGCGCGCCATTTTTAGAGTTTTACAAAAAAACTTTTGATTTCAATTTTAACATTTTGTTGTACTGAATTTCGTAGGTTTTTTTAATTCTTGATTTAAATGTGAAGAAAATTTGACTCTGCTCGATATTTTAGATGCAGCTAAGGAAATGACTTATTACAAGGTACCTAATACCTAGCTAATACAAACAAAGTCTCACTCTCTTTTCTAACGTTGATCTTTTATTTAGTAGGTTCAATCCCAAATGTATGAGTGTAGATAAAGTAGTGTATGAAACTGCACATAACTAGGTATTAAAACACTCGTGTGATACTATTAAAAACCTCGCCTACGGCTCGGTTTTTAAACACACACTCATGTTTTAATACCCCTCATTATGTGGCAGTATCATAAACTACTATTATTGTCGCATTGTCCTCTCCACTTTGTATATCTCCGAACCCAAATTGTTTTCGACTTCGACGCCAAAGTAAAACATAATTCGTTTTATGTGTACTTTAAAAATGTGTGTACGTTTAAATTGATGGCCACTAAAGAAAAAAAAATTATCCCAGAATGAGTGATCTCCTTTCAACTTTTCCAGCTATTTAAATATAAGATTAAGTTAAAACAACGTCAATTATGTGAACATTGAAAATCAAACGGTTGCCAGTGTCAGAGACAAAAAGTTGCAACTTATCAATACAGACTTCAGAAAATATTATTGGGGTAGTTTAAATTTGTATGAAAAAGATAATTAGAGTAGGTAAATGAGTTTAGAAGAAGGGATATTTTTCATCTAAAGTTCGCTACTGAAACAGTAGCACTGTATCATCAGCACATAATATTCAACCTTAATAAACGTCCACGAAAGTACCTATCTTTATTATACCCTTTAATGGCCTGTAAATATGACACATATTACGGCTGAATTCTATTTAGTCCAAGGTCACGCTGTAACTCATCGCGACAGACAAACATATCCGTTAGTTTCGGAGTTTCGGATATCTGGTGGAAAGTTTGAAGGTTTGAAAGGAATCCGATGTTGGCTTCAAAACCGTTTACGATACAGATACAGTTTCATATGTGACAATGTTTGGCGGGTTTGTATTAATTTTAAGTACTTTGTCCTTCATTGTATTTTGTAAAACTTGTTAAACATTCTTAGGAATTAGACAATCAATAAAAAAACGCAAAGCTTGATTTAAGTTATCAATTAGGTTAAAAAATGCATAAACATCGTATTTTTTATATTATTTGTCAACTGTTCAACATTGAATAAACCATACATAACTCATAAAGCTGACGTCTATTCTATTTAGAAAAATCAAACGACCCCACCCGGTGCCCGGACGCCTCAGTGGTTACTTGTGCAAAAACACGAATTAAGGAAATAATAATTATGTCCAACGATGTTAGAAGTAAGTATCATTATCTTTTCCTAAACTTCTTAAACTAGTAAAGTTACAAATAAAATAAACTCGTATCCGTTGGTTCATGACTGTGCACATCACTACTATTTGTTTGCATTCGCAGGAGGCCGTAAAACGACAAAATAACACATTTCTACTGAAGGCTGGAACCAACGCTCCTGCCCGCTGAAATATTGAAGGACTTGTATTGTTTGTACGAAATTGACAAGGCTTTGGGAAATAAAAAATTAAAAAACCCGCCTGCATAAAAAGACAAGTCGACTGAAAAAATGGAAACAAGATTAAATAAATATTAAAGGCAACATGTCATAATAACATGCAGTCGGAGGCATGCATAAGTGACATTATGAATGATTGAATTAACAAGATACGCGCGAAAAACATAACCCGCAGTCGGGTAAAAATACTAAACAGGGACAATATTTTTGAACATTGAGTCATGTTTGTGAATTAAATTGAAGATTAATATGAACAATTTTAACCCATCAAGGCCCGGAAAATGAGACACAATAGATTTTTTGTTGTCCGGCCGCATGCGGCCGCGCGGGTTTTGATTAGATACTCATTAATGAAGTTAACGCTATTTACATAACTTTTGTGTACATTGTTTGAACACCTAAACTAATGCATCGACGACGCGCGTTAAAAAAGGAAAGAACAAAAAAAAAGTAACAAAGTATTACTGATAGTTTGTTATTATGATAACATGTGTACCTACTTCATTTAACATTTAAACTTCGTTTTTAGATAGATGTTGTTATTTTAATTTTAGAACTTCTTTTTGATCCTTAGCGTCAGTCAAATTCCATTAGTCATGAATTACGTTTGACTGATTGACTGATGGAAAGAAGAAATCAACTTCATGCAACCATCAGTCACCCCATTACACGGTAGGTTAATCGTCAGTCACAGCCGTGACTGTCATGACTGATGGAATTTGACTGACGCTTGCATAAGCGTGTAATGGCCGCCTTATAATTTGAGTAAGTACCTACTATTATATTTGATAACACTTTCATTTTTTTCACTTTCACTATTTAATTAAAAAGCCGAGTGTTTTCAAAAGTAAATATAAGTTAAAACTGAAAAGTAAGTACTATTTAGATGTAATGTGGTTTCTATTTTGCTGTTGGAAAAGGCATTTAAAAACTGGCTCAACTTTGCCTCTTTTCAAGTTCGTAAAAACTGTTTAAAAGCTTGTTCTCAATACGGAAGTGTTTTTCTTTGGTTCACTGTTTTTATTACGTCTATGGCGTAAATAATTGCTTATTTTGTTTTCAGAAATTAAGCAACTTTCACTGAGGTCGATTTTTAATGGCTTTTAGGAAATAAAAAGGATAATAAAGATAATTGTTTTCAAACTACGTTTCAAAGCTCTACCTAAAAACATTTACGTCAATAAAAGGAACAAATGCAATCGTGTTAAACTTTAAAATGGTTTACAAACAAGTTTTCAAACGCAGTGGCTTTTGCTTTCGACGGTTTGTGAAGTGTTGATGACGTATTCATACAATCCCAGCGCTTTATGTTAGCTTTTGAAACCAGCGAGTGAATATTTTTAACGTGATATTGTTTTTTAAAGCATAGCTGAATTGTTCTTCACAGCCTTTTTTTTTAAACTGACTCGCCGAGCTTGAATTTGTTTCTATTATTTACGTGTAAGTATGTTAAAAATAATAGATTCACGGCCGAATACTCAAACGCTGCTTAAATAGTTGAGAGCTCCTCACACAGTTGAGACCGCCTTAACTCATACTCAATTCAAAATTTGAGAGCCGCTCAATTTCTAAGACGGCCTTAAGTTAAGGACCGCTTATCTGCAAAAACTATCGAAAATGGAATACTCAATATGACCAATATAAAGTAAAATATGCCAATGTGTTTGACAATTGCACAAAATAAAAACATGCGAAAACAGTAATTTGGTAGATTTTTGTAATGTAAGTTATTCTCTTAGTTTAACTATAATTTCCAAATAAAATAAAGTACATATAAATTGCTCAAAGCCCAATGTGTTAAGAATGTCCAAACCGACGCAACAATGACACCACAGTATAATTCCTGGGAAGCGAACATTGGACTTATGGAGATAACTATACCAGACTCAAAATGACGAGGTAGTTAGTCGTTATATAAATTTCGGAATTTATCGGTCGGACTGAGAAGTAGCCAAACACTTTAGTACTATGTCGCACCAAGCACAAGTAACCTGTAATGTAAGGTTGCGATTTACTGATCAATAGTTGGTGTGATATAGTACTAAGGTACTATGGGCAACAGCCTCGCTTAACCAGCTAGCAACAAAATGAATAATCTGAAATAAATAATAAATCTTAATTAATATACTATATTTACTCTTTTATGAAAAGAAAACCAGATTTTCATAATAAATTAATACTAATTGATCCGCTTAGTATCCATATATTAATTTAAACGGACGCAGTTTTAAAAATCCAAACGCATATAATATTGTTCATGAAAGCTATAATGACTTTAGTTCGTATGTTGGAAAGATAAAAGATAGTGGGAAAAATAAAAATAGGAAGCAATTAGAGAGATATTGAGGTCGGCTCTAATTGATTGCAATTTGAAAGGCACTTGTGGAGGCGCGCCTTTATTTCAACTTTAATAAATATCGATGAGTAAGTTCGTGTTATAAATTATGAAAATATTATAGCAAAGGGTTATTATAATTTGCTTTTTCAATCTTTGAGTCGACTTTTATTTAACTAGAGAAATAACTTCTGAAAATATTTAGTATCATCTCGTGATATACTAAGACGTTTCACATTATAAGCGTCAAACTTTATATAATTATGAAAATAATGCTAAATCAAGTTAGTGCTGAAATAGCAAAAGAGGTCAAATTACTGTGCTAAAAGGCTTACATTGACCCGAGTCGTTTTTCAAGGCATGTGCCCCACTGACGTGCGGCTGAAAAATAGGCCTATTGCTAATAAATTGAGGGCCGGCTCGTTGGCAAGCTTTAGATTATATAATCTAGTTAACCTTACTGGCTAATAATGAAATATTGAGATCCCAAATTCCTTAAAACGAGTATGACGTGAAATATTGATTATAATAAATCACAATGTAACCTTCATTGTTAGCAGAAGATTTGCTTGCTTATCATATACTTATTATAATACTGTTGCTTATACTTTGTGATAATAAATATATTTATTAAGTATATAATTAAATATAAATCTATTTAGAACCACACAACGATTCATAATTATATAAAAAAGAAAACAGAAAAAACAAAAAGAAACTTAAAAAAAAATAGATACACATGGCGCATCGTTGCGTGATGCCAAAATGTTGCGATTTTTATTTTAAATTCAGCCAATTTTTTTTTCTTTATAAGAGCGAATGGTCTTTAGCATACGAGTATAACTAATAATTAATTTCATTGGAATGTTTGCTGAAAGTCTTTAGTGCAGTTTCCATTAGTAAAATGGATTTCTATTAGAAGATCTGAATGACATAAAAAACTAAATGCTTTGAAAATTGAGTTGTCGAGTTCCGAGTCATAACTAGCTTTGTTTTTAAATTCCAAGGATCATTTTCAATCATCAGTCGGCTTCTGCTGTCACTGCTACAAAATTGTCTTTGGAGCTTTGAATTTAAAAAAGCAGCATTACTTCCACAATTTACGGTTGAATTTGCACCAAAAGACATTTAAAATACGGCACCTTTTCGCTTTTTTCTTGCATTGAAAGTAACATTTTCGTAAATAAAGCAAAGCTGAGTTATCTGGGTCGTAAATCCAGTTCTATCAAACAGGCACAGACGGCTTACATGAGCGGTCAAATACTAGCTTCTGTTACCTTTTTTCGTTACAAAAAAAACGATAAATTTTAAAGACATATTAGACTTATATCTAATCCCTATTTAGGGCGCTGTAGGTAGTGAAACTAGCGCCGCCACTATATTTATTTTTATTACTCGTAAACCAAGTCAATATTTAAAAAAAAGCTCATGTAATAATTTCTTAAATTGTCTCTAATATTTTTTAATAACTCTTCAACAGTTTTCATTCTTTCTGTAAGTTTTAAAATCCATTTTAGCTTAAAGTGGCCACTTTTGGCAATTATGGATTTTAAAACTTACAGAATGAATGATAGATAACTGTTGAAGAGTTATTCAAAAATATTAGAGACAATTTAAGATATTATTACATTACAAGAGCTTTTTTTAAATATTGACTAGGTTTACGAGTAATAAAAATAAATTAGTGGCGGCGCTAGTTTCTCTACCACCGCGCCTTAAGTAGATAAGTACATCTTTTGTTGACTCAAACTCAATTATCTGTTCAAAGCCTACTCAAATAAAGATAGAAAAGAATAGAATGACCATATATTATGGAATTGACAGGAGCTAAGCGTTAGCTTAGGTCATTCCCATACATTGTAATTTTATTCTACTGAGACAGAATGGCCAATTGAGTAGGGGGGCAGTTTATATTAAACATTAGTTTGTTTTTTTGTAACGCTTCCACGTCTTAACTTTTCAACTGATCATCATGAAATTTTTCATACACGTTGTCAATGATAAGTACATAACAAAAACCTACATAAGGTATAAGGTTACCGAGAAAAAAAAGAACTGTTACCGATGGATAGAAAATAACTGTTCACGCAGATGAAGTCGCGGGATGCCTCTAGTTTTTAAATAAATTCAAATCAAAATCAAATCAAATCAAATAATTTTATTGCAATCATGTGGTTAACATAGGTGTAGTACACATTAGAAAACAGTACTAGAACATGAACCCTATCTAGGGTATCGCAACATAAAATAGTTCATAATAAAGTTAGGTTTAGAAAAGAAAAAGAAATAAAGAATTCAGAAGATATAGGTGCTATTCGGATTCGTGTAAAGAATGACTGTTAGGTTTCATCTATTTTTTCGGGAAAACTAATATTGTAATATTAGTTTTCCCGATACACTTGACTGATGGCGAGACCTTGGCCACTCCCCGGCTACCGCTTGGTGTATCTAACTATTTAGCTAACATAACTAAGTTGCAGATAGCCGCAAATATATTGCTAGGTTAGGTTCATAAGTTAGATAAGATATTGACCATCAGCCATTTTTAGTGTCCCCACTGCTGGGGCACAGGCCTTCCTTATGGGTGGTAAGGAGGATGGGCCATAACCCACCACGCGGGCGCAATGGGGATTGGTGGGTGTTAACGACTGCAAATGCAGCCGGGACCAATGGCATAATGTGCCTTCCGAAACACGGAGGAGTTAGAGATAATACATTTTTAGTCACCCATCCCATGACCGACCCATGCGAAAGTTGCTTAACAGTGAAAGTTGCTCAGCAATCGCTGGGCCAGGCGCTATACCACTACGCCACCGAGCTCCTCGAGATAAGATATGGATTTGACTAAAGCTTCTTATGTTTTTAGTATTTTATTTTTTATTTTATTATGTTCGGAATACCAACAGCAGTTTTACATTGCATGAAAACAATTTCTTAAATCATTAACAGGTATTCGCATATGGACAAAAATATGAATGCTGTTCAACTTTTTATTTAGTAGTTTTTATTTTATTTTACACTGTGGTTTTTATTCAATAATTGTTTTTAATGTTCAGGATCAAGTCGTCCCGTCTATTTCCACGCAGACGAAGTCGCGTAACTATTTAATATATATCACTGTAGTTTTGAAAGAATAATTGTCTGTCATGTTCAGTTTCGTCCTCGCGGACGAAGTCGCGGGCATCAGCTAGTACTAAATAAATATAATAATAAAATAATCACGACAATAATTTAGTCCCAAACTAAACAAGGCTTGATCATCACCACCGTGTGATTGTGCTTATACAATCATAACTCAAATTATAGTATCTTTTGACACGGGTAAACGCGCAGTTTTTAGGCAAGCTAGTTACTGAATGTAAGATCTTAAAAAGGACAGAAAAAAAGAAAGAGAAGCCACAAGCAATCACACAAAGGTCTCAGTGCCTTTTTAATACCCCGTTTCCCTTCCCCGATTGCACACGACGGATGCGCTTAGCCTTCCCGTTATTATAATACAGTAATTTTCTTCAGCAGGAAATAGAAAATGTGCCGCCAAGACTTTCTTTGAACCACTGTGGTTGGTTCTTATTATATTTTTCCTGCCTTTTTCTGATTTCTTTTCCAGACTTGAAAGGTACCTACCTACTCAATGTTACTTTGATATAATATGTACTATTATCAATGGTTTAGTAGGGTACTAACTTACAGTGATCTATTGATAGTCGATTTATTGAAATTTCGATCAAATAACGGCATATCGATACATCGGCTTTTTTAAGTTTTTTTTAAATATTTTCGGTTATTTGTCACCGATTAATTTGGCATTCGATATGGAGTATTTTTTTATTTTAGTTTTATTAATTTTATTTATTTTGGAGTAGTAAAAACAGCGTTACGAAAGCTACTGGCGCAAATTACAAAGCGCGAGTGAATTCGAATTGAACTCTTAAGTGATTTTATACCAACAAATCCAACTTATCGCTTTTTATATTAATCGCTTTAAGGTGGGTACCTTAAAGCGATTGAGTGAAAGTGGCGCCGCGGTGAATTATATTTAATATTATAATTCTAATACACAATTTTAAAAATGTTTATCGTGGAGATTTTAGAGCCCACAGTTTAGTATTTTTAGACGGTATCGTTACATTCCCTCGTAGTCACTGCTAGAAGTAGATAGCAAAACTGCTATCTACTTCTACGAATGACTACGAGGGCATGTAGTGATACCTTCTAAAAATACTAGACCATGGGCCCTGAAATCTCCACGATAAACATTATTAAAATCTTTTTCTAGTATTAACTTATTAAATAAAAACCTCTGAGGGCGCCACTTTCGGTCATACAACTGCCTTAAAATGCACCTCCATAATTTAGCTATCAAGTTACACTTAGGATAAAATTACGTGAAAAAAGAAAATTTGAAATAAAATTAAAATTAAGGCACGGAAATGACCGGTAGCGGAGCCAGTTTTCCAAAACGCTGTAATTGAAGAGTTCTCTGGCGCGGCGTTTAAAAAGGCAAGTTTGTAGATGAAACATTGAACCAAACCAGTGAACTAAAATCTATGGAAGTGTACAGGAAACAAATATTGCTTAATTAATAATATTGCTGCACCACACAGGGCTAAAAAAATTACAACCCACACAGTTTTTAGTCGTGCCAACCACGCGTCCGGTAACAGAAGTAGACGTTAGCATCTTTACAGTAATTGCAATTAGAGAAAAAAAAATAAAAACAAAAAAACCGACTTCAAACACCTGAAATAAAACAAAAACAGCTTCAAAATTTTAAAATAAAAAAAGAAGTTGTCCTTCAGCCCCACCCGACTTCATTATACGTGTTTTATTACAATGATATGCGTATGTCAGAGTATGAAATATTTTGCATTTAAGAATAGAAAATATATAGTGTACTAGATACCAGTGTTCAGTCGCTTCGTGATGGATAACTATTTAGTTTTTGCAGCACTTTTTAGCCCCGCCCACTTGGTTGTCATTTTTCGTGGTGCTATTTTTTGAGCGGAATGCTTGTCGTTGTTGTTGAATTTTAGTTTGCTGTGAAAACATCTTAACTTCATATAATTATGATTTAATTAATTATATTGAAGATCGATAATGTTTATGTTCATTTTACGATTCATAACATCATTTTAAGCTGATTGAGTTATGAAACATACTATGCTGAACATACAATCATGCCTTTTTAGACCCTCTCGCACGTTTTGGACACAGACTAATGACTTACAGTATGCCAGCTACACGAAGTAGCTACGAACTGGAAAGTGAACTCTTAAGTTATTAGAACTTTTGTAGGTACATAGAACGAAAGTTTGGGCCGACTGCCAACATTGCTGGATTAATTTGAATGCGTTAGTTTGCATGCAAACAATGCATTGGTCATGTAGGTACTAGTAAAAGGACTTGTAAGTGATACAGTTGAAACTAATAGTTAGTTACTTTTCATAGTGACTATAATGACCGTAGAATGGAATAACTTATTTTGTTAATTTTGTGTGTTGGTCTTATTTATCACACTATGGGCTTATCCCAACACAATAACAAACGACTTTTTATTGATTGATAAAACGTTAATAATATAAAAAATATGTCGTTTTGTCCTGTATGAAAAATAAAATTATTCATTATGATGCAATCAATTGTTTTTAACTTTGGCACAAAACATCAAGAGATGAGTTACTGCTATGTATTCATTCATATAGTATTCATCGCGACTAAGCTCAAGCATACACATTGCTACAAAGCGTCGTCGTATCATGTTTACTACGATGACTACGACGTTGCTCGTAACTGGTTATTTTGCAATTTCATTACTTATTAAAAAAGGATGGTTGCCTTAAGAGGATTGTCATGCTAACGGTCTCCATACAAACGGCGATAACGTTTCCCACCCTCTAAACCTTAACCTACAGCAATGAATTTTTGGTATGTTTTTGAAATGCCTAAAAACTAGGGCTGTACGTTTTGATTTTCAAAATATTCATTGTAGATTTGAAAATATTGACACTTCTGTGTTTTGTATGAAATCACTAAAATGCAAATATTTCAAAATCTATTATAGATATTTAAAAAATCAAAACGTACAGCCCTAGTATTAAGGCATTTCAAAAAAATACCAAAATTAATTACTGTAGGTTAAGGTTTAGAGGGTGGGAAACGTTATCGCCGTTTGTATGGAGACCGTTTGCTTGACAATCCTCTTTTTTACTTCATGTTTGGTACGTGTGTTTCTTAGTAAAAATTATAAAAAAATTAAATATTGGCCATATTATTATTTTCAAAACCTTTTCAATACTGTTATTCCGCGTTTCACTGTACGCGATAGTATAGTATATACCTATCATCACTAAACTGGTATTAAGAGATTACCTCAAAGATAGGAAACAATGCGTCGAAATAACAAGGATAATACAAGAGGATAAGATTCCCGTAAAGACTGTATTTAGGTCAGACTATAAAACAAATAGATCTGGTGTGCCACAAGGCAGTATCCTGGGACCTCTCTTATTTTTAAGTTACATAAATGAGATTCCCGCTGTAACAAGCGAAAAAACTATTTTATTCGCGGATGATACAACACTAATTATTAAAGATAAAGATAGTGATAAATTAAGAGACAGAATAATTAAATGCGTACATGACATTAACAATTGGCTAAATGATAATAATTTAATAGTAAATATACAAAAAACTAAAATGATACAATTTAAGACATATAAACAAACTGAAATAAAATTAGACATAACTTTCAACAATGAACATATTTGTTCAGAAAAAGAAACTAACTTTTTAGGCATTACGATTGACCAACACTGTAACTGGAAGCCACATATTGACAAAGTATGCTCAAAATTAAATAGATTTGTATATGCATTAAGGCGCCTCAGGCAAACGGTATCCGTAGAAGCAGCTATTAGTGCATACCATGGATACGTCTCATCGGTACTGAGCTACGGACTGCTATTATGGGGTAACTCGGTCGACATTTTGCTAGCTTTTCGATTGCAGAAAAAATGTGTAAGGGCTATATGTAATGCATGGAGTACTGACAGCTGTAAACCACTGTTTAAAGATTTAAAAATACTACCACTCGCGTGTATGTATATTAGAGAAATCTGCATATTTGTGAGGCAGAACGCAAACTTCTTTCCCAAACATTCTGATGTGCTAGCACGACACACAAGGCATAAGGACAGATTGTTTCTGCCTAATTGTAGACTTGATATGTTCAAACGAAATGTTTATGTTCAAGCCATAAAAATATTTAATAGACTGCCTAATGACATAAAGAATTTGCCATTTAATATTTTTAAACGAAAACTATCGGTATGGCTGCTAGAACATTGCTTCTATACTGTAAAAGAATATTTAGATTATAAAAGTGGGTAATGTTTGTATTTTAATCATGACATGTGGTATTACGAGTATTTTGATTTATATTGACATAATACAGAATATTTTGGACGTGACTGAATAATAGTATTAGGGTAAATATGTTATTATTACTTTGAATTGACATGATTTGATAATTGTTTTTGTGTCGTAATTAATATTTTGACATGATTTATATTTTGACGATTTTATATTTTGACGTAATTAATATTTTTACATGATTTATTATTATTATGTACTGTTTTGACAACTTTAATTAATTAATCACGTATAAACATTTTATTATAAATTAGCAGAAGTTTAGTGCGCACTTATTATTATTTATTTTTTGTGTAGCTTCATATTATCACAAGTTGTACCCAATATTTGCATGCCTTTGTTATGGGTCAAATATGAGAAACTGTATTTACTGTTGGAACATCAAATGTACCATGTTTGTGGCAAATAAATAATTTCTATTTCTATTTCTATTTCTATAATCAATTTTTAAATTTGAGATTTTTGCATTCACAATGCTATTTTTACACAATACTTACAAGATTATAATCAACTTCCATTATTATAAATGTATTTGTGTACTTTCAAACAATTTTCAACTTAATTTACTTTTCCTAGAAAGGGGAAAATAGCTCGTTATTAAGCGTGAATAAACAATGCAGGCGAAGCCTTACTCTGACGGCGCGCTAAGCTGACGCCAAGTGATGTATGCATGCACCACGCGAAAATTTTCGAACGGTTCGCGAAAAAAAAGGAATTATTATTCAAATGAGATTATTCCCCATCTTACAATATTTGGGTAACATTAAAGCAACACCTTTTTGTAGTAATAAACCCTTTTGATATAACGTATACTATACTAGCAACCACCCGCGACTTTCTCTGCGTGGACAGTTTTTTTTATCCCTCGGGAACTATACGTTTGTTCTCGATGAAAGGTATCCTATGTCTTTAACTGCACCCCTGACAACTGTGTATTCAAAATTTCATGATGATCGGTTCAGTAGTTAAGACGTGAAGGCGTAAAAAACAAACAAACCGACTTTCGCAGTTAAAAATATTAGATAAGAATTTAAACTGAATCGTTTATAACAAACCACATAGCGCACGAAAAAGAGATCAGCCAACCTCCGTACATTGCTGAAAGTGGCAGCCAACAAATAAGTATTTTTGATAAAAGTTGTAGATTTAATGACTTTTAATACCAGCCAGTTTTTTGATAAATACCTTTAAGTTTTTAATCGAACGGTCGGAATAGATGTTGTTGGTTTGTATAATTATTACGATGTCATAACTTGAGATAATAGGGATGTTGACTAATGAATAAAATAACGAAATACTAATAAAAATCCTAAACATATTAAACTTTTAGAGTAGCTTGTTTTAAATATTGTTTTATATATTGCATATTATTTGTTTTATGACCCTTCAAAGTTGGGTGGACAAGTCCATTTAAAAAGTATAAAATTTATTAAAATAAATGATACCTTTAATTAGTCCGTAAAATCTATAGCAAATTTGTCGAAGAAACCATTTTGATAAACACAATATTTAATATAGCTGCCGAACAAATTTCCTATGCGTTGCATACAAACTTGCAAGGCGTGACGTCATAACTTGCAAGCCATTAGTATGGAGCGTTTTAGATCGAGTCCATTTGTGTGCATTTCACACTGTGATATCTCGGGCAGTTTTCATGCTAGCGAATTAATTCTTTTACCAATGTTTCTTTTTTTGAGAGGTAATTTATGTAACATAAAATAAAAAAAATAGTCAACATCCCTATTGTTATAAGTAGTAACCTAATTAAGGCTTTTAAGTTTATTCTTCTAGACAGTAAAATAATTGAATTAAATTATCTCCATTTCAATTAAAAAAATAACTTTAACGATATCGTTCTTATGTTTTCGAGCGATCATTGCATAAGACCTCTGGGCTGTCTGTTGCATGGTAAGCGCCGCAGCCATACAGGGCCTGACCTCGTACGTAGACCTCAATTAGGAATTCGGTTGAGTCATAAGCTGAGATGATAGCGGAGAGGTTTTCATTTATCTACATGGAATGTTTGAAAAATCGGATGATTGGATTATTTCGGGGTTAAATTGATAACCTCCATGGCCGATTAGTTTGCACGCCGGTTTTCATGGTGTTTACTCTGTGATCCTGATTTCGAACCCCAGTTGGGTCAAGAAAAGTATCTGTTGTATATTATATTGTCTCAGGAGTGTTTTTGTTACCATTGTTGTCTCTGATTTTCATATCACAAGTGCTTTAGCAAATTACTTTGAAATCAGCAATGTATTATATTTACTAATATTATTTTACTAGCTTCCGCTAGTGAAGTAACTAAAATGAAGGCCTGTCGACGTTCTTATATTTAATGTCCGTTAAATAAATAATGTAGAGTTTATTTGAAAAGTTCCCGCGCTGCATAGTCACAGGCGGGTCCTGCGAAGCGTGTCGAGTGAACCTAACGAAGCCAATAACGTTACGAGTAGCGAGATTTTACCCAGTATACCCAGTACGTAACTGGGTAAAATACAAGTTTATATTATGACCTACTTAAACTAAGCACAATGTGCATAAACTCATTATATTTAATGTCCAAATACGATATAATTTAATATTGTAACCAAAGTGGCCCCGAATTCTATTTCAACGTACCTTCGTTGTGGTAGGAAAACAATGATGATGTCAAAATGTGATTTTTTAAGCTTATTTTATTAAATATTATTTTGATTATGACTTATCTATAAAATGATAATGTGACGAAATGGAACGAACATCGTCCGATTATCGTGGTTTTCCTTTTCGGAGTAAGTCCTCAGGCCGTAGCACAGAGCGGGGACCTAACGAAGCTACTAACGTTGTTATCGTCCTCAACGTGGCTTGTTCGAGTTTCTATGGTAACTCAAATAATTAAATCAGTTCGTATGCTCAGATGAATATTATTATATTATGTAACAGTACAACGATAGTGCTTATGTTGGAAAATTATCAACACTTATTTCATTTGTAGTAAAGTTTGTTAAACTTAAATAAACTTTTTTTTTGCTGTCGTTAGACGGATCTTGTTTCAGCCAGATTGTCAACCTCAATTGTTGTGTCTATTAAGTCATAATTATTAAACGTTAAAATAGTAATAAATAACAACATACCTTGAGAACGAATTAAAATGCACCTTTTAACGATGCCCTTAAGGGCAATAATGGTGTCGATTCGGCTAGCACGACTTAACTAAATTGTCAGGACTAAACTTAATTTTAGCATTCTGTTCTTGTCTTTTCGATACAGAAAGAAAAGGATGGAAATCTAAATTTAGTTTAGTCCTGTCAATTTAGTTAAAACGTTGCCAACCGAATCGACACCATTGACTATTTGGCAAGAGCTCTCCACAAATTTTTATTTTTCTCAACTTGCGAAATCGACGCAGATGTAGAAGACTTCAACGTTAAACACAAACAAAAAAAAATTACAATCGTAATTGTTCGCTACCGGAGCGCTTAATATACTTTCCTTCATAACGTACCAGTTCAATGAAAACAAAAGTACCTACTCTGAAAATAATATTTACGAAGCCCGCTCCGCTCATCGCTACGCTGGTCTCGTACATCCATGACCTTTATACAGCAGGGGTGCCAACTGTGGCCGTGTAATTGGTAGCAGGGCGGGCGGAGGCATGTTTTAGGTCGCGAACTGAACATCTGGACTTATTAGAGATGAAATATTGCGACAGCCCTGCTGAATTGTGCTGCTTCAGTGCAATGGAGCAAGTAAGGGGTGAAAGATCACCCCGTTCATCTTTTAAATGAGAGAGATGTTAAAGTTGGCGTTGGGTATTCAATTGCCGTTTTGCTTTAAGTATGCAGTTTTTAAACAGGAAGTTATTCTAATTTTGGTATAATAAAGACTATTAAGGAATTAGTTGAATAAGTGCTGTAAGTCCCTTTGAATCTATATCTAAGCATAGCGTGGCATATGGGTTAGTTTGGTATGAAACGTTTATTTTTAATATTATCAATCTGTAATAAAAACAAAAATAATGCAGAAAAATATGCATTGCATGCACCGTTAGAGCAACGCGGCTTCCGTCCGGAACAGACGCCGCGTTGTCTAAGATTGCACCGAATCAACGTAATTTTGTTGAAAGTATGGTTAAGTATTTAATTAAAAAAAAATTGTTTTAAAAAAAACAAAAAACCGACTTCAAAAAACTACCTCTAAAAAGCAAGAAATAATATTTGTATTACAAAAAAAATTGTTTAAAAAACAAAAAACCGACTTCAAAAAACCTGCCTCTAAAAAAAAAAGGAAGAAATAATATACAAATCATTAGATACGCATTATCATTGTGTAATGAAACTACAATAATAACGGCGAACCACTTTTACTTTTTCCACAGGAATACACTATGACTATTATTAACTAGGTTATAGCAACAGTACGTTAGCATTTTTCCCTAACTACTTCTTTTCCCGACGGTTCAACAGTGACTGAGCTCGCAACTCACTTTCGTTAACCGTTTCGCCGCCTATCCCCCCTACTTACCTCCCCATTCCACTACAAATGGCGGGAAAATATGGCGGGAAACGGTGTTGCCAAGCTATTAAACTAAAATACTACTATTTTATCATTTCAATTTGACTCAAAATCATAACAATAAAATGGATAATTTACTATCAAACGACAAAACGTCACATTCGTCCATCCTGACCTCGTGCATGTCCTCGTGCACGGTCAACTCAAAACATTCTAACGTCACATTCGGCCAGTTGTATGTTAACTTATACCGCATTTGATTTAACAAATTTAATTGGTTTGACTTATTGTTATAATTTAATTTTGTGGATTAATTAATGCTAAAAGAGAGAATCTACTGAATCTACCACCATTTCACAAAATGTGAGGCCACTCCAAGAAAGAAATGGCTAAAGAAAACTTGGAGAGGGTTGTCGACCTCAGTCTTTTATATTTAATAATTTATTTTCTTTATTTATACATTTGCACTACATGAGGTTTATAACTACTAAGTAGATCTTAAAGTAACTACTTATCGCATGCACCTTGACGGGCATAGCAAGTATAGCAACGTGGAAGAGGGGCAGACATTTAAATATTCTTATCATTAAAATATTCGTTACCAGAATAATAACATTTAGTTAGTAACAGTTGTTTTAATGAATTTATGAACTTGTTAATTTTTGGTTCAGCTCTTAGATTTTATAGTAATTTATTATAATATTTTTTTTTACTAACATCGGGTAAGGACCCGAATTATGTTAAGTTAAATTAGATGTAGTTTGCTCAAGATTATTTTTATATCGCGGGACATTGTGACGAGGCGCGTCTATAATTTTAATATATAGATTTGTATGTTTCCCAACAAACTTGCACATTTCTAAATAGTATACGCAAAGTAATGTTAAAATTTTTAAATTTTTAAAATGGGGTTGCATTTACAAGAGGAACTAACTGTTGTAAATTATCGCGCCTAGTATGATCATCAGACCATAAAGCTATGACATTTTTGAAAGCCAGTAATATTGTGACACAAGCATTAACTCTAGAACATCTTGAAAAATATATTACCATATTTTTTTTTTTTTTTACCATAAGCAATCAAATTCTTTATGTAAGTACAACATTTCTTATTAGTTCTTTCTACTAAATCATGGATTTTATTATAAAATTTAATAAGAGATAAGTACAAAAAGTAAATATAACAGTCGACGGCACGCCATCGCCGGGGTACCACGAAAGGGTAAACAAATTCAATCACAAATTGTAGACTTTTGACAGATAACCTGACGTGCTGCCAACTACATAACTCAAATTATCAATGGTATCAACTTATTAAACTTCCAATAAGTCTTACAGTTTCTTATAGTAGGTACCTATACAATTTCAATTTACTATTATCTACTAGCTATGGCAAAATGCAAGGTAATAATAATAGGTAATAGTATTATAATTAAAGTTGTGTTGCAACAATCATTATAAGTCAATGATATTCATTGTTATAAATATTATTTTTATATATTTCACAACCCACAGCATGAGCTAGGTACTTATAGGTAATATTTAACTTAGCTAGGCTATACTACAACTACCTACTTTAACAGGTTCTGAATAAGATTGAAATACATTTGATAAATCAATGCATAGGAATTCTGGTCCGTTTCTATGTTCAACCAGATAATTGCAGCTGAAACCTATTAGCCGTCGCAGCCTGTTGTTGTCGTGTCACAAAAAACTAAGATCGACCAATTACGGAACAGTTGTTTCGACCATCCATCCGAGCGTCGCACACCGCGCCACCCTCGCCTTAGCGACGTGTAACGCATCGGCATCTTGTCAGATGCAATATGTTTCTGAAATATATAAAACATAATCGACAGTAACCGTCCCTAAATCATAGGACAAACGTCATCAAAATAAAACATCAGGGTCAAAAGGAAAAATATTTGAATCTTTTCATAAGAACAGCTTCATTGTGAGATAAGAGACACTAATACCACGGTACATACAAATTCACATAATTATGTACAAAATGATATTTAGTTGCATTGTTATTAAAACATTAACTTTTCATGTCAATTTATTCATTTTATTCCACAATTTGTGGTTCTCTTGCATTTTATTATATAATGTGCTCAGTTTTAGTAATTGTTAATGTCGATACTCGCGGGACTACCGTTTGCCGCTATGTGGACGGACAAGGCCTGTCAAGATATATATATTCAGGGCTACCGTTTGCCATAGTGTGGACACGGCCTGCCAAAAATTCAAGCTAAAGCTATCAACCGAGGACACACATGGCCCATACAATACGACACACTCGGCCGCTTATCCGGTATACTTTAGGATACAAATGACATGACCCATAGACGCGACACACTTGGCCGCTTACTAAGTACTACACTTAAGGACATACTTGGCCCATAGATGAGACACATTTGCCCGCTTACTAAGTACCACACTTAAGGACACTCTTGGCCCATAGGCGCAACATACCTAGTCGCCTAAAAACTACAAATAGTTCATATAGTAGTAGCTTACACACTGCTATGTACTTAACATTGTAAGACTTATTTTCTCAAGCATAAATATAATATTCAAATTAACCATAACTATATAAGCATCGAATTGCAATATTATAAACAAAGAGATAACCATGTAAAATGAAGTTGTGTCTTAAAGAAGAACGCGGTCTTCATAAAGTCTACTTATTTCTTTTTACAGATCTTCGTTCGTACGTGTTTTATTGAAAAGTATTCCATATATTTAATTAAGGGCCCGTGCACTAAGTTAAGCAACAACAACTTAAATAATCGTTTGCAGATGACTATTTGAATATGAAATTAATAAAATTGCATAATGTTGTCACATAAACGTGTAACATAATTAAATTACAACCTAGCCTTGTAAACCGCACGCGCATTTAGCCAAATCATAGGCGCATCTAGCCTAACCGTTGGCGCATCTAGCCTAACTATAGGCGCATCTAGCCTAACTATAGGCGCATCTAGCCTAACCGTAGGCGCATCTAGCCTAACTATAGGCGCATCTAGCCTAACTATAGGCGCATCTAGCCTATCTATAGGCGCATCTAGCCTATTTATAGGCGCATCTAGCCTATCCATAGGCGCATCTAGCCAAACCGTAGGCGCATCTAGCCAAACTGTAGGCGCATCTAGCCAAACTGATGGCGCATCTAGCCAAACTGTAGGCGCATCTAGCCAAACTGATGGCGCATCTAGCCAAACTGGATTTGCATCTAACTAATAAACATTCATTTATTTCCTAGAATATTGTAGTATACATTGATGACATTATAAATTATAACAAAATCTGCATATCCTGCCTTAGTTAGGCGTGGAAATCTGCCAGTAGCTAGGTGATTATAAAATTTAAATTTGAGAATCTGTCATCATCATCATCATATCAGCCGCACGACACCCACTGCTGGGTATAGGCCTCCCCTAAGGATCTCCACGACGATCGGTCCTGCGCTGCCCGCATCCAGCGGCTTCCCGCGACCTTCACCAGATCGTCGGTCCACCTTGTCGGGGGCCTACCCACGGAGCGCCGTCCGGTGCGTGGTCGCCATTCCAGAACCTTTCCGCCCCAACGGCCATCGGTTCTTCTCGCTATGTGTCCCGCCCATTGCCACTTCAGCTGAGCAATCCTTCGAGCGATGTCGGTTACTTTAGTTCTCTTGCGGATCTCTTCGTTTCTGATTCGATCACGCAGGGAAACGCCGAGCATGGCTCTCTCCATTGCACGCTGGGTGACCTTGAGCCTCCTTATGAGACCCATAGTTAGCGACCACGTTTCACTGCCGTAAGTCGTCACTGGCAACACACACTGTTCATAGACTTTCGTCTTGAGACACTGAGGTAAGTCGGACGCGAAGATTTTTCGAAGCTTCCCGAATGCTGCCCACCCGAGTTGGATTCGACGAGAGATCTCTTTCTCGAAGTTGGACTTACCTAACTGGATTGCCTGTCCTAGGTATACGTAATGGTCAACAACTTCAAGTGTAGTGTTCCCAACATGAACTGGAGAGGGTACAACATGGGCATTTGACATAATTTTCGTCTTATCCATGTTCATCCTGAGACCCACTCTTTGGGAAGCACTACGGAGATCTTCGAGCATTATGTTCAGGTCTTCCATGGTCTCAGCCATAAGGACTATATCATCGGCAAAACGAAGGTGTGTTAGGTACTGGCCATTAATGTTGATGCCGAGTCCTTTCCAGTCCAAGAGCTTAAAGATGTCCTCCAACGCAGCTGTGAACAGTTTCGGAGAAATAACGTCTCCCTGTCTCACACCACGCTGCAGCTGGATAGGATTTGTGCTCTGGTTCTGTACTCGGATCGACATGGTGGCATTTTTGTATAAGTACCTCAACACCTCGATATACCTATAGTCCACTTGGCACCTTTGGAGAGACTGCAGCACCGCCCAGGTTTCGATCGAATCAAAGGCTTTCTCATAGTCCACGAACGCCAAGCAAAGTGGCAGATTATACTCCTCGGTCTTCTGTATAACCTGCCGCAGCGTGTGGATGTGGTCTATGGTGCTAAAGCCTTTTCGAAACCCGGCCTGTTCGGGGGGTTGGAAGTCGTCAAACCTGCGAGCAAGACGATTCGTAAGGACTCTCGAAAACAACTTATAGACATGGCTCAGAAGTGAGATGGGTCTGTAGTTCTTTAAGAGGGACTTGTCACCCTTTTTAAAGAACAGAATCACCTCACTTATGTTCCATGCCTTCGGCGTTCTGCCCTCGACGATGACGGAATTGAAAAGCTTCTGGAGGACTTTGAGTATCGGCTTACCGCCCGCTCTCAGAAGTTCTGTAGTGATTCCGTCGTCGCCCGCCGCCTTGTTGTTTTTCAGCTGTTTGAGAGCCATACTAATCTCGTACAGGCTGACGTCCGGGATATCTTGGGTATAGTGTCGGGTAAGCTTGGCTCTGGGATCTTTAGCCTTGCTTTCAACAGGTGTCTGCGTGGAATATAACTGCCCATAGAAACGCTCGATCTCCCCCAGGATTTCAGGCTTCGATGAGATGATGCGTCCGTCGTCAGTTTTCAGCTTCGTCATCTGGCTTTGCCCGATAGACAGATCTCTCGCGAACACTTTGGAGCCTTTATTCCGCTCGATGGCCTCTTTAATACGATCCGTATTAAATTGGCGAAGGTCGCTCGTCAATGACTTAGATATCTGTCTATTGAGCTGCCGATAACGATGAGCATCCGCTGAGCTCTGGAGCCTCATTTCCCGTCTCTGATCCATGAGTAGGAGTGTGTAGTCGGAGAGTTTCTTTATCTTGGGACGGCGGGTCTTAAAGAACTTTGACCCTACCGTACGGACAGTATCCACCACCATGTTGTTTAGATCGTCCAAATCTATGCTGTTCTCAAGGGCTTCGAAGCGGTTTTGGAGTTCGAGTTGAAAGCTTTCGGGGTTTTGAATATGGGCCGGTAATGGTCGGAGCGTAGATTTTATCAGTCGAGATCTTTCCAGCTTTGAGTTGATATTCAATGTGCCACGTACCAATCGGTGATCGCTCCCCGTCTTGACGGCGTTGATCACAGTGACATCATTGAATATTTGCTTTTTCGTCGACATGATAAAATCTATCTCATTTCTGACTGTACCGTCTGGGCTCATCCAGGTCCACTTCCGGCTTTCCGGCTTCCTGAAGAAGGAGTTCATCATAAAGAGGTTCTCCTTCTCCATAAAGTCGGCCAGCATCTGGCCTCTGGCATTCCTTTGCCCAACTCCAAATTGCCCCACTCTCAGCTCATCACCGCATCGTTTCCCCAACTTTGCATTGAAGTCCCCCATCACAACAGTGTAGTGGGTTTTGTAGCTATGCATGGCTTTAGAGATCTCCTCATACATAGCCTCCACTTCGTCATCTTGGTGCTTCGAGGTCGGTGCGTAAACCTGTATAACATTCAATGAATACCGTTTGGATATTCTGAGTATAAGGTACGCCACCCTGGTCGACACACTTCCGATGGTAATCACGTTGTTGACAAGGGACTTGTGGACGATGAACCCGACACCACCTAGGGACTGTTGGTCGCCCTCCCGGTAGTACAGCAAGTTACCGGAGTTGAGGATTATCGAGTCCTCTCCCTCTCTTCGGACTTCAGATAATCCGATAATGTCCCAGTGTAACTTGCTGATAACTTCTTCCAACTCGGTTAACTTCGCGTCGGTCCTCAGTGTGCGCGTGTTATATGTTGCCAGGTGCAGTTGTCGTCGTTGTTGGTAGCCGAGCCGCACCCGGGGATTCTTAGCACCCCCTGCCCCGCCGTTACCGTAGCCGCTACCGTAGCTAGGAATAGCGGGGCTGCCGGGGACTGGGGGCCGATTTTTTGATCCATTTTGCATGAGGGGGGGTTTGCCATAATCGCCACGCTTGGCAGGCGGGTTGGCGATCGCAGTAAGCCAAGGTTTTTTGGAGACGCTGCTGCCCGTCTCTTGAAGGCTATGGTCCCTTAGTCGCCTTTTACGACACCCACGGGATGATAGGGGGTAGTGCTATTCTAGGCCGGCACATACACGGCAGGCAGAATCTGTACTTAACATTAATTATTAATAAAATTATTACAACTAGGTACTTTTATTTACCCATCTTTCCATTAAATAATTTAAAATCCCAATAAAATAAATGTCAAACTGTTATGTCAAATATGTATAATATGACATATTAACAATAATAGTTGCCTGCCAGTACAATGTTATTTTAATTAAAAGTTATAAGATATATTAATTACAACTAGTCAAACCCCAGGTGAATCTAGCTCTGTAAACTGATGGCGCATCTAGCCTTCTAATATAAAGGCGCATCTAACCTTGTAAAATAAAGGCGCATCTAGCCTTCTAAAATAAAGGCGCATCTAGCCTTCTAAAATAAAGGCGCATCTAGCCTTCTAAAATAAAGGCGCATCTAGCCTTCTAAAATAAAGGCGCATCTAACCTTATAAAATAAAGGCGCATCTAGCCTTCTAAAATAAAGGCGCATCTAACCTTTTAAAATAAAGGCGCATCTAACCTTGTAAAATAAAGGCGCATCTAACCTTGTAAAATAAAGGCGCATCTAACCTTGTAAAATAAAGGCGCATCTAACCTTGTAAAATAAAGGCGCATCTAACCTTGTAAAATAAAGGCGCATCTAACCTTGTAAAATAAAGGCGCATCTAACCTTTTAAAATAAACGCGCATCTAACCTTGTAAAATAAACGCGCACCTAACCTTGTAAATAAACGCGCATCTAACCTTGTAAAATAAACGCGCATCTAACCTTGTAAAATTTAAACTTTAATTGTTAAAGACTGTTTTTTACCTTAATAAATAAATAAATAAAATGAAGGCAAATCTGACCTTTAAAATGCTTCACCCTTATAAATTCTCAAACCTATTTATCGTTCTAGTATGAAAACGAACAAAAGCTATAGATACCTTACTTTAGGTCGAAGGCGCGTTTAGGCTTGTCCTAGCCTTACAAACTGAATGTGCATCTAGCCTCAGAAGTCAAAATAAATTTTAGTTTATATAAATATCTAGTATAAATTGCTTAGGGTTGGGTGAAATATTTAGAATAAGGTTCATTTTAGTTTGAAATATTTCATAAATTCCATATAAGTAAATTTAATTTTAATTTCATTGAAATTTTCACTGGACCTATCCTTATGTATCAAAAGTTAAATATTGTAAGCCAAAGACGCGTCTAGCCTTGTAAACTGTAGGTGCATCTAGCCTTTTAAACCGAAGGCACGTCTAGCCTTTTAAACCGAAGGCGCGTCTAGCCTTTAAAACCGAAGGCGCGTCTAGCCTTTAAAACCGAAGGCGCGTCTAGCCTTTTGAACCGAAGGCGCGTCTAGCCTTTTGAACTGAAGGCGCGTCTGGCCTTTTAAACCGAAGGCGAGTCTAGCCTTTTAAACCGAAGGCGCGTCTAGCCTTTTAAACCGAAGGCGCGTCTAGCCTTTTAAACCGAAGGCGCGTCTAGCCTTTTAAACCGAAGGCGCGTCTAGCCTTTTAAACCGAAGGCGCGTCTAGCCTTTTAAACCGAAGGCGCGTCTAGCCTTTAAAACCGAAGGCGCGTCTAGCCTTTTAAACCGAAGGCGCGTCTAGCCTTTTAAACCGAAGGCGCGTCTAGCCTTTTAAGCCGAAGGCGCGTCTAGCCTTTTAAACCGAAGTATTTATTCTTCAAACTAAGAAATTAGGACAAATCATGTACTTCAAAGTAAACTTACATCATTCATTTAGGAACAAATAAAAATGAAATCAAAATTATAATCTTTTACTAGTAAACGTACCGCGCATCGAAACCATGTAAAAAATTTAAAAACGTAGCTCGTACACCAGATAATGAAATTATCTTTCGTATTATTTTATTCACGAAAGATGAGCTACTTGTAGGTAGGTACAGTTTTTTTTTTTTTTTACTGAGATCACTTCTGTAAAATCACATTAATTAGTGAAATCGGCAATTTTTGTGACCGGCCTCTTAATAGAATAAGAATTAACTTCTTGAACTAAAATAAATCTCCTTAAGGGTCCATTATAGGAAAACATGGTTTGCGAGGGTCATATATAGAAAACGTAAAGTTGTAGTCACAAAAAAACATACAACAAGCTAAAGAGATTCTCTAGTAGCTACAGTATTAAATTGCGTATAAACCTCACAGATGATTGTAAGAAAAATAAGAATATCATTAGAAGCGTTTGCGTAACGGAGCCTTAAGCTACGACTATAGCGTCATGGTACTATTAAAACCCTTTTGAAGGTCAAAATAACTTGGTGCCAATTCTACAGTAAGTATCACATCCGTTTTATTCTCCGTATCCGTACATCCCCAGGGTACAGTGTTAAGGTAGACTACTAACGACAATTACCTACAATGGTATGAAATATAAAAAAAATAAACATTATAATCTCTGCGGAACACATTGTCCGAGATAAAAATACTCAGTAACATAGATACTGAAAATATACAGTTCCTATTTCCATAATTCATTATGTAATGCATTTCCAGAGTTTAAATCACGAAAGTTACAGTTGGGCAGTAAAGATAACAAAACTTTCATTTCATGACCTCGCTTTATACAATCATGAAAATTACTATTCCATTATCATGCACTATTTCATCATGGTGACTGACGACTGAGTGTAGTTTTGTGTGCAGTGTATTGCACGACCGAAGTGTAGCCTCGATCACGTGCAGTTTTGTGTGCAGTGTATGCACGACCGAAGTGTAGCCTCGGTCACGTGCAGTTTTGTGTGCAGTGTATGCACGACCGAAGTGTAGCCTCGATCACGTGCAATGAATGTGAATAATGGTATATGTATGCACGGCCGAAGTGTTGCCTCGACCACGTGCAATGTTTGTGAATAATGGTGTGTATGCACGGCATGGCAATGGTGTATATGCAGTTTATTAAAACTTGAAACTACCCAACTTAATTTCGTAATTTTAGCTCGGTTTAAAACGTTAGATAAGTAAGAAGTTCGTGAGCGTACATACCTTGGTTCTTCCACTGCTGATTTGTAATGAAACTACAATAATAACGGCGAACCACTTTTACTTTTTCCACAGGAATACACTATGACTATTATTAACTAGGTTATAGCAACAGTACGTTAGCATTTTTCCCTAACTACTTCTTTTCCCGACGGTTCAACAGTGACTGAGCTCGCAACTCACTTTCGTTAACCGTTTCGCCGCCTATCCCCCCTACTTACCTCCCCATTCCACTACAAATGGCGGGAAAATATGGCGGGAAACGGTGTTGCCAAGCTATTAAACTAAAATACTACTATTTTATCATTTCAATTTGACTCAAAATCATAACAATAAAATGGATAATTTACTATCAAACGACAAAACGTCACAATAGGGATGTTGACTAATGAATAAAATAACGAAATACTAATAAAAATCGTAAACATATTAAACTTTTAGAGTAGCTTGTATACCTCTTGGTTTTATATATTGCATATTATTTGTTTTATGACCCTTCAAAGTTAGGTGGACAAGTCCATTTAAAAAGTATACAATTTATTAAAATAAATGATACCTTTAATTAGTCCGTAAAATGTATAGCAAATTTGTCGAAGAAACCATTTTGATAAACACAATATTTAATATAGCTGCTGAACAAATTTCCTATGCGTTGCATACAAACTAGCACGGCGTGTCGTCATAACGTGCAAGCCATTAGTATGGAGCGTTTTTGATCGAGTCCATTTGTGTGCATTTCACACTGTGATATCTCGGGCAGTTTTCATGCTAGCGAATTAATTCTTTTACCAATGTTTCTTTTTTTGAGAGGTAATTTATGTAACATATAATAAAAAAAATAGTCAACATCCCTATTGTTATAATGAAACACGTCTATTAAAGTCGGGTGAGGCTGGAGAACATCTTCCTTTTTTATTCTAAAAGCCCCACCCGACTTCAATTGACGTGTTTCATTATAACAATGATAATGCGTATCTAATGATTTGTATATTATTTCTTCCTTTTTTTTTTAGAGGCAGGTTTTTTGAAGTCGGTTTTTTGTTTTTTAAACAATTTTTTATTTTTTTATTTTTAGTGTAAGTACCTTCTGCATTAGGTAGTGTAGGTATATTATTTAGGTAGAAAAATCGGCTCAGCTAAACGTGAGATAATCGCGGAGAAACATACATACATACAAACTGAAAACTTACCTCCTTTTTTTGAAGTCGGTTAAAAAGACTACACAACGGTATCCCTTCCCAACAAAAAAAATCATCTAATTCGGTTCATAAATAACAAAGTTGTCAAGTTAGTTGATTTAATATCATAGTATTTTCAGGATTACTTGTAAACTACTGAACCGATTTGAAAAAAAAATAAATGGGACCATCTCGCAAGAAAACTCAATCGAACAAAAAAAAAATTATCGAAATCGGTTCATAAATGTCGAAGATACGCGCGAACAACGATAAAAAAAAAAAAAAAAAAAAAAAAAAAAAAAAAAACATACAATCGAATTGAGAACCTCCTCCTTTTGATGAAGTCGGTTAAAAATACGTCTATTGAAGTCGGGTGGGGCTTTTAGAATAAAAAAAAGGAATTTGTACTCCAGCCCCACCCGACTTCAATAGACGTATTTTTGTTATACCAATATTATTTCTTGCTTTTTAGAGGTAGGTTTTTTGAAGTCGGTTTTTTGTTTTTTTTTAAACAATTTTTTATTTTTAGTGTAGGTACCTTGTAGGTAAGGTATATTATATATGTAGAAAAATCGGCTCAGCCAAACGTAAGATAATCGCGGAGAAACATACTTAAATACGGGTCAAACTGAGAACCTCCTTTTTAAGTCGGTTAAAAAACTACACTTAAGATATCCCTCTTCCAACAAAAAATAATTATCTTATTCCGTTCATAAACAAAGAAGTAATTCGACCAATCATCGATGTAATTCACACAAAATCATACTATTTTCGTGCTTTTTTCAAAATTACTTGAAAAGTACTGAACCGATTTCCAAATTTTAAAAAATGGGACCAACTTGGGAGTGTACTGTAACAGTTCAAAACTGAACATGTTATTTTTTTATCTCAAATATTACTTAAATTGTAAAGAAAAGAAATATATTAAAGGAAGGTTGTCACTGACCTTGTTCTCAGGAACTTATCGGCATTTGATTATGCAGTTATTCACAAAAAAACACAGGTTTTGTAGTAAATCATAAGCACTTCAGATGTCAATCAACAATTAATAAAATGTTCATTATTTTTCAAAGGAGCTTGTGTTAAACATTACTTGGACTCATAAATTGTTGTACTTCACAATTTGTTTGTCATAATTTGATGATGAGAAAGAATAACATAATATTAGCTTAGAAGGTTATAAATTAATAACAGATAATTACAGAAGATTATGACAGATAGGATGACGTAAATCTGACAGCTAGTGATAAAAATCGGAACTATTTAGCAATTGTGAATTTTCTGTAAGAAAGGCAAAGGGTTTTAACCTTACTGCCAATTTTGGAAGTCAAAACGAATTAATTTCATTTCCACAGATAAGTTCATGTGATAAATTAATAATGTTTAAAAGCATAAATTGTTGGGAAAAACTTAAATAAACATATTGGTTTGCATAAATGTGAAACTATTTTATTCTCGTTCAAGTTTGTTTACCAAGAGATAAATGTGACTAAATAATGCTGAATTGTGTTTGTTTATTTTACTGAATAATAATTAGTAAAATAGAACATGATTAAGTAATTAATTGTTATAATAATCTGTCTAAAGAGTAATTTAAGGTCATAAAAATAGGCGGAAGTTTCTTAAATCTTTCTTGGCGCCAAGGTTTAAATATTAATCCTCGTGACGTTCAAAACATGGATTAAGTTATAATTCATTCATAATTATTATTGATAATATTATTAGTTTTATTAGCACTCATCAGTTATCGTCATAATTGTTTATTTCTAAAAAATACTTTAAAGAGGAATGAAAATTTGGCGATTAATTAGGTTTAGTAAGTTGGCAGCTATGGTACAGATTGCACGATTGCACAATCACAATTAGGCGGTCTGCACAATTTATATTTGCAATATGGTAGCACCGACGCGTCAGATTGATGGCGACGGAATGTCGCGGGGGGTAAAATAATAAGAATGTTGCTAACTAAAATTGCAAAGTACCCATTTTTGTATGTGTGTTTAGTTAGAGATAATAAGTTTACTGTATTTTAAGCAGGTGGAAAAGCGGAATATTTGCATTAATTAGTACTCAGCAATAGGTATTTTGGCAATTTAAATTATACGGGATTAGGTAAAGCAAAGTGAAACGATTAATTAGTTAAAATCTAAATGAAGTTGGTTTGAGGGTATTAGTTTATGTAAGGAAATTATATTAATCGTATTATTAAAGATTGACAAGACAAAACTGATTACGTAACTTTTAGTAATATTATTGTGAAATTTTATTATTCGAAAATGATTTTCTCAAAGTGTTGCGTTTCGAGGTTATGACGAATTATTGAAACTGTTAACGACTTCACATAAAATGAAACTTATAGTCTTTGTTGATTTAAATAAGATAATTATCAAAATGTAATGTAAGTAATTTTTAATATCTCCATTAATAGGGTTAGTGAAATATTTTCATAAGCGGGGAACACTGAATAAGGGGAGGAGCTAGAAATAGGGCACCAATAGGAATGGGCTAAAGTGCACAATGTCAATTTAGCGCGGGAAATTTTAGCTATTTTGATGAAAAAAGCGCAAATTACTTGGCGCCGTTTTGGGTCGCGTCATGACGCTAATTTAGTCTTTATAAGGGGAAGGATCAGAGAAGCGGGGATTCATTTCTCCGGTGTCAAGCGAAGCGTCAAGACGTAATTTTTGAAGAAACTCCACATCCCTCTGTAAGATCGCGTTACTGAAAAAGTTTATTTTTAAATCAAGCAAATTTCAAGAAGTCAGCAAGAAAGTGGTCGAGGTTTTCTGACGAATAGGGCCGCATTTGTCCCGCGAATCTTTTGCATAAATGCTTTAATTTGAGCTTATCTGGTATAATTAAGTTCATAATTAAAGTATGTAGATTTTGTTTGCGATAATCATAAAGTAACGTAGCTTTCCCTGTAAATTCTTGAATTAGTATAGTAGGACTACTAAGAATTGAAGTTCATAATTAAAATATGCAGATTTGTAGTGAAATCCTATAGAGTCATGTAGTTCTCTCGGTGGGGTCATGAGGTAATACAAATGTATTGGTTCTTGAGTCTGTTGAGGTCGGGGCTGCATTATTTTGTGGGATGAAAGCTAACTAGATTTGCTAGTATTATTATACAATGTTGATTTTAGATGAGTATTCATTTAGTTTTGTGTCTTTTTGGGGCGATTTGTCAGATCCTCGCGGGGGGTTTAGGTAGAAAAGTCTAGCCTTGTGGCGGGTTAGATGGGCATTTGTTTTGAAAATTGCCTAGCTAGTCACATAATATTACCAAGCTTACCTACAGCGATGGAAATCAGACGGTCCGAAATGAGTTGGGAGATATCCCTGTCCATGGTTGTGGGCAGCAGGCTTGGTATTATTATTCCTTATGTAGGGTCTTGGTCGTTCCTTCCCACTCGGCCAAGAGAGCGTCAAAGGTTGCTAGAAAATTAGGGAGTGCCACTCAAACTGTACAGAATTGGGCAACAGGATTGGTGGTAAGCATTCCAAGAATTGCATAGGAAATTCTAAATTTAGACGCAAATAGGCAGGTAAATTCATTAATAAGGTAGGAATATTATTATTAGGTGAATTGAGCAAAAGTAAAAGGTAGCATTTCAAGAAGGTGGGGTATTCTTTGAAGTGAGATCTGTGTGGGCGTCAAAGATGTCGGGAAACATCATGGGGGTCGCATAGGAATTCAGAAATTTAGTAGTTGTTAGGCAGGTAAGTTCACTAGGTAAGATTCCATGTCTTAAAGTAGGCGCTTTAACAGGAATCCATAGGTAGGTGCCTTAACAAAAAATCCATTTAAACTATAGCTCGGTGTAGTGAATATTCACAATGTAGCATTAATTGTGTTGGTTTTACCAGTTTCGGTGAGTACATATTAATTAATTACTTCAGTGAGTGGATAGTGAAAGTTAATTTATTACTACTTATAAAAGAAAGTTCCTTTATCTTTGAATTGGATTGGATTTATGATGATTTTGTGTGGAGACTATTGATTTTAAAAGAAATATTCTATTCTAGTAATCTAGAAGGTGTACTGAAATCTAGATCTGGGTGTATGAAAAAAGCCTGCGTTTCTATATATGCTAAGGTTGATTCACGGCTATTAGAACGCTAGATCAAAATGTTTGAGTGGACTTTTTCTATTAATAGAATAGTTTTGTATAATATAGAAACAATACTTCAATTATGTACTATAAAAGTATCAAACTGTTTAGTGAATATATCCAAATTCTCAAATGGTTAAACTAAAGTACTTTCTCATCAATATTTCAGCTAAGTTTCATTTACCAATTCAATTGGAAGTTGTTTCAATAGAATTATATTCCACAATTGAATTTAAGTACTTATTGACAAACACAATTAATGTACAGGTTAGATATCATTAGAAGACTAAACTGAAATTACCATAGTTCATAGAAGTTATAATAGTTTCCGTTGTTGAGATGAGGAAAGACTGCGACCAAATAATACATTCCCTATGAATTAAATTATCTTTCCTTCAGAAATTGGATCTATCAGACCCTTTTGAATGGATAGTAATGTTGTGTCCATAATTATGTTATAATGTTAAACAGTTTCGCTAACAATAAATATATTTTTAAATTAAATTAAAGTTGTGCAATTCCACCATCACTATAGAAAGATAATTCTTCATTGTGAAAAGCTGATAGATCACTTGAAGCACTTTGCTTGTCCTCTTTTATTAAGACAGACATACTAAGACTAAATAATTCAACTAATTTATTAATTAAAGTTGTCATGAAAGCAAATGGTGGAGCTAGAGGAGAATTGTCCCAGTACGGTTAGTCGGGATTCACTATACAGAGCGGGGAGGTGCTCTGTATCTAGCTAGCAAAGAAACCATTGTTTACTTAGTACTTGACTATAGCACAATAGTATATTTTATATTTGACAAAAAACACTAGAACAATTATTAAGTAGCGATGATAAATTTTCTATATTCTGAATTAATACTACGTTAACTTCTATATTCATTACCATTTTACCTTCTTTTACTCTATTCCTAAGCCACTAACCACATAGGATAACCTAAATTAAATAAAATAAGAAAGTAAGAAAATAAAATCATAATTAGTAGCGGTGAACAATTTTCTATATCTGACTTTTGGGTGATCATAACTTTTGGTTATTTCATTCTTTTCTTATTACTGTAATATTTATTAGCATTCCATCATACTAGACTTTTATAAACATACTGAGCAACTTATCCTAAAAAAGTAGGTACCATATTGAATTTCATATAAGTACAGCGGGTAGACATAAGAGTAATTTGTATACCATTTAAAAGTATGCAGTAAACTAAGTCAGTTATTAGAATAAGAAGCTCCATAAAGCAATATCAACATTCTAATATAGGTAAAAATTAGGTAGTTTCATTTTAAAGAAATACTTAGGTTGGCTGAAAGAGATTTCTTTAGAGATAACTCTTCATTACTCACAGGTCTTGTTATAAATTAGGTAATAATAATTATAAGTGCAATAAAGATTATATCTATGTAAAATTTAATATCAAATTCTATTAACAATTTATTAGGGTAACGGCTAATTTGTGATATTATCATTTAGTAACAGTCATAGTAACAGAATTAGTTAGGAATGAATAAGGAAGGAATGATAGCGTTATAGTCGGGAGACAAAACAATGATTGCACTTCTGAAAAGAATCTAGGTTACTATTATTCACAATCAGGGACCGCCCTAGAAATCACGAGCCCTTTCAGACCACATAAAAGCACGTCAGTAATGTAGGTTATATCTATAGGTAGGAAAGGTTAACAAGGAATAACTAAGTAGACGATAGGTTTGAATATTTAATCGGAGCAAAGGATAAGATTTGATACATAAAAAACATTGGGTAGGTAACTTACATAATATAAAGAAATAGGTAGTTAATTGACATACATCGTTCAGCATTTTAGTATGGTAGAAGTAGGGGTAAGGGGGAGTTACATTTTTGGGGGTGCCTTTGACCAGGATCTTGTGGGGATGAACAGTATCAAATCTTCATAGTGGTAACTTACAGACTTTTTGGTAGGTATAGTTCAAGTTTTTGTGTAGTCCTGAAAGAAAGTGGCTGTTTTCATTTAATTATGTTCCAGTCACATTTTGTTGCGGTGAAAATGGACTCGTGCAATTGTTAATTTGTGTCCCGTCATCCTTCCTTATTTATTGATAAACAGTATCAATGATTTATTGCACTTGTGCAGGTTTCATCACATTAGGGGTCGGTTTTGATTATGTGATTGGTTTATTTACGTCCTGAAAATAACACTTTCACTTTTATAAAAACACGTTGATTTGACAATGCCTACGCAAATTAATTAGGTTAGGGTTATGTTTAGAACGATCGAGCGGGATTGTGTCAATTAAACGTCACGCCATAATAATGGTAAGTGGCATTGAAACGTTCGGTTGTAATTCATTGCACTCGGAGTGTAGGTTTGGAACGCGCCTCGGTACAGATAAATAAATTTCTCTTTGAGTCACAGAATAAATTTGTCTTTGAGTACAGATAAAAAAACGAGCATCTAGAGCGATCATTTACTTTATTTTATTTACGTATTAAAGTCGTCATGGCTGCAATAGGCTAACTATTGGCAAGTGGGAGGTCGTTCAGTTCAAAGCAGGACTTAAACAGTACTGTTTAGAGCCTGTTTTCATACTAACCGTTGAGATCATGGTACGAAAAAGTAATGCCGTTCAATATAAGTCCTGCTATAAGAGCTCATAGTAAGGCCCCAGATAGCACGTCCGTTTAAATACGGCGGTTTTATTAAGTCGGTTAAATTTATGGGCCGTCACATTTACGTTCCGAATGGCGTGGCCGATTAGACGGTACAATGTGGAATCGATTAGCAGTCATGATAAAGGTATCAAAGTTGGTCGATCGCGCGGGCAAAGTTCACACGAAGTATCGCGAGATGGCGTTCTAATGCGTGCGTGCTAATTCGGTTACGCAAAAACATCAAAGATGGCGTCAGTGGTAATTATTTTACCACAATCAATGAAATAATTCGTGATTATTTTAAGACTTATTTTGCCTAAATTGCCAGGTTTCAAAAAAAAAAAAAAAAAAGGAACGAATGCCATTCGGAGAGAATGATACGGAGTTCGAATGAATGGGTTGAAATTTGAGTAGATTTTCATGATTGCCAGTCACTGTTTACGTTCGATAGCTGTCAAATTGACATTATTTTACGTTGAAAAATAAAATACTTTAGATTAGAAGTTATCGCGATATTTTAACTGTGAAAGTGATATAAAGTATAGAAGTATAAAAAAACAGAAGGTTCCTAGTGAAAGTAGGGTATGGATTAAGTGTAAATTACAATGGATGTTATGTAAGTAAGCTCTGCTAAATTCATTGTAAGAAACAAACAATAGAAGTGTAGTAAACATGTAATAAACAATATTTATTAATGATTGCCAAAGGTCACATGTGGATTTTATTAAATGATGTTAGTTAATTGTAACTTGTGGTTATAAAACTGAGTTAAAATCGAACTGCATTTGAATAGCCAAGTCTTGGTGGTAAAATTTGTAGAACATTGCTATTTTGAGTGAAATAAGTTAGCAAAACATAGGTTAGTACACAGCGGAATTGGTATTCGGTTAGGTTGTTTAACAAAACAGTGTGAATAAACTTTGCTATGAAAAATACTACCTTAACTTTAACATTGGGGTCGAAAGTCATTTAGTTAACTTTAAAATCAAAACCTTAAAGCAAGTTAGTATGCGTTGGTTTGGTTTTGTAAAGTTCAAGATTCAATTCAATTGCTAAGTAAGTCAATTAAGCGAAACGATAAGTAATATTTAAGAAAATTTAATAAAATTCTTAGAACCTTAAGGTACATTATTGAATATCAGACTTAATTTGTATTTTCTAAATATTTGACCCGCAAATAACTTTCAGAATTATTCTTTTAGTTAAGTTAGAATGGAGTTGGGTTAGTATTTTTACTACAGTAAAATGATCTTAACCAAATGTTTATGGGTACCTTTATTAGTGGTTCCTAAGGAGAAGTTAAAAGTTAAAATTTAGTGAACGGGACTTAAATTTATTCGAGTCATTCTTGTGTCGCTCTACTATTAGTGTTGTTATAAATTGAACGTAGTAAAGTAGATAGTCAGCTTAGCTCAGAGTTGAAGCGAATAGTTGATATTATCAGAGGAATTGTAAATACATATCATTGGCTCTTAGCGTCGAAAGGATTGATAACATAATAAATATCGGTATATAGCGTTAGTGAAGTAAAGTTAGGATGTGTGAAATTATTTTATAGGTATTGTTGTTTGTGATGGACAGGGGTAACAGTACCATTATTTTTAACAAAATTTTAAGCATAACAATAGAGTTGAGGTATGATTATATGGTTAGGTATGAGTTAATAAGTACTTAACTTGAAATAATTAAGAAGGATTAGGGACTGTTTACATTGAAAGATTTAAACAGTAGGGATAGAAATGATTTGTTAGTGAACAATTGCAGATGACCATTAGGTAGTGATAGTGCGGGGACTTAAATTAGTGATGTAATCAAGATTGTCTATGACACTTATCAATAATCATTTCAGGGTAAATTGAATTTTATAATTTAAATATTTATAAGAATAGTGAAGTTAATTTTGGAATTAAGATTTAGTTCATTGTTTGGTTTCAAAGATTTTATTCAAACTTCAAAAACCAAATGTTTCAGAGTTTTGATTATAGTTAACAATAAATTTTGGGTACCAAGACTATAAAAATATTAGTTACAGATTAAAGTAGGGGGGTCGTGGATTAAATTAGTTACACTTTTGAAGTTTATTAGACATATCAAAACATATTGATTTGACTTTAAAATTTATTTAATTGAATGATTAAATGGTTTATTTTAAGATTATGTGCAGATTATTTTTTCAACTTAGGTTAAATATTTTCTAAATGAGTTTCTTATGATATATCTCATGAAGAGAGTTACACAGCATAAATGTTTTATGATATATCTATCTGAAGAAAGTCATACTTATGGTTGACAATAATAGCATTAGAAAAATATTTAGTAGGAAGTTGTTGTAGCATTAATTATCAAAACGGTTTAGTCATTGAAGCGGTGATGGTTAGGGAGAAATAATATAGGCGTCAGTTATAGAAATTTAATGAAAAATAAGTTAGTGAATTTACTTTAAAAATAAATTGAGTCGAACTAATTAATTTTAAGAACTAAGTGGGCAAAGAGTAGAGGGAAAGGTTTTGCGTTATTCGATGCGTTGAGTAACATAAAATCGAGTCGATAGGGGTTTATATATTTTGTTTGATTAAAAATCTGACCTTAAACTAAACTCAAGAAAAAAAATAAGTTTCATTTACATTACAAGGGTGAATAGAAATTAAGTTTCACTTAGGGTATACCAACATGAGTTCACCGTGAACTCACCATTATCATTATGAGTCATCTCAGAAATAAAAATAGAGTTAGAAAATAACGAGCCAGAAGCTTTAGTTAATTCATTTCTAGTTAGAAAGTGGGGATGTTATTTATTTTATTTAACAAACTTTATTGTACATTTCAAACAAAATGTTACAAAAGGGCGAACTTAATGCTAAAAGCTTTCTCTCCCAGTCAACTTTAGGAAACAGAAATCAATGAAGGCGGTACAAAGATATTAATAAATACAACATAACATATAATTTTAATAGTTAGGGTTACTTCTTTGTAAAAGAGTTTATAAATACATAAAATATATTAAAGGTATTAGGATCTATTCGAATCAAATAATAATTTTATTTTTTTTGTAATCTTATTGGTTAAACCCATTTATAACGACCAATCGTTATAAAGATTAAAAATAAGTATAAGGAATATCCTCAATTTAAAAATATAAATGAGCGGAAAACTTTTCTTATTGGTTATCAATCACCGCAGTGATTGTTTGACATTGTTTTGGTTTTCCTGAAAACTTAGTTTTGGTATTTTTCATGTTTAGTTTATGCATCAAGGTTTACTAGGATACTGCTGTGATATAAAAGAAAAAAATTGTTTCAGTAACAACTGGGTTAAATGTCTATTCGTAAATTTTAATGTTAATTAATAATACTGTCAAAAATTTACTATATCAAAATGGTTATTAAGTCATGCATTTTATTAATGTAGTGTAACGCCTCTGTACACTTAGTTGTCAATAAACGTGATTTGATTTAATTTGATTAGAAGTTAAAGATGGAGTAATTTTTTTGTTGATACTATCTTCGATTTGATTAATAACAGAAAAAAAAACACAATAAAAAAAAAAATAAAAAAAAAAAAACGCTTGATTGCGGATTTGAACTTGGGATTGTCGGTCCGGTGTGGAGGTGCGATCCCTTGTGCCAGCTTTGCTATAACTCAGGTGACTAAAATTGCGTATTGTAGGATGCGAATATTAGTGACGCGACGGCGACGATTGTGAGTGAGTATGCTTTGACTTTTTCCGATTCACTTTCATATCCACTTGTAAATTCACTCACTACCGCCAGTATGTTCACTAAGATTAGCAAATTAAACTAAATCACGGTATAATATTCGCAATCACAAATACTAACAATATTATCATAAGTACAGTTAGTGAGGAAACTACGAATAGAGTAAACTGGGGTAGAGTACACTGAAATTTAGGTCGAAATTGATAGTTAAAATATTTGATGAAAGTCTTGTAGCTTTACTAGTATAAGTAGTGTAGTGATATAGCATATGTTTCGGAAGAATGTTGGTATAGTTTAATAGTAGGATAGGTTAACTTCTCAAACGTTCCGGTGCCCGCAGTCACCAAAAGGAAAAACGCGCAACACGTCCTGGTTAATAGAGTCACCACGAGTTTTATTGAATTTTAGCTTTATTCAACAGAAAACACAGATTAAAGTTGTCTGAACTTTTTATTTACATTTCCCGATAGAACAAACTTGTTATTGGTTAATTTTTGGAACAGGTAGATACTCATTTCATTATAAATAAAAATTAGTTTTGTCAGTGATTGTAATAGCGTATCATTGGGTCATTCTTACCGAAAATAGTTTAGGTATAGGTAGTTAATAAAGAAAAGCCGCCAACTCCGGTTTTCTTTGGGAGGTTGATAATTTTCATAGGTAGATTAAGATAAAGGTAATCTTTTTAATTGCCTACTAGTAACTTTAGACTTTAAAGAAATTGAGTGAGTAAAGGTTTTCTAATAATGAAGATGCTTTGCGTAGAAATGTGGATTAATAGGGTGCAAATCATTTAATAGGAATGCGTATTAGCGGAATGTGTAGCGTATAGTATGAAATGCGTAGTGCGTAGCGTTAAGTATATTTTGCGTAGTTAATGGGAAATAATGTGTCAATTCAATGAGTCTCAATGTTGTGTAGAATTTCATATGGTGACAATCGACGTATTTAGTAAAAATTTTTTTATTCAAAACAATTCAATTTAGCAAATTAATTTGTACTCAGGTAGTAACTATGATATAATCTTAGGTGGCGTGAAAGTAGGCTAGTAAATGAAGATAGTGGACGTTGTGCGATGAGGAAAGAAGAACAGAGTGAGAATCTAAATTAGATTAGGAGTGTGAATAGAATGAAAAAAAAAGTAGCTAGGAAAAAAAAAAAAATAGATTCTTTATGGAGGGCTTTGGATTATAACGTATGTGAAGCTTGAGTACAGAATTATTATTGGCTCAAAAGATAAGATCCGCACACTACTTTAAACGTTCAGTCTTGGCTAGCGGTCGGATTGGCGTTTTAAGGTTAACAAACTTGAATTTTGTACAGAAGGACCTTTTGGTGATAGGTTAATAAAAAAAAAAAAAATCGGAGAGAAAACAAACACTATTATTGTTTGTAATTGTCCTGGTGTAAACAGCTGTCCAAAATTCATACTACACAAGAAGCCAAGAGCTATGATACAATCGACAACTACACATTTTCCAAGGTGATATTAGGGTTGTTCTAGAGTCTTAAGTAAGCTTTTGGAAATATAGGGTCATTGTATATGCTCACTCTATCTGGTAGAGTAGGCCCTGTTAGTATAGAAGGAGGCGTACAGGAATATGGAGGGGTACTTTGGACGGATACGTTGTGTCCTACACTATCTTTTCATAAGGTTAGAAAAGAGCGTATGTGTCCGGGTAGGTCTAATAGGGACTATGGCTTCACAACCCATACCTTACCTTGTTTTTGTACACTTCTGGTGTTGAATATGCATAAGACGGAATTGGCAAAAGCAATAAAAGTACTTGAAACTCGCTTAATAATTTTTAATATTATCTTGGTTTAAATACACTCTTCAATCTTAAAAAAAATTCATTTACACTAGGGCTCACCCAACAATTCTTTGATTTTGGGAAAGTAATAATAGTTAGGGTTATAAAAAAAGAAGTATAAAAAAATATAACTTTGAAAAAAAAGGAGAGAGTAGAAAGGTTGATATAAATATTTGAGAATTGAGAAAGAAAAATTCTACTCCGGATCCAGTACGTAGTATTGTCACCTATGAAGAATTTTGGGGTCGAGCTGTAACAGTTCAAAACTGAACATGTTATTTTTTTATCTCAAATATTACTTAAATTGTAAAGAAAAGAAATATATTAAAGGAAGGTTGTCACTGACCTTGTTCTCAGGAACTTATCGGCATTTGATTATGCAGTTATTCACAAAAAAACACAGGTTTTGTAGTAAATCATAAGCACTTCAGATGTCAATCAACAATTAATAAAATGTTCATTATTTTTCAAAGGAGCTTGTGTTAAACATTACTTGGACTCATAAATTGTTGTACTTCACAATTTGTTTGTCATAATTTGATGATGAGAAAGAATAACATAATATTAGCTTAGAAGGTTATAAATTAATAACAGATAATTACAGAAGATTATGACAGATAGGATGACGTAAATCTGACAGCTAGTGATAAAAATCGGAACTATTTAGCAATTGTGAATTTTCTGTAAGAAAGGCAAAGGGTTTTAACCTTACTGCCAATTTTGGAAGTCAAAACGAATTAATTTCATTTCCACAGATAAGTTCATGTGATAAATTAATAATGTTTAAAAGCATAAATTGTTGGGAAAAACTTAAATAAACATATTGGTTTGCATAAATGTGAAACTATTTTATTCTCGTTCAAGTTTGTTTACCAAGAGATAAATGTGACTAAATAATGCTGAATTGTGTTTGTTTATTTTACTGAATAATAATTAGTAAAATAGAACATGATTAAGTAATTAATTGTTATAATAATCTGTCTAAAGAGTAATTTAAGGTCATAAAAATAGGCGGAAGTTTCTTAAATCTTTCTTGGCGCCAAGGTTTAAATATTAATCCTCGTGACGTTCAAAACATGGATTAAGTTATAATTCATTCATAATTATTATTGATAATATTATTAGTTTTATTAGCACTCATCAGTTATCGTCATAATTGTTTATTTCTAAAAAATACTTTAAAGAGGAATGAAAATTTGGCGATTAATTAGGTTTAGTAAGTTGGCAGCTATGGTACAGATTGCACGATTGCACAATCACAATTAGGCGGTCTGCACAATTTATATTTGCAATATGGTAGCACCGACGCGTCAGATTGATGGCGACGGAATGTCGCGGGGGGTAAAATAATAAGAATGTTGCTAACTAAAATTGCAAAGTACCCATTTTTGTATGTGTGTTTAGTTAGAGATAATAAGTTTACTGTATTTTAAGCAGGTGGAAAAGCGGAATATTTGCATTAATTAGTACTCAGCAATAGGTATTTTGGCAATTTAAATTATACGGGATTAGGTAAAGCAAAGTGAAACGATTAATTAGTTAAAATCTAAATGAAGTTGGTTTGAGGGTATTAGTTTATGTAAGGAAATTATATTAATCGTATTATTAAAGATTGACAAGACAAAACTGATTACGTAACTTTTAGTAATATTATTGTGAAATTTTATTATTCGAAAATGATTTTCTCAAAGTGTTGCGTTTCGAGGTTATGACGAATTATTGAAACTGTTAACGACTTCACATAAAATGAAACTTATAGTCTTTGTTGATTTAAATAAGATAATTATCAAAATGTAATGTAAGTAATTTTTAATATCTCCATTAATAGGGTTAGTGAAATATTTTCATAAGCGGGGAACACTGAATAAGGGGAGGAGCTAGAAATAGGGCACCAATAGGAATGGGCTAAAGTGCACAATGTCAATTTAGCGCGGGAAATTTTAGCTATTTTGATGAAAAAAGCGCAAATTACTTGGCGCCGTTTTGGGTCGCGTCATGACGCTAATTTAGTCTTTATAAGGGGAAGGATCAGAGAAGCGGGGATTCATTTCTCCGGTGTCAAGCGAAGCGTCAAGACGTAATTTTTGAAGAAACTCCACATCCCTCTGTAAGATCGCGTTACTGAAAAAGTTTATTTTTAAATCAAGCAAATTTCAAGAAGTCAGCAAGAAAGTGGTCGAGGTTTTCTGACGAATAGGGCCGCATTTGTCCCGCGAATCTTTTGCATAAATGCTTTAATTTGAGCTTATCTGGTATAATTAAGTTCATAATTAAAGTATGTAGATTTTGTTTGCGATAATCATAAAGTAACGTAGCTTTCCCTGTAAATTCTTGAATTAGTATAGTAGGACTACTAAGAATTGAAGTTCATAATTAAAATATGCAGATTTGTAGTGAAATCCTATAGAGTCATGTAGTTCTCTCGGTGGGGTCATGAGGTAATACAAATGTATTGGTTCTTGAGTCTGTTGAGGTCGGGGCTGCATTATTTTGTGGGATGAAAGCTAACTAGATTTGCTAGTATTATTATACAATGTTGATTTTAGATGAGTATTCATTTAGTTTTGTGTCTTTTTGGGGCGATTTGTCAGATCCTCGCGGGGGGTTTAGGTAGAAAAGTCTAGCCTTGTGGCGGGTTAGATGGGCATTTGTTTTGAAAATTGCCTAGCTAGTCACATAATATTACCAAGCTTACCTACAGCGATGGAAATCAGACGGTCCGAAATGAGTTGGGAGATATCCCTGTCCATGGTTGTGGGCAGCAGGCTTGGTATTATTATTCCTTATGTAGGGTCTTGGTCGTTCCTTCCCACTCGGCCAAGAGAGCGTCAAAGGTTGCTAGAAAATTAGGGAGTGCCACTCAAACTGTACAGAATTGGGCAACAGGATTGGTGGTAAGCATTCCAAGAATTGCATAGGAAATTCTAAATTTAGACGCAAATAGGCAGGTAAATTCATTAATAAGGTAGGAATATTATTATTAGGTGAATTGAGCAAAAGTAAAAGGTAGCATTTCAAGAAGGTGGGGTATTCTTTGAAGTGAGATCTGTGTGGGCGTCAAAGATGTCGGGAAACATCATGGGGGTCGCATAGGAATTCAGAAATTTAGTAGTTGTTAGGCAGGTAAGTTCACTAGGTAAGATTCCATGTCTTAAAGTAGGCGCTTTAACAGGAATCCATAGGTAGGTGCCTTAACAAAAAATCCATTTAAACTATAGCTCGGTGTAGTGAATATTCACAATGTAGCATTAATTGTGTTGGTTTTACCAGTTTCGGTGAGTACATATTAATTAATTACTTCAGTGAGTGGATAGTGAAAGTTAATTTATTACTACTTATAAAAGAAAGTTCCTTTATCTTTGAATTGGATTGGATTTATGATGATTTTGTGTGGAGACTATTGATTTTAAAAGAAATATTCTATTCTAGTAATCTAGAAGGTGTACTGAAATCTAGATCTGGGTGTATGAAAAAAGCCTGCGTTTCTATATATGCTAAGGTTGATTCACGGCTATTAGAACGCTAGATCAAAATGTTTGAGTGGACTTTTTCTATTAATAGAATAGTTTTGTATAATATAGAAACAATACTTCAATTATGTACTATAAAAGTATCAAACTGTTTAGTGAATATATCCAAATTCTCAAATGGTTAAACTAAAGTACTTTCTCATCAATATTTCAGCTAAGTTTCATTTACCAATTCAATTGGAAGTTGTTTCAATAGAATTATATTCCACAATTGAATTTAAGTACTTATTGACAAACACAATTAATGTACAGGTTAGATATCATTAGAAGACTAAACTGAAATTACCATAGTTCATAGAAGTTATAATAGTTTCCGTTGTTGAGATGAGGAAAGACTGCGACCAAATAATACATTCCCTATGAATTAAATTATCTTTCCTTCAGAAATTGGATCTATCAGACCCTTTTGAATGGATAGTAATGTTGTGTCCATAATTATGTTATAATGTTAAACAGTTTCGCTAACAATAAATATATTTTTAAATTAAATTAAAGTTGTGCAATTCCACCATCACTATAGAAAGATAATTCTTCATTGTGAAAAGCTGATAGATCACTTGAAGCACTTTGCTTGTCCTCTTTTATTAAGACAGACATACTAAGACTAAATAATTCAACTAATTTATTAATTAAAGTTGTCATGAAAGCAAATGGTGGAGCTAGAGGAGAATTGTCCCAGTACGGTTAGTCGGGATTCACTATACAGAGCGGGGAGGTGCTCTGTATCTAGCTAGCAAAGAAACCATTGTTTACTTAGTACTTGACTATAGCACAATAGTATATTTTATATTTGACAAAAAACACTAGAACAATTATTAAGTAGCGATGATAAATTTTCTATATTCTGAATTAATACTACGTTAACTTCTATATTCATTACCATTTTACCTTCTTTTACTCTATTCCTAAGCCACTAACCACATAGGATAACCTAAATTAAATAAAATAAGAAAGTAAGAAAATAAAATCATAATTAGTAGCGGTGAACAATTTTCTATATCTGACTTTTGGGTGATCATAACTTTTGGTTATTTCATTCTTTTCTTATTACTGTAATATTTATTAGCATTCCATCATACTAGACTTTTATAAACATACTGAGCAACTTATCCTAAAAAAGTAGGTACCATATTGAATTTCATATAAGTACAGCGGGTAGACATAAGAGTAATTTGTATACCATTTAAAAGTATGCAGTAAACTAAGTCAGTTATTAGAATAAGAAGCTCCATAAAGCAATATCAACATTCTAATATAGGTAAAAATTAGGTAGTTTCATTTTAAAGAAATACTTAGGTTGGCTGAAAGAGATTTCTTTAGAGATAACTCTTCATTACTCACAGGTCTTGTTATAAATTAGGTAATAATAATTATAAGTGCAATAAAGATTATATCTATGTAAAATTTAATATCAAATTCTATTAACAATTTATTAGGGTAACGGCTAATTTGTGATATTATCATTTAGTAACAGTCATAGTAACAGAATTAGTTAGGAATGAATAAGGAAGGAATGATAGCGTTATAGTCGGGAGACAAAACAATGATTGCACTTCTGAAAAGAATCTAGGTTACTATTATTCACAATCAGGGACCGCCCTAGAAATCACGAGCCCTTTCAGACCACATAAAAGCACGTCAGTAATGTAGGTTATATCTATAGGTAGGAAAGGTTAACAAGGAATAACTAAGTAGACGATAGGTTTGAATATTTAATCGGAGCAAAGGATAAGATTTGATACATAAAAAACATTGGGTAGGTAACTTACATAATATAAAGAAATAGGTAGTTAATTGACATACATCGTTCAGCATTTTAGTATGGTAGAAGTAGGGGTAAGGGGGAGTTACAGTACCTAATGTGATTTCAATCGGTCCAGCCGTCTTCGAGTAATCGGTGGACATACACAAAAAAAAAAAAAAAATACAGACGAACATAGAACCTCCTCCTTTTTTGGAAGTCGGTTAATCATCTTCTCTAATAGGTACAGTCAGCAAAGTAATGACCTTTAGAGTTTAAAAAAAATCGCTTGCAAGGATGGAACTAAAAGTTCGTCTTTACCTCCGTTGTTTTTATACAAAAGATGCTTTTGTGACTTTTGGGTAAATGCAAGACAATACAGACTACTCAATCTAGAAATGAACCTTAAGGTGTTCAGCTCATAGCTTTGCTGACAGTACATGAACAACGGAGGTTAATGCATTTTTTTACTTTTATTTCAAAAAGGAAAAATCTTTCACACTTTCTGGTTGCCAGAACGACAAATTGTGTTTTTTATAATGTAGCTCACAACTGCACGTAAAATTAACATATTGTAATGGTCCATAAAACAGCAAAGACCACAAACGCGGGCCGCGTTTGTTCCCAATTTTACCGAAAACAATAATTTGTTCGCCCTAATTGATTTTCGATTCGATGAATTATAAAGTGGCCTAATTGTGCTAATTTGGCAAACAACATGTCCACTTCAAATACACGATATGCAGATATGTTTGTTTGAAAACCAATACAAAAATGATTAATTGGCTGTTAAATTATAAACGTAGTGATTGATGGTGACACGTAATAATAAAAATGGCTTTCAATTAACGTAAACAAAGAGAGAAAGAGAGAGAAACACAAAGGTAATTTTATTAAAATAAGTTTATATTTTTTTATTAAAGTAAGTAGTATAAAAAGTAAAGTACCTAACCTGTACCTATAAATTATTACCAATTTCATTTTATAAATGTAAAATTGCTTGTTTTAATCATAGAATAAGTGCTTTTGGAAATCAGAAATACGATATTTTGTGTGTTCTGCGCATCGTCTCGCGCGATGTTCCGAGCAGCCAATAAGTTTGTAACGTATTGTACCACATTTAGTAGGTACCTATATTATTAGCGATGTAACATGTCCACACTCACACAGCGACTGAAACGTAGGCGACATAATTAATAGCCTTATATAATATATTATTTGATTATGTTTGAGCTATACGGGCCACGCGCAGTATAGGGTTCCGTAGTAACATCATACCTACCATACCATATGGCTAGCAACTTATACTTACTTTCTGTTTTATACTTCTAACAACTACTAACTATTAAACATTATTAACTATTCAATAAAATTTGTACCTATGAAAACTTTTCTGTTGATTCAACTTTTTTGTATCTCTCCTGAATTTTTTCACGTATCCAAAAGCAACCGTTTACTTAATAGAAGACTATAACAAAATTTTGATCTTCAAAGCTTATTTTTGAATTTACCGTTTACCACCAGACGTGATAGCGGTCATTAAAAAAACGGATTCTTAAATCAAATCAGTATGTTCCCTAATAAAGCTAAAAAAGTCAGTTTACGAGTACCTACGAACTATTTGAATTGTTTATTAGATTCATAATATTAATCGGGATATTGTGTAGTATGTAGGTACTTACCAAGTTCTGCTTAACTATCACTGCTATCAATAGGGCTTAAGGCATAATAAGACATAACACAGGTCATTTTTAATCGTCAGCTTTTTATTGACAATCGCCTGAAAAATCAAAGACCAGAGGGGCCTATTACAAAAAAGAATCACGATAGTCGGACGCAATTCGTCGTTCAATTTACTTGAAATTGAACCAATTCATGAGTAAATAGTACCACGGAGTGGGACAAACATCGTACGCTTATCGCGATGCTTTTTTGTAATAGGCCCTCAGAAATTGACCAGAAAATCGATTGGAAAATTGACTACACAAAAGAAAGAAACAACTGCCAATCAGATATAGTTTCACGCTCCTTCATTGTTTTATATTATGAAGTATGAGCTAACGTCGAAAGAATGTTGTAGACATGGCGTCGAACGTTCGATTCACAGATATGCATGATTGATGGAAGCTATCAACTGTTGATTCTTCAGCAACAGCTAAGAGTCTTTTTGATGCACTACAACATGTTAACTCCATAAAGACGAGAATTCATAATCTTGTGTCATCTAGCTCATATCATTTTGGATGAAACAGATTTTAAAAGAACTATACACATTTTTTAATACTTACAAGTAACTTTGTAAAATAGGTAACTATTGCTAACCAGAGATGAAATAGGATATTTATAAGTCAGAACTACTTAAAAGGAGTTGCTTGTTAACTAAGGTACTTGATACAAATAAGGCTTAAGATTTAATAAGGCCTATGTGCTAGAAAACCTTGATAAGTATATCCAACAGGGAAAATACTACATGGACACGCACACACACACCATATAACTACTTCACTACGCCAGTTGGCACGCATTTTTCGAGGTGGGCAATTCAGTACTGCGTTATAAATTTCGTGTGATTTTGTGGAACATTTTAGTTTAAAATTAAGCTGTTCTAGATGCTTTTCTTAGTAAATGTTTCTTAATATCTATAATTAGCTATCCATGGCCTTGATTTGTACAGGGCTTAGATGCATTAATTATAATTTTTTAAACACAAATAAGGTACGTGATAAAATAAGGCCTACCTAATTTGAAACGCTTCTAATTCAATAAATATTAAAGGTTACTCGTTAATTTGCTTCTTTCATTCTTTAATTGTAGGAATCTAAGAGAAAATGTAACCTATCTAAGAAAAAAGAATGAAATAAAAAGTATCTTAATATGGCCTATACAAATTTTTCCAACTGAGAGAGATCTTTATTTTTTTAAGAATTTATAATAGGAGTCTTACTTTTTTCTATAAAATATTTAATTTAATTAATAATTTTACGTGTTTATTTAATTTTGTTTCAAATTTAAGTACAAATTTAAGGTATTTTTTTTTACTTTGAATTTGTATAGGCCTTATTAAATGTAGCCGATTTATTAAGGCTAAAATTAGTGTCTTCGGAATTCTATTATTTTGCTTAGATGTAGCTAGAAAATGTTTTTTTCTATAGATTCCTACAATTAAAGGATGAAATAAGCTAATTTACCATGTTTTTGTTAGTAACCTTTAATTTAATTAAAATTTAATTTATTGTATTATAAGCATTTCAAATTAGGTAGGCCTTATTTGTATCAAGTACCTTATAATATGTTGCTACTAGGACACTATTTTCTGATTGCTAGCATCTGTATAAAGTTAAAAGCAGCTTGTTTTTTAATCAAAACAGATATAATAATCAACATTCGAACTGAATAACTAATGTAAGTATGTAAAAGGTAAAGGTCAGTAAATAATAGGCACTGTATAATTTACTCCTAAAATCAAGTTCGATAGTGTATCACTCATAAATGTAGAGCTGACAAAATATTATTTTAACGCTGTTTTGCAATGTTGTGTTCAAGAACAAAACGATAGATGGCGTGACTGTACCGTTTTTCACACTCGTCGCTTTTGATTGAAACTTTTTCATTTGTGCTTCCGACGGACGGTATACTGAAGCGTTTTTTTATTAAAAAGCACTTGTTTCGGAATAAGCATTGCTTCGTCGGTACCTACTGCCAATCTTTTGGTCCCGAGAACTTTCGTAAGATGGCAGTCGTGAACATACATTAAGCTATATAAAAAAAAAAGATTTTGTTATTTTAGAATAATTAGGGAAAAAATAATTATTTTCTATTAATATTTTTGATATGACCCCGATAAACAATAAACAAAAAATATTCTGACTAACAAAATCGATAAAGTCGAATAATCAAACCCCTTTCTGTATACATCATTGACCGTACACGTTACCTTGTCACAATGAATATGTGACACAATAAACCTTAATTTAGTTGTGATAAAGTTCACTTCGGAATGACACCTGTTGTGTAAAGGTTGGAATTTTATTGGAGGCAGTGTTATGTTGTCGTTAACACCATCCTGATTGATGGTCGCTGATTGTTTGTTGGATATTTGATCCGTGTCACGTGAGCCTAAAATGCATTTGAGTGACAATTTTCATGAGAAAAAAAAATAGCTAGGTATTTCGGCTTGTTTATGAGCGTTTGCACTTATGTTTAAAGTGTTCTGTTAGGGTTTTGGTCTAATTAGCGTTTTAAATCATATCACGCCCAGTTGGCATTAACTCAAACATCGTGATAAAATAAAAATAAAAAAATGATTATTACGGTTCCTCAATCAATATAACACAATATTTATTGGAACACGACTTTTAAGTATTGTAAAAACACTTGTGTCAGAAGTGTCCGCTCTTCCTAAAACTTATTTCAAACAAACGGTTGAGTTTATAAATTTAAGAGGTTACTATTTCTACAAAGCTATTATTAAGTAACTACGACTACAATGTGTGTGTGAGTGTGGAGTGTATTGTGCGTGTATGTGTGTAATTTTAACGATATTATAAATATAGTTTAATTCGCATGAATATTGGCTGAAGATAGAAAATTATCCATTAATAATATAAGTATCAAACATTTGTCTTAAAATTTGTGTCAGAATTAAAACATGCCATCTTATACCTCTATAAAATTTGTATCGACTGATTGTATGACGCACACAAATATCTGAAACTGGGATATACGATCGTTTCGTCATATCTCAGAGCAATTCGATTATATATTGAGCCTCTGCAGGATCTGCAGGATCTTTCTCTCACGGGAAATACGTATAGTGCACCATAGCAATACGACCCGTGTAATACACTTATTCGCTGGGTCACAGAATACATAATAGTAGCTGGGTGCGAAGGTATAATAATCGATCGCAGCGCTCATGGTGGCAAAAATTAGAAATAATGTAAGGCTCTGTAATCTGTTTGCAAACGATATTTTATTTATTACTAGCGATACAGGAACAATTATATATGTTTATTATCACTTAATAAAATTATTAAAGTAGCTTTATTCTTTTGTTTTACAAAATCTACAACTAAAAAGAAGTAAACAAACCCTGATATAACCAAAATAAAACACTCTTTTTGAATAGATTTTACTTGCCATATTTAATTTAAATGACCAAAAATGATTTCACAACACTTTGTCCACTCAAACAGTAATTTTGAAATTTACATTATTGACACAATATGAATAGTATTTTTTAACATTTTGTCACAATGCCGCCATTAAATATCAAAACGTCAAAACGGTCAGGTCAGAGCCAACAAAGTTTCGAACGCTAGGTGGCGCTAAAAGCGTGCACAGAGCCAATACGCGTGCTAGGGGGGTACAGAAGATTTTTGTTTACTCTGTGGTAATTGGGACAATAGTATTTTTGGGTTTTGTAGAAAGATGGCGCTGTTCGATGATTAATTATGATATCGATTAAATATTTAACGTTGTGTAGAGTAGTACATTTAAATATAATAGTAGAATAATAAAATTTGTTGTTAAAGAGAACGAAATTTCGTAACATTCAGGGTCATTCTAAACTTACCATCCAAATTTCAAGGATGTGTTCAGTCCATGTAACTGAACAACTTTTTCTCAGGAACACAGGGCCAATTATATAAAAAAACGCATGTCCATACAAATCAAAGAGATCACGTGATCAATTTAGATAGGATGACCAAAATTTTGTGGCGAATGTTTCTTGGAAAAAGTTGTTCAATTTCATGGACGGACAAATCCTTGAAATTTGGATGGTAAGTTTAAAATGACCCTGTATAAAGTAACAAGTTATTTTCCCTAATAATACTGAAAAGATAATAACATAATAGACTATGATAATAGTATACGATTTAATTGACGTCTTTGAGGGTGGTTGGTTAGTTATTTAAAAGTACGACTTCTGACTGATGTATGCATTGACATAACGTAAGTAATTGATTCCCCTTATGCGACTATGCGACTAATACTCCAATATTCAAGCTCAATTACAACTTGTTGTCTCGAACTACAGCCTGCCTGAATAAGTCAGCGGGAGCCTTGTTAAGTCTACCTTAGTGTAAATATACCTTAATAGGCAGGAATAGGAATAGGATTTTACCTATAATTGTTATAGTTATAATTTTTTGACTATCAAAATTCGTTTTTGGGTGTACTTACATTATTATGCGATGAAATAATCATATATTTTTCGTATGAACATTTGGTAATAGCTGACTTAGAAGTAAAGAGTAAAATACTTTTATAATTAAATACAGCCCTTTTAGTAATCCCAAACTTTAGATTTGTTAAATGAATAGGTAAGTATAGGTATGTATCTACTTGGTACTTGGTCCAATAGGTATATATTTGAGCTTCCAATGTGAAGAACTGATGTAGAATTTTAGTTCACAAAAATTACTGTAGACTACAGAAACAAAGAAACACAATAACCGAACAGAATATTGAAAAATGGCATGGTACCTAATTCTGTAAAAAAACCTGATAATACCATAAAAACCTATAGAAATAAACTTCCAATCATCAGATTTCGTAATTTTCAACGACAATGATATGTTTTTTTATGCAATAGGGATAGCTTTTATTTTTGATCTATCACAATAACCGAGTACATTTTTAATAAATGATCCAGTATTCCAGAAATCAATAATTATCACTACGTTAAATTTCTCCACAATTAAAGCTATGCAATAATCAACGAATATGGAGCTGGCCCAGCGATTGCGGAAGTTAAGCAACGTTCGCAAGGGTCGGTCATGGGATGGGTGACCAAAAATGTATTATCTCGAGCTCCTCCGTGCTTCGGAAGACACGTTAAGCCGTTGGTCCCGGCTGCATTTGCAGTCGTTAACACCCACCAATCCGCATTGGGCCCGCGTGGTGGGTTATGGCCCGTCCTCCTTACCACCTACCACCCATAAGGAAGGCCTGTGCCCCAGCAGTGAGTGGGGTCATCAAAAATGGCTGATGGACAATAATCAACCATATATTTTAAAGAGATAGTGAAAGAGTAGATTTAGTGAACTGCCTTGCTTTAAATAATCAACGTTAGCAACCCCGATCAAGTACAAATCCAAAGTTTGAGGTATTCATAATTTGTTCAAGATTCCCACCTGTGTGCTCGAACGTGCATATATCATGACATCAGGAGTATTCATAACGAGATTCTCAGCAATACGCGAGCGAATTTAAAATGCAACACAGTTATCCCACAGATCTGATTTCCATGGAACTGAAATACGATTTCTGCTTTATCGTAGTTCGTAACGAAATACCACAGATCTGTATGGAAATATCGTGGTTAACCGTTTTATGTTCTATTGTACGTTGTTTCGGTTACATTTATAATTAAAATTTTAATACGTCATACAAAACGAAAAATGAGTCGTAGTCCGTAGACTCTCGTAGCACCTCGTAGCTATTTCGTAGCACTTAGTAGAACTTAATTTGCAATTACCAAATAAACAATACGGTCCTCTTTGTGAATTTATTTTATTTTATTTTATTTTACTTTATTAGGGACAGTACACAGCTCACTTAAATTCTAAGTTACAATTTTAAAACGTATTCTTAAGGCCAATTACGACTATCCAACAAATTACTCAATCAATTCGAAACAAATGGACGAATGTTTTTTTTTTTTTTTTTTTTTTTTTTTTTTTTTTTTTTTTTTTTTTTTTTTTTTTTTTTTTTTTACCTTACCAATGGTTCTCAAGGGATAATGCATTTCAATTAAATAAATATATTAAGAACTATTTAAGTGAAATATGAACATAAGGACAAACAACAACGTTTGCTCGTTTATGTTGTAATTTATAACTATTATTATGAATTAGTTTTTGTAATATAAGTATTAGTGTACCCAACCCACAACAATAATTATGCATTTGGTTAGTCAAGCAAAGTATTCATTATGTAAGATTTTGTTTGATACTGTTAATAAATCGCCTTTTGGAACCCAAGAAAGGGTCGACATTACTAAATTTGTTATTGTAAAGTCTTGGTAATCGGCAAAACACAGAATTTTGCCCGTAGTTTGTGAATTTAAATGGGGCATTTAACAAATTAGTGTGCCTGATTCGACGTCGGGGAGTACTAAAATACACAAGCTCAAGAAGCTCAGGGCAATCCAGACCGCCGCAGATGACGTCATACAACAGCCCCATGTCCAGCACCTCCCGGCGCTCGGCTAGACTTGGCAGATTGTACGCGCGACATATCTCGGCATACGATGCCCCGACATGAAGTTTTCTACATTTGAAATTAAGATGCCGAGCAAATTTCTTCTGCAGTCCCTCAAGGCGATCAATGTAAGTGTGATAACATGGGGACCAAATCGGGGCAGCGTACTCCAGTAGACTTCTCACGTATGCATAGTACACAATTTTTAGACAAGTGGGGCTATTGAAGGGACGACAAGTACGCATGACAAACCCGAGATTGCGATACGCCTTACCCACTATGGTGTCGATGTGGGTGGACATAAGCATCTTACTATCGAAACAAATTCCAAGATCGCGTACCATCTTAGACCTCTCAATTGCAATGTTATTAAAATTGTATGAAAAAATTATTGCCTTTGGTTTCCGTGTAAAACTTATGCACTGACATTTTCCGATGTTTACTCTTATGTTATTTTCGTTATAATATTTGAATAGACTATTAAGGTCGTCCTGTAACAACTTACAATCATTAACATCACGCACGCTCGAGTATATCTTTTTATCATCTGCATATAATAGATGTTTTGAATGTGTTAGTACTTTATGTAAGTCAAAAATATACGCATTATAGAAGAGAGGACCCAGATGAGATCCCTGAGGGACCCCAGAGGGGACAGAGACAAAATCGGATTTAAATCCGCCAAGAACGACCATCTGCGAACGATTAGTTAAGTAAGATTGAACCCATCGCAATAAATCGCCGTGAATGCGCCGTGAATTTCGATTGTATTGTCATATTTCGAAAACAAGCGTGTGACTAATCACTAAAATCTCTAAAGATGAGTTATCTTTTTAATAAAATTTAACATTATCAAGGGGGGGGGGGATGTTACCCAACGCTTTAAGGAATTTAATAACAAATTTTGAACATTTATTCGATCCTGATGTGAACTCGATCCCGTCAATTTCCGTCGATAGTAGGGGCCGAATCCAAAAATTCGTACACACATGAAAATGGTAGTTAAAAAATTTGATTACTTTTCTTAGAAGAAAACGTAATAATACAATAAGCATTAGAATGCTAATTGTATTATTTTGCCTCGCACTTCTTCCACTTTCTTATTTCCTTGTTTAAATTGTGTTTTAGTTTAAGTTGTATCTGTTTTGTTGTATGCGTTGAGGCCAATAAATGTTTTTCTTCTTTCTTTCTTCTTCTTCATTATTTTCCTGCTTATACGTTGTTGAGTGAAAGGGGCGTAAGAGCAACCCTGACTGAAACGCCCGAGCACTGAAATATTTACAGCTAATTATATGCCCTCTAGTGGATTGAATTAGCTTTAAATGATTTACTACAAGGTTTAACGCCTTACATCTAAGCGGTATCTTCTACCGGTGGCGATAACAATAACCCAATGGGTATGCGGATAACGCGTTGTTCAACCCATAGTGGAATTTTACCGCTACCGCAGACGGTAGCGGTACTGGCGCGCGACACGAGCACTGCGGGCGGGCGGCGCGTGGTGTGTTCATCTGGTATGCGGTTCCGGACAGTTCCGGTTTCGCGACAGCTGCGAAAATGCCATACAAATTACCACGCGGGATATCGCTCGGGTATCACCGTTACCCACGGCGCGGCGGTAGCAGATACCGCTCAGGTTTGAGTAGGCCTTTACTAAAGTAGTTGGTAAAAATCAAGAAACAATAAATTGGCAAATGGGTTGTTAAAAAGAATGATAGGTATTTTAGCAGCAAAACAACAATTTCAACAATAACTTACTTTTAATTAAATGGTTTACATAGTGTGTTTTAGCGTTACGAGCAATATAGTTATGATGGTGTCCTTTTATCATGCATACCACATACTTCAACTTGGTTTTTATTTTGAATAAACAATATTTTTATTCTAGTTTTTTTACTTTTTTTTAGACGATTGCCCAAAAAAGGAGTGTACTTATTGTATTCAGGGTTCATGTATATTTTTGGTAAGATTTTTATTCAATGTAGTTTTTTATAAATAGTGTGTGTAGATATTGAAGTGTTAAAAAAATTCATTTAAATTAGGTGAGTAATAAATAGTTTTAAAGAAACACAAATACCTTGAACAACTCCCACTTTTTCTATGCTCAAGTACGCGATTGAATAGCGTAGCTCTTTTAAAGTTTCATTCGGCTAAGCACGATGTCATTACAGAAGGTGCAAACAAATTGCTATACCCGTCTCTTTCACGCCTGCCCTTTTACACTTTTTTCTACTTTTCCAGGATTCACCGAGAATTAGCCTAGATTTATTCACTTACAAGTGCTTGACTGCATTATTTAACTGGAAAATTGAAATGGAAATTTTCTTGTTAGAAGCATTGAGAAAAACGGGAAATATAATTTAAATAATAAACAGCATCAGTCACGTTATGCATGCCGGCTTTTTTATGTAACTTTTGTAAAATAGCTTGAATGAATTGTCACACGAAAAGATGATTGTTATGTTAATTTTTATTTTGCTATGCAATCGTAGACATCAAAGTTAAATATTCTTGATACGTAGATCTTAGTTAAATTCAACCCAGAAAGTAAATTTGAAACTGCATACCGAATGAATACCGAGGACGTATCTATTCGAGACTGCACAATAGCGGTTTAGGATCGCGAATCCCTCGGTGAAGGCACTGTAAACTCGACAGGGGATTGACTGGCCCGCTAACCGGTTCACGAGTGTGCAACACAAACATTAACTATGCCGTAATGGAATCATAGCGAGTGCTCGCATCGTCTACATTTTTTTTTTTTTTTTTTGTTTATTTAGAAACAAACGGTCGTACACATACATTTTTACAAAAAATACAAATTACAAGTTACACAAGACCTATAGTTTCCTTAATGTAACAATGGAGTGCAAATCATTAACACAATATTGATGTTTAAATGTACTTAGAAAACAAAACATGCGATGTTATATAATATAGGTAAGTCATGGGTAAGTATTCTATATTGCCATTTAGTTAGCAATTTATACATAAAAAAAAAAAAAGATGCAATTTTACAAGCTATATTACTTCTCCATACAAGATAATTGATAAATTCAACATTTTGACAAGTCAGAAATGGGTGTCCTTCTTTACGATTTAGTTGAAATAACATTGTATGGATAGGTACCTACACAATAAAATTCTTGAACACAAAAAAATATATAAAATATATAATATAATACTTATTAACATACTCAAACAGCCCAGACACTAAACCTCTTTAAAGGCATTCTTAATTTCACGTATCGAGGAATTGAATATATCTATATTTGTAAGTTTCTTAATTTGGTCAAACATTCTGCATGCACGTCTCGTAAACATATTATTTCTGATGTAACATGTTCTGCTATATGGAATGTGAAATAAGTTTCTACTGCGACAACCACGTTCAAGTCTGCGAGGTACTCTTAGATTAATTTTGTTAAGTAAATTAGGGGCATCAACAAGGTTATTTAGTAATTTATATAGTAAAACAGCATCGACACAATTTCTACGGTCTTCGAGAGTCTGAATATGATAGTTAGACAAAGACTGTTCATAACTAGAATACGTGTAAGAATTGCGATAATTAATTGACTTAATAAATTTCTTCTGAATCCTCTCAATTCTGTGAATATGTTTCTTACAGTATGGTTTCCAAACCGCACTGGCGAACTCTAATCGGCTACGGACAAAACAATTAAAAAGTGTTGTATATGTATATTCTTTTTTAAATGGTTTACTAACACGAAGGATAAAGCCAAGCTGTTTAAACGATTTGCTTATGATTGAGTCAATATGTGGCAAAAAAGAGAGCTTTATGTCCATTAAAACTCCTAAGTCACGTATTTGCTCAACTCGATGTAGTGTTTTATTTGCCAGTGTATAGTTGAAATTGATGACATTGTTTTTACGCGTGTAACTTATAACATGACATTTTTCATAGTTAAGAAATAAATTGTTGACTTTACAATAATGCTCGAAATTAAGTAGATCATTTTGCAACAATGTGCAGTCATTAGTGTTACGGATAATTCTGAAAATTTTTGTGTCATCTGCGTAAAGTAAAGTGTTAGAGTACAAAATGCTATCGGTTATGTCATTGATATAGAGTATGAATAATAAAGGGCCCAAATGGGACCCTTGCGGTACGCCAGAATGTATATATTTGAATTCAGAAGAATATCCCGAGATTACAACTGCCTGCTTTCTCTTTTCCACATAAGACTTTATTCAACGGAATAGATCACCGTGTATACCGAGTTGCCGCTTTAAAGTTACTTCAAGGTTTGAAATGTATAAGTAATTATTTTATTTAATATTGAACAGTATCAGAATAAACAACTTCCAAATACTGATAATAGAGATAAATCATTATGAAACTAAGCTAATCAAAATGTAAAATATGTTCACGATTAATTATTTCGTTAAAAAATATAATAACAAAGATGTGAAACTTGTTTTTAAAACTGTAGACATATAATAAACCAAATAAAACTTTCGATCAATCAATAAATTATTTTACAACAACAGTAATTGCTTCTAATCCAACATAACATCTAACCAACTCAGTAACTGGTCAATAAAGCAAAACATGCCGGCGAACACTTTTAATTACCAAAAGAACCCAACAAAACAAAAACAACAAATTAAGCCGTCTATTAAGAAATTTCAAAACACCATTTTATTGAGATACGATCGATATGCCTATAGATAAACATCTATACATATATTAATCAAACGGAATGCCGCCGCATACCCTCATAGAAAAAACATTGTGTCTAGCAAATAAAACAAAATGGCATTAAGTAGACAGCAAAAAAAATTCATTGAGTAAGCCTCAGTTTGGACATTCGTTTCACTCTTCAAGCAATATGATTTTTGTTGATGACAAAGAAAAATCAACCCTATTTAAATCTAAAAAAGACGATGTATAAACTTGAGATTTGTGACTTATATCGTTTTGACAGCAGGTGGCCGGAAGAGCGGCAACACAAAGTGGGTTGGTACACCTGTTAGGATCGGATGGTTTTTTAAATCCTTTACATATTTTTGTTCGGAATTCTTGAGGACATTCTTTAAGTCAATGTTAACTACATTCTCCAAAACAAAAAGGACACTTCATACGTAAAACTAGGTCTATAGATCAAATCCGGTTGTTTTCATATAGACTCCATAGGTTGTAACATAATGTAAATATGTAAGTAGTGAAATATTCTAAAAAATACTTGTGTAATGGAAACTAGAAACTAGAAGCCTAGCATTAGGCTGAGTCGGGACCTATTTGGGACAAAACTAAGATATAACCTCTGTTTATTTTATTATTATTTTTATTTCTTGTATATTTTTGTTTTGTCTCGAATAAATGTTTTTCTATTCTATTCTAACTATGATACATTGTGCCATAATTAGATAAATAAATATTTAGTTGATCGTTAAACATAGTTTTCAAATATTATTATGTTGCCTTAAATATTTAATCTTGTTTCCATCTTTTCAGTTGACTTGTCGTTTTATGCTGGCGGGTTTTTGTTTATTCTAATTTATTTCTTTTTAGTTATTATATATTACGGTCATGATATACCTTTTTGAAATCCATATAATAAGCCCTTTAATTTTAAACCCGTATTGCAGTATTCTAAAAAAAAATGTTTTTTTCACTACGTATAATAGCACCGTACAGCCGCCATGTTGGGACAAATCTAACGATATCTTAATCATTTTAAAGTTTTAAAGATATGAGGTAATAATAGTACATTACAGCCGTGAACGGGAAGCTAGCGATTGCATTGTCGAGGATGGTTTGAAGCCCGAGCCGCAGGCGAGGGCTTTAATCATTCGAGGCAATGCAAGTTGCTTCCAGAACAAGGCTTGTATAGTGCTTTTCTCAAGAAATGCGAGGAAATAAAAAACTTTTCAATTGAAACTTAATTAAATTTAATTCCCGCCAGTTTTTTTTGGGTGCATTCCAGCAGTTTAATCGCTGAAGCGCCGAAAAGCAAAATGAGATTTATCATAGACAAATCCTCTGAGTAATCTTGAATTACGTGCAGCGCCATCTACCGCCGAGAAGAAAAAACCCATCTCATTTCGCTTCTCGGCGGTAGATGGCGCTGTACATAATTCAAGATTACTTAGAGGATTTGTCTCTGATAAATCTGGTACAATACAATGTAATATTTATTTATTCTTATAGTAATATACTCTGTGCGCACCATTTTTTTTATTGTATCGTTATTATAGTACCTATTAAATAATTTTACCTTTATAATATTAACTGTCTTGTCGTTGGCTTGCGTGCCAGAAAAAAGGAACTAAAGTTATGGCTGAATGGTGCAAATGTGCCTTTGCTTTTTTTGTTTTTGTGAACAGCTAAAACAAAAAAAAGAAGTTGCCGCAGACCACCCAGATCATCTTCGCACTGTACCTACTTCCCGCACCCGGTGCTGGTGCGGGAAGTAAGTATTGAAATTCATTCCTGGCCTGAATTTTAAATTTAGAATGTGATGAACCAGACCCCCTCGGAAATGTGGAACGCCCCGCATTCCTTTTTCAAATGGAATGATAAGATTTCAGAGCATAAGTGAGAAAAGAATATTACATACAAACACACATACAAACAAACTTACAAGATACGATTTGATTAATTTGTCCCCTAATGCTGGTAAATCAAGTGTTTCTGTGTTGGTGACCTTGTACACAGACATTAACTTGAACAGTTTAAACTGGCTTTAATTTAGTCTTAGCTTTATGGCGGCGGCGTGATAATAAAAAGGGCAGTGACTCGAATTGAAGGCTGTCTACAAATTCACATGTTTCATACATGTATAGGCCTAATCTATAACTACTAATATTATAAACTAGTAAAGAAGTTAAAATCAACAGAGATTGGAGATCAGCATTTTATGTACAAATTCATTTCTGTAAAAATTTCGTCAGTAAAATATGAACTATGTTACTACAACTTTCTAATGGAGAAATATTTTTTCTTGTAAATTCATATATACTTTCGTAGATTATCACTTCCAAAAGTACAAACTTTACCTCTTTATAATATTAGTGTTGATGGGTTTTTAAAACTTATATCATACAAAATGCAAGTTAATTTCCAAATACAATCGTATTTTAAAAAAAAAACCATTCAACTAAACCATTAATTTTGCAACGAAAAAGAAATTTTTATTAAACCAAAGTCGAGTTTACCGTCAACGCCAAACCGTCCTCCCCTCCAAGTCTGAAAATGTGCATTACCGAAACATTTTGTCAATAAATCGGCCTAACAGTCACTCTATTACTTTAGTTGTCATGAAATTGTTTTGTATGTTATGGCGAAGCGTTTAGGCTGAAATCAACATTTGAATATTGTTTCTGCAGCGTTTGTAATTTTGGATAACAAATAATTTATTAAAAGAAAGTACTAGGTAAGTACTTTGTAAAATACACGAAAAAATAATGGAATTGTGTTTTACTCCTAGTAAATAGTTAAAAAAATAATATAGTAGGTACATTATAAATCTCATTAAAATGAAATTATAGGGTAAATAAAATTGTATCGAGTATTTTGATCATGAAGAGCCACGCGACCTAAGTTACGATTTTACCCCTTCCTACGCTTATGGTCACGGTGCGAATTAACTCGTTATACAAGGTGTATTTGTAACCACTCTCCAAATTTTAAGGATGTGTTCTGTCCATGAAACTGATCAACTTTCTCCATGAAACAAAGGGTCAAATAATTTGTAAAAAAAAGAGGTCACGTGATCAGTTTAGTATGGGATGACCAACATTTTTTGGCGTATTTCGACACATGTTTCATGGAGAAAGTTGATCAGTTTCATGGACTGAACACATCCTTAAAATTTGGAGAGTGGTTACAAATACACCCTGTATATAAATATAAATACCTATATAATACATAATTTATTAAAAAGATTTACTAAGTAAGGAACTTGTAAATCAGACACTTATACCACAGTACATATATGTGCTTATACTTATTCCATGGGTTGATAATGTTTGACAAATGAAAGGCAGTTTCCTTGTTTGCTTGTTAGATACAAGATTTCATTACTAATCAAAGCAAGGCACTAACAAACTTCATCAAACATACACATTTTATGTTGAATTCACAAAATTCAATCTGCGACTGCAAAACTTTTGTAGGACAAAATTTAATTTGAACGCAAAAATGTTGAACAGCTCTCGCAAAGCTTTTACAAAGTCGCATGTGTATTAAATTTTGTGCAATTAACAAAATACACGTGTAAAACGTTTCATGCTTGCAAGTGCTTCGCCTGTAAATGCCTTGACTAACATGCACTTACCTATGAAGTTTCGAATTGCATGCGAAATATTTTGGCAATTCATTTATATGAATAAATTGTTTTATATTTTATTTCAGGATTTTTTTCATGATGTTTTATAACTCAATCGTTTTTGCACATCTTTGAGTACTTACCCGCGCAGATTAAGAATGGGACTGGAAGCGTTTGACTGCGCTTACTACCCGCACCGTTAAAGAATGGGATTGAAAATGCTTCTCGCTTGCACACCATATCACCAAACCCATATCGCTCTCTCACTCATACTTTTTGAGGCAAGCGCGATTTTTTGCGCGGGCTGTACCTGCCTACTTATACCTACTGCCTATTTTTTTTATAACAAACAACAAGCCTGTCTTATCATAGTAAGCTTTAAAACAAAAAAAATAACAACTTTTTAACTTAAAAATCGAAAAGATTAATTACCATTTTACCAACTCACTTCACAGTTTTAAAGCGATTTATCACATAGAATCGCTAGGTCTGGGGAGCCCTAAAACACTGATCCTAATTGCCAGCAGTCCATTACTGGAATAGTGCCAGCGGAAGGCTTAAGTGGGCTCATACCTCTACCACAATAATAATATGCTCTTTACCGTAATAAAGTCTTAAACGAACAATAGTAATTTTAAAATTTGAGATTTTTGCATTCACAATGCTATTTTTACACAATACTAAATAATATACTAGAAAAAATACGACTCGCACCAGATCAATACTCAGACAATAGTAATTTGTTGAAATGTGTTGCTATTTAGTTCCATGAAACATGAAAAAAACTGACATGATGCAGAGCAGGAAAGGTTAATTTGACATACCCTCAAACTTTCGCGTCAGGTATCAACGTCCATTTCACTTCAGATAGAACGGAGTCGTTAGCCCTTTTTATTTTATATAGGCATTCAAAATAAGAAGAGAAATAAGTACCTTCTAGAAGTTGAAAAAAAAGATGTTAACTCGTGGATGACTTTTTACACGGCTTTCATTCACTTAGTTCTAAAAAGTACCTACCTAACGAAAAATCGGAATTGAAGTCAGAAAACCAAAATCTACTTTAACACAAGAATAAAAAAACGATCAACATTTGTTAAACGGCGTCCGACATTGCAATAGCTGCCGGGTGCCAAAGTGCCAAGTACCCTTAGTTGGGCGTTAATGTTAACACGCTGGTTTCATGAACATTTGGCTCTGGTTTAGAGTTTTAAATGGTTTCACGGCTCATCTATCTTGGCAACTCTTTAAGGTTTCAAAGTACGTGTTAAAATACTTTTTTAACTACTATTTTCCTCATACTACGTGATATGTTGCATGTTTATTTGGTGAAGATAGTATTATTAACGGAATGTTTATATTCTTTTGTACTAATCCTATCTGTTAGATAGTCACCTTAATACAACCTAAATTGTTGATGTGAGATTTTCGGATTTTTTTATCATTATTAATAATAACCTTAACTAATTGAATTTTCTCTTAAGGTGACCTAGGTACCCAACCCACTAATCCAGTAAGAAGTGCCCAGAGCGTGCCTTTCGACTTTCGTCCTCTTTCGTTTGATCATTAGCAAATATTGCTGACTCGCTCTTGAACGGCGCGGCGCGGGGCCACTCCACTCAACTCCTATCAAGGAGTTGACCCACGATAACGAAATTGACGTAACTAGCAGGAGTTGGTTTAAAGAACTAACTTAAGCTACATAAAAAATAAGATAGAACAGTTTTCCTATTGTTTATGGGATTGTCCAAAACTATGCATTAACCAAAAAAGTGGCTCGAAATCAAACTGAACAACTTTTACTATAGGACCAAAGCAGAAATTGCGAAAAAAAAATCTGCTGTTTCATACAAAAAAATAATAACGAAAATATCAAAATGTTAGAAACAGCTGATTTTTTTGCGAACAATGAAAACATAATATAAATGCACTTTCTCAAATATACGGTTTGTTAAAGGAAATAACTTTATTTAATTGTGATTCAAAATATGTTATCATTGTGCGTTTAAAACCAATATCGAATGAATCAATTACGAATTATCTATTACTTACAAATAAGTTTATGAAATATACCTCTACACACTACAGAACTTGTAATAAAGTCAATATTCTAATAGGATTTCAGATTTGCACTTTCAACGCAATGCAAATATTAAAAACAAAGTATATATTAAATGTTCACTGTTTTAGGGTTCCGTACATTAAAAGGAAAAACGGAACCTTATAGTTTTATTACTGACCTAGGTCAAGATTCAAAGTGCTCTTAACTAGGTAGTATATAGGTTGCAAGCAGTACCTACTACGTGACTTTCTTTTCACATCAAGCGAATATCGCTGACGATGCCGTAGTACCTACTTGAAACATACTCTCTAAACTCGAGGCGGCCTCGGGATCGAGAGCGTTAAAATTTACGAAGAAACAGAGCTATTTTTAAACGGTAAAGTACTGCCCATGCCCGATACTTTAGTATGCCAAGTGGTTTTTTGTTATGTATATTATAATCTCGTTAAGGATTTTGAAGGGTTATTCCATTCCATTTTCATTAAACCGTAACTTGAAATGTTTATTTCAGTAACGAATTCATAACAGACTGCTTGGTTATGGTTTTGTTTAAATCTTATTACTTACGTTTTTGAAAAGGTTCGTTGACTGATAACACAACTGTTTTTTATTGTGCACGGTTCAATTTACTTCTTTGTAAACATATTTCATTTTTATACTTTGTTTTTCTACCAAAACACGTCTCGGTTATTTAACTACTTTGGAATTTTACACACTACTAATTTCAAAGAAAAGCAGTAATTTTTTTTGTGTATCCGTAGCAGTATTTTATTTTAGAAATTATCACCTTCTGCATCTTTACTTTGAACAATATTTTTATTCATTAGGTAATTTAATAAATCGAGTAACATTTAAGAATGCCTTATTATTATCAATTTGTCAACTTTAGTTCAAACATATTTAGCTGTTGCAAAAAAAATCAACTCGTGTTAAAAAATATATATAATAATAAATAAATATTTGAAAACATCACCTAAATTGCTCCGACTCAAAGGTAAGTAGCTAAAGCACTTGTGTTATGGAAATCAGAGACAACGGTGGTATCACAAACACACCCAGACCTGAGACAATATTGAAAAGTTCATTTTCTACATTGACCCAGCCGGTGATCGAACCCGGGACCTCAAGAGATGGTGACGCCTTGAAAACCGGCGTGCAAACCACTCTACCACGGAGGTCGTCAAAATATAATATATATTGAAAATAAGCTCTGTTTGTTATTGTCATGTCTAGAAGATTGTCTCTTGCCTTTAAATTTTAACCTCTTACTGCCGTACTCAGAGACGTCAATTAAGTTTAATGCTTCAATAAGTATCGTGTCGTCTTATACTATAACTATGGTAAAGAAAGAGATGGCAACAATTTTAATAAAACATTAAACTTAATTGACGTCTCTGAGTACGGCAGTAAGATATTAAATAATATACTAAATAAACACCAAGCTTTGACATACTATATTGTAGGTACTGACCTTTTTATAACCCATAACGAATTCCGCCGCACTCTGACTGTCATTAAATTTTATTACTTCCAACGTAATATGTTTCCTGTCAAATTTTCTTCAATCCCCGTACTGCCTGAACAAGTTGGGTGAACTAACGTGCCGGCTTCGTGTTATGAATAATTCAGGTTTCCGGTGTATTGGGCTAATGGTCTGCAGGGGCATTTCATTAGTACTACTTAACTTAGATGCGAATTAGTCTTACAACTTTTTTAAATGCATTTTTGCATGTAAGCTTTGTGGGTGTATTTTTTGCTTTTTTTGCGAAAGGTGTGTCTGCTTTTCCGATAGTTTTTTTAGGGGTTACATTTTGTTTGTGACATAACTAGGTATTGTTAGGGGAAGGCAACTGTCAAAGTGGCACTACGTACGCTTGTTCCACAAAAACCGTCAAAACAAAAGGCTTTTACTTTAAAAATCGAAGTTTTGTGTAATAAGCTCGTAAAAATGTTGGCGCTTACAGATTTCCGAAAAATCTGGATATTAAGAAAAAATTGAAAATTCAGTAAGAATAAAAAACGCCTTAATTTGGCTTTCAATTCGAGCATTTGCATTGTAGAATTTTTTTTAAAATCCATTTTGGGTCAATGGGTCCTTTTCGGTAAAAAATACCACAAAATAAATACTTAATAAAAGAAGTATATTATATAATATATATTACAATAATATGAATAAATTATCCATATAATAATCTTCAGTGGTAAAACATAGTAATAAAACTTTACCCACGGTCTGTTATTATTACTTAAAAATTGCTACTCTTTATAACTAACTATAGCACCTAAAATGTTAAGATTGCGCCAGTGGCATCATACTATAAAATATTTACTGTAATTTCACGGAATAAGGTAACTGCACTTATTACCGGCGGCGTATCGGCAAATGTCTTGAAAAATAAAATAAAAAATAAGTCGAGGGAGCTGAATTGGACAAAAAAACTGATTGTCAGTTACCGCAGTGAAAGTTTTTTTATTAAGTGAATTAAAATTTTCAAAGAAGACGAAATCTTTTAAAGTCTGATGAGTTTGTTTTGAAAAGACCATCTTGAGTCAATCAAGCTGTCAAACAAAGTATTTATTTTTAATTTGTCCTGACAAAAACGTATGTCGAGTAAATGAAACGAAACCTTAAGAAATCCTTGGCAAATCATCATTAAATCAACGACGTAGGTATTTTTAAACATACATGTGCCTTAGCTCCCATAAAAAGCTTAGAAATCGTGATGAAAATGAACTTGCAACTTACTTGTGATTGTTTGATAAGCGTGATACGACCACAATGTCGTCCTATCATGAACAATACACTGTATAACTGGGCAACTTGATTCAGTACGAATAGGATCGCCATTTAAACTTTATTGGGCAAATATTAACGGCTCTTATGTTTACTTTAAATTCTAAGCATTCCAATCTTTAGATTCCTTATTAAATTGTGAGTGACTTAACATTATAATATTTTGTTCAACTAGGTTCAAGAGCAAAATGTCACAGAAGTTTTCGCTCTTACATTAGTTTTTACCCTTAGAACTCGTGTATAAAAGAAGGTATCTAGAACCTACATTGTAGAGAACAATGAAAAAATATCTAATGAAACCACAAGGTCAGAAACATGTATCGAAAAATATCGGAGTGCGTGTTTGGTGCCCTTTCGGCGTAGCGGCTGTCTGCTTCAGCCGAAAGTGGCATAAAGCAACCGAAATTACTGTCGCAAATGGACGTGCAAAATCAGCGGCGCGGCCGCTCGCGTGCACTTCGATCGTGGCAAAGCAAGGCGCGGAGGAAACGTCAGTATCGTCAGAAAAATCGAATTTCCATGCCGGCAGTCGAGGCCCAGGCGGCGCGGCGCTCACACCGCGCGCGCGCCTCTCGCGCCCTCAGCTAACGCCGCGCGCCCAAACTCTTCCAAAGTTCCAAATTCAAACGCACCCGAAAAAAGTTCAAAGTGCTCAAGTGACGAGTGTCTTTTGTTTTCTGTGGGTCAATTTTCGATTATGGATTCAGCACCGATTCCGATAGTGAGACACCGCGTCCGACCCGACAGATTTTCGTGTTCATACCTTTTTTCATAAAAGGTGACGTCACTGTGGGCTACTTTTTAAACCACTCCAATTTACCTGTCCTGGCTAGTATGTCATAGTTGCATTGCCCTGTGGCCGCTCAGTGGAATCGTTTCTGCCGTGACCATCCACAATTACCGCCCAACCAATATTGATTATTAAACGTTATTGCATTCTTTGCAATTCATGTAAACACCTACTGACGTTATGCCTTTGTTAACCTTTGATTTAAATGTAATCTTTTGTTCGTTGACATTGAAGTTTGTTATCGATAAACCCGAATAAACTTAGGTGTTATGAATATGTAAATGTGTTTAAAATTGTATAATTATGTTTGTATTTGTACAGCTCCTAGTAAAATATAGTTAACAAGGTACGATAGGTTGTATCCAATATTGTCACTGGATATTATCTAGATTTGGTCCTTAGTTATCAGAAAAAGTTATTCAAGTTTTTCATTCATACGTCAAAATAAAAAAATGTATAAGTAAGTACATCTTTTTGAATAAAGTAATTAACTACTTATACAAAATAATTTTAGATTTCGAATAAATTGATAATTATAACATCTCATTGGTAAGAAAACTCCTGGTTTCGTTTAAACTGAGCACGTTAACCTTATAAGTACTTTAATATTTTTTTAGAACAATATATTTAGATATTTTTATTCATATTGCGTACAAAGTACAAAGAAACTCACGTGATGTTTCAATTAAAATAAGTACCTACGTGATAATTGAAATCATTTTTTTATTAAATTAGTGAAATACATAGCATTACTAAAATCTAATTACTCTAAGTGTACCATATTAGCCTATATTATTTTAATAGAAATAAATCAAGAGATTTCTATTTTCTTATTGCCGGGCCACATTATTCTAATAGCAAAAATGAATGTATACAAATAGGCAATATATTCTCGAAGCAATAAAACCTTTCGACGTTTGTATCAGGAGATAATATAATATATCGCCTCTTTCGTGCCATCCTAGTATTTCCCTAAGGCTTTTATCAAGTCGGGAACAATGAATTTCTTACGATTGCTGGCCAGTTTCTGCTACATAAAAAAAGAATTAAGGTCTATTATTATTATTATTATTATATTTATTTCAGATATTAAATTGCATCCATATTTGTTAGTATTACTTAGACTATGTTAGTAACATTAAAACAAAACGAACGACAAAAATTTCAATTTAAATATTTACGAGACCCGTACATGTGCATCTGGGTCCAATGCTTAGCAATAGGGCAGTCTGCTCTATCCTTTATTGCAATCAGGATGCTATTAGAGCTTCCCCTGACTCTGTGTCGCATAGAGGCGATACGCTTGCGAATAATGGCGAAAAAGTCATCAATTCGAGCCTCAGCAAACATACCTGACGCACTACAGTATCGGGGAAGACCCATCAACATCCGGAAAGCATTATTATATTGCACGCGGAGTGCGTTAAAAGTCTTTTGCGTGTACTTGACCCACAGGCTACAGGAGTAAAATGATTGGCAAAAGGCCTTGAACAACGAGATCTTCACTTCCTGTGTACACTTTGCAAACCTGCGGGCCAGCATGTTGCATCTGACTGCCAACGCTCTCCTCTCACGCTCTATATCACAATCATCAGACATGTTTTTGGTTATTATTCTATGGTTTTCGTATTATTGGCAAATATGTAGAGAGAAGAGCTCCGAATTAAATCGCGGTTTTTCTGTGCTCCTACATAAATAGACATTACGTATAGGCGATCTGGGGCCAAACTGGGCTATAGTCAGTTTGTAGTGTAGTTTTCATTAAATATTTACCATTTATTGCCCTCCTTTTGTTCAAATTAAATATGAATTTGAATTTCGAACACTTTTATTAACGCTTCTTTAGTAGTTTGATTTCAATTTTAATTTAAGTTTAAATAATTAATCAACTCTTTGCTTCAAATCGATATGTTTTAAGTGACATGGAATTTTACATTTAAGTTAAGTATAAAAAAGTGGTAACTATAAAATACGATTCGGATATTTTTTTTTGTCTCTAACAAAATGCTAATGATTTCGTTGTCGTATCTTTATGAACTAAAGTGTGCAGCCAGAGAGTACCTTATTTATAATGTCGTATGTGGTTTATGCGCAAAAATTTTGACAACTACCTGCCCTATGTCAATATCAATACTTATAATTATGTAAATGTAACTATAATCATAAAACCTTTGGGAGAGTCCTAATAGTGATGAAGTGATTTTAGTGATTCGTGATTGTAGAAGTTATAAAATGTGTTCCCGTGTTTGGATTACAGACCTTAGTTTATAGCATGCAATGAGTAAGTACTTAGGTATAATTATTATATTGCTATTAGCTAATAAAACTATTATTGGATAATAAAACTTCATAACCAGCTTTCCTTATAGGAAGAACTGTGTCATACTCAATCTCCTTCACATCACTGTCCAAAGTTATTTCTGGTCACCCATCTTCTGCGAGGTCATTACAATAGTTGCTTAATATCAATATCGTTGGCCGAACACAGTAGTCACTGTGGCGTGGAGCCTTTTATCATAAAAACATCTTTGACAGTTATTCACTACGTCCGAAGCTAACAAAGGCATCCATTTAGAACTAATAGATACATTATCACCTCATCGAAATTATTAACCTATTGATTTGTGACTAGATAAAAAAGTAACAGTTAACGTTAGCCTTCGAAAGTTCCTGGCTCGCTGTTTAAAAAATCAACATTAGTTCAAATAACTACAATTTATTTCAAATAACTCTACCATCAAAATACCTACCATTCGCTTTTTATCGGTAGTTAATCCAATGCAAAAGTGACCCAGATTATTGAAATGAGCACTAACATAAAGTAGTAGCTAGTCTAAAATTTTATGACGCGATAGTTGTGCATCGATTTCACAGTTGTTATTAAAACATAATAGCGGTTGTATAATTTAATTACAGTTTTCAGACTTCGATATGAAGATTCATATAATAGATAATCAATATACTGACAAGGATCTGAAATTACTTTAACTTTATAGGCACTGGACACGCACACTAGGTGTACTCATAGCTAAGTTATTCACCGCACTCACTAATGTGTGTGGTGTCAAAACAAATATTGTATTTCAGCGGGCAATAATCACCTATGCTTTAGAAAAAAAAGTGAAATGACATTTTAACAACGTTCGAAATGCAACAAAGGTGTAAATTATTGAGGTGTAATTAAGGATAGGCCGTATAGGGCTCGAACACTTGAAAAATCAAGTCAGGGAGACAATTCAATCCCAAGATGGTTACTAAAAAGATAACTACGAACTAAATATATTTTATGAACACCCAAAGTTTTGGAATGAGGCAGGACATCTTGCTGTTTTGAGTTTCATTTATTTTCAGCAATTAAACTCTTTTTATGTTCTCTTTTTCTTTTACTTTCACTTTGACAGAGTGGATTTCATCTTAAATTAAATGACCTTATCCTATCGCCATTCCCTTTTTTTACATAATAATAATAATATAAAAATAAATCATTTATTCATAACCCAATAATGATGTTACAATAGTGCATTATGCTTACATGGTACTTATATATAGTTCTGGGTATATATTTTTGAACCTAAAGTACCTTTTGTTCCATTCAAAGTAAGTAAACTGTTTCATAGGGTCCGGTTGACAGTATAAGCCACAAGATAGTGCTAATCAGTACCCTTAGCACAAACAGCTATCGAAAAAAATAACGCGCGTAAAATCATTCGATAGAGTAATTTTGTATAGAAAATTTGAACAGCGCCATCTATCGCACTAAAGCGAAACTAAATTTTCCACAGATAAATTTCTATCGAGTAATTTTACGCGCGTTATTTTTCTCGATAGCTGTTCGTGCTAAGGGTACAGTACCCTTAGTATCGAAAAAAATAAAGTGCGTAAAAACATTCGATAGAGTAATTTTGTATGGGAAATTTGTACGGCGACATCTACCGCCGATAAGCGAAATGAAATTTTCCATAGATAAAACTCTATCTAGTACTTTAACGCGCGTTTTTTTTCTAGATAGATGTTCGTGCTAAGGGTACAAAACCTGTGAACAGGCCCTAAATTTAGTAGTCCACTTTCTGCCCTTTCTGCACTATTTGCCAATTTTATTTATGTAAGCTTTTGCAAATTCCTCTGTTAATAGAGTTCAAACTTCTTTGACTCGCAGAGTAATAGAGTCATTAATGTCAGAGCGACCTCTATACAAGTTGATGAGCGAGCCTAATTTACATAAATTGGGGTTGAATTTTTTACTCAATCAGAAACTAAGGGACTTAATTCTCTACCGTGACCTATTCCGTGTCTAATGACTGATTAAATAGTTTCCTTTTCCTTCATATAGCAGATTTTTAAAATATAAAAACTAGCTTCCGCTCGCGACTTCGTCCACGTGGACAGTCGAAATATCCCTACCAATCCCTAGAGCACCTTTGACTGGGATAAAAAGTATTCTATGTTTTAATCCAGTATATAAACTATCTGTGTGCCAAATTTCATCCACATGCGTTCAGTGGTTTACTAACATCCAAACATCTAAACGAAGAAGTCTAATCGAAGGAGGTCGCAAGAAAATCATATTAGTTATATATTTTAGTGCTGCAACAAAATCTCTCCATGCTTGATATAATTTCTAAAAATTAAAAATAAAAACTAACTTCGAAAATTTAATATCAAATGTAAGATTACTATTATTATTACAATGAAAAATTAGAAGCAAACAATAGAGCGTGGCTTTATTTAAAACCAGCTTATTATTTATTGAGTTGGCCTGAGATTGGATGTTGCAATTTAGCTATGTGAAACAGCATAGTTAACAGAAATTCGCCTTTATGTGGTCAAATTAAGGAAAACAACTGTGGCCCTACCTTAAGTTGATCTAAAATGTTTTCGCTACCGTAAACTATCATTTTTTCTCTTTCCCATGAATGCATGGTATACTGCTCACAGTCAAAGGACTGTGAGCAGTATATCCGATAGTTTACGATAGCGAAAACAGTTTGCATCTACTCATGGTAGAGCTACTGTTTATCTTGCTGCGGTCGTAAGATACAAAAATAGTAGATTATACAACAAGTGAAAAAAGAGGGAATTTAGTTCGAGGGATACAAAGGACCGAGATGAAATTTTTTTTTCACGAGTTGTGTACTCTACTTTTTACCATTGACTGCGAGAAAATAAATAGCAGTACTTATACCTATAGTATTTATAGTTATCACATTTTTATTATTTAGGTAGGTAATCAGTAATATTTAAACATTAGAAAATAGTGAAACTATAGAAGTTTTCCAATGACATAAAACAACCACGCTAACTATAAGAGTGAAACTACATGATCACTATGATCAGTCTGGCATCAGTCCTTTCATTTCATTCATTCATTTCGTCAGTTTGTTTGTATAGACTGAATTTTTACAGACTGAAGATCGTACCAGACTGATGGAATGGACTGATGCAAGACTGAACATCTAATCCTCCTCTAATATATAAAAAAGAATCCAAACATAAGACACTAAAAAGAACCTAAATAAAATTGGCGGGATATATTTTTTAATTTATTTGTATAACTATGGCTTTATCTATGGAATAGCTCCATACTTTCAGCACGTGTTTTTTTCTACATAATTCATACGATGCGCGCTTGTTCCAAATTCAAAATATTTTTATTCACTCGGTGAATAAAACAGCGTTTTATTCACTCTTATCGTTGAATTAAACACACTTTTTCGAGTGGCGATGGTAAAAAATCTATTTAGATATGTGGTGCCCACATAATTAAGGACGCCATCGCCAGTCTATTTTCATACACACGAGGTAACTTTGAAGCCTCGGTTCTCTACCAGGGAGGAGATGCAGATCGTTATAAACACCCAACTGATCTGATTAGCATTCTAAGAGATTATCAATTATCATCAGATCAAATCTCGCTCAATCCCTAAAAAGGAGCTTAAAAGTTACCTCGTTTGTATAGAAATCGACTGGTGACCTCAATAATGTGGTCACTACTATAGGTATTGAAGTGCGCTTTTCTATCTTTGGCCCTTTCGTCACTTAACATCTGGTGAAATGAAGGCTATTATGTACTTACCTATTGTAAAAAAAACTGTTATTCACAAAAATAAATCATTTTTTGTTTTTAGGACATTAATTTTTTATTTATTTTATTTTATTTATTGAAAGGCAGAATACTACAGAATACAATTTCACACATTTTTAAAGAGCTAATAATTAGGTTTCACATTTAAATCGAATTCCAATAAATGTTGTACACAACGTTTACATAGAACAGTATTCTTTAAAGTGATTTATTAAGCCTGTCTTCCATGTGACCGTCTAAACACAATATTATGATAAGTATAGCATTTTTTGGACTCTATAATTGTCAAAAGACAATGGATTTGATAGTTGAGTGTATAAATCGCTATAATTATATCGTGTTTCGGTGGTCATGCTAGGGGGGCAGATTTATTATTATAAACATACCTATGAAATATAATATAAGTAACGTATAATTATTACCACGTTAGTTATTTGGCTGTCGAACCAGAAACAATGCTCATAAAACTAATGATTTTAATAACCCATGAAATCATGGTGATATTCCCTAATAATGTAAGCTACAAATATGTTGACCTGGATCACTAATAGTATAGTCAACGGTACGCTGGGCTATCACAACATGTCAAACCATAATCAAAATATAAGGTTTAAAATTAAATTGGCAACTTGTCAGTTTTGTATTACTTGATGTGCTGCTGACTGTACCTATATAAATAACATGCTTTTCATTAATTAATAACGACATTCATACGATTTGTTTACATTTGGTTACTAATAATAAAATAATATAAAAAGTCTAAAGTAAACAACCGACACATTTAATAAGATCCATACTTTATAATAGAAAGGTGTACACTTTGAAAGCGAGATTGCCTTCAGTGTTGATTCTAAAATAATATTCTCATACAATTTGAAAATCCATAAGGTTAATGTTATTTGAACAAAGCATTACAATATCATATTACATAGCGGATCGCTATTGAATAAACTAGCGAAGTAATGGCGTTGCGAAATAAGATCTCATTTTCAATATTCTTTCTTCATTTCATTCAAATCGAAAAAGATGTTATAAAATTGAAAGACCGAGTGAAAACTTATCGTGTGATATACGATAATAACGATTGTCTTTTGCGTGTTTGAGAAAGAAACAAGGAAAGTCGTATCGTATTCTTGTGCAGACAACTTCTTTACAAGGTTCTTGAGGGAATTAAAATACTTAACTAATTTGGGTTAGGGTGATTAGTGAATGTATAAAGGAAAAAATTATTCAGTAAAATATATTGAGTCGCTGCTCGCTGCTTAGCGACTCGGTAGCATAATTGGTTAGTGCATTGGGCCGGAATCCTAAGGGAATCTAATATTTTTATCTAATATTTTTTCAGTTATATTAAGTAACTTAATATATAAAAATAGCATTGTGAATGCTAACATCTAAAAATTAAAATATATTGATCTGTGTTGATCAGACTAGCAGCCATATTTAGCTATCTATAACGTACACACCTTAATTATGTATCCACTACAAACAAACTACAATATCTGAATCCACTACAAATAAACTACAATACTGTTATTTAATCGTGCCAGGCGAGTTTTTGATAAATTGATGCATAAACAATTGTATTCTATAGTAAGTATACTATGGCTACGTAGCTATTAATGTCTATTTTTTATAAGTTTACGACGTCGATTTGAATTATTGATATTACGATCGTTCCGAGATAAAAGTGCATTTTCGAATCCTATGAACTCAATATAAGTAAAATTAATTACAAACAAACTACCTTAGATAGTACAATTCAGAATGTAATAACAAGACGTTTGTACAAAATTCACTATTATGTTTAACAGAAAAGCAAGATCGCGTGCTTGGCCATTTCGAGAGCAAATCGGTTTGATTAGAAATACATGGCTGCCATTTGTAAAAGGTAGGAAATTCAAGAAAACTATATTGAAGACAAACAATTTCGAAGCACGGAATTCTGTTTTCTAAGTCAGACAATGCCTTTCGCTATTTTTGTTTAGAGTTTTACACTTTTCCTAGAATATTCGAACTTAAGAAGCACTAAATAATTGAAGTTCAATTTATCGTTGCACTGTGGTTACACTCGTTTTTCAACGATTGCTTGAAAGTAGCGACTTCCGTCAAGATAGTGTTTAAATGTCAATACTCTACAAAATCAAAAGTTACACATCTCTATGTTTTTGAATATTGAGGGTGTTTGTAGTCAGACACATGTTTTTCTTTTTGTGATTTGAGATTATTTTAATTCCTTTTCAACGGTTACTAGTATTGTTTATTTTGAAATACCATAGACAGTTTAGAAGACCATTATTATACATAACTAGTTTGAAGTAAAATAATAGCTCTTTTATTGGCTCCGTGCTCGCTTTTAGCGCCACCTAGCGTTCGCAACATTGTTGGCTCTGACCTGACCGTTTTGACATTTTGATATATAATGGCGGCAATGTGACAAAATGTTAAAATTACTGTGATTTGTGTGGACAAAGTGTTGTGAAATCATTTTTGGTCATTCAAATTAAATATGGTAAGTAAAATCTATTCAAAAAGAGTGTTTTATTTTGGTTATGGCAGGGTTTGTTTACTTCTTTTTTATTTGTAGATTTTTTAAAACAAGAGAATAAAGCTACTTTAATAATTTTATTAAATGATAATAAACATAATATATAATATATCGTTTTCAAACAGATTACAGAGCCTACATTATTTCTACTTTTTGCCACCGTGAGCGCTGCGATCGATTATTATACCCAACTAGTACTTCGCACCCAGCGAATAGACGTTTTTGCAGAAGTGGATTAGAACATCTAATCCACTTCTGCAAAAACGTTTATAAATTATTTTGTATTTTTACTTAAAACTATGTATAATAATGGTACAGAAGGCGTACCTATATATGAGTTTACGCTTACTATACTCGAAAGCGACATGAAAACATTTAGTTTAGTCTTAAGTAGTCACTGTCAGAGATGCTTTGCGAAATTGCATTTACTACAGTCGTTATCAAGTATAGTAAACGTAACCCACAGGTTAACAAACTAATAAAACAGGTACAGGTAATAGTGACAGAACAAATTCTAGTTTTTTTGGCTAAACCTCTTGTCAGTCGAAAGGTCAGCCGTCTAGTGGTTCGCTGGATGGTCCTATCCTATGACGTCACGTCGCCGTTTAACCTATTTCTGCGGCCACGCACCCTCGCCCTTCTCTAATCGGTGAGCTTTGTGATTTCAATGAGTTTTATTAATAGTAACGATACAGTGGAATCTACTATAACTACAAATTTACAAAAAAAAGACTACTTACTACAAAGGAATCGAAAACAGAGTCGGAAACGGTTTAAAAATATACAAAATATTAAAAACTTGTTATTCGAAAGAATAAAGTGAGATGTAAACTAGTCGTGGACTAGGAAAAGTATTTAATTTTAACGAAATTTTAAAATTATAAACACATCCAAATTCCGGTTGAAGTCAATTGGCGTACATAGTTAGAATATAAAAATATAGCTATTCGCCAACTTATGTAATGGTCGCAATAAAGATATATTTAATGACGTTGCCAATTACCGCCATTTTCTTTTAGTTGACGTATAATCATGAATGAGGCAATAAATAAATTTTCACAGAACAAGTGAGGGATTTTTCCCTAATTTTTTTACTTATTGATGAATTGTGAAGACTATAATATATATAATGCTTTATATGCTTATCAGCATACTATCTTGTATGGAACCCTCAGTGCACAAATCAAGCTCGCAATTGTCCATCAGCCATTTTTGATGTCCCCACAGCTGGGGCACAGGCCTTCCTCATGGGTGTTAAGGAGGATGGGCCATAACCCACCACGCGGGCCCAATGCGGATTGGTGGATGTTAACGACTGCAAATGCAGCAGGGACCAACGGCTTAACGTGCCTTCCGAAGAACGGAGGAGCTCGAGATAATAAATTTTTGGTCACCCATCCCATGACCGACCCATGCGAACGTTGCTTAACTTCCGCAATCGCTGGGCCAGGCGCTAAACCACTGCGCCACCTAGCTCGCAATTGCCTGGATTTATCTATAGTTACCACTAATATAGTTTTGCTAATTTTACATCTTTTTTGTATGAAATACCAGTTACATAGAAATATAACACTTACGTAATCTTTTACAATGGCCATAAATGCCAAAAGCCATTAAGCAGCCTTGGTTTTTATAATAACTATTTTTCAAAGCTATTTTCTAATTTTACGTGGGTAGGCAAGTTGCATTTTTATGGGCCTTTATAATTATAACACATACGTTATTATTCTTTTTTATAACAAGGTTTTAGCAGAAAAAAAAGAACGAAAACTCTTTCTCAATACTGATCTGCGAATTACTTTTAGTGCAATTTTAAATATGGGATAGTGACAAGTTTTTAGCCTGTCGCGAATACAGAAGATGGGTTGTCCGGTTTTTTAATTCACCTTCACTAATTTAACTTTTTTAATATTATCGAATTAGCGAAAGTAAGTTTGTTTGTTCCGCCTTCACATCTTAACTACTGAACCGATCATCATCAAATTTTACATACACGTTGTCAGGGGTACAGAAAAGGACATAGGGTCATCCCGAAAAAAAGTATTGTTCCCGAGGGATAGCAAAAAAACTTTCCACGCAGACGAAGTCGCGGGCGGCCGCTAGTGAAGTATAACTGAATACAATAATAACTAGTGAAATATTTCCTGTATAGTTATTAACTTTATCATTTACAACTACTAATTAATACACAATATTAATCTTTACTCAGAAAACATGTACGAACCGTCTCGTAGCATGTTTCATTGCTACGAGAAGGCTACGAGCTACGAATTACTACGAGAAATTATTTCGTAGCTACTTCAATATCAATAATCAATACGTTCCTTTGTTTTGAAAATGTTCTTTTGTCCGTAATTATCTTACTTATATCGTCGACTTTTTGGTATCAAGTCTTTGTTAATTATAGTTTCCACGTAGAAAGACAATTTCCTAAATTTCGTCAATTATACTGTGTAAACATCGAATAGTTAACATGGTGGTGACGCGATAGCACAATTTTGTCAAATATTTTGATGAATGTATGTACTAATGAGGAGGAAGAGCTCGGTGGCGCAGTGGTTTAGCGCCTGGCCCAGCGATTGCGGAAGTTAAGCAACGTTCGAAAGGGTTCGTCATGGGATGGGTGACTAAACATTTATTATCTCGAGCTCCTCCGTGCTTCGGAAGGCACGTTCAGCCGTTGTTCCCGGCTGCATTTGCAGTCGTTAAAACCCACCAAGCCGCATTGGGCCCGCGTAGTGGGTTATGGCCCATTCTTCTTACCACCCATAAGGAAGGCCTATGCCCCAGCAGTGGGGACATCAAAAATGGCTGATGGACATGTACTGAATGAATTTATAGGGAAAAAGACGATTTAAGAAATATCTTTAATCTTTAATTTAGATTTCATTTGAAAAAGTATGAATTGTGTAAAAAGCGGGAGCGCATGCGTATTTCAATACTTTTGAGCTTAAATAAATTTTCGATACAATTTCATAGGATACTTTTTCCAAAAATCCATGTAGATAATTTCCAGCACCCTGGACTTAATTTGTAGTACACAAACTCTTGGTTCTTAGTAGTACGACGTTTCGTGGCGTCACGATATTTGTGGTTATCGTTTGATCTAAACGTTCTTTGAACCTTTATAACCCTTGGTTGTTGTGTTCGAGCAAGTTCCTTCATTTTCTATATTCGGGAAATTACTAATTCGAGCAAGGTATAGTCAAAACAGAATTAACTATTTCTATACTGAATTGGCGTCTCAAATAAATAATTGGAATGTGTAGCAGTGAGTAATTTCTATCAAGTTTAATTATCTACTGTAAGAAATCTTAGAATCAAAGGAACTAAGTACCTTTTAAATCTGGGTAATCCAAACTTTTTGACAAGGTTGCGGTAACTCATATTGAGAAAGGAATATATTATAAAATATATTAGATTAAGTACCTAGGCTTTAAACTTAGATATTGTCATGATTAATGAATATGATTATCAATTCAGTTACTTAGCAATGGTGTCAGTATTTTGAACAATTAAATAAGATGCCTAATAAACATATAAATATGTTCCGATTGAATATTTACCTATTGTATATTGTTAACCTTTAAAGCCTGCGCTGGTTCGTTTGAATAGATGAAAAGTTCAAAACTCTAGTAAGCGGGAACGCTTACTAGAGTTGATCAAACTATGGAAGGCAAGTTAGGAATAACTTGCCTTCCATAGTTTGATCAACTACAAGTTTACACAATAGCTAGTGCTCCATAGGTGTTCCCGCAGGTGTCGTCGGATCCAAAGCGTTGGTTCACATTAATTTAGATTGTGGTAGGTCGGTACAGGCCCAAAGGGCATTCGTTAGCCTTTACATGCAGTTGATTTGTCCTATCTGTCGATGAAATTGCTCTGTAAGGTCACGAAAAAAAAATATTATGTAAGACAGTTCGTTCCTTAAAATAATTTGATAAATTAAGCTGCATCGTCAACGTGTATGTTGATTGGTGGTTTTGGTTTCTTTACTATCAGGACATAAATAAATTTATTAAGGAGGCTGTTACACAAGGAGAGTCTTGCACGCGAGTGGCGATTTCTCCTTGTAGAATTGTGACGGCTACACGTGTGGTACTTAAATACTGTGATCCAGTATTTAATCAGGGGTCTATTATTCTCCTACTTTGCCTAGACTAGAAGAAATCGCCACAGAGTTATAATTATCCATAACGTTAATTACTGAAGTTCATGATATAAATGATATATAACCTCTAGTCTGTTTAAGTATTAAACGCTAGGACTATTATTTAATTGAAAAAGGTTTCGACTATTCACTACAGTTTTTAAAAACCCTTCTGATTATACCAAGCAGAAATTCTGTATAACTTTAGCACAATAAATATAACAGAACAAAGAAAATGTCTTTTTAACACACTTGCTCGTAAAGTGAGCCCTAATACATCGCTTTTAGGGCCATAACAAACGCGCGCAATAATATATAAAACACTAGTACGTAATAGAATTAACCTTTCAAAGTTAAATTAGTACCTTACTGTAAGTTCTATGCGAGTAAACGGAGCATTCCCAATTTAGCCGGGTGATACAGATATTTTTTTTTGTAACAACAAAGAGGTTTTATGCTGTTGAAAATTCATATACATTTTTGGAATAAATAAATGTGCAAGTTCTTAATTTAAGTCAAACAAATATTTATAATTATCAAATTATTAATAATTCACAATATTTTGTTATAAAATATTGTGATTATATTTACATTTTATCACTTAAAATTATAATTTTGAAGTGGGCTGTATGCTCACTCACCCCTTTGTTCGCAAAATATTCTTACGTTGTGCGTGTGAAAAAAACAAAAAGAACCTGTGCGCCTTTTCCGATAATAATTATCATGTTTTGTTTTTGTCGTATTTGTTGCTGTGTGGTAAATTTCTTAGTTTCTCCTCGCAAATGTGTTGAAAAACGTCTTATGAAACTCGTGAGCTCTTGCTTGTCTCATAATGTACTATTATGGTTGCATTAATACCTATTCTAACTACTGAATATTCTAACCGAAACCAGTCTGCATTACATAGAGCCTATAAAATATTAAACTACATTAGTGCGTACATTAATCAAAATTTACCGAGATCTGTTAAGGAGCTCGTCGTTTACTTAAATTATGTTTAGTTCTATTATACAGCTTAATTATGTTTAGAACATTAATTTAGATTGTCATAGCTCGGCTTTTCCCGCGAGGCAGAATTATGGCACGTAAGTCATTTTCCTGAATTCGGATGGGGTAAGATAGATTCGTAGCCTGCTGTTTAAACACTAGCAAACCCGAATTGGATTATTTTTTGTAAGAAGCACGAAGGCGGTTAAATTAAAGTATGTATGAAAGCAGACGAATTTTACTTCGTTAGTTCGCACTTGTCGTCGGTCCGAATTTCATTTGCACCCGTATTCGGGAACTCCCTGATGTAAATGCGCCCTTAGGTCTTGATACATTACAAGCCTAGCTTTAAAACATTAATTTTAAGATTTATTTTTAGTTTGGATATAAAGAGTTCTTTGTAAAACACCAACAACCTCGTAGGAGTAGATTGCTAACATCATAAACAACAACATAAAAATTTTATTCTACGACTTTTCCGAAAACAGACAAAAAAAACAATTTTACACACAAATTTCCGAACAGCTGTTTGAGTTTAGTATGAAAAGTCGATTTTCTTCTCTGTTTTCGGTAAAGTCGTATAACAAATGTTGTTGTTGTTCTTCTTCTTCTTATCGAATGAGGAATAGTGGCCACCTCTGGTGTTAGAGTTTATCAAGCCGCCTAAGGCCTCTAACTTGGCTTAATGACTATTATCAGATGACAACAGCCGGGACCGACGGTTTAACGTTTATGATACGTATTAGTAATCTACTCCTGCGAGGTGTTTTACAAATATCCCTGTATAGCTGAAGGTATTGTAATCGTTTACGCCTGATATCAAGTACAAGTTGGGATTCTCACCCTAAAATATTAGTACAAAATTATTTCTATAATTAAATAATGTAATGTAAACTTTATTTTTTGGCTCCGACGCACCGTTTCGGAGATATTTCCATTTGTGTATTTTTTATTAAATTAGGTCAAAAAATATAATGAGGATCAGCAACGATTTTTGCATACTAGCGTATTGGTTAAGATTGGAAAAAACCATTAATCTTTTTTAGTATTCGAGCTATTGTCAGACTTGGTTAGTGTTTTAAAAAATCTTTTGTTTTAATTACAGTAATCACATTTTATTTATTAACCCTTACTAATATTATAAATGCGAAAGTCCGTTTGTTTGTTTGTTACGCCTTCACGTATTAATTACTTCATACCGAATCGATCATCATGAAATTTTACATACACATTGTCAGGGGTACAGAGAAGGACATAGGGCACCTTTCATGCAGAAAAAAGTATTGTTCCCGAGGGAAGGCAAAAAACTTTCAACGCAGACGAAGTCGCGGGTGGCCGCTTGTTCAGAATTAAAAAGACACTGTACCTACATCGCTCCGTATCGTACTTTTGTATGGAGTGTTCATCCCACGAGCGTTCTAATTACTTAGTTTTAATTACTTCCGCTAGAGTATTAATATTTGTTTTGGTGCACTTCAAGAGCTATTTATACTATTTCTTTTAATAAATGTGTGCAACTAGAACGAAATGTATTATTTAGCCTAAATTGCATAAAACGTAATTAAGGTTCTTAATTTTTTTTTGTAATTAGTTAAAATTCGTGACAATAAAATCATTAAAAATCAGTTGTTTTTACTGTTTGCTAAATGTTTTTAGCGGTTTCGTGAAATTAATTGATTTATTTGATAACATAAACACAAATTAGATTTTAATTTGTACCAATGTACGAGTTTGTTATACAATTTAACAATTAACACTGACTTTATTCATAGTCTAAGTAGTATATATTGTTATATTTGTAGCGGTCAATAATAATCATTTGAATTCTGTAATTTATAGTGATTGTTTATATTAAGTATTTTGTCAGCAATAAATTTAAATTGTACATAAGTTTATGGTTTATGTGGAGATTGTTATTAAATGCTTTTTAAAATTATTAGCAATTTCTTACACTGCTTTACAATTTGAGTTCTAGATAGTTACTCTGCTTATAAATTTATAGGCAGTTCATTTTCAACTTTGGCAAGGTCGAGGTCATGAAATAAGGGCGCTGGCGTGAAAGCCTCAACCTTCAACGCTTTCAAGCGTAACAGATAATCATAATTAAAATTGTCAACGAGTGTTACGAAATATGCGAATGTTTTGAGTGAAAAAATTCTGGTGATTCAAAGTTTTGTAGAAAATTAAATATGAAATGAAAACCATCAGTTGTATAATTATAAAAATTGTGTAAAACTTACCCTCGTATGTAGTAACTTGAGTAAAACTTTTTTTTTCTAATATTATATTTACATGCAATTCATGTCATGCAAATTCAGTTTTAGTGCAGTTTTGGTGCATTTAAGATTAATTTATACCTTCTTATAAATTGCATGTGAATATAATATTAGAAGCATCTGAAAATTGCAAGTTTTAATCAAGTCATTACTTACTCGTCTATAGATACGAGGGTTAGTATTAGCACATTTATGTGATTGTTATTTTGGCCTTTTCATATTTGAGGAATTTTTGACATAGGTACTTAAAAACAATATGTAGAGTTTCCAGCAACGCTTACAGATATTAGTGTTGTGCGTAAAATAGCAGTTAATTATAACGTTATAACGTTTAGGTGTGCGCCAGTTGAACGGATGCGGTGGAGCGGTGAGGCGGCGCCGCGCGCCATCGGTTGGGCGGTGAGAGCGCGTCGACGCTAAACGATGGGCCGCGCTAGGTGAGCGGGGCGCGGCCGCGGTGCATGTACGCGGCGGCGGGCGGCGCGTCGCTAGCGGGCCGTAAGGTAAGCCAGTTTTTTGTATATTTAAATGGACTTATTCTTAGCCACATTTAAAAACAGCAACATTAATTCTTAGCCTCAGGCTAAGAAGAGGTCGAAGATGGAGTGAGCTTGCCCAAAAGAAGCCTATTTATTCTGAGCAAGCTCGTTCCATCTTCGGCCTCTTACTTGCACCCAAATATTATGTACTTAAAATAATATATCTATGCTCTGATCCTAAGTAATGCAGGATCCTCTAGCATCCTGCCTGATTCAGGGAGCGTCAAGTTTATCCGTCCCAAAAAATACCGATTGAAAGACTTACGATTTATATTCCTTAGTAACTTGATTGTACGTAATATGATGGTAGGGAAATTCTTGCGTGTACAAACTAAGCATACTAAGCAATTTATCTTTTGTACGCAGGCGCGCCAGCACGGCCGCCAGCCCGCGCCGCCGAGCCCGCACCCGCACAGCCCCCCCCACCCCGCGCCGACCGGCGTCCGCGCATACTCCTGCCAGCACTGGGAGTCCCGCCTCGCCGCGCCGCCGCGCCCCCTCTCCGCCCTCGTCTCCGAGCCACACTCGCCATGCGACCTCATCGAGGTATACTGCCTGGTTGACGTTGTATAAGTGTCGTTTTAGTATAAGCATGTTATGTAAAGCTCGGTGACAATGGCATGATTCGTTTGTAGTAAAATCAGATTTCCCTTTCAGTTATTAAATTGGGCTAGGTATGTTTATTAAATTAATCATTGTCATCGAGTAATTCTGTAAAGTTTATCATATTTTGTTGTATGTATTTTTGAGTATTAGATGTCTAAAAACTAAGTTTAAGTAAGTATGTAGTTAAGATGTTTCTGTAATGAGCCGTTACGTTAAGCATGTTTGTAAATGGGGCAATGCAACTATGTCGTAGGCAGTTTTTGACGTCATCTTTTATATTTTCGTAAAATTACTATTGTTTGCTCGCCGTTGAATTGGTGTTGTTTTTTCAAGATTGTGGTGCTTAAAGAAAGTTAAGCAATAATATGTGCTATTCGGAAGTGTTTTTTAATAAAGTGACAAAAGTGGGCCGGCCATGAAACAGCGATACTTGTCTGAAAGCAGCGTCAGATGGCAGGTGTCAAAGAACCAAAGACTGCGACTTGATGTGCGGAACGAGACATGAGTGATAAAGTTAAAATAATTGCAATAAAAACATTGTTCAATTAAACTAATTACTAAATTAACTCTAAACGCCAAATTGCGCTTGCTTCCATTACTTATTCTTTCTCACAATACATATCGTAATTATAAGGTAACGACCACTATAAAATAATTTAAATGTTCAATTAGCTATAAAATGAATAATTAGTTTCGCGCCTTTCTTGTGCCTATCTCGATCAAATTCTAAATCTTTATTCGAGGTAATAAAAAATAATACTACTGTGATGGGACATTAGCACGTTTTTTACTTTCGGTGTGTAAATATAAATACTTACATTAATTTAAAAAAAGTAGAAGCAAACAAAAATAAAATACTAGTTTCGTTTATATGGTAGGCAAATAGTAGAGTAGCCGCGCTAGTTGTAGTATTTAAACTTCTCTAAATATACAAAATAACGTTACGTTTAAAAAATAACGCGTTAAAAGTGAAAAAGCGCGTAGTGACGTGAACGCGCTACAGCCGTTGGCTGAGTTTTCCGCCCGCGTTCTTCCACGGCCATAAAACTGGCAAGTATGCAGGCAGCTCTTATGTTAAGAGCTAAATCGCGGGAGAGAAGAAAACAGCGTCTCAAGAGAGGGATCAAGCACGAGCTGCCGAGCAATGTCGCCACCAAGTCGATCGCACCGTTCCCGAGATATCCTCCTGCTTCATGGGTACGTCGTAACTTTGTGTCGTGTTCTATTCTATCTTTAGTACAAGTCTCTCAAGTACTAGTACTTGAGTACAAGTGGGAGAATTATTTCTGAAAAAATACTGTATTGATTTATAGATAATCAGGATAAAAAATATACATAGTTCATACTTACTTTATCCACGTAATAAAGTACATACGAGCATTTTCTAAATTTATTCCTAAATGTTACGAGTAGGTAGGTATGCTTTTAAAAAACATTGGCCAAGGCCTTTGTTTTATCGAGTTCTTGCATCTGTCTGTCGTAGATGTTGTCTTACTAAAACATTTTACAAAACAGCATGTGATCGCGCCGATGATGAAGCTCCAAGAAATAAGACTCCGTAGTAGATTAAATTACGTATACTTGATAAAATTGGTACAAAGCTTGTTAGAAATTATTTAAATTAGAAAACGATGGTGCGTGTGTCGGAGCTGTCAGCGCAATGCACTTGCGCGCCCCCTTCCGGCGGTGATTCCGTCGTTGTGACGTCATGGTCGTACAATGAGCGCGAACATCTTCCCCCTCGCTCGGAAACTGCAGGGTTTCGAGGTACTGCTGGCGACATCGGATCAGGCAGAGGACAGAGGTTATGGGTGGCTCTGCGTAGTATGCCCTTGGAGGTGCGTACATCTGCGACTCGTAGGACTCCATCCGATCCTGGATATAGCTTCTCGATGCGTGCCATACGCCATTTCAAAGGTGGTAGATTGGCATCCTTGACGATTACCAATTCTCCTTCTTGAAGTCCCCTCTCCTTTACTCGCCACTTCGACCTTTGCTGTAGCTCGCTCAGGTATTCTCTTCTCCAGCGCTCCCAGAAATGTTGACGCATGCTCTCCAACAGTTGGTAACGATTCAGACGATTTGGATTGACTTCGATCAGGTTTTCTGAAGGCAGCGACGTTAAGGATCTGCCGATCAGGAAGTGCGCGGGAGTTAAAGGATCTAGGTCACTAGGGTCTGATGAGAGGGGAGTGAGAGGACGGGAATTGAGGATCGCTTCTATTTGTGAAAATAAAGACGATAGCTCCTCGAACGTTAGATGCCGTTCCCCTAATATTCTTGTAGTATGATATTTAGCGGCTTTGACGCCTGCCTCCCACAAACCGCCAAAATGGGGAGAGCAAGCAGGTGAAAACTTAAATTGTATGCCCTCGTCGGCCGCAAAACCCTCAACGTTTTTAGAATTAGTTTTTAAGAAATTAGCAATATCGTTGTTTGCGCCGACAAAATTGGTTCCGTTATCACAATGCAATACTGAAGGCTTACCCCTGCGAGCTATAAAGCGTCTTAAACATAAAATGAACACGTCAGTGGTAAGATCACTTGCGACTTCTAAGTGTACTGCTTTGGTTGTGAAACAGATAAATAGGCACATGTAGCATTTAGAAATTTTGCAACCGCGACCTTTGCGGTCGGTGATATAAAATGGTCCAGCGAAATCAACACCGCTAATTTGGAAAGGGAGATTCGGAATAATACGACTGGAAGGTAAGTTTCCCATTATGGGATTAATACATTTTGCTTTAATGATTCTACAAAGTTTACAATTATTGACTGTAGATCGTGCTAAAATTCTGCCTCGTAAAGGCCAATATTTGTTTCTAAGGTCGCTCAGCAAAAGCTGAGGACCACAATGTAAGAGCTTTATATGATGATGTGCAAATATTAATTTTGTTAAATTGTTGTTTGAATCTAATAATATTGGATGCTTTCTTTCATAGGTTTCAGCAGACTTCTGGAGACGACCGCCTACACACAGAGTGCCAGAATCATCTATAAATGGACTCAAAGAAAGGATACGAGATTTAGCAGGTAATGTATTGTTATTTTTTATTATTTTTATTTCATCTGCAAAACATTCTTGTTGGTGCTGTTTGATTAATACATTTAATGATTTACCTTGTTCATCAGTGTTAAACGGACCTTTAACTATATTGTTTTTATTGCGAAGGTTGTTGATAAACCGCAACACATAACAGATAGCTCTGAGTAAGATTGAAAATTTAGAAAATCTTTCAAAGTCAACAATGGGAGATGCAGCTTCGACATTACAATGTAGTGTAGCTAATTGATGAGGTTTTATCTCAGGTAAATCAGATGTTTTGATGTCTATCATCTGAGGCCAATCGCATTGGTCTTTGTATAGAAATGTAGGACCTTCCCACCATAACTTGGCTGAGTGGATAGACGCAGGATTCAGACCACGAGACGCTAGATCAGCCGGATTGTCGTGACCTGAGACATGTTTCCATGTATGAGATGCAGTTAGTTGCTGAATTTCACTAACTCTATTAGCGACAAACATTTTCAAATTGGATGGTTGAGATGCTAACCAACCTAACACTACAGTCGAGTCAGTCCAGTAAAAAACTGAATCAATTTTACATCGAAGAGCTGTAAGGACCTTCGCGCTTAGTCTTGCTGAAAGCAATACGCCGAGTAATTCGAGTCTCGGAATGGTCGTTGATTTGACTGGAGCAACTTTAGTTTTTGAACAAAGTAATCTTACTGAAATATTACCCGCACTATTTATTGATCTAAGATATATTGCCGAAGCGTATGCTGCTTGAGACGCATCTGAAAATGCGTGCAGCTCAATGAATACTGCCTTATCTATCAAAACAAATCTTGGAATCTCGAGATTAGACAAATACTTTAAATTTGTTATAAACTTTAACCACTGTTTTTCTAATGAGCTATCGATTGGGTCATCCCATTCGAGCTTTGAAAGCCATAACTTTTGTAAGATAATTTTTGGAACAATAGTACATGGGCTTAATAAGCCTAGAGGATCAAAGAGCTTAGCTGAGCTAGATAGAATTGCTCGTTTAGTTGCACTTGGACCGTGTTCTATGTCTACTGGAAATACAAACACGTCTTTAGAAGGATTCCATTTTAAACCCAGCACACTAGACTGACTTGTCAAATCTAAACTTTTAGGTTGAGATGTATTTGAGTCATCGTTAAAAATAGCAGGTGCATTGGTTCGCCATTTTCGCAACGGTAAACATGCAGAGTTTAGAGCAGCAGTAACAGATTGCTTAATATTTAATAATTCGCTTTCGCTTTCCGCCCCTGAAAGATAGTCATCAACATAAAACCCATGTTTAATTTGTTGGGACACTGAGCTATCCTCACATTCATTTGATAACTGTACTAGACATCTCGTACTCAAAAAGGGCGCAGAAGCTGTGCCGTAGGTTACTGAATTTAAATGAAATATTTTTATTGGCTCTGATGAATTATCACGCCACAAAATAAGCTGCAAATTACGCTGAGTATCGTCTACCATGATTTGTCGATACATTTTCTCGACGTCTGCTGACACTACAAATTTATGCTGTCGGTACCGTAGAAGAATCGAGAACAAATCGTCTTGCACGACCGGCCCTACGTGTTGTAAGTCGTTAAATGAGACGCCAGATGTAGTTTTAGCCGATGCGTCAAAGACAACACGGAGCTTAGTGGTCTGACTTGCTTCTCTGATAACAGCATGATGTGGTAGGTAATTGCCAAAGGTAGGCTTAGGTATTTCAGTCATGTGTCCTAGAGACTCGTATTCATGAATGAATTTAGTGTATTCCTCTTTAAGCTGAGGTTTAATATAAAATTTTCTTTCTAGTTGTATTAATCTTTTTTCAGCAATATTGTAAGATTCGCCTAAGTTTTCTACGGAACCCTTAAGCGGTATTTGAACAATAAACCTACCGTCGTCATTTCGACGAGTGGTCTCAGTGAATAGTTTTTCACAATAATTATCGGAATTGTAGTCGATAGTATCAGGGATCTCTTCGAGTTCCCAAAATTTTGCTAACTGGTTTTTTATTTCTTGTGAAAAATTGCAATGAATAGTTTCTTTATTATTATAATGTTCTGCCGGTGCTGATCCAGCAACTATCCAACCTAACTCTGTATCCAGTAGGATAGGTTTTTGTAAGCCCAAAGATAGCCTGTCTGAACGAATGATATCCCAGAATATGTCAGCTCCAAGTAATAGATCAATTTCTGAAGGTAGATAAAATTTAGGGTCAGCGAGCTGAATATTCTCGGGAATACCTAAACTCTGTAAACACACTTCGGACTGAGGCAACTTATCTGCAATTTTGGGTAAAATAAAACACTTGACAGACGCATTAAAAGAATTATACACTGATTTAAACATAATAGTGCAATGTTCCGTAACATTTAGGACACTATTACCGATACCAGTTACACTGTGATAATAATTTTTCTTTTTACAGATTCCGAGTTCCCTTTGAGCCCTGTCAGTGATAAAAGAAGATTGGCTTCCACAATCAAGTAACGCCCGTAAAAGGAAGATTTTATCATTGTGTGTAACCTTGACCAACGCCGTAGACAAAAGGGCTTGATTGGTGGTTACTGCGGACATCGACACAGAAGCAGCAGGACTTGAAGAATTGGACTCACCAACAGGACCAGGTAAGATAACTTCACTAGTAGATTCATTGTTTTGTGTAGATTGTAAAGATTGTGTAGGTTGTAAAGAAGCTTGTTTGTGTAATAAAGTGTTGTGTTTTCTGTTGCAGATTTTACAACCACTCATCCTACACTGGAAAGGCATATGACCTTTACGCAGGCAGTTATGACATAATTTCAACGAAGAAATTTTAGAAATTCTTTGTTGAATTGGTAAAGATTTTAAAACAGAGCACTCATATATTTTATGTTCTTGTTTACAGATGGGGCAGCAGAGTATGGAGGCGGCATCCGAAGAATTACACATAAACGATTTCATATTGGGCAAACTGTGACGTTTTTCTGGTTTATATGACTTATTATTACTATGTATTGTTTCTAACACAGCAGCGCGTTGACGAAGATAAGAATAAAACTGTTCTAATGATGGCGAGTCTAACTTACTCCTAAATTCTTCCCAATTCCTCGCAGTAGTATTGTCTAACTTCGCCGCGGCCATATAAATAATAATCGTGTCCCATTTATCGGTTGGTTCACCCAAAGAGTTTAAAGCACTTAAATTCTTTGATAAATCATCAATTAATCGACGAATACCACTTTCAGACTCTTTTTGTAACGGTTCAATTGAAAACAAACACTTGAGATGTTCATTTATTAAAAGGCGCTTATTATCATATCTTTCACAAAGTAAATTCCATGCGATTGCATAATTATTCGCCGAAACGGTAACGGAACTTATGACAGAACTAGCCGAACCTTCAAGATATGATTTAAGATAATGAAACTTATTGACATCTTCAATACACTCATTTTGATGGATTAATGACAAGTACGTATCTCTAAATGAAAGCCACTTATTAGGGTCCCCATTAAAAGAAGGGATCTTTAAAGGTGGTAATTTTAAGTTACTATGACATTTGCCACTGTTGTTGGACGAAGATTCCACTTTATTTTTGTTTTCAAAAAAGTCTAATAACGACTGACCTTTAGCAATCAAATTATAAAATATATTTTCAGTACCTTCGCGTTCCTGCATTTGTTTCGTAATATCTTCGTCCAGCATTTCGATTTGTGATTGAATTTCCTCATAAGTGCACGACACTTCACGAATTTTACTTAAACGGACACGTAACTCATTAATTTGCAACGCACTAATATCATTTGAATCCATCAAAGGTTTTAAATATTTCTCAAACAAAGTAAATCGGGTCTTAATGTTACCCCTTTGCTTAATTAAGTCTTTTAAATCACTCATTTTGTAGGCACAAACAACGTATCACTGTAAAAAACACTAAAGATTGTAATATCGTAATAAATAAAAGGGAATGCTTTACGAATAAGTATTCCTTAGCTGCTTCGAGTTAAAAATAGAATGTAACAAACTGGTTTTGCTACGGCCGACTCGGGCGCAGTGCAAAATGCAAGTCAAATGTGCACTGTGTGACACTGTGTCGTTGTTGGAATACTCGGCGCACACAATACACTTTAATCGATATATTTCGAAAAGAAATGAACTGATAATTGACACAAATGATTTATTAAGAAAGGATTTTGACTTATTTCGTTACTTTATGGAATTTAAACTGATATTTAATGTAAAATTCGAAACACTTTTTTATATTTTAGTTGGGGGTAAGCAATAACGTTGGTTGGAGTATCGAATGTACTTTACACAAACAAAAGCAGAAAGGATAGATGATTGAAAAGGATATTTTGCACACTTCCTTCGGAAATATGGCTGCAGCTGTTGGCTGGCGGGTCCCTGAAGGATTTCGATGATTTTGTGGATCGAAATCTCGCTCGTCACTGCGGTTTCGATATCACGATGGACAGGTCACCAAACTTGATCGCGCCGATGATGAAGCTCCAAGAAATAAGACTCCGTAGTAGATTAAATTACGTATACTTGATAAAATTGGTACAAAGCTTGTTAGAAATTATTTAAATTAGAAAACGATGGTGCGTGTGTCGGAGCTGTCAGCGCAATGCACTTGCGCGCCCCCTTCCGGCGGTGATTCCGTCGTTGTGACGTCATGGTCGTACAATGAGCGCGAACAGCATGTGATGTGGCTTTTCCGGTGCTTGCAGAAGGTATTATTGTAGAGAAATCTGCATGGTTGGCGATTTGCTATAGATGTGTCTTTATAAATGTATAATTACAATAAAAAGTATCACTTAATTATTTTGAAAACTTCTGAGCAAAAACACAAGACTTACTTAATTATAGACTGTACAATCGGACAATCCCTGTACAGCGATGATAGTGCAATTAAAACAGTTAAAATGAAATTATATTGGAGTTTCTAATTTCTATATGATCGTCGCCAAACAAGTTACAATCGATATTGGCTTTTATTACAGAATATCAGGTATGGATATTATTTTATTTTTTCTCGAACATTAATCTCTACAAAACAAACTTCACATCTAAAAGTCATGTTTAGTTCAGTGGCGAATCAAAGCAAACTTTGCAATGCAACTTGACAGCACAAACTTGAATTATATCTGAGTGAGTAGAGCTTATACAAAGATGCCCGAGATGCATTGTCATTTTATGAAAACTGAAATGAGAACTCTTACATTAACTTTGTACCTTTCTTCTGTCCATTACTTTTTCTCTCAACATTTTGTGTACAATTAAATAAATAAAATAACTTTTACATTAACTTTTGACACTCATAAATCTATGGATGAAATTTATGGATGTTTAACGTCTAAAATAAGTAAATGTTTTATTATTATTTAGTATTTAGTCGATTTCTTGGAGTACGAAAATAATTATTATTGTTGTGTTTTTTGTGAAATGATGTCATTATTTTGGACTTGGTTTTTTTATCCAGTTATTTAATCTCCTAATCAAAGCCGGTTTTTTTTATTAAATGAAAGTCTTATTTTCATAAACATTTCCCATTTTTCTAAAGCATAATGTCATTATGTAGGTGCCTACACTTAATTTCAAGATGAGAATCTTCAAAGGGTTTCCTTGAATTTAAGTGGAATGTTATCGTATTCTTGCATCGGCCATTTTTCTTTTACGTGTACATTTGTACAAACAGCAAATTTATTTCTGCCACCCGTTGACATTTTGAGATATGACCGAAAAACATGAATTTTTAACAAATATTGCATCTTGTTGTGGGGACGTTGAAATAGATTAAATGGTATACTTACCCAATTTAAAATATGAATAGCCTAATCGGACATAGGGATGTTCCGATACAAGTAAATACGAGTAAGTACTCGATACTTTTGTTTCGATACCAAGTACTTTTGGTATCAAATCAATCTTGCGATACTTACTCGGTATCGAAAAAGAAGTACTTGGTATCGAATCGAATCAGCCTACTTATTGTCTAATTTTCAAAATCTATCGCAATCGCTTTCATTTGACAGATGGATGTGACACATTGCTGCATTTATTTGCTAAGTTTTTATTTGAGCCAAAAAGAAGCATCAATGTATCACATTCTGAAAGCAATTGCGATGGATTTTGAAATTAGCTAATTAAAAATAGAAGATCGATTTTAGTATAGGAAAATTTTTCGCTCCTCCGACTCAAACGAAGAATTACTTTTATTCAAACTTGGCGCACAAAACACTAGCGAGATGTCAAAATGACAGATGATTATGACCCTGCGCCTCGACCCGCGCAAAATGTTTTGTGTAGGTACGTGTTTTCCACCGGGCATGGAAAGCAAAAATGTTTCGCGAAACAATGTTTTGTGTAGACGATTTTGTTGAATGTTGAGATGTTTTTGTTGATTGTGTAGGGCAAAACACGCGCTATGGACCCGGCATAAGGGAAAACAACAGGAAAACACGGATTATATTAAAAGTATCGATATGAGTAAGTATCGATACTTTAGGGCTACTCATATGAGTAGTATCGAAAAACGATTTGAGTACTACTCATTAGAATAGGTATCGATACCTTGGGGGTATCGGAACATCCCTAATCAGACAGCGGTAGGTACGTATTTTAAACGTAATCGCTAGCATGTTTATTACTCATTTTTGTAATACTGCTATATTTTAATGGTGGCCGTTTGCTCCCTAGGGTTTATTACACGTTCCATAGGCACATTACAACTATAATATTAGCCCACACCGATAGCGTGGGTAGGCGCAAATTTCTATGAAAATAAATAGTTTGTTTATACGGACTACATTTTGTCGCCAAACTCGACCATCGTTTAATAACCCAGCAGAGTAATGGGCCCTATGGCCTGTGGTATATTGTGACTATATTTTTTATCGCTGCGATGCAGTGAAATTGTGGTACTTATTTCATAATAATTATCTTATCATAGTTGACGGCGATGGAGTAGAGGTTAAGTCTGTACCAGTTTTGCCAGGAGGTGCAGAGTCAAAAAATATCCGAGTTACTTAAATGTAGTAAACCAAGTTAGTACCAAACAAAGTTACAAAGTCAATAATTGTGTTCCAATCATTTCCCTCTATACCTTTTCGTTTACTGGGCTAATTTGGTTTTACCAAAAAATTGTTATTGTCGAATACTTTTTTTAAGCTAAAACAGTCAAAAGTAGTGAATACGTAAGCAATTCCTAAAATAGTTTGACATTTCCTGACCAAAATTAGTGACATTTGATGTGCCCTGGGACTTAGCACGTCCGCATGCAATCTAACAAAAAATACATAAGTAGGTACTCGTGCATATTCTCGTAAATTAGAATTTTATGAGTCAGCTTACGAGTAATAGTAACATTTTATGTCTATTTTAACGTTAATTTGCACAATAAATACGTTACGTTATACTCACTTTTAGTTACAAAAAATACTTAGGTACTTAATTTTAGATTGTGTACGCACTAACATTGAATTTAAAATGCATATTGTGTAAATACAACTTTCTTATTTCCTTCCTACCTAACCTACCTACATTTCAATATAGACAAATAATTGCTTTTTAGGTGTTGTGTTGTTTAGGTAATGTAAGTTTTAAGCATTCGGCTATTTAGGTCGTTGCTTGCATCTTAGGGAATTTCATTTTAGGAATTTTGCTTTTAAGGTAAATTGCTTTTTATTTAGACAATGATTTTAGGCTTTTAGACGTCGCGCTCATAAAGGAACAGATAACTTGAAACGTGATGAAGGTTTTGTTTTCATATTTTATGTAGCAACTTGACAGAACTATAATAACAGTCACAGTCCATAGCCCCCGGTCTTGTTCATTTCATTCTATCAAGTCGCTTTGTTTTTCATTTCACTGAGTAGTTTGTATGAATACTGATAGCAGAAAATTCTAAGCACTAGTTTCGCAGTTAGGAAAATGAATCGCCGCTGTACGCACGTGTAGTACCTAGTATTTCAAATTCAGGATAACAATAGGAATAAATGTAAGAATAGAGATCATGACAAAATACTGTCGCCGCAAATAAAATCATAGAAGACTTGAATTCGAAAAACTGAAATTAATTAGAAAGTGAAACCTCATAATTATTCAATGTTTTATGATTAAACTGTGATTACATTGTACTTACATCGGAGGACAATGCAACATTGTCCTGTGACAGCTTAAGTTATATTGAGATAGCAATGTGCCGTACTGACTCATAGGTGAAAAAACTCAAAAGTATAAAATTCTCATGTTCAAGCCTAGACCGTCAAAATATTTAGGGACTTTTATGATACCGAACATAAAAGTAAAAAAACTAGTGGCTCTGTAGTACCCTAGACCTAGCGTTTGTGACAATTTTTTTTTTCATATAGCTGTTAATATGAATTTCCCCACCACCGCCACCATTTTGAAAAATTTCGAAAAACTGAATCAGCAAAAAAACAGCGTCTCTACTTCAGCTTGGGCAAAAATGCTTTCGTATGTCTGTCTATTTGTTCTCCTCTACAGGGCCCCTATTTTTGAATCGCTCGTCTGGCGTCGAGCGCTCTTTTCTACTGATTTTCGTTTGACATTTGACTCAAATGTATGGAGATCGAGTCGAATGTCGAACGAAAATCAGTAGAAAAGAGCGCTCGACGCCAGACGAGCGATTCAAAAATAGGGGCCCTGGTCGCTTTTCTCAATTGATTCTCGTAAATTTTTGTGAGCAGGTTCGATAATTATATTGTATTTTTGTCGAGCTATTTTTTCAAAATTTTTCGAAAAAAAAGATGCCAAGCCATTTCGAAAAATGATAAAAATGTCATAAACGCGAGGTCTACAGCTCACAGAGCCTAGTTATAAAAATGTTATGCTCTGTAGAGTTCTGAAATTGATGTAAAACGCTTATCTAGTGTTGTCGTCCCGCCAGCACATCGACATCATGGGTTGAAATTGCTTGTGCATAAAGCGTGCGATGTACTTAGTGCAGAGTTGTGTGGGCCCAATCAGCTATCTCGGGGCTGCTATTATCGCCCCGTACTCCGCAAATGATCGCCACATCTTGCTATCGTTTCATTTTATACTAAGACGTTATTTAATAAAAGTTTTCTGCTAACACTATACATGGTTTCTAGTGGCTCCGTGAGCTGTAGACAAAAAAAAACACTTTCACTTTAAATATTAGCTAGAAATGTTTGAGTATTCTAAAAAAAAAATAAAAAAAATTGGCTTTGCACCGCTAAAAAAAAGGTTTGTGTTATTTTATTATCATTTTTCAAAACGGCTGAAATATTTTTTTACTTTCTCCGCCAATTTGAAAAAAAAAATCAAAAAATATTGCTCACAAAATTTCACGAAAATCGGTTAAGAAATGCGACCTAGAGGAGAACAAACGGATAAACATCTGCCGGATATACGAAATAATTTTTGCCCAAGCTGCTATGCAATTCTCTAAGCTCAAATATTGTAAAAGCCTTGAGTGCAGCGGCTGTGACAGCAGTGAACACTGGCTTGGAATTCTCTAATTAGTTTTTCTCCGCTGTTCGATACCAGCGCCACAAGGCTGTAGACGGCGTGATACAGAATTACTTGATTTGACAGTTCAAGTATGAAAATCGGAATTCTCTAAGCAAAACAGCGGTAACTTCGCTCTACAGCCTCGACGAACGCCTACATTTTCTAATGTCAAAACAAAAGCTTGTATTTTTGGCTGTTCGCAAGGATTTTAGTGAAATAAGAAGTGAATTATCAAATTAAATTATAAATATGTAAGTTCAAACTGTTTTATTTCAGTTATGGACCAAAAACTTATGTGAATTTTAAAGATACATCATCCATAAAGGTTATGTATGAAACTATGTAATGTGTCATATTTACAGGGCCTGCTGGACTTTCTAGTAGTATGTTGTTCTTGATGGAAGAAGCCAATTTGTATATAAAAGACGTCTGTAAGGGTCGTAGGATACCTACGCGACCCTTAGATTATAAGACGCAATGTTGGTCTCATAAGTTTATAACAACAGGCAGGCAGCTTTACAGATTGAGGAGTTTGACATCTTACCAAGGTAAATAAAAAGATACTCATAATTACTTGCATGCTTAGAATAATAACACATAGAACGATACCTAGTTCTCAACAAAGTGCACTGTCAAAAGAGAGGCAACTAAAACAGCCAAAATGGCTCCGATTTCAGACTTTTATTCTCCATTACTACCTAATCATACCGAATAAGTACTAAACAATTTTAATTTTCCTACATATTATTAGATTTTAGTTACTATTAGGTAACGTATGAAGGATATAAATCTGAAAACTAAGGCATTTTGGCTTAGTATTAGTACCTACCTACGTACTTAGTAGTAGTAACTATGTTTTCATTGGTTTTCATCATTGTTTTCATATATCAATAGGATAGATACCTAAATAAATAATAATGTTCCTGTCTTAGAATCTTAATATTGCCTAATTGGATTATCAATATTAAACTCAATTTCTTTTTTCCAGATTCTATGTACTTTATAGCCTTTTTGGCTATTGGGACTGGGAGCTATCAAAACATAGGTGTAAGGGAAATTTATTTCTGTCACACACAGCCAGCTGCCTGCAGACCTGTACCTACCCAGTTTAATTTGCGAATAACATTTATTTTTAATAATAAAAACTCATTTCCAATACTTATAATCTTTAATTTAGTGGTCCAATATAAAAAAAATAATGTCTAGGTGTACAAAAAATAACTGGGTCAACTATGTACAATTAGGTTTTGCAAACGCAGAAAAGAACTAAGAAAACGAATGAAATGCAAAAACTAGTTAGTAAGACCCAATCTGTGAAATACCTAGATATATGCATAAAAAGATTGTTACATACACCCAACACACAGGACGTGTCATTCACTCTAGATTCTGGTAAGTATGTACCTATATTATAAATAATAAATACCATTTTTAAACCTATTGTTTTTTTACAATTTCATTAAATTAAACTACTTACATAGGTACATTAAAAAAAATTGCGTTTACTGTATTTTTCTCAGTACATTTTGATAGAAAACTAGGCTACAAATAAGTGCGACTATATATTTTACAAATGACGACCCCTAGAATTAGCTTAGATTCTTGATTGACAATTTGTAATAAAAATAACATTGTGCGATGGCTAGGGAAACTCATGCATTCTTCGAAAAAAAAAAAACAAAATTCGTGTAAGTAGTTTAATTTTAAAGCAATGCATGAAATACTCTAGCCATCGCACGATATTGTTCTCTATGGAAAATGTATAGCCAGAAATATAATCTAACGATTCCAATATTTAGTTTATTTCTAGGTGTCTTCGTTTAAAAATATCACACTTACTTGAACCCTAGTCTTCTTTGAAAATATACTGAGAAAAACACGATGAAAGCAAACTTTGATTGGTGTGTGTAGGTATATAATTAATTTTGGTTTGAACCCATCCGGGTAAAAGCCTTTTTTATGACTTAAAAAATGATTTTCACAAATATGTAAGACTAGCTGGTGCCCGCGCCTTCGTTGCATCAAACATTAAAATTACTCTGCGAAGGTTCATCTTCTGTGACCATCATGGAATATGTGGAAAGTCCATGATTTCCCTAAAAAAGAAAAACTATATTTATTAAAAGAAACATTAATTAAAACATGCCTAACCTAGGCATACTTTTGTGACAAATCTTTCTCGCCTGCTATAAACTTTCAGACTGTCTACTGCTAATAAACTCAGAGCCTGAAGGTAATGGAATAGTACCTATTGTCTTGTTTCTAAATATTACAACATAATAATGTTGCATATATTATAAGCAATTGCTTTAATAATAAAAATGTATTATTATAGAATAATAAAAAATCAGAATGATACATGTTGGTGACACTAATAAAAGGGTACATATTTTTAACCACAAATACAGAAATTCATTCCAGCTTAGTAAGCAGACACCTATGTTGTTAATTAAAATTGTTTATGTAAGTACATACATACATAGGTACTAGGAATAGATTTATGGTGAGGTGCCTATTACCAGTTAGCAAAGTTTAGACCACCAGCAATGGTGAGAATCCTACGCTCAAGTTCAGTGAGCTCCACCATATCTACATCAACCCTACCATTTCTCCTCTGCCTAGATGTATGCGCATATTGGGTTTTCACTTTATTGTAGCTTTTTGTCCTTTCAATACCTACTCATCCCAAAAAGTAAAGTAAATCTAATGAGTAGATATAGGTATAAATAAATATAATCAATCACAAACAACTACATCAAGTTGCCTTACCTTAGCCGACTGATTCCAATCTTGAACACACCCGTTGCCATCGCTTCTTAAATCCTAGCGACTTCTGTCCAATTATCTATCCAAACATTTTGCATCCTGGTTCTGGCATTGGCTGCACTGTACTGTATTGTTGCATGTCCATAATTTCACATGTCCAGTAAGTAGTCAAATATGACTTTGTTTCCAAAAGCCCAATCAGTTTGGCTGGGCTGGAGAGGGTGCTGCATTACGAGGAGCCACTGAAAGCAAATAATTTTATTTATAAGTAACTAAATAATCAATTGACATGATTTTGATCATGGTCCATTATGAACTTCAATAAGTACCTAAGGTGAACAAGCAAACTAACTACCTAATTACTTGTAATGTACACTTAAGTTGTATGTATTGGAACCTTAATAATTATTTATTTAATAACTTTACAAGATACTACCTAATATGTAGACCCTCAACTTTTTAGAGATAGGGTACCTACCTAAGCCCTAATATTATATGTATTAGGTACAACCTATAAATAGCAAAAATACACTTACTTCTTAGTTTTTGTAGAATTCACTAATAAAATCACTGCACACTTCTTGGTTGTTACGATACGAATGTGAACAATGAATGTGGAAGTAAAATATTTACAACAAGTTTAACATTTCGTAAAAAAACTCAAGTGGTTGGCGTGGGTCGCTCGATCCAGTCCAGTTGCACTTGAAATTCTTTGAATAGGGTTTTTTTTGGCAAGTTTTGCTTGTGATATGGTATATTCTAAACATTTTGAGTTTTGATTTGACCTGCTAAAGGTATTTTAAGTGATAAGTACTGTGGTTCGTTTATTTTTAGTTAAGTATAATCACTTCCAGTGATTTTTTTTTTTTTTTTTAGTTTTGCCGGCATTGGCCGGCAAACATTTTTTCATACTTACTGTATTTTCGAAGTTTTCATGGATTTTTTTGATAAATAATGTATATTCAAGCATTGCTAACATTTATCATACGTTAATGTTTTGTTATCATTACTTTTATTGCAAGAAAATAGCCAAAATGTACAAGTCGAGAATTAATCGATTCTGAAAATAAAATTATGTCACCACTCTAGCACAGCCGAGAGAACAGCAGAGCGATCACGCAGCCTAGAGATCGTCAGTGAGCTAACAGTGCTTAGTGAATTCCGTGATAACATGACGTGATCACAGCAGACGATGCTGCGGCTGTGACTGCTGTGATCACAGCAATCAACGCAGCCATAAAGCGTTCCTTAGAGAATTGCACTGCTGAAGTAGAGACGCTTCACTCACGCTTCGCACTCGCTCGGTCAATAAAGTGTTGACAGAAGTGACAGACAGATAGGCTGGCAAAATATTTTTACCTAGGTAGTAAATATTCCTTTTTTTATATATCGATGAACGGAACCCTGAAAATGAGACACGTGTTTAAAGTTTAAACTTCCAACCTTCTCTATCTCAAGTGCCGTTTATACAGGTAAACCACCAGACCACTTTATCCATCATCATTAGAAGGCATCGTCTTTAAAGGTCTTATTAAAAAAATATCGCGATATACGGACGATAGTCGTCGTTTGATTTACTACATTAATTATTAATAGTGTCATGGAGTATGACGAATTTTTTTTTATTCACACAGCGCCATCTAGCCCCAAACTAAGCAAAGCTTGTAATATGGGTGCTAGACAACTGATATACTACTTATATACTTTTTAAATACACTGGCCTGCAAAACTAAGTACTACAGAGGCCTATTTTCATACAAACGAGGTAACTTTGAAGCTTTGGTTCTCCGCCCAGAATTAAACGGGGTGTGTTTTGATGATGGCCATTTAAAGAGTAAATGGAGGAGGCCCAGATCGCCAAAGAAACCCAATGGTTTAGAAGAGTCGTTTAGGTCAGAGTTGGGCTTAAAAAAATAATAAGCAAA